>JAFREQ010000042.1:2580000-3780000 GCA_025331565.1 Holacanthus passer
CAGAAAGGCAGTGAAATCTCACAATGTGGTGCTTTGTCAAAGAAACAAAGCAGCGTTCAGGAATAACAGCTTCAGCAATGTTAAGTGTTGTTTTTCTGACATAAAATATCTAACATCACCGACTTAATCAACTTGTTAAAGCTGTTTTTGTGAATGCTCCTTGCGGTTTTATTCAGTCGTGACCGGACATTGAAGAGCGAAGCTGCAGTTTGGTGCCTGGTGAGAGTTGACGCAGCGTCACATGTGGAAAACAGCAGTGAATTGGAAAGTTACATGATGTGAAGGAAGAAGAGTTTTCTGTTCCTTTATTTTGCCGTAACAGCCTGGATTAATGACCGTGAGTGCGATGGAGGCTCTTCTCATCAGTCTCATCGTTTATGGGAATAGTTGACCTCGAAAAGCAACTCAAAGACTCATGAATTAACACGTTGGATCGTTCTTGTTTGTTTCATCTGTAAACATGGTTAAAAGGTTTCCTCACAGCTGCTCAGATGCAACAAATAGTTTGGCCCCTAAAAAACCACATCATGTCATTTTTACATCTTGGTTTTTGCGCTGATTCAGATGTTTGTGAGGGAGCGTTCGATGTGCTGGTAGTTGACTGCAGGCTAACGGTTTCCCTCTGTTTCCAGCCCTTATGCTAAGCTAAGCTAACCGGCTGTAGTCTCATATTTAGCGTACAGACATGAGTGTGGAATCAACCGTCTCATCTAACTCTCCTACAGGAAGCTATTAAGCTTGTTAGGCTTGAGTTGGACTTGTTTTTCCTTGTCGTTACTAGAGACACAACAAATTCTAACAAATAGCAAATTTGTTGTAAGCAAAGCGTTTTGCTTGATATTCACTCATTTCACCTGATTGAATTTTTTAGCCTCTGTTGGGGAAGAATGTGTTTTAGAGACATGAGATAAGTCTATAAATTGTCTAATTTACAGTCTTTCGTAGTTTACTAAGCTGATTTTCTTTTCTTTTAATGTAAGAGACGATACTTGAGACGTGCTTTTAATCTCTTGGCTCTCTCCTTCATGTTAATCTGACGACATTCACTTCACACTTGTGCCGTGCTGAAAGCGATATAGGTCAGATTGTACGTGTGACTAAAAGTAACTCGGGCGTTTATTCAGACACGAGATTGACGTGTTAAATTGCCGTCACATTTATGTAAAGAGGAGCGTGTCTGAAAGAGGCTTTTGTTATCCATCTCCTCTTGCAAAGAAGCTGGAAAAAGAACACATTGATAAGTGCACAGGATATTTCCATCCCACCCTTGAGATTGGCATCTACCTCACGCAGAGGATCTGTACAAGACAGAAAAAGGTCAGAACGCTTAAAACTAAAGCCAGAATTGGATTCCAGTCTGGGCGTGAATCCGCTCTGTGACTCAGCGAGCCCAGCGGAGAAGCCGTCTTCGCTCCTCTGAAGCCTCGGACTGAATGAATCTTCATTTTAACATTTGCATGAACACAATTACAAAATCAGCCTACTCTCACCTTAAGAATTAAAGGACGTTTGGAAAACCTTGGAGCAGACAGCTGATTCAGTCCTCGCTGTCGGTTTATAAAGCACAAAATGGTTTAGACCCCCCAAAAAAGTCCGATCCGCTTCTACGTTATGAACCGTCCAGATGATCCGGGTTCAGGTCTGCTTACTGTCCCAACATGGGAGGCAGCATTCGGTCTCTGTGCACCACATGTCTGGAACCAGCTCAGTCCCTTCAATCTGTGTACAAATAAACACTTGAGTTAACTTACCCTGACCCCTGACCCTGAGCCCAGAGGTCGGGCTTGATGCACGGGTCAAACAAAACAGGACTCAGGAGACTAGTGTTCATGTCCTGTGAAAAACCAAAAGCATGGAAACATTGACTTGTATCAATTGCATCCATAACAGATGTAACGTATTTATGTCACACACTTTCCGTAAGTTCATGTACTTATTTTTAACTAAAGCTCGATCTTTTCCTAAACCTAACCAAGTAGTTTTGTTGCCTAAATAAAACCAAACTGCGACAGTTTCACAAAGGTCACCTGACTGAGTATTTTACTTTGGCCTATTCCCTGCAGGCAGTTTGAAAGTGTCAAGCAATGGGAGCAAGTCTGTGAACCCACAGGAAACATAGTATAGCTATATTCTGTATGGGGTCTACGTTTTCAGATTGTTTTAATCCCCAGAGCTCTGCATTATAGCATAGAAAAGACATACACATCGTAAAGTTGTGTATATCTGGAACAGCCAAGATCGTGATACATAATTTCACTTGTAGTCGATGACTGATTCGATTCGATGACTGAGCCTAAACAAATTCTTTGTGCACTTTTTTTCTGAAATGCATTATTTGTGATTTATTGTTAATCTCCACATATTAAACCACAAACTAACCTGTATTCTTTAGGTCAGACTCAGCTAGTGAAATGACATCATCAGCACTTAATGAAACAACCAACCAACCAACCGAGCATAAAACAATATTATATTATCTACTTTCATCTCCAGAGCTACATTGTTCACACATATTGCAAAAAGAGAGAGGACATCAGGAGGAGGCTGGAGGAGAGGAGCTTTAAAAAAGTTAACAGCATCTTCTTTAACATATTCATCCATCAACATGCGGAGCCATAAGTCTCTGACTTATTGAAGGACTGAGGATTCGTTCTGAATAACGGCCAGAACAGATTCGGGGTCACTTCTGATCCTCAGCGGCGTGCCCACACACAAACTGCACAAACACTCAAAGAGCATGTGCAACTATTTTTTTATACATGTTCAGACGAGCTCTTCCCACACAGATATAAATAAGTGGTCACACATGCAGACGCACATAGAAATGCATGTTGTGATGGCAACAACTGTAGGAGGTTTGACCAGGAATCTGCTGTAGAGCTGAAACAATTATTAGATTAATCAACTGACTGATCATTGATTCATCATCGAAGTCACTGAAGTTGTTTCTGACACTTTATATCCATCAAATACTCATGAATTAATCAAGACAATGACTGGCAGAATAATCAATAATGAAAATTGTGACGTCTTCAAATGAGTCATAATTGAGAATCTGTAACTTGGGAATGTTTAAAAAAAACTTGAATCATTAATTGATTAATCACTAATCTAGTGTTATTTTTCTTCATTTCTTCATATTCAGTAGTTGTTGGATTGAAAACTCATTTAAAACATAATTAAAACAGAGAAATGGTTTGTATTTTTTAAAATACCAACAAAACGTCCTGGATTAATTCAGGCTAATTTGCACATGTCACCCTCACTTTTCAAAATCCAATTATGTCTCTCTCTCTTTTATAGATTCAGGTAGATTTTCTCATTAAAGACTGTGAACCCACCACGGTCCAGGTGACAGAAGGTCCCTCTTCGGTCATGAGAGGGGACTAAAATGTTTATCCTCCAGAGAAGACGACAGAGTTAAGATAAGATAAGATAAGATAAGAAATTTACAGGAGTTGTTGTTGAGGGTCCTGTGCTCTTTGTATCAGTCCACTCTTGCTAAACTTTGAAATAAACCCTCAGACAAAGTGTGATACCACCGAGCTTATGTTCATTTTGATGTGTGAAAGACGACACATGGTGTGAAACGTGTGGGCGACGCAGCTTTGAACAGACTCTGTTAACCAGGACGAGCTGAGACCAGATTATTGAAAGTGTCCCCATCTACAGCAAATGGTTTTTCTTATTATACTGTAAATTAATATAACAATATGTTTTTGTACTCGCTATAAACGAATAATTAAGTAGCAAAAGGATTAAAACAATAAAATAAAAATGCACAATGATAATGAGATTGAATTTCCAGGTATTCAAACAACAGAATAGTTCAACATTTTGGGAATATGCTTCTTTGCTTTCCTCTGGAGACGTCGATCAAAAGATCAACGCCACTCAGGACACATCTGTGTTTTCCTCACTGCTGATTTCCTGGAAAGCAACATCAGACATTTTAGATAAAAGTCTCATTTTACTGATGGACATGGTCGAAATATTTCTGGCATGACTTTCTTTTGAAATGGTGCTCATGATGCTTTTGAACTGATCTGAGACTGAACACAGTGTAGAACAGCTGTGTCGTTAATGAGGAGTGAAATGAAAAGGCCTCTATATGGTTTTCTGTGTCGTTTACATCGCTGTAAACTCAAAACAGTGTCGCTCTGTGTTTGATGGATGTTTCTCTGCAGCAGTTTTAATGGACATGTTTGGGGGAAATGACTCCATCTGCACCAGTGAAACATTTAAAGGAATAGTTTGACTTTAAACACTAATATTTGATCAGGACACAGAAGTAAACAACCTAAAGATTCTGCAGGACCTGTAACATCGAGTCAAAGCCACAAGCTTCTCCTAAAAGTCACATCCTCATGTCACGATCACACTCTGATCGACTTGCGAATGAAAAACACAACAAGCATATTTCCAGCTCGTTTCTGTAAGTGATCAACCTCTGCTGCTGTCAGTATGTTCACTTTAACCACAGTGAATCACACCAGCTTTGCTCTTCTTTATTTACTGGAGAAATAACAGAACAATGCACACACAGCATCAACACAGTTATCTCAGTAAGTCAATGAAAACACATGTTGATTTCTCATGTTATCAGCTTTATGTTGCCTACAGCTTAACACTTTGATGGTGCTTTCTTCCTTGAAGTCTAATGTTCTCCGTATCAGGACACTTCAGAGCACATGTTTGCTTGGCCACTAACCAAAGACAAAAAGACTTAATCATGTTTAAAGTGAGAGTTGAATGTTAATGTGGTGTGAACTACGTTACTGATAATTAACCTGTAGACAGGTTTTGTTTTTAACATAAAGGCCTTTATCTTATTTAATACAGTGTTTATCCATATTTGGTTATGAGCATATTCATAATTCTTAGTAAACCATAATAAAAACTTTCCATTCTCTCACGTCTCAGACTGTTTAATTAACCACTTGGCAAACTGCTAAACGTTCGCTCTCGGCTTTCAAGGTGAGAAAATACAAAAGAAACCTAAACAAACACGCCGTGCAAACAGCTCCGCCAATGTCCTTAACCGTGACCCTGACCTGCGCTCTCACCGCCAGTCATTACTGAGCACTCAGTCGGTCCAGTGTGAACGACTCCGTGAAACAGGAGTCAATTTGGATCAAATGTGACTTTAATCTTTGACCTCTCGTGTCAGTGTCCCCTCGGCCCTTTCTGCACCACAGGACGTCAGAGAATAACAAGGGACAAACAAGAGAATAATTTCCACACGCTCACCTCAGTTTTTAAAGCCATAGTTTTGTCCACTTTTACATTTTCATTCTCTTCTCACTCTTCATCCACCATTAGTCCGACGAAAGAAGAGAAGAGATGATAAAGGTGTTGCTGCACTCGGAGCAACATGATCATTCACTTGGAGTCATGTTTGTGTCACCTGATGGAAATCAGTCCAGTACTCGCTCTCTTTCAGCTCTCTACCCACTTCTGAGGCAAATATTAAGCTGCATGAAAATATAATACTATAGTACAAGTACCTCAGATTTGTAGTGAAAGCAAACGTGTGGCCCCTGGTGTAAACTCTGTACCTGAATGCCACACGGCTGTCAGGACGACGCGGCTCCTCCCTGAAATACTCTCAACCTTTGGAGCGCTCCGGCCGTCGGAGACTCTGACCTTTGTGATGGATGCTCAGCTCGGCGGTGCGGCAGCGCTCGACAGCTAAGATGTTGGCATTTCCGCTCCCGCGGCGAGCTGCAGTCAGACCTGTGTCAGATACAGACATTTCCTCTCCTGCGTTCGCCTTCACATGATCAGACGCAGCATTTTGCTGTTGGCTGAAGTTTTATCACATCTATTCATTTAGTCCTTCGTCACCTACATTGTGAGTCGACAGCACTGAGAATATGAACATATATCACCAATGTGAATTTTGTCGAGAATTATAACTGTTCCTATGTTGTTATTTATCTGTTTGTGTTTTATTTTGAGCTAATTTATTTGTTGAAATCAAACAATGATTGATTGTTTCTACATAAAAAAACAAATTCAGACTTCAAATATATCGAACATGGCATGATAATTATAAAACAGAAAAAAAAAATCTTTTTTAAAATATGCTTTTTAAGAAGAGAAACTTTTAACCAAATAAGAGTTTAATAGGTTCAGACTCTGTGTGAAACCGACTTGTTTATACACCAACATCCACAAAAACACATTAATAAACACTAATAGCTGATTCAACAACATTGTATTGTGTTAAAAACCATTTATTAAATGTTTATATATTTCTTATAAAATCCTAATTTAATGATTTAAAGTGATTTGTTACCGCTTCATTCATGTCGGTGAAAAGCTCAAAATGGTCCAGAATAAAAGACGAAGAAAAGCAAAATCCAATAAGTAAATAGTGAAGTTAATACTAAAAGTGTGAGTTTTTAATCGGCCTTATAACAAAACGTGGAGAGAAGGAAAACTCTGAAATAAGGTTCAGGAGCATCTTCGTCTTTACGCTGCAGCTGTGTGACACAAATTAGCAGTTTTTAAAAAAAAATTATTTTACGCATTCATTTTCATTCTGCTCATCTGTTTTCATTCGAGTCAGTGAAAACAGTGTTAATGAAGCTGGAGATGTTGCTGGATTTCTTCAGAACAAATGAGTCACGCACCAACCGTCCCTCTTATTCTTCTGCACTTCAAGGCTTCAAGATTCATACTTTTCTAAAGCACATTCATACTTAGAAGTAGAATGAAGTTCCAAGCGCCTGCAGACTATAAATACCTTAGTGTCAGATAGAGGTTGGAAATAAGTGAGAATAGACTGATTATTTGTCTATGGGCTGATATTGACTTCCTTTACCAACCTGATAACATGCCAATACAAACACAGCTGAATCAATAGACATCGGCTATTTAAAATCTGGTTGGATGTTTATGTGATTGAGGCGGCATCAGTACTTTAAATACAGTGAATTGTTGGACGTTTAAACAGTGAAGACAGGATTCACATCATTGTTGCTTTCTTTTAACCAACTTTTATCAAGTTGTCTTCATCGTGTCAAACGTAACTTCATTGACAGAGGTGGCAAATCAGACAAGTCTCTGAGGGGTTGTTTTGGAAGATCATCTGAAACAGCACCTTACTGTGGGCGGTAAATGGTTTTGGTGAAACAGTCAAACGTCTTGGTGTTTGCATTATTATTCCATTAAGATTAGAAGCTACTGGGAAAAACGCCGGCCTCCCATTTACAGCCGCTGTAATTTCTAAGAAACCAAAATAAGCGTCACGCCTTCATGTTTCAGATAAGGCAGCTTTCACCTTCAGCAGATCTGATAGCTGCAGGTTCGCTTCACACATGACGACAAAAAACAAGCTACTTATAGTTTGTTTTTTTTGGCCCAAGATGGTCTGAATGAATGGTGACACCCTGATAAATGTGGGTTAAGATTTCAAGTCGAGATCCTTACGGTTTCAGTGCCGGTTGGTTCGGAGACAAACATGATTACAGGTTGTGCAGTTTAATGCTACAGCAAACACTCGATGACTTACCTGATCCAGCTGGCATTTCATTCCCTTCAAGTCCTGTTTGTCGTCGCAAATTAATTGCATGCAAACATAATTTGTAGGAGACAGCGTTCTTTTACAGACGTCTCAAGTGTGCGCATTCAAAGCTGTCAGTCATTGTTGCACAAGCTCAGCGAGGCATGTAAAGAAATGTGCGTCTGCCAAGAGTGAATCAGTGGATAAACAAAGTGGGGAAAATGTGTCACGGTTAACAGCACGACCACAAGAGATGAGTCCTCGATGCGGCTCAGACTGTCAACAAATCAAAAGCAGTGGACATCAGAAGAGTCAAATATAGATCATCGGTAATTCAAGCCTGCGTGTCCTCGTTTTTCAGATGTTGCTCTCATGAAGTATTCTGTCTTTAGCCTCACTCAGTTTGTGCATCGCAGAAAGGTATTGATCACTGATTGTTAGTATCCAGATTATATGGCTGCGTTGTTGTGTTGGTCACATGACCTGCGCTGATTGTTCTGTGCGGAAACACGCCTCCTCCCCTCGTGTCACCTGAAGAAAGGAAAGACGGCCGACGAGACGTTTGGATCACAGGATGTCTCGCTCCCGTCCGACAGTTCAGAGCCTCAATTTACCAACTGAATGGATGTTTCCCCTCAGAGAGGTTTGAAAGGCCTGAAAGGTTCTGGGCTGTTTAGTGTGAAGATTAATGAGACAGAATGAAATATGGCAAATACAATGCAAGATATTGAACTCCGGGGTGGAGGATGATAAATCGATCTGTCTGGGGCATCACAGCTGTAAGAAGAGTGAACTGGTGTCACAGCTGAAAGAGATTTATTTCAAGATGAGGATGGGAGTGAGACACACGTTAATATTTCTCCTTTTTTGAAACTATGGATTATTTTCGTTATCAATCAACCTGCTGATTGTTTTCTTGATGAATTGATAGTTTAGTCTGTGAAATGTCAAAATTACATTGATAATGTCAAAATTATTGACACACCAACTTTTTTTCCCCTTTTTCCCTTGAATCTTTCTTTGTTCCCACTCAGTTTTTCTTTTGTTTCTCAAATTGAAAAAAGGCACCTACTGTCTGATTAGGCTCCTCTGTCAAATGTGAATGTAGATGTGTTCAATTCATTCGTCATTTCAAAGACGTCACATCCAGATAAGATCATTCAGCGAGCAAACTGATCAGGGATCAGATTAATGCTGTAACAGCTCGGTCATTTTAATGGAACAACAGCTAATTTCATTTTTTCTTCTCTGTTTGTACGAAGTCTGTCAGTTTTCTTTGCCTTTAAGAGCCTTTTCTTTTATTATGGATCTGTATGACATGAAAGTCGTTCTGGGCCCGATGGACCTCAATAATGATGAAAACTGAGAAGAACATTATGAATATTCAGACAAAACAGAAACAGCTGAGCAATATTAAACAGGTTTATCTTCATACATGAATGATGATAACCGCCTACAATCTAATGATATAACGTCTGCATGCAGGCTGCCAGAGCAGACATCCTGACGGGTAGACAGACAAGAGGGACAGATTCTGGAAAATTCTGCACAGTCTTGTTCGGCAGGATGAGGCACAGCACCGAGTCAGTGTAGGACACAACTGTGTTTGAACGATTAACAAAATGCAAAAGAGATTCACAAACATTTCGTTGCAGTTTTACAATTTCTATCTGTGATGAAAGAGAAACTTAGCGAAGAACTCAGAGAAGCTATTCGTTGCCGTATTTGTTCAATAATTGATTGAAGTTCAATATCAGCTCAGTGGACGATGAAGCCTATCTGTGTATGTAATCCTGGTTATTATGAAATCGTCCGTGGGAAATCGTCGTGAAGCTGCAGGCTCGACCTGAGCTGTTATTTCATTATATCTGTCATTCATCACCAAGGACGAGCAGAGTAGTGCGTATTTATTCTTTTCTTTTTTTCTTTTAAAATAGAATATTTTTCTGCCATGTGTTGCTGGTTATTTGGTTGTGTTTGATTTACGACACTGATCTCTGGCTTTTCTCCTCCTCCGGTTGCCATGGTGATCCAAATTGCCAAACTGAATGTGAAATAATCACGAGAAATTGGGGATATTGAAAAATGATTAATGTGACAGTGTGCTGAAATCACAGAAACCACTCTGGTCTCAGAAAAAGACGCAGTATATTTGTTGATTGTTCTTTTTTTTGTTTGTTTCAGGTTGGGATTTTTTTCGTTTATCTTTGAAATTGAACTCGAGGAAGGCAGAGAGATTTTTATAGACTCTGCAGCTGTCGCCATTGAGGTGACAATAACCTTTCGGTCGGCGAGTTTAGGGCACATCTGTGTTTTTCTCACTTCTGATTTTCTGAGAGCAACGTCAGACATTTCGAACAGATACTGAATTGTTGAAAACTTCTGAAATGGGGCTCATGATGCTTTTATGATGTGACATTTACTATAGAACAGCTGTGTCGTCAGTGAAGAGTGAAATGAAAAGTGAAAAGCTTCTATATGCCCCAACGGTGTGCCGTCACTGTCCACTTCAAATATAGTGTCTCTGTTTGTTTCCTGGATAGTTTGATTTCATGTTGTGAAAATGAGCCAAACATGGGAACGTGAGTATCTGTGCAGAACTCCTGACGGTCCCTCTGACAGTTGTGGAGACGATCCGTGTGACCTGACAGAGCAACGTTAGCATCACTGCTCGCACGGCCAATATCAACCCGAATCAAAGCTTATCTTTCATTTCTCAGTGAACGTGACTGTGTGACCGTGGCTGAACGCACCAGCTGTCGCTTCAGTGGTCGATCAGTATAGACGATGTTTACCGAGCGTGAGGCTCCCGAGGCCACGCCGTCCCACCCGAGGATCCCACAGCGGACACGTTGAGCCGAGTGCCGCTGGGTTGCTAATGAAATGTTCGGCCATGTGTGGGAACACACTTTGTTTAATTTGCCTGCCGTATCAAAAGGGGCCAAATATAGCTGCTGTGGTCAAATCAATCTACCTGCAAATATCCATCCTCTCTCAGCTTTAATTGTTTCCTGTCTGACTCATCATCTCATTTCAACCTTTATCCCATCTGCTTTTCATCATTTTATCTGCGTCCTGTGTTTCTCTTTTTTCTCCGCCGCTCGTCCGCAGAGTGTTATCTTCACCTGCTTCCTCTGCTTTTCAGTGCAAACACGCTGATGGGCGCCGGGATCGGACGTTACAGTATTTTATGACTGCCTTGGCTCAGTTTCAACGTGCAGAGCCAAACTGACTTGGTAAATTCTTACCTTTAAAATACCACTGAATCACATGCTGTGTCCTCAGAATACAGACATCACTTATTACCACAAGTGCTTTTTACTACGCATACAAATCACTGAGTGAGTGGATGTGTTTGCAGCATCATTATCATCATGAGTACCGTCGTAACATAATGGCCACTGGCACATGTGAGATGAATGGAAACGGGAACGCATGGGATCTATTTCTTTTCTTGCCTTTTGATCACTGTCAGTGCCGCATTGAATTGAGGGTCTATTGCATTAATGTAAATTGCTGTGTTTTGTTCTCTTTAGATGATGAAAGTGATTGAATTGAGATGTTGTGTCTTTATAATAAGAAATAATCTTTGATTGAAGCACAGTCACAATCATCATTTTGTCTTAATGTAAGATTCAGAGTCTGGACCTCAACATCTATATTTACAGTAAAACAGCACATTCAATAAGTAAAATGAACATTTTTAAAAAGCCATTCTTTCTCAAAATTATTAAATACACTTCAAATACTGACTCCTGCATAAATTGCATGTTTTTTGCTGGTTGCCTTGTTTAATCTTGACAAAATGATTATTGCATTCTCTGTTAATTAGAATTTGTTGCTGTTTGACAGATAATGATTGAAATCCAACAATAAATATATACAGTGCTATGATGCTGTGATAAACTTACTACTATTATGTATTTGACAGAAATGTTTCATTTTGTGTGCTTAAGTCAAAATTCAGAGTACAATATTTTGTGTTTTGCAAATTGAAATTCTGTCGTGAAAATTGAGCCAAAGCTAATGTCAAATACTGTAACAAGAACTAGGAGCAAAAAATGTCTTAAAATGACTCTGTAATTATAAAAGAATATAATTATGAGTATTCTATGATTTTTATCAACTTAATATTTGTTATAGTTACAACTGTCCCTTTTGGTTTGTGTGAGTTTGGGCAGATTATATGTAATTTATAATTAAGGAGAAGGGACCAAAATTACAAAATACTACTCAGCAAAATTACTCACTGTTACACAGACACACTCTTCGACACGTTATCACAACATGGTCAACATACCTGTCGATGGCTTTCAGACCTGAAATGTGTTTTTCCATTAAAGAAAAAAATGTGCCTTTGGAGTCAACAGCACTTAAGCATTGGACATAAGCTCATTGTGTTTGTAAAAACGTGTGTCCTTGGAAAACAGAAATGTGTTTTCATTACATTGTGCGTGGCTTTGTGAGAAGAATGTTAAAACTTACAAAGATTCAGGACGCGCACATCTTAGTACATAACTTACAAGCAAACCAGCGATTGATGGAACCTGCAGTTGTCTCAGAGCCTCCCTGCTGTTCTGTCGGCTCCAGGAGTCGGCCGCTAAAAGGTTTAATTGACAGAGGGACGAATGAATGTTTATGATTGTTCTCACACCCCGACTCCTTCCAGGGTTCATTAGCAAATACTCAGTTCAGGAAGGGTCAGATAGTGGAGTAGTGAACTGTTCAAAACGCCTTGTGACAACAGAGCTCTGGCCTCCAATTGATCTGGGATCCAACATCCACAGTTTTATCTATATTAATGTTTAACATAAAAGAAATGTAGAAAGTGTCTATGTCTAACTCTCCACTTCGGTAACTGATTGGTTGTTGTCCTCCAACAGAGCAGATGGGTGGGAGTTGAGACAGCAGAAGGACAAAACAACATGGGTGTCGCCTCGCTTCCCGGGCTGGAGATGACGGCTGAAATGTGGGAGAACGACAGCTTTGCCAGCCCCTCGCCTGGACTCCCCATGTTTCTGCTCATGTTCAATGACAGCGATCTGAACGAGACACTGTTCAACTCCACCAACTCCACCGTCCCAGATGTCTCCTCCGGTCCCAGCGTGGCAGGGGTCCTCATCCCACTCATATACATAATCGTTTGTATCATCGGCCTGGGTGGAAACACTTTGGTGATTCACATTGTGTTGCACTACTCGAAGATAGAGTCTGTCACCAACATCTACATCCTGAACTTAGCTATCGCCGATGAGCTCTTCATGCTCGGCCTGCCGTTCCTGGCCGTTCAGAACACCTTGCAGTCGTGGCCATTCGGCTCCTTCATGTGTCGTCTGGTCATGACCGTCGACTCCATCAACCAGTTCACCAGCATCTTCTGCCTGACCGTGATGAGCATCGATCGCTACCTCGCTGTCGTCCACCCCATTCGCTCTTCAAAGTGGCGGCGCCCTCAGGTGGCCAAAGTGGTGAACGGCACGGTCTGGGCTCTGTCGTTTCTCGTTGTTCTGCCTGTGGTTATCTTTGCCAACATCCAGAAGGCAGGAGGTACCTGCAACATTGCCTGGCCGCAGCCAGCGAACATCTGGCAGGCGGCTTTCATCATTTACACGTCCACAGTCGGATTCTTCTGCCCTCTTCTCATCATCTGCCTCTGCTACCTGCTCATCGTCTTCAAGATCCGCAGCTCGGGTAAAAAAGTCCACGCCACCTCAACCAAGCGAAGGAAGTCTGAGAGGAAAGTGACGCGCATGGTTGTGATCGTTGTTGCCGTGTTTGTCTTCTGCTGGCTGCCTTTCTACGCCCTCAACATCATCAACCAGGTGGTGTCCCTGCCCTCAGAGTACCACGGTCTCTACTATTTTGTCGTAGTGCTCGGCTACGCCAACAGCTGCGCCAACCCCATTGTCTACGGCTTCTTGTCAGACAACTTCAAGAGGGGTTTCCGAAAAGCCCTCTGCCGTTCCACAAGGAAGGTGGAGAACCACGAGCCCATGGAGCGGCAGCAGCAGCAGGAGGAGGGGAGGACGGCGCTCATGCCCAGGGAGAGCCTGCGACGGGCGATCAGAGACGAAGAGGACGATGATGAGGACGTTTCAGAAATGACTGAGATCTACAGAATCGCCCAAAATGGCAACAGCAGCTTCCAGCCGCAGTGCTCGCAGCCGCTGTTCTTAGAACGAGGAGTGACTCCGGGAGCCACAGAGCCGTCGTCCCCGGACAGGAAGGACAAAGCCGGGGACACGAAAGGGAAAGATCCAGTGAACGGTTCCACGCTGACTGTACCATTGCTTCTCAATGGAGCCAAAAACGGGAGCATTAAAACTCTTCCAGAGGAAAACATGGACCAGAGCACTTCACTGGAGATAAGTTACTTATAGTGAGAAATACAGGCTGGATGTTACTTGAACTGAACTCAGTATTATGACACAGGGCAGCCTGCCTCGAATCCCAACATGGAGCAACAAGCCCATTAAAAAATACATGATGAGAAAAACTCAGACTTGCTATTTTTGATCAATGGACTCATTTAGCATTTGACGGAGTTGCTGAAGTTTTAATGTATGGAATGTATTTCTGTTTATATTGTACATATGCATGGCTGAATGTACAAAGTTGTGCCTTTACTTCCTGTTATCACATTAATCTTGTTGATCGTTGTACCTTTTATTCTACAATGTGACAATCATTCACTTGAATTTAACCGAATCTAAGCTTTAGTCAGCGTTCATCTACACATTAGCTGAACGTTGATGACATGGCTACTACTTTATTTTAGATAGGAATCCCATGCCTGCGACCTAATCTCCTATTAGTTATGTTTATATGCTACTTTCCAATTCCATTTTAAGGGAAATGGTTTATGGATGATGTTGGATTGTTGTGGGAGGTGCTCAGAGTGGATGGTGGGTGTTGGCAACAAAAGCACTTTGGTTAAGGTTGGTGAAACATCATAGTTTCAGTTAAACGTTAATAAACGCTCACACTTTAAGACCACGATTTTTCCCCAACCTTAACCAGGTGCTGCCAGTACCTGAACACAACTGTAAACAACTTTTACTATTATTGCTACAAGGAAACCAAATGAAATATGTCAACACTTTTGCAGGTCTGTTCAGTAAAAATGGGCCTCATGCAAGAACGTGTTTGTCTTATCCTAAATGATTCAACATGAGCTTCGATGCTAAAAAGATCTAAGAGCAATCGTCTTGACTAATGTGTTAAATGGTGATAGTCACGCAAACAATCTGTGACTTTATAACACATCTTGACTGTTTGTGAATTTTGGTACCTCAGAGAAAATCCAAAGACCAAAGCCACAACTTCTCTTAAATCAGTTGTTCTTGCGTGAGGCCAAATGTTTAATGATGTTATTTAAAAAAAAAAAAAAAATCCTTCAAAACTTATTTGCTCTTGCAAATTATTAGTATATAAACATAATCTGAGAGGATCAGGGCTGCAGCCTTCACATGTTGGTTCTCAGTGAAAATATACAAACATTTTATATGAATATTTATGCGTATGGCTTTGGTTCAGGCGCTGAACTCGGGCGTTCTTTGACACCGACATTGTGATTGTGGTGAAGGATTACTTTGGAAAAATGCACTATGTCCTGAAAGCATCACGTTGTGTGTGATCTACTTGCTCAGTGGACAGAAGCTCAGAATTCAGAACAGCATCTTGTTGCACAGTTGATGAGGTGAGACAGTTCACTAACCTGTGCTGCCTGCTGCAGAAACAATATTGCTTCAGTCATTTCCGTTAATTATAAACAGAAAAACACAGTTTCCCGAGTCGTGTTATAATTTTGCATGTGTACCATCCAGAAAAACATATATCGACACATGTCATTTTTAAGCCTTCTGCTCAGATGTGTTCTTTGTGACATACTTACATTCATGTCGACGATCTCACTTAATGAACATAGTTTGCATCACATGTCTAAACATACTTATTTCAACCCAAAGCTTGGTCTTTTCCTAAACCCTTTGCTGCATAAACCAAACCAAACTGCAACCGTTTCACAACCAAGGTTTTCTCGGCTTTCCATGCTGAGGGGCCTGACTTCAAATGAGAAGAGTGACAGCACAGTACTCGAGTAAATGTACTTTCCGCCATTGACGTAGATTTGCAGGTGAAAAAGTGGCTCTAGATCAGAGCAGACGAGGCAAAAACTCTCATCATTCATCAGAAACTCACTTCGCCGCCGTTCATTCATGAGCGTGCGAACACACCACACACTCTGAGAGCAGCCGTGTTATATTTAGCCGGCTGCAAACGCAGTGAAGAAACGCTCCCGCTCTCTCTCGGCTGGTGTTCGGCCGGCTCGCCCACGCTCGCCCTGCTGCAAAGATCCTGCGAGGAACATAAAACCATCATTAAAGGCACATTAAAAAGGGATTTGCCTGGCTGGCGCTTTATTTGCGGGGCCCCTGGGGGCTGGGTTTGATGAGGGCAGAGGTTTGTTCAGGGTGAGTGGAGCTGCTGTGTGTGTGAGTAAGCTGTTTACTAGTGTTTGTTTAAGTGTGTGTCTGGCTATAAATATTGTGGGTTGGAGCCGCCTGCCTGTGTGATCCCAGACTCCCCTCGGTGATAACCCACCTGTGCTCACTGTACAGAGAGCTGGTAGTCGGCTGATGGGTCTGCTGGTGGCTTCGCTATGAGTCAGAGTGATTCTCTGCCTACAGGCTCTCTCCCACGTACAATATGGACAAGATTCAAGTTAACTCTAACAGCCTATTATTCACTTTTTTGGCAGGAGCAGCTTTGGAAACCCTGTGCAAACACTGTCGTCAGCTCGAGAGGACGAGCGCAACGCATGATCCTAATGAACACTAATGATTCCCCTTTGCACATTCAGGCCTTTCAAATCACCGCGCACGCAGAATAATGCATGTTGATTTCAGGATGTATAAAGAGTTGTAAAATGATCCCTCTGCTAATGTTGACTGAGTGGGAGTCTTTATCACCTTGTGTTTTCAAAAATCAACCATCACTTTAGCTGAAGCGTCGCTGTTGATTTATGTGCAGGACCAGTTTCCCAAAGGGACACAAACCCTCATTAAAGGAGATTAACGCTGTAAAACACTTTGCTCATCTCTTCTCATCAAACTGTTCAGGATGAATTCAAAGCATCAGGGCAAAATGTGCATGCAAACATTTCAGCTGGATGCAGGTTGGAGTCCATTTGTTTGTTTCCTTCTAATCTTGCCGCTGCAGTTTCATTATTTTGTGCCAATCTGTTGTTGAATATATCATTTAGATTTGAATATTGAAAAAAATAAAAGCTGTGTTTTAGTGAAACTGCTGACTTTTGTCTTAATTATCCTGTAAAAAAAAGAAAATCATAATATCCTTAAGGCAATAGTTCAACACAAACAGAAAAGTGATTCCACTCTCACATCTTTATGGTAAATATAGATCTTAGCTTAACATAAAGACTTAGAACAAACATCTTATATCTTCTTAGTTTAATCCACACATATTCCATACTTTTTTACCCGAGACAAACTGTTAATACTTTTTTATACTCATACTTTTATAAAGGAATATCTTATCTTAAAACAATTTGTCATTTTTACACATGTGCTTTTATACTGATTAAACAAATAAGATATAAATTTTTAATCAGCTTTAAAGGTGCTGGTGGGTGGATTTTGTTACCTGTGACCAGGCTAGCAGTTTCCCCTTGTTTCCCGTCTTTGTGCTAAGCTAAGCTAAAAGGCTGTAGCTTGGTATTGATCTTCTCATATTCTCCTGGAAAGACAGCGACTGAGTGTGACAACCGAAACGTTGCATGGAATCATTTCATTAACATTTATCAAATACATTGTTGAACATCTGCCCGTCAGAATCCAGAACATGATATGAACGTAATATAATGGTGAACGAGTGAACAAGTTGCTCTGATCTGTGGCACATAATCACACTCTCTCTCTCCGTAGTGGCCCCTCACCCTCTTTTCTTTCCAGGTGTTTATAGAAACAATCATCGGTGAATGAGGGGGAGGCTTCGTCTGATTAAACACAGGTGTTAGCAGTTTTCTCCTGGTCCCTAATTAACTGTCAGGTCCTCATCTTATAGAAACAGAAACACACACAAAAAAAAACCAAGCCTGGTAAGAAAGAATAAAATGTGAAATAAAGGGTTTCAACAGCATTTTGAAAGAGTCGACGACAAACGAGAGCTCTCAACATGATTTACAGGAGAGTAAAGTAGAAACAGCATTTTCTCCACAAAATCATGTTTATTTTTCAGGCTTTTATCTAATGTTTCCTTTTTGTGTCGCTGCAGATTACTGGATAATTGTAGGCGTTCCAGGCCTCTTAAATTATTCAAACAAAACGAGGAAAAAATTTCTGAAAAAGAGAAAAAGGCTTCAGAGCCGGAGATTCTGGCAACTGCAGCACGAACGTGTCGTTAAATAAGATGAACCACCAGTGTTCTTCAACGTCATCGCACAGTCCATTAAAACATACAAGAGTCTGTGAACAGTGCTGAGAGGGACGTCTCGCTCATGATAAGGTGGGTCAAAGGATCAAATACAGAAATTAGCAAACACACTCGTGCAAAACAGGCTTCACTTCAGTAGTTTAAGTCAATATGAGGCAGTAGAAACATTCTGGTCTATAGAGAGAATCATCACTCATAATGAACATGACACACTGTGTTTACCATCTGCTGTCAGCGCTGCTCCAAAGATCCCTGAAGGACGACGGTTTGATGTGACTCACAGGCCGACTGCTGATGATGGAGCGCAGAGAACACTGGAACGGCAGAACTCAACCTCGGCTGTCGCTGTGTATCTTGAGATTATAGTCGCTATATACAGTCAGTGGTGGAAGAAGTATTCAGATCCTTTACTGAAGTAAAAGTACTAAAACCACGCTGTGAAAATACTTCACGACAAGTAAAACTCCTCCAAAATGTTTCCTGTCAGTGTTTTTCTCTCATCTCTGATGTTTCTGGATTCTTCTTCCTGCTGCTTTAATGTGTCTGAGTCATTTTCCTGCTGGAGATGTTGAAGCTCATTTGAACGACTTTATATCCTGTCGGCCACTTTCATCTCCAGGAACGAGCATCAGATTCTATAAGATCATCATGTGTTTGTAGCCTGGTCGTCCTGTGAGAACCACGTATCTCTGCAAAGCTTCATGAGACAAACAGACTGTTTTCAGCTTCATGTCGATGCATTTTGATCCAAGAGGCTTTTTAAAGAGCTGATTCAGCTTCAGAAGGAGGAGAATTTTTTCAACACGTGAAGGAAACATTCATCCTTCAGTTTATCACAAACATTCAGCACCAACACATCTGGAGATACGTGGTTTTCACTGGGTAGGAAGGGGATGAAAAATTGTGATCTGAAAAGTAACTAGTAACCAAAGCTGTAGCAGAAGTATGAAGGTGCATAAAATGGAAATACTCAAGTACCTTGAATTTGTACTGTACTTGTGTGCAGTTACTATCAGTGGTTTGTTAGGGCTCAAGAGAAAAACTTGATTTAATCATGTGTAAAGGAATAGAGATGTTTAAAGACCAGATGTGCAAATACAGCGGCATCATTCATCACCTGACAGCTGCTGCTGTTGGTGGTGAATCCCATGTGAAATATCTGCACTATGTGCAACTGACATCCATCACACAGACAACCATCTCTTACGTATGTTAATCAGATTTCCTGACCTTTGCAGTGTGTGAAAAACATCTTAATTGGATCCAGGGATTCATTTATAAAACACATTGGAGTCCTGATGCGTGACAGCAGAGAAGATCAGTGTGTTTGTCCCATCGAGCTCAGATGAGATGCTCAGTTATCCTGCTGGAAATGTACAGGCTCGCCCACACAGAGACGTGATGTGTTACACTTCTGAAGACACTATGCATATAGACATACTGCCTATTTACCTGGCTAGCAAAGCATTCAAAAGGCAAATTAAAACAAAAATGATAAAAGGAATAAAAATAAAGGAGAGGATGCAAACACTGAATACATTTAAATTGCACTCAGACAGCAAATATCTCTCTCACACATCTCTCATATTTATGTTATTAAGTATTAAGTATGAAAACATACTCATAAGATAAAGGATAAAAACTTCATGTTCTTTTACATGACATGATTATATTTACAATTTGATTTACTGTTTAAGCAAATTAGAACAAATTAAGATCACTTTGAACCAGGCAGTGAACGTTCTATTCATATCTCTGTCTTATTTCACTGTGTTGAACCTAAAGTTACAGATTTTGCCTTCGTTATATGATATTATGATATTATATTAGAGACACTGCTGTCTTCTTGTGTGTGTACATCAATGTGTATTTGGTGTATTGTTTTAGCATTTGTTCTCACTGTTTGATCAAAATTATCACTGTTTTCGCTTCATTTTATTGCTTATCTCTTTATGGTTTGTAATTGTTGATTTTGAAGCGTCAGTTTGTTGTTTTAATTTGAAGTCTGTACTGGAAGTGGTTGTATATTATTATGCCTAACTTGGTGCAGTTCAACGTGTATTATAGGAATCATGAGTGTTGACCGCCATCCCGTGGTCAAAATTAGGAACTGCAACACTACATGTAAATAATCGCAAACGATGTCAGTTTAGTTGTTGCTTTATGAAATGAGTCCTGAGATAATTAGTGTTGTTATTTAGCGCCACATTTGATCAACGCTTATAACTAATTATCAGTGAAGTTATTTAAAAAAATCGCATCAATTTAAGTAAAACTGTAAAACTTTAGTGTCGTTTTAATGTTTGCTGCATTGACGTTGGTGTAGTAGAATCATGGCTGTGCACTGCCCTCCTGTGGTCACGGTGAGGAATTACATCAAAGTACGACGTCAAGCGAGACATAATGGCATTGAAGCATTTCCGTTAAATTCTTTCGAAATAAAACAGCGAAACCCGTCAGAAACAAACAAAAAAAACGATAAAATGATCCTTTTCATCGATCTGTCTCTGTTGTGGTGTTTTGACCAAAATATTACCTGCTATTGTGTTTTCTATTTGGTGTATTTTAGTTCACATCTGCCGTTACTGTATTTAGAAACTCACTTATCTTAGTTAATATCCATTACTCATATCCATATGTGCAGATAGCAATACGTGTCGTTATTACAAACAACAAAGTTAACATCTTGCTTGCTAATATCAATTATAATCATTGTTTAATTACGGTTTTCGGGTTTGGGATCCAGTTTGAACTCATTAACACGCTGCATTACTCCTGTTTGCTGCACCGCATTTCGTGTGTCAAGTTAGACGTGATACGAGCATACAAAACTTCCTGTCAGCACTTTCAAAATAAATACTACAAGCACTCAAACGTGATTTTCCAAATGTTTTGATAATTTTGACGTGCAATTAAGACAGAAATCAATATGAAACTTTCAAACTAGGACTTTATGCGTTTATCCGCGAATGTATATAATATGTTATTGTATATTATTATATAAATTAAACCAACATAACTATCTAAAGCCTCATATTTTAATACGGCCACGGGCAGCCCGCACCGCCAGCATTACGACAGCTGCACTTGTAATGTGACAGGAAACACTTTTCCGCTTTACGGCAGGTCGCCACTTCCTCTCACAGCGGCGCTCTGTCGGCGATTCGCACCGTTCGAGGACCGGTTGGATTAAAAGGCCTGAAAGTGTCGCATCGTTCACGGTAAGATGACAGTAAAATATGAACAGACGTATGAAAATCGACCGTTTTCAGTCGTTTTAGAAGTAAGTCGTAATGAGTCCTGTGTATATATCTGTAGGCTGACACCCAGTTAGCTTAGCTTTGCTAGCGCGGCCACCTGGCAGGATGACGAGCGTTAGCAGTAGCCACTGTTAGCTAACTGATTCGGACCGGCAGAAAATGAACTGAAAAGAAATTATGCACAAAAAGCTCAGTTGTTCTTTGTTATAACATAACTGGTTGGTTCTGGTGAGTCAGATTTTTGCTTCAGTCGAAGTTCTTCTGACATTCACCCATTTTGTTAGCATGTATAAGTGACGGTAACACTATGCTAATGTCAGCCAGGGGTGCCAGATATCATTTGGCACCGCTGCTCGATTAAGACAGTGTTCTAAATGTTAAATACAACATGTCTTTGTCATGGGTTTGCTCACACATCTCTGAGCTGTGAGCATCACCTCTAATGTGATCCATCCACCCTCTATTCATCTCCCAGCCATCAGCTCCTACACTTCCTGTCGCTGGTCTATCAATAAGTGCAATTGTGCATCCATTCAATCCCTAGAGTTGCTTTTATTCCAATGAAAGATTAATTTCAGTAACTGTTGGGGAGGGGGTTATGTCATTACTTAGGGTGGATAATGGTGTGAATCAATGTGAGTTAGTGAGTGAATGAATGAATTATGACGAGCAGTTTAATTGTTTGAATTGTTATATGTTTGACGTCGTCACTTTCCAGCCTCTTAAATGTGAGGATTTTCTGTTTTTCTCTGTTTTGCATCAATGTAAATTGAATATTTGTAGGTTTTAGGCTCTGGAAAATTGGGATGAACATTCTTCACTATTTACACATTACTGATTAAATAGATAGAAAGTGAGCAGCAGCTAATATAATAATAATATAATAGTTATTTTCAGTCTTAAGTCCCAATTCTTAATGCTGAACCTTTCTGTGGAGTCTGTTCAGTTTCACCAGCTTGTTGTTGGATGTTCAGGGGTCAATGATGACTAGCCCACTGCGCAAGCTGATCAGTGCCTATTTGCTGTAGTGCATTGCTGAAGAAGTCAGTGCTGCTTCTTGGCTGAGACCCTGTGCATGTGTAGAATAGGTGCAGCCGTCGCAGTTTAAGCTAATACTTTGTACATGGGTTTTCTGGACTTACTATTAGGTGACACAGGAGTCTTTTTTTTCACTCTCACTTCAGGTCATGGCCAAGTTCCACGCCCCCGTGATCCAGGACAACCCGTCCGGATGGGGTCCATGTGCTGTTCCAGAGAAGTTTAAGGACATGCCCTACCAGCCCTTTAGCAAAGGAGACCGTCTAGGAAAGGTTTGTTCTCTGACATTATGTATTTCCAAATTTATCTACTGGAAGAACCAAGTTGTCTTCAGTTTTGCCACAGTTTTCCTTAAGTTGTGTGTTTCCTCTGTCAGGTTGCTGACTGGACCGGAGCAACTTATCAAGACAAGAGATACACTAGTGAGTAAGACAGCTTTCCATGCTGTGAATCTCAAGTTGGTCAGTGACTACAAATACATTCATAAGGATTTTTAAACAACAGGTTGCGCAAAAGTCATTTATTTACACGTTTTCACCACTAGCTGATTAAATGAAGGAATCACAGATCATTGCATGGTGTGAAGTTGATCTCATATGCAAATGTGTAATTGTTTTTCAGACAAGTATTCCTCTCAGTTTGGAGGCGGTAGTCAGTACGCCTACTTTCATGAGGAGGATGAGACGAGCTTCCAGCTGGTGGACACAGCCAAGACGCAGAAGACGGCCTACCAGAGGAACCGCATGAGGTTTGCTCAGGTACGACAGACTGGCCACAGAAATGTGTCAGTTGACTGAAAATGTAAGTGCTGGGTATTTCAACTCGTCATATAACATGCCGGTGTTTGTTTTTAACAGAGGAACCTGCGCAGGGACAAGGACCGCAGGAACCTGACTCAGTTCAACATGCAGACGCTCCCTAAGAGCGCCAAGCAAAAGGAGAGGTGAGATTTTTTTCACAGCTTTGTCTTTAAGAACTGTCCTGTTTCAGCTCATTTTCTTTCAAGCCTTTCTTCTTTTGTGCTCCACACAGGAGAAGATGAATCCCTGTATTTTGTGTTGACGGCTTATCTTGTTGCAAAGACTTTAGTCAGTTTAACCTCAAATTTGTGTCTTTTCAGGGATCGTATGCGTCTGCAGAAGAAGTTCCAAAAGCAGTTTGGTGTCCGTCAGAAGTGGGACCAGAAATCCCAGGTATTGACCGCTTAATTGATTTTTATTGCTAGATTTTTAGCAAAATGCTATTTTTTTTTTTTTTGGCTGCAACTTGTCAAATGTGAAGATTTACTACTTTTCTTTGTGATATATGCTGGAAAATGAATATCTTTTAGACTGTTGAATGGACAAATAGGGCATTTAAACATCACCTTGAACTTTGTATCTGTAACTAACAGATTAATCAATAGTACAAATAATTATAAGTTGCAGCTCTATACTGGATATACAAGGCAGACACAAGTCTTTAGGAATAATATGTCAGAAGTTGGTTTTGATTCTAAGATTTTAAAATATGGATAGAAATTTGTCAAAAGTTTGTGTTTTGTAAGTGTATTCTTGTAAAAGGTGTTTAGTTGATTCTCCAGTTGAGAGTTTTTGGTAACATAGATGTTTATATTAATTTCGCTCATGCAACCCTCCTCTCCCCTCCATCCATCCGTTCTTTCAGGCTCAGCTGAAGCCCAGAGATTCCTCAGTGGAGGTGAGGAGCGACTGGGAGGTTAAGGAGGAGATGGACTTCCCCAGACTGATGAAGATGAGATACATGGAAGTGGCTGACCCTGTTGACATGTAAGTTAAAGGACTTGCTCTTTGTCATCATTACACTTGAAGTACAGAAAGTGATGAACTCTTGTTTTCTGTTTCCTTTAGTGAGTGCTGTGGTGCTTTGGAGTACTATGATAAAGCTTTTGACCGGATCACCACCCGCAATGAAAAGCAGCTCAAAAGCATCAAGAGGATCTTCCACACCGTCACTACCACTGATGATCCCGTCATCCGCAAGGTTATTTACATGACAGTAAACACAATGTAGACAGTAGTCAGATGTTTTGTTGTTTTGACTCTTTCTTTCCAACAATGGGAATTTTTGTTCTCTTTCCAGCTGGCCAAGACTCAGGGTAATGTGTTTGCCACCGATGCCATCTTGGCCACCTTGATGTGTTGTACTCGCTCAGTCAACTCCTGGGACATCATTGTGCAGAGAGTGGGCAACAAGCTGTTCTTTGACAAAAGAGACAACTCTGACTTTGGTGAGGCTTTGCAAGATCTCCTGACACCAGGGGCTGATTCCACAAACAGATTTTAGACTGGTCTGTAGAAGTTGGGTTGGGTTTCTGGTTTCGCTCGTCCAGTCCAGTGTACAAGCTTAAACGACTTTGATTTTATGCTAATCAACTAAACCAGCATATGACATTATGAGACATCTGCCAAATTGAAAAGCAGCCTGTGCAGACAAAGCTAAATCCAACTTAGTATTAAGCAATATGTCAAAGTGATTAACTTAATTTTGTGTTTGTTGAGGCCATAAACAAAAAGAATACTGTCTGAGTGCAAAAAATAGATAGGCCGTGGTTAGTGTCGAGATCAGGGCTAGGAGATCAAATTTCAGTTGACCAATCAAAGGGTGCGGGAGGGCAGACGAAATGATGTTTACTATAAAGTTCATGAGTTTTTTGGGGTGACAACACAAGACTGGTTGATTTTATATAATTGCACAGTTAAATGTCTTATATTTTCTATGTCTTGTGCATAACAATTTTTCTATTTGAACATAATTTCTTATGTTGGACCTGGCTGCAGTCAGACATTTAGTTTTGACTTATACTGTGTGTTGATATTTACAGTTTATTTCCATTTATCATTCTTACACTGTTTGAGTAGGCTGCTGATTGATATAAATTGTTTGTTGAGGCCTCTTGTTTTTTTATTGATGAGATAATTCTGTAGTTATAGTATCTTTAGTCTATCTTTGTACAACTGGCCCCTGATTATAATGTGACACATCTCTGCTGTCTTTATTTATGCAGGAGCTTTGCATTTTACCTCCCTGTTGTGTTGCTTTAATACTGAATGCTGTAACATTGATAATTGTCTCTCTCAGATTTGCTAACTGTGAGTGAGACCGCCAACGAGCCACCGCAGGATGAAGGCAACTCCTTCAACTCTCCTCGTAACTTGGCAATGGAGGCCACATACATCAACCACAACTTTAGCCAGCAGTGTTTACGCATGGTAAGAAATGCACCCCCTCCTACCCCTGGCCGGGCTAGCTGTTTCCCCTCTGTGTCCAGTCTTTGTGATAAGCTAAGCTAACCAGCAGACAGATATGAGATTGTGTCAGTTTTGTCATCTAACTCTGCTAGGAAGAAAATAATTTGAGTCTTTCCCAAAATGTCAAACTTGTGCTTTAACCAGTGCCTTCAGTAGTACATGGTTTGTCTTTAGTTAGAAGTTACATGTGAGTTATTTTCCTTTCAGGATGTCTAAAACTTCCTAATTTAAGTTTATTTATTGAATATCTGTCCTGTTTTTTTCCTTTTATTCAGGGTGGAGAGAGATACAAGTTCCCTAACTCCAACCCATTTGTGGAGGAGGATATGGACAAGAGTGAGGTGGCATCTGTAGCCTACAGGTGAGACACTGAACCCTGCTGCTTAGTTTATTGCCACATCTTAGTAATGTATCATAATGACATCTGTGAGCCTGTAAAGTATGAAGTTCTTGTGTGTGGAATATCAGATTCTTATTCCTATGAGCTCAAGATGAGGCTGTAAAATTAATAAACTTGCTGAACATGCACCAGCATACATTGGTGTCACTCAATGTAATGGCTTATTTTGTTTTATAGGTACCGTCACTGGAAGCTTGGGGAAGACATCGATCTGATTGTCCGCTGTGAACACGATGGAGTGATGACTGGTGCCAACGGAGAAGTGTCCTTCATTAACGTCAAGACCCTGAACGAGTGGGATTCCAGGGTAAGAGGAAGCATGAAACTGGTTTAGTGGTTTCAGTCATGGCTGATATTCATCTTCCGAGGTTTTCCAGTGTCCAAATATCCACTGGCTCATATTCTTGTCTGTTTTGTTTCTTTGGTCTGTGGGAGTCATGACCTTAGCAAATAGAGACTCAGAGAGAACGTGAATTTTTTACCCTTAAAACACAGATGTTGTAGCAGCAAATGTCGCCAGCAGACACACAGTAAAAGACCTTGTGAGTAAGAGGCCAGTGAGTATGAATCTACCAACCACACTGTGCTTGTGTTTTCACACTCGGAACTTCTTCTTAGACTGTGGCAGTCCCAAAAAGATGTTTGGGACAAATACAAAAAGCTTAACTCACCAAACATAAAAATCTTCCTAATGTGAAATGAAAATTCAAAACTGGATCCTGCTGCTCTGTGAAATTTAGCCTTTATTTTTAAGTTTTATATTTTCTGATCTAGTGTCGACTAATGTTGATTCAGCCTTTGTAGTAAGGGGGCTAATCCTATATGGATCCATTATCTTGTGTTACAAAGCTTTTGTTGCTCTGTTTTATCATCAGTATTGTAATGGGGTGGACTGGCGTCAGAAGCTGGACTCTCAGAGAGGAGCCGTCCTGGCCACCGAGCTGAAGAATAACAGCTACAAACTGGCTCGCTGGACCTGCTGCGCCATGCTGGCTGGATCAGAGTACCTGAAATTGGGGTGAGGAACACACACCAGTGATTCTGTCAGACTATATATGGAAGAATACAGCAGATCAGATCTGGAGGCCAGGTCACAAACTTAGCATTACTAACTGTTCATGTTGATAGTTTTGTCACATTCATGGATTATTCATTGTTAAAGCTTGGACCGACTGTTGTCATTGCATGACTGTGTGTTCCTCAGGTACGTGTCTCGGTACCACGTGAAGGACTCTGCTCGCCACGTCATCCTGGGCACCCAGCAGTTCAAACCCAATGAGTTCGCCAGCCAGATCAACTTGAGCATGGAGAATGCCTGGGGAATCCTCCGCTGTGTCATTGATATCTGCCGCAAGCTGGACGAGGGCAAGTACCTCATCCTCAAGGACCCCAACAAGGTGAGCCGTCATGGTTTCTCTTCTCGCTTTGAGCTGCAAGGATTCATTTAACTTCCTGTCTTAAAGGAGGAGGTAGTTGTGAATTGTTCAGCTGATGGCTCAATATTCTATGTCAACAGCAAGTGATTCGGGTGTACAGCCTGCCTGACGGGACCTTCAGCTCTGATGAAGAGGAGGAGGAAGAGGAAGATGAAGAGGATGAGGAGGAAGAAGGTGAGATTCAGTTGTTGCTGCTATTTTTATTCCACATTGAAAGTACTTTTTAATGTACATTTAAAGTTTGGGCTTTGGCTGCAGCCTGAAGGTTAGTGAGTTTGTGGAAGACTCAACACCATGTTGTTGTTTTAAAAGATGGAAGTTGTATAAAACTATTACTCATTTTACAGCTGGGAGATATGTCATCATACTTTAGTCTTACATTAGTTGCAAGTATAAACTGAGGAGAAATCAAGAAGCAGGTTTACTTATACATAACTGGACTGAATCAATCCCTTAACCACTTCCAATCTGTACCATCAACTGATGTCAAAAGTGAGCTTCTGGGGTTTATACAGCAGAAGTATCTGATAACATGTTTCTATATTCATATTGTTTTGTTCACTGAGAGAAAACGGTTTTCTTCTTTCCTCCTCTCATCCTAGACGAAGAGAACTGAAGTGTGGAGTCGGCTCCAGTGACCAAAGAAGCCTTCACTATACACAAAACAGTTTAATTCTTTTTGACATTCAATAAAGACAACTGATTGGCCAAGTCACTTTATTGTGCTCATGTGTGTTGATTTTTTGTTTCCTGATGCAGAAGTGCGAAGATGGATGAGGATTCATTTTAAAAGGTGCTTTTTGTGATGCAGTTGAGATATTAGCCACTGTAATATTGGAAGTGAAAGACACCGTGTAAATGAATAACTAGGCATGTTAGCATCTGACGGTCGATGTGGCTGCTCTGTTTATTCCCAGATGAACTTCAGAGACATATCACCGAGTCTCTCCTCAAGGAGTCGATCGACTCTTTCGCTCTGAGCTGCAGTAAAGATGTTCTTCCAGTCACCGATCTTACCTGCAATGAAAGAGCAAAAACTGGAACTGATATCTGTTCACATGTTTCTGCACAGGTGCTACAGTTATGTTACGTCACCTTTGCGCATGAAGTCTCCCTTCAACACTGTTTCTGGCATAAACTCATAGTTGGCTTTTGGGTCTTTCTTCATGTTCTGAAAAGTAGATTTCTCTACAACTTGCTCAATGTCTGCTTCACTCAGGTTTTTCCCTAAGAAATTGCAGATCTTAGTTACTGCAGTCTTCAGGTCCTAAAACAGAGACAGAAGCAAAATAGAGAAGTTGAAACACTGACATTTTATTATTTCTGTATTAGAATTAGATTCAACTAAACATTTTATTTCATAGTATTAAATGGATTTGAAATGTGTCCCCTTCTCCACACCAAGCTACATCAACAACCACAGGGAAAAACCACTTCTTACCAAAATCATGTCCTCATAGCTCAGAAAGAGGATGTTGTACTCATCTCTCATTGAATGCCACTCTCTGATGTGATCAAACCAGGATGATCCTAAAACTGTATAATAGAATAACGTATCCATTAATCTAACATTTTCATTTCAAATGTGTAGAAATGTTGAATATATTTATCCCAACAGCTTGCAAATACAACCAATAACATGGTACAAGAAAAGCTGCCCACCAGGCACCGGACCCAGCCCCAACAATGCCGGATGGTCGGTCCACAGCTTTGTATAATCTTTGTATAGTCTCACAGAAATTAATGCTAATTCAACACTTCTACACATTTTTTAATATAAAATTTAGAATTCCTTTCAGTCTTTCTGTCTAGTCTTCAAACTTTATCAGCACTGGACTGTAGCTGGTCATCATCATCCAGACTCACCTTTGCCCGCCAAATAGTCCTCAAGAAAGTGATCGAAGCTCTTTGGAGTCTCCAGCTTGGAGAAGACATTACTGAAGTGGTAATAGGAGACGATGTTGTCCTTTGGATTCCGCATCACATAAATAATCTGACATAAAAACAAACAATCAGCCCACTGTTGAAACCAATACATACTCTATCACGTCCATGCCAAATACCTATGATTGTCTTGTCCATTCTGAACTCCATTCAAATAATTCACTCTTTAAAGATACTGTGAATTTTAACTCATACTAAATATGGAAGCCCAAACCTGCCAGTCACATATTTTGAATCTGCTATCTCACAATTCTACACTTTGTATCTTCTTATTTTGTTTCAGAAAAATTTGAATCAATCACTTTGTATCTCCTAATCACAGCTGAAATGATTAGTCAATTCATCAAACGTTTATTTACCTGGCAGGATTGAGCTTCCATAAAATACTGACCTTTGCTTTCTTGTCCTTCAGTCCAGGAGGCATGAGAGCAGAGGTGAGGTGAGAGGCGAAGAGCCGTGGAGAGGGTCGTAGAGAGTAAGGTTCTTGTTCCTCCTTGTACTCCACCCAAGGCATCTGTTCATAGTTGTTTGGATATTCATTCAGACCTCCAGCTAACTCACAGATGGAGATGATGATCTGTTGAGTCCATATAGTTCCTGTGGGGGAACATAAGATATGAGACATCATACCTGGGTAGCAAATCTCTTTCCAGCTATAGAAAAAAGTGTGAAAGCAAATAACGTGATACACAAGTTTGTCTCACTGACCTGACTTTGGATAAGTGACAAGGAATATGTCACTGTCCCGAATCTCAAAGCTCTGGAGTGAATCAATGTGCTCTGCAGTTGTGTATTCAACAGGAAAGTTGTAGTTTTTATACCTGCAGAGCTTCTCACTGATTTGCTCCATCTTACTTCTGAATCACACAGGAAAATGAGAACAATGTTTTTATATGGCACAGAGCAGATTAAACAAGTACAGGCGTTGGACCGTGAACTTTGATTTGCAAATATTATTGGCTGTTGGATTCTTCCTGCCTATATCTGAAATACTGCCAACTATGTACAGACTGTCAACAGTAAGTTTGAAATGTAAACACTACTTGAACATAAATTTTGCTCTCCTTTCCTTCTGGCCAGCAAATTTTTCAATGACTCTCTGGTTGAAGTCTGTCATCTCACATACAAGTCTCTTTTCCATGGACAGAGTGGCCAAAGCATTCAGCCTCTCCTGGGTCATGGTGTTTCTGAGAAAGGTTTCGAATCTTTTCAAGGTCGAGAAGCACCTCTCAGCTTCCGCTGTGGTCGTGGGTGTGGGGATAATGATCTTTAAAAGAGTGAGTTTCTGAAAAGACGTCTTCTAGATTGTTCTCCATAAACAGCTGGAATAGGTCCACAGCACCAAGACAGGCTCTGAACTCTTCCTTGCTGTAGATGAAACCAAGTTCTGTCTTCAGCTTGCTTCCACTCAGCACTGGGTATGCCTTCAAGGTGCTGCGCAGTGCATCTTCATGAAATGACCTGTGATGTTCCTCAAACCTGTCCCCCTGCAACAAGGAGACACAGATCAGGTGGTCTGTGAAGGAGAAGTGCTCCCTGGTGTGTCCCAGAGTTGTATTGCAGATCTACAGAGAAAAGAATACAAAAATATGTAGAGAAAAAATAAATATGGAATTCAAGTAATTTTACTGCCACTGTTACCTTCTGTTAGGGCTGCATGATTTTGGAAAAAATATCTTATTGCATTTTCATTAAAACAAAAAGGGGGTGATTTGTACCAAAGTCTAGAATAGGCTGGAACATCTCTGCAACATGACAATGATATATTTAAAAGGGCATTTCAAAACACATTTCTCCTTTAACAAATATTACAACCTCTGATGAAACACGGACTATGAAAGATTTCTATAACATAAACTCACCTCTTCTGCAACCAACCCTTTGACCATCCTCTGAACTGAGAACTAGATGCCTCTTCGCTGGCAGAGAGCCGCTGCTTGGCTCATCCATGGAATGGAGAGAATTTCTGTGAAGGACAAGGAGAATTCATAATAATAATTAAAAAAGGGAAAGAGAGATAATGATGAAAAAAGTAAATAATGATCACATTACCAACAGGAATACTTATTACCTGATCTTTTGTATGTCCTTTTAAAACTGCTGGATGCTCCCTCTGATGTGGACTGAGTCCATGTTCTTCTTCTGGAGCTCGGCTTAAAGGAGGTCCACATGTGGCATAATGAGGTGAAAAGGTTCCAGAAATAACTTAAAGTCCTGATGTTCCAGTAGCATGGCCAAGGCTCCTGCCTCTCTGATGGTATTGGGGTCAAAGTCACCTGAGTCTCATATGTTCTCAAAACAGTGAATGAGATCCTCCCTGTGCTCAAACACAGTGTCGATGGTTCGGCTGTGAAAGTTCCATTTGATGTTGCTGGATGTTTTATCGAGAACACGTGCGTGCTTGGGTGATCTTGAAAAAAAGCTGGCAAATCCACTTAGGCCAGAAAAAAAAATTCTCACCTTGGAAATGTGAGAGGTGGCCTCTTGCATGATCAGGTTGAGCTGATGTGCACAGCAGTGGAAATAGTGGGCATTTGGGTACACAGCTTTTATTTTCCTCTGAACACCTGCAGTGGCAGCCTCATCACACTGGCTCCATCACACTGGCTCCATCATAGACCTGGCAGATCAGCTGTTCTGATCCTCAGGAACGATGGCAGCAAAACGCTGTCTTAATGCAGCAGCATTGGACTCAGATGGAGCTGACTGCAGAGGAATGAACTCAGACAATCTTTCCTGCTGTGTTTGTCATCAATGTAGCGTAGTACAAGCACAAGTTGGGACTGTGTGGCCTCGTCCTTGTGCCTTCTAAAGCCAATTCTAAAGCCCTCATCTAACTGCTCAGCAATGCTAACTCTGCCAAAAAATCTTAGCTTCAAGCTACTGTCAAGATGGCGACGGCTACTTTCGTGCCGGTTGCATGTTTCAGAGAGACGTTTCAGGTCTCTGACCCCCGTTGTTGTCCACAAAACTTCAGTGCCAACACTTTGAAAAAGCAAGCAGGGAAACAATAAAAAGCCTTGCTAACATCTCATCCAGCTAGCCAACTGTGTTTGGCCGAACAGGAGCGGGAGAAGCCCCGGATGTAGCTCCGTCCACGGTCACTGGCCTGTTGCTGGATTTTTAAATCTGGTTGGTCCAAGCTCCTTTATCCGCTGTTTTTCCTCCAGCGAACGTCTCGTGAAAGGATTCTTTTGTAAGAAAATTACCCAATTTTCTGTTGCTCCCATTGTTTCCTCTGAAGCTGCCAGTGTCTCCTGAAAATACGTCCGACTCCGCCACTTCCATGAGTTTGCGTGAGTGACCGTAGCGGTCGCGCCTGCGCATATAGGCAGCTCAGGGTGTGACTTTGACTGACAGGTGTCGCGAATCAATCACATTGGATGAAGAATGACATTTAAAAAAAATGCCGATTCGCCAGGGACGCAGAGAGCTGCGCCCGGAGGAATATCTTTAAGTGACCAATTAGAGAGCAGCATGAAGTCACATGCAAGCCAAAAGTTGAAGAACGTACATACGCAGTCATTTGGCCAGCGGCCCTGAAACTTATGTATTTACACAAAAACCCAAATAAAACCAATGTGGAATGGGGACGCTGAAAAACCATTAGCCAGACACATTGTATGAGTGAACAGATGTCATAACTATTTTTCATTAGGTAATGTATGTTTACTGTGTCTATACTTTTTTCCTGCAAGTTTGATGGGGCAGCGCCCTAGCGCCCCCTATTGACAAGCCGCCACTGCTCTATTTATAATCTGACACGTCACTGTCGTCTTTATTTATGCAGGAGCTTTTTGTTTTACTAAGAAGCAGGTTTACTTATACATAACTGGACTGAATCAATCCCTTAACCACTTCCAATCTGTACTGTCAACTGATGTCAAAAGTGAGCTTCTGGGGTTTATACAGCAGAAGTATCTGATAACATGTTTCTATATTCATCCTGTTTAGTTCACTGAGAGAAAACGGTTTTCTTTTTCTCCTCTCATCCCAAACTGAAGTGGAGTCGGCTCCAGTGACCAAAGAAGCCTTCACTATACACAAACAGTTTAATTCTTTTTGACATTCAATAAAGACAACTGATTGGCCAAGTCACTTTATTGTGCTCATGTGTGTTGATTTTTTGTTTCCTGATGCAGAAGTGCGAAGATGGATGAGGATTCATTTTAAAAGGTGCTTTTTGTGATGCAGTTGAGATATTAGCCACTGTAATATTGGAAGTGAAAGACACCGTGTAAATGAATAACTAGGCATGTTAGCATCTGACGGTCGATGTGGCTGCTCTGTTTATTCCCAGATGAACTTCAGAGACATATCACCGAGTCTCTCCTCAAGGAGTCGATCAACTCTTTCGCTCTGAGCTGCAGTAAAGATGTTCTTCCAGTCACCGATCTTACCTGCAATGAAAGAGCAAAAACTGGAACTGATATCTGTTCACATGTTTCTGCACAGGTGCTACAGTTATGTTACGTCACCTTTGCGCATGAAGTCTCCCTTTATCCTTGCTTCTGGTAGAAACTCATAGTTGGCCTTTGGGTCTTTCTTCATGTTCTGGAATGTAGATTTCTCTACAACTTGCTCAATGTCTGCTTCACTCAGGTTTTTCCCTAAGAAAATGCAGATCTTAGTTACTGCAGTCTTCAGGTCCTAAAACAGAGACAGAAGCAAAATAGAGAAGTTTGAACACTGACATTTTATTATTTCTGTATTAGAACTAGATTCAACTAAACATTTTATTTCATAGTATTAAATGGATTTGAAATGTGTCCCCTTCTCCACACCAAGCTACATCAACAACCACAGGGAAAAACCACTTCTTACCAAAATCATGTCCTCATAGCTCAGAAAGAGGATGTTGTACTCATCTCTCATTGAATGCCACTCTCTGATGTGATCAAACCAGGATGATCCTAAAACTGTATAATAGAATAACGTATCCATTAATCTAACATTTTCATTTCAAATGTGTAGAAATGTTGAATATATTTATCCCAACAGCTTGCAAATACAACCAATAACATGGTACAAGAAAAGCTGCCCACCAGGCACCGGACCCAGCCCCAACAATTCACACCCAGAAAAATCCCAACCATGCCGGATGGTCGGTCCACAGCTTTGTATAATCTTTGTATAGTCTCACAGAAATTAATGCTAATTCAACACTTCTACACATTTTTTAATATAAATTTTAAAATTCCTTTCAGTCTTTCTGTCTAGTCTTCAAACTTTATCAGCACTGGACTGTAGCTGGTCATCATCATCCAGACTCACCCTTGCCCGCCAAATAGTCCTCAAGAAAGTGATCGAAGCTCTTGGGTGTCTCCATGTCACGGACGGCACTACTGAAGTGGTAATAGGAGACGATGTTGTCCTTTGGATTCCGCATCACATAAATAATCTGACATAAAAACAAACTAAATCAGCCCAGAGTTGAAACCAATACATACTCTATCACGTCCATGCCAAATACCTATGATTGTCTTGTCCATGCCAAACTCCATTCAAATAATTCACTCTTTAAAAGATACTGTGAATTTTAGCTCCATACTAAATATGGAAGCCCAAACCTGCCAGTCACATATTTTGAATTTGCTATCTCACAATTCTACACTTTGTATCTTCTTATTTTGTTTCAGAAAAATTTGAATCAATCACTTTGTGTCTCTTAATCACAGCTGAAACGATTAGTCAATTCATCAAACGTTTATTTACCTGGCAGGATTGAGCTTCCATAAAATACTGACCTTTGCTTTCTTGTCCTTCAGTCCAGGAGGCATGAGAGCAGGGATGAGGTGAGAGGCGAAGAGCCGTGGAGAGGGTCGGAGAGAGTAAGGTTCTCGTTCCTCCCTGTACTCCACCCAAGGCATCTGTTCATAGTTGTTTGGATATTCATTCAGACCTCCAGCTAACTCACAGATGGAGATGATGATCTGTTGAGTCCATATAGTTCCTGTGGGGGGACATAAGATATGAGACATCATACCTGGGTAGCAAATCTCGTTCCAGCAATAAAAAAAAGTGTAAAAGCAAATAATGTGATATACAAGTTTGTCTCACTGACCTGACTTTGGATAAGTGATGAGGAATATGTCACTGTCCCGAATCTCAAAGCTCTGAAGTGAATCAATGTACTCTGCAGTTGTGTAATCAACAGGAAAGTTGTAGTTTTTATACCTGCCAATCTTCTCACTGATCTGCTCCATCTTACTTCTGAATCACACAGGAAAATGAGAGCAATGTTTTATATGGCACAGAGCAGATTAAACAAGTACAGACGTTGGACCGTGAACTTTGATTTGCAAATATTATTGGCTGTTGGATTCTTCCTGCCTATATCTGAAATAGTGCCAACTGTGTACACACTGTCAACAGTAAGCTTGAAACATAACAAAGTGATGGTGTTTGAAAATCCTCTGGAGTTTGTCTACGAACATCATTTATGTATCATTGTAGAGACAAGCTCCAAAGTTCCATTTGATGTTGCTGGATGTTTTATCAAGAACACGTGCGTGCTTGGGTGATCTTGAAAAAAAGCTGGCAAATCCACCTAGGCCAGAAAAAAAAATTCTCACCTTGGAAATGTGAGAGGTGGCCTCTTGCATGATCAGGTTGAGCTGATGTGCACAGCAGTGGAAATAGTGGGCATTTGGGTACACAGCTTTTATTTTCCTCTGAACACCTGCAGTGGCAGCCTCATCACACTGGCTCCATCATAGACCTGGCAGATCAGCTGTTCTGATCCTCAGGAACGATGGCAGCAAAACGCTGTCTTAATGCAGCAGCATTGGACTCAGATGGCGCTGACTGCAGAGGAATGAACTCAGACAATCTTTCCTGCTGTGTTTGTCATCAATGTAGCGTAGTACAAGCACAAGTTGGGACTGTGTGGCCTCGTCCTTGTGCCTTCTAAAGCCAATTCTAAAGCCCTAATCTAACTGCTCAGCAATGCTAACTCTGCCAAAAAATCTTAGCTTCAAGCTACTGTCAAGATGGCGACGGCTACTTTCATGCCGTTTGCATGTTCTAGGTCTCTGACCCCCGTTGTTGTCCACAAAACTTCAGTGCCAACACTTTGAAAAAGCAAGCAGGGAAACAATAAAAAGCATCGCTAACATCTCATCCAGCTAGCCAACTGTGTTTGGCCGAACAGGAGCGGGAGAAGCCCCGGATGTAGCTCCGTCCACGGTCACTGGCCTGTTGCTGGATTTTTAAATCTGGTTGGTCCAAGCTCCTTTATCCGCTGTTTTTCCTCCAGCGAACGCCTCGTGAAAGGATTCTTTTGTAAGAAAATTACCCAATTTTCTGTTGCTCCCATTGTTTCCTCTGAAGCTGCCAGTGTCTCCTGAAATTACGTCCGACTCCGCCACATCCACGAGTTTGCGTGAGTGACCGTAGCGGTCGCGCCTGCGCATCTAGGCGGCTCAGGGTGTGACTTTGACTGACAGGTGTCGCGAATCAATCACATTGGATGAAGAATGACATTTAAACAAAAATGCCGATTCGCCAGGGACGCAGAGAGCTGCGCCCGGAGGAATATCTTTAAGTGACCAATTAGAGAGCAGCATGAAGTCACATGCAAGCCAAAAGTTGAAGAACGTACATACGCAGTCATTTGGCCAGCGGCCCTGAAACTTATGTATTTACACAAAAAACCCAAATAAAACCAATGTGGAATGGGGACACTGAAAAACCATTAGCCAGACACATTGTATGAGTGAACAGATGTCATAACTATTTTTCATTAGGTAATGTATGTTTACTGTGTCTATACTTTTTTCCTGCAAGTTTGATGGGGCAGCGCCCTAGCGCCCCCTATTGACAAGCCGCCACTGCTCTATTTATAATCTGACACGTCACTGTCGTCTTTATTTATGCAGGAGCTTTTTGTTTTACCAAGAAGCAGGTTTACTTTTACATAACTGGACTGAATAAATCCCTTAACCACTTCCAATCTGTACTGTCAACTGATGTCAAAAGTGAACTTCTGGGGTTTATACAGCAGAAGTATCTGATAACATGTTTCTATATTCATCCTGTTTAGTTCACTGAGAGAAAACGGTTTTCTTCTTTCCTCCTCTCATCCTAGACGAAGAGAACTGAAGTGTGGAGTCGGCTCCAGTGACCAAAGAAGCCTTCACTATACACAAACAGTTTAATTCTTTTTGACATTCAATAAAGACAACTGATTGGCCAAGTCACTTTATTGTGCTCATGTGTGTTGATTTTTTGTTTCCTGATGCAGAAGTGCGAAGATGGATGAGGATTCATTTTAAAAGGTGCTTTTTGTGATGCAGTTGAGATATTAGCCACTGTAATATTGGAAGTGAAAGACACCGTGTAAATGAATAACTAGGCATGTTAGCATCTGACGGTCGATGTGGCTGCTCTGTTTATTCCCAGATGAACTTCAGAGACATATCACCAAGTCTCTCCTCAAGGAGTCGATCGACTCTTTCGCTCTGAGCTGCAGTAAAGATGTTCTTCCAGTCACCGATCTTACCTGCAATGAAAGAGCAAAAACTGGAACTGATATCTGTTCACATGTTTCTGCACAGGTGCTACAGTTATGTTACGTCACCTTTGCGCATGAAGTCTCCCTTTATCATTGTTTCTGGCAGAAACTCATAGTTGGCTTTTGGGTCTTTCTTCATGTTCTGAAATGTAGATTTCTCTACAACTTGCTCAATGTCTGCTTCACTCAGGTTTTTCCCTAAGAAATTGCAGATCTTAGTTACTGCAGTCTTCAGGTCCTAAAACAGAGACAGAAGCAAAATACAGAAGTTTGAACACTGACATTTTATTATTTCTGTATTAGAATTAGATTCAACTAAACATTTTGTTTCATAGTATTAAATGGATTTGAAATGTGTCCCCTTCTCCACACCAAGCTACATCAACAACCACAGGGAAAAACCACTTCTTACCAAAATCATGTCCTCATAGCTCAGAAAGAGGATGTTGTACTCATCTCTCATTGAATGCCACTCTCTGATGTGATCAAACCAGGATGATCCCAAAACTGTATAATAAATGAAGTGTCTCTTGAATATATTTATCCCAACAGCTTGCAAACACAAGCAACAATATGGTAGAAGAAAAGCTGCCCACCAGGTTCGGACCCATATAATCTTTGTATAGTCTCACAGAAATTAATGCTAATTCAACAAACACATTTTTTAATATAAATTTTAAAATTCCTTCCAATCTTTGTGTCCAGTCTTCATGATCCGATGGTTATTGCTGAAAACTTTATCAGCACTGGACTGTAGCTGGTCATCATCATCCAGACTCACCCTTGCCCGCCAAATAGTCCTCAAGAAAGTGCTCGAAGCTCTTGGGTGTCTCCATGTCCCTGAAGACATTACTGAAGTGGTAATAGGAGACGATGTTGTCCTTTGGATTCCGCATCACATAAATAATCTGACATAAAAACAAACAATCAGCCCAGAGTTGAAACCAATACCTATGATTGTCTTGTCCATGCCGAACTCTATTCAAATAATTCACTCTTTAAAGATACTGTGAATTTTGAATCTGCTATCTCATAATTCTACACTTTGTATCTTCTTATTTTGTTTCAGAAAAATTTGAATCAATCACTTTGTGTCTCCTAATCACAGCTGAAACGATTAGTCAATTCATCAAACGTTTATTTACCTGGCAGGATTGAGCTTCCATAAAATACTGACCTTTGCTTTCTTGTCCTTCAGTCCAGGAGGCATGAGAGCAGGAATGAGGTGAGAGACAAAGAGCCGTGGAGAGGGTCGTAGAGAGTAATGTTCTCGACCCTCTCCAAGCTCCAGCCAAGGCATCTGCTCCATGTTGTTTGGATATTCATTCAGACCTCCAGCTAACTCACAGATGGAGATGATGATCTGTTGAGTCCATATAGTTCCTGTGGGGGGACATAAGTTATGAGACATCATACCTGGGTAGCAAATCTGTTCCCATCAATGGACAAAACTGTAAAAGCAAATAATGTGATAGACAAGAGTTTGTCTCACTGACCTGACTTTGGATAAGTGACAAGGAATATGTCACTGTCTCGAATCTCAAAGCTCTGAAGTGAAGTCAATGTACTCTGCAGTTGTGTGTTCGATGGGAAAGTTGTAGTTTTTATACCTGCCAAGCTTCTCACTGATCTGCTCCATGTTACTTCTGAATCACACAGGAAAATGAGAGAAATATTTTATACGGCACAGAGAAAATAAAACAATTACAGGCGTTGGACCGTGAACTTTGATTTGCAAATATTATTGGCTGTTGGATTCTTCCTGCCCATATCTGAAATAGTGCCAACTGTGTACACACTGTCAACAGTAAGTTTGAAATATAACAAAGTGATGGTGTTTGAAAATCCTCTGGAGTTTGTCTACGAACATCATTTATGTGTCATTGTAGAGACAAGCTGAGAAAACCAGTTAAAAGTGCTGATGTGGGGCTTTCACATGCTTTTCCATTTATGCCTGCAGACTGTAATTTTTAAAGAAAATTGTAAAGCTTAGTGACTTCTGAATGTTTTAAGAAATCTATAAGAACACAGAGACTTTCAACTCTTTCTGTTGTACATTGTGTTAATAAGCATTTTTTCAAACCAATGGGACAACCATTTCAATTATTACAATAAAGAATTGACTCTGTAGCCCTCACCCCAGTCTGTACTCATAGTATCTGTAGCCTCTCTTTGTAAAACCCGGCCTCTATTTATAATCTGACACATCACTGCCGTCTTCATTTATGCAGAAGCTTTTTGTTTTACCTCCCTGTTGTGTTGCTTTAACACTGAGCACCTACAGGTTATACTGGCTTATTTTGTTTTATAAGTACCGTCACTGGAAGCTTGGGGAAGACATCGATCTGATTGTCCGCTGTGAACACGACGGAGTGACGACTGGTGCCAATGGAGAAGTGTCCTTCATTAACGTCAAGACCCTGAACGAGTGGGATTCCAGGGTAAGAGGAAGCATGAAACTGGTTTAGTGGTTTCAGTCATGGCTGATATTCATCTTCCGAGGTTTTCCAGTGTCCAAATATCCACTGGCTTACCCTTAAAACACAGATGTTGTAGCAGCAAATGTCGTCAGCAGACGATGGCAAGTATCTCATCCTCAAGGACCCCAACAAGGTGAGCCGTCACGGTTTCTCTTCTCGCTTTGAGCTGCAAGGATTCATTTAACTTCCTGTCTTAAAGGAGGAGGTAGTTGTGAATTGTTCAGCTGATGGCTCAATATTCTATGTCAACAGCAAGTGATTCGGGTGTACAGCCTGCCTGACGGGACCTTCAGCTCTGATGAAGAGGAGGAGGAAGAGGAAGATGAAGAGGATGAGGAGGAAGAAGGTGAGATTCAGTTGTTGCTGCTATTTTTATTCCACATTGAAAGTACTTTTTAATGTACATTTAAAGTTTGGGCTTTGGCTGCAGCCTGAAGGTTAGTGAGTTTGTGGAAGACTCAACACCATGTTGTTGTTTTAAAAGATGGAAGTTGTATAAAATTATTACTCATTTTACAGCTGGGAGATATGTCATCATCATACTTTAGTCTTACATTAGTTGCAAGTATAAACTGAGGAGAAATCAAGAAGCAGGTTTACTTATACATAACTCGACTGAATAAATCCCTTAACCACTTCCAATCTGTACCGTCAACTGATGTCAAAAGTGAGCTTCTGGGGTTTATACAACAGAAGTATCTGATAACATGTTTCTATATTCATATTGTTTTGTTCACTGAGAGAAAACGGTTTTCTTTTTTCCTCCTCTCATCCTAGACGAAGAGAACTGAAGTGTGGAGTCGGCTCCAGTGACCAAAGAAGCCTTCACTATACACAAACAGTTTAATTCTTTTTGACATTCAATAAAGACAACTGATTGGCCGAGTCACTTTATTGTGCTCATGTGTGTTGATTTTTTGTTTCCTGATGCAGAAGTGCGAAGATGGATGAGGATTCATTTTTCCATTTTAAAAGGTGCTTTTTGTGATGCAGTTTACATTTTAGCAGCTACTGTAATATTGAAAGTGAACGACAGACACAGTGTAAATGAATAACTAGGCATGTTAGCATCTGACGGTCGATGTGGCTGCTCTGTTTATTCCCAGATGAACTTCAGAGACATATCACCGAGTCTCTCCTCAAGGAGTCGATCAACTCTTTCGCTCTGAGCTGCAGTAAAGATGTTCTTCCAGTCACCGATCTTACCTGCAATGAAAGAGCAAAAACTGGAACTGATATCTGTTCACATGTTTCTGCACAGGTGCTACAGTTATGTTACGTCACCTTTGCGCATGAAGTCTCCCTTGAACATTGTTTCTGGCATAAACTCATAGTTGGCTTTTGGGTCTTTCTTCATGTTCTGAAATGTAGATTTCTCTACAACTTGCTCAATGTCTGCTTCACTCAGGTTTTTCCCTAAGAAATTGCAGATCTTAGTTACTGCAGTCTTCAGGTCCTAAAACAGAGACAGAAGCAAAATACAGAAGTTTGAACACTGACATTTTATTATTTTTATGTAAGAATTAGATTTAAATAAACCTGTTTAATTCAGAGTATTAAATGGATTTGAAATGTGTCCCCTTCACTCGCCATTTACAGTCCAAACTACATGAAAATGATGAACAACCACAGAGAAAAACCACTTCTTACCAAAATCATGTCCTCATAGCTCAGAAAGAGGATGTTGTACTCATCTCTCATTGAATGCCACTCTCTGATGTGATCAAACCAGGATGATCCTCCAACTGTATGATGGAATAATGTATCCCTTGATTTAAAATTTTCCTTTAAAATAAGTGTCTGTTGACTATATTTATCCCAACAGCTTGCAAATACAACCAACACGGTACAAGAAAAACTGAAGTTCAAGTTCAGTAGTTATTCCCACCAGGGTTGGTTGGTCCACCACTTTGGATAACTTTACAGCACTGGATACTAATTCATCACTTCTACACACAAGCGTAAAGGAATGTTTCAGTAGACTTTCAAAATCTACTGGCATGAATGCAACACAAAAGAGCTGATGTGTATCACACTACTACTACAGTGACTATGATCATCTTGATCATTCAGCGTTGAAAGAAGCAATACTTTGAATTTATCAGTGGACTGTATCTAGTCACCATCATCCAGACTCACCCTTGCCCGCCAAATAGTCCTCAAGAAAGTGCTCGAAGCTCTTTGGAGTCTCTATGTCACTGCAGATACTACTGAAGTGGTAATAGGAGACGATGTTGTCCTTTGGATTCCGCATCACATAGATAATCTGACATAAAAACAAACATCAGTCCAGAGTTGAAACTGATGCATACTATTTTCTTGTCCATGCCAAAATACATTCAAATAATTCACTATTCTATGAGACCGTTATTAGTAGCTGAGGCACGTACTAAATATGAAAGCCAATTCTGGCAAGGAAATAAAATGATTTTACAAAGTCACCAATTTTGAATTTGCATCATAATTTCAATCAATTGACGGACTCATTGAGTTTTGATTGGCCACTGCCATGTCGCGATGAAAGCTCAAGAGCAGACCAGACCTGCAAGTTGAGAGCCAAAAATCACTAACTGTAAACAATAAATATTAAATAATTATTACACCTTATGGATAAATTAATTAATTGAGAAAGTAAACTGCAAATTAATTATTTGCTACCCTATCTATAATTTTCTAAAATATGTAATATTCAAATTTATCATTCGTAACTTTCTCTATTTTTTTTTTTAAACGTTGATTTACCTGGCAGGATTGAGCTTCCATAAAAAACTGACCTTTGCCTTCTTGTCCTTCAGTCCAGAAGGCATGAGGGCAGGGATGAGGTGAGAGGTGAAGAGCCGTGGAGAGGGTCGTACAGGGTAATGTTCTCGATCCTCTCCAAGCTCCAGCCAAGGCATCTGTTCATAGTTGTTTGGATATTCCTTCAGACCTCCAGCTAACTCACAGATGGAGATGATGATCTGTTGAGTCCATATAGTTCCTGTGGGGGGACAAAAGTTGTGAGACATCTTACCTGAGCAGCAAATCTGTTCCCATCAATGGACAAAATTGTAAAAGTAAATAACGTCATACACAAAAGTTTGTCTCACTGACCTGACTTTGGATAAGTGATGAGGAATATGTCACTGTCTCGAATCTCAAAGCTCTGAAGTGAGTCAATGTACTCTGCAGTTGTTTGTCCAATGGGAAAGTTGTAGTTTTTATACCTGCAGAGATAGTTGTTGATCTGCTCCATGTTACTTCTCATTCACACAGGAAACAGAGTGAAATATTAGCTTATATGGCACTAAGTTATAGCAGAATGCCTCATAGCTCAGAGGTACAGGAGCCGGACTTTGGACTTTGATTTGCACATGTAATTGGCTGCTGGCTTCTTCCTTTATTGGCCTATATTGGAAATCCTGCCAACTGTGTGTGCATGTGGCTCAAAGCACTGCTGTGTTCAAGCCCCACAAAGCATCTTTCTTATTTTACAAATCAAGAGAAACAACATAATAAGGTAAAAGTAAAATGGTAAACAAAATACATGTTTTATCAATTACGTTGACAAAAGAGAGTCACAGAAAGGCTCCCAAATATTTCCTGAGCCAGTGTCCATTAAAACATTTTATAAGTACTAATGTCTACAATCTTTAGGGATTATTCCCATGATTGCAGTGTTGACATTCATTTAATATTGCAGCTGAAAACCAATCCAAAAGGTAATCAGCCTGGGACTCAATTGCAAACATGCAAACAGACACACATGTTTGTTTCACTATCCCCATGGGGACAGTCCATTGACATAATGCATTCCTGTACCCTAACCATCACAACTGAATGCCTAACCCCAACCTTTACCCTAACCTTAATCTAATTATAACTCTAAAAGATAAGATAAACCTTTATTTGTCCCACAGTGTGGAAATTTACAAACTCAAGTCTTAACCCCCAGAAAACACTCTGGACCCATGGAGACCTCAATTTGTCCCCACAATGACACGATGTCCCCATGAGTTGGTGTGTAGTCAGGTTAAAGTCCCCACCGGGATATAAGCACAAGCGCAAACACACATACACTTCATCCAGCAAGTTCAAGTATATTCAAATAATGTTAATGTCTTTATTGAGTTATATTTGTCAGAAATCCCAGAAAGTGTCAGTCATTTATGTTGCACTGTTTGTGTGAATTATGTAGACAGTAGCTGTCTAGGAACTACACTAGTACTATTTACTAGAATTTCCCCACTGTGGGATGAATAAAGGTTTATCTTATCTTATATTAAAACTGGTCCACAGAAGGTTGTCCAATGAGACCAAAACCAAATGTCACTTTCTTTCCCAATTGTCATTTATTGCCACATGATCAACACGTCTTCATTATTCCATATGGTATGTAGGTGTATAGGTGTGGTTATGAAATGATACACAAATACAAAGTAAATCAATGCTGTATATCAAATAACGTATACAAGTATACAAGTATATTTTGTGTATCAAGTTAAAAATGAACCATAAGAATTAAATATCAAGTGAAACTAGACAGCATTCAATGTCAACAGCAAATAAACCAGGCACACATAGAAATAGAGTAATAATAATCACGAGTTATATACAGAAAGAAATAATAAGGCTTATACTGCCATCTACTGGTAGAGAGAGTAAACGTCAGCTTGACCTATCCTCATTAATAAGCATCTCAATCCATTCTTATCTCTGCACTGAACATTATGCTATTACACAAAACTGTTTTTCATCCACTTCATCAGATGAAATTTCCACTTCTGTTTCTCTTTTTTTCTTCATCTCCATCTCCGGGTAAAATTGTTTCTCCATGATAGCCTTGTTTTTCTCTGATGTCAGCAGACCTTTGCACAGGGAGTCATGGATCTTCTGCCACGAGTCCATCTCTGAGCTCCAAAGTGCAGCTCTGGCTCTGATGAACTTTGAGACATCCGTCTCGCTGCCATTGGCCAGATTGATGCTGTCTTTACAGATGAAGAAGATATCTAAGCCAACGAAAAGCGCATTGGCTGCAATGAGACCTGCCCTGGCTGACTTGGAGAGGGCAAGAGGCCCTTTGACTGCTACCTGACCAATATCTGGGATATCTGAGGCCACCCTGGGCACATTACGTAATGCTTTACCTTCCTGTACCACCACCTTACCAGCACTTGCAATCAGCTCTTCACTTTTTAACATCTTAACAGCAGAGACACCATCAACAAGTGAATCAATACCATTTCCAATAGCACAGGCTCTGTAAAGCACCTTGCTTATTCCCACAACCACCTCTATCTGGCTTGTTTCCTTTTTGGTGACCTCCTCCAGACAATCCTGGAGAATCTGCACATCCTCCATGAAACTCTGGAAGACTTCATGGGCTTTCTTTTGATGTTTACGGTTTACTCCTAACTCTGTGGCAGTGGTGACAAGACTGTTGGCTCCGCTGGTAATTCCAAGCGCTATCCCGGTCATTGTCAGGCCTAGAGACACTCCCGCTGTCACAGGAATTAATGCCAAACCAATGATGGAAAGCACACCTCCAACTGCCCCCACTGAGCTGCCTGCCACACTGGAGATCCTTGCCCCCTTATTCATCCTGTCTAGCTGAACAGCATTCTCTTCCAGGTCTTTCAGAAACTGCAGCATCCTGGGTTGACGCTCACTGAACTCATTGATGAAGCTAGAACATGATTCCTCCTGGAACAAGAACACCATCCGGAAGTTTTGGTTCATCCTAATAAAGAAAAAAGGAGGAAAATAATAAAGAATAAATAAGATGTGATAACACATCTCAAAGGTTACACATACTTCAAAAAAGAAGTTGTTTTGGGATGGAACACACATTAGGAAGCTACAAGAAGCTATAATATTCACATAAGACCTACAATATTTAAAATAATAAATTACAAATTATACTTCCTTCACGCAACAGGATAAGACCCAAAGTCAGCATACTAACAGGCTTACAATGACAATGCTAATATGCTGATGCTAGTCAGGTTGAACCTGACGGTGCTGCTTGACAAAAAAAAATCAGAGGATCACTAAGGTCACTATGATTCATTCTCTGAGGACAATGGATATCTGTATCAAATTTTGTTGAAATTCATCCTTCATTGTGAAATATTCTGACAGACCATCAATGTCATCCATAAAGCCAGCACAGCAGTTGTTTGAGCTGTGGCCTTCATGCACAGTAAGAACAGAAACAAGTAAGCAAACAAATAGTTTTGTATGTATGCTTCTATATTTTTGCAGTGTGTATTAAACAGCCTTTTGAAGATTTGGTATGCTCATTGCATTTACATTACTGAGACTAATAACACATTGCACATTGTGTTAACATGATAGGCCATGAAACATATAGAGGTAATGCTTACCTGATATCATCAAGTTGATTAACGTGATCAAGCATCCTTTGTACATGATCTTCCGACAAATCCACATCAATGTCTACCACAGTTTTCATAGTCATCTCAGGGCAAAAGTCACTGAAAAAGCTGTAAAAGACACAGTTACATTTATCTCCTAAAACATACATTTATTTAGCAAAATGTGCATATTATTTTGAAGAAGTGTCAGTTTACCTTTTCTCCAACTTGTCACAGATTTTCTGGGTGGTCTGAATGTAACTGTCCAGCTGATATGACAGCACTTCCACATTCTGAAGTTTGGGAAGGAAGAAGACACTTGCATCTCTTTTAAACTCAAGGAGGAGATTGCAGATCAGCCCTGCAACAGTGATGACAACCTGAACATGTTCAAAGCTGATCCCTTTGGGCAGATGTACCACCTGGTTCTCCTCCATGAACACATGAAGTGAGGTGACCGCTAGCTTCTCCACTGCATCCAGGAAGCAGTTGAGCTGCTCCAGGCCTCCCAGAGTGTCCTTCAGCACAGCAGCCAGCTCCTTCTCCAGCTCTGCATGCTTCCTGTCTGCAGTCATCTGGGTGATCTTGCTCTGCATATATTCCAAGAAGGCCTTACCTTTGGTCTCTGACTGGGTAAAATGGCGCATACTTAGGTCAATTTTGTCAGCCCTGTCTTTGATGTCCATCATCATTTGTAACTCTGTCTCCCTCCCAAGCATCCATTTAGAGAGCCTCTCACAGAACCCTCTCACTGTGCCAATGTAGGCGAGGGTATCGTTGGTGTAGCTGCACAAGGCCTCCTGTAGTTCTTCTCTGTAAGACAGGACATCATCCAGTTTGTGAGACTTCAAAACAGCTTCACTGAACACTGAATTGTTGTTGTAGAGTTGGTCTCACATTGCAACACCTAATGTATCGCCACTCTAGGTTTGCTCTGTGACAGTTATTTGACTATCATGCAGGATCTCTGATTTTATCTATTAACATTCCTGCGAAAGCATTCAAGCTATGACATTCAGAACACATCCTCATTCTCCACTCTCAGTCGCACGCCTGGGTTTGTCCTTCCTGTACTGGTAACTAATGACCAAGGTTTGCACCATCAACCTGATTCTTGTACAAGTTAGTCATGAAAAGGTTGCTATAACTTGTACAGAACAGACAGAGTTGGAAGAGGGGATGGTGCGACTGTATGTTGTTTATGTTTCAAATGCTGTCACTGTACCTCATTCTAAATTCTTTGCTCAGTAAGTTAACTCATCTAGTAATAATTCATTTAATGTGGTGGGTGTACAGACGACCCTCAACTGTCTCCAGTTATTAATGTAACAGACTTGCTCCGTGCAGTAAGTCAGAGATGCTGTTTCTAGGTGACTTGACCCTAAATTGGTTGACAAATGATTCAAATAGTCTAGAAAAAGGTGTGTGACAATCTCAATCTGTCACAGCTCATTGATGACAAGTCAAAAACGGATGCAACCACAGTTCAAGGTTTCTGTTTTGGTTTTTCGTTGTGTTTACACAGTTCGACCAGCAGATGCCGCCAGAGCACACATGGCGTCACGGTGACTGAAGTTAATGAGTTTCAGAAAACTTCAACTTAGAAATAATCTACATATTGTTTGGGTACAAAAAAGCAAGTTGAATCGAAGGCAGCTGGACTTGGTGTAGATTCTCGAAGACGTTTCACTTCTCATCCGAGAAGCTTCTTCAGTTCTGACTGGTGGCGCAGAGACCCAGGTGCTTCTACCTCTGTGGAGTCGTTAACTGCGTCGTTGATACCGCTTAGTACGCGGGGGGTCCTGGGTGTTAAACGACGGTCGCTGAGAGTCGTTTGTGAGTCACCTGATACCAAGTGTGAATGACCACTAACACTGTCACATGAGGTCGTCGAAAGAATGTCAAATTTCTTAAACAACTTCAAAACATATTGAACAAAATGAGACTGTTTAAAATATTTGTACTTTTGTATTTAGGTTTGGATGCAAAGATCTGTCTCCTAATCTGTACACATACTTCTTTACACATTTTTGACACTTTGCTGTTACAGATTTTTCTTTCACTTTGCACAACAGTGGCTTAAAGATTGAAACTCTTTACCTGATCGCAGACATGTTTCTCCTCCCCGTCGTATCACCTGAGTGGGTAAAAAACAAAAACAGGTATAAGCTGGAAATCTGATGGTTTTCTGTGCCACAGATCAACAACTCAATACTTGACTGAATCTGCTTGAATAAGGAAATTACTAATTGGTTTGTGGACAAAACTTCGGTGGCTCACACCCAGATGTGTTTGGTTTCGTTTTCATTTCTCCACATCAGCACTTTGAATCACACCCATTTTGAACTTAACTCGTTCAGTTCTCGACGGTCAGTTGACTTGTCTTCATCAAACTCTGTGTGTAAGAATTTAAAAAAAACAGACATATAAAAAGTGTATTTCCGGTAACAGCAACGCCTTCACTTGTTCACAGCTGATCTCCTGATGCTGCCTTCAAAGGCTGTCGGAAATAACCCAGTCTCACCGAAACTGTTTTGTTGTGTGTGTGTTTGTTTTGTTACGAGAACAGATAATTATGGGATGTCTACTGTATTCACTCAGTCTATCTATCACTATCAGAGAATTTAAAAAAAATTGTACAAGTGAGAGGAAATAATCTTGATGTGTGGTTTGTACAGTTTTTGCAGGTTTCACTGAGTCTTCAGGATTATTCCAAGTTTGAGATCTAAGGATTAACAACACTGGCACCTGGTTTGTGCAATAATTCTGCGTTTCTGTCAAAGTCAAGGTCGGGTTGAAATTTCCAGTTTTCCCTCTTTTCCAGTTTTTGTGCTCACCTGAACTAACCGGCTGTAGCTTCATATTTAACAGAGACACAGGAGAGTGGCATCAATCTTCTCATCTGACTTTCTACAGCAAAGTTAATGAAAGTATTTCAGACAATGTTTGAACTTCTCTTTTGAGTATATTATGTTTGGTTGCACCTGTTAGATCAGACCAACCTGCAGCTTTGATTATTGTGATCAAATTCTCACCATTGCTGTGTCCCAGTTTGACATTAAAAGCAGTCCAGTCACACAGAATACAGTCAGTTGTAAAAAAGTTAAAGATAATATTGTTGTTGAATAATAGATAAAAAATAAAAATAAAAGGTAATATAAGATTAAAAAAAGAGGGGCCCTAATATAAACTAAATTGTAATGATGCCTGCAGGTTTCATTCAACACGTCACGTTCTGTATCAGGAGTCTTGTATAACAGCACCATCCAGTGGTGTAAGCAGGTATCTCTTTTTCTGTTTGTAAAATTAAATGATGATGAGTGATAATTACTGAAATAGCTTCTATGTTTCTATGTCTATGTTTGGATGAATGCAGTAGATCAATCACTGCTTTTAAAACTTGGATGCAACAGAGGGATAACTTAATAATAAGACTTACTTGACCCATATGAAAGCATACACAGGAGCAGCGGCGTGAACACAAGCTGTAGATGGTGAGGTCGGCTTGGTGTTGTTTCTGTGGCAAATAGAAAACCAGAATCTGTATTCTGCCCCCCCAAATCTGATCTCAGTGCACTCCTCTGAACAGATCTCAGATCAGACTCGTGAGACAATAAATGAAAACAATCTAATGAACTGTCAAATAAATGAGAAAATTTAAGATTTGTTTCTTTAAGCTTTTTTTAATTGTTTTCATGGAAAGGAGAAGACAACAACTGAATTAGACACCATCAAATAAACACACACATAAAGCAAAACCAAAGACAAAAAGGGGGGAGGAAAGGTGATACCTCTGGATGTTGGTATGAGAGGAACCTAAACCAAGGTTCATGAAGATAGTTGAGAGAATTAGACTTGAGGAGTTAGAGAGAGGAGAAGAGTGTGGATGGATCTTGAGATGGTCTGAAGTTTGTGACAGTCATACAGAGATGGGAAACAACCCCTTTGTTGTGGACACTGGTCTCCAGTGTAATATCTAACAGAGGGAGTCTAGAAAGCAGGGATTATTTTCCACATGACACCTGGTGTTCTGTCGATGGCTGGGTTATTGCACAAAACATCCAAGTGCACAGGAGAAATCTGAGAGTAGACGATTCATGAGTGCACAGAAGCAGCCTGAGTGTGAGGAGATGGGCTGAAGCTGGAAGCAACTATATATGAGTATAGTATGTACAGTTTGAGCAGAAGTCAAATCTAAGCACAAGCAGGGCTATTTGAATGTGAGGGCAGGGTTTTGAGGGAAAGCATCAATGATCGATCTATAATGGTGCACACCTGGTCGTACTAGTCAGGTCCAGTCAGATGTTTAGAGACTATTGTAACCAGATGACATAATATTCAGGATTGAAAATGTTATATTTCAGTGTAAAACCTTTTTACAGCAGACGAGAAAGTCTTAGGTTTTGGAAAGACATGTTAAGCAATATGTAAATTTTCTTTGTATTTTTTTTTTCAGTCTCAGTTGGGTTACAGAGAAGATAGCATCTGATGAGTTATGGACTTTTTCCCCACAATTTTTGGAAATATTTTTTCCCCCAAAGACCAACACAATACATTTCTTCTATCACTATATCTGTGACTACGCCTGTGTTCCCTTTATGAGCAGGTCAAGGTAGAAGCCTGTGGCATGGGTGAAGGACAGCGTGCGTGTGTGTGTGTGTGTGTGTGTGTGTGTGTGTGTGTGTGTGTGTCAAAACGCTCACTCAGCTGCACTCAGCTCAGTGCAGACACTCAGGGATCAGGGTAGAAACACTGCTGACGTGGCGGTGTCCTCACACACACAAGACAGCAGAGAAACATCGGCAGAACACACAGGAACACACACGGTGGAACACATGGTAAAAAAAAAAAAACCTGCAATAAAAGAATGAATAAAAGTTATAACGTTCAGTTTTTGTTGAAAATGTTTCAGGTGCTTCAACTTCATGATCATTTCAGAGGCTGCAGTTTGTGGTGCAGCCTGTTGAATTGTTACGGGTGTCACAGGTGTTTTTTTTAATTTTTTCCACCAAATTTATAAAATGGGGGTCGGATAAATGACAAAAACACATCCCAGTGTAAGGCAATACAGTTCAGCATCACCATAAACTGCAGCTTCTGAAGTGATCCATTATCTCTCATAGTAAATGTGGTTTTGTTTTACCCTCAAATACCAATCAGTATCAATATCGATGTCAATCAATATCTGCCTCCTTATCCTTGTTTCCTAGACCTTTTACCAGACAATAATACATTTGTAGAGAAATATGAATGTAACTTTAATATGATATATTAGAACATTAAGTAATATAATATTAGACTATTTCTTCATGGAAAATGGTCCAAATCAACGATAATCACAATTTCCTGTTGGTTCCCTTAAAAAGATTTATATTATATATTGATTAAAAAAAAACATCAAATCCAGCCACGACTCACTGTGCAATCTAATTTGCCTTCCTGAAGGGAAGAAATGTTTTTGACCCTGTAGACCAGAGGGCCCATGGGTGCATCTTCACCCAGAGACTCCCTCTAATCAGGTTCAATTACTGAGGAAAGAAACGTTCAAAGTGCGACCACCTGTTATTTTTCCTTCCCTCTCTCTTTTTTTTTACTCCAGAGGACAATTTACTGGAAACACTCCCTGAGCCAATGCTCGAGGGGCGCTCTAACAAGGCCCTGATTAGGGCTGGATTTGCAGCTTCCTGAGTTAATGTCAGATTGGCATAAAGAGTCCATGTGGGACCAGTATGAGTGTGGGTCTGGGACCTGATTTGCGCACCCTACTCGCCTGTGAGGGATAATTGTTTAATGAAAGCGAAGGGTGTCCCAAATCCTGGCAGAGAGGGAGAATCAGAGAGGTCTTTAGTCAGAGCTCAAGGTCTCTCTTCAGGGAAAAGTGTTGGTATCTGCAAGAGAGATTCTGCTTTAATGAGAGTTTACTGTGGAATTAACACTGGCTTCATATTGTAGCTGTCTGGAGAAGGACTTAATGAAGGGAGCCAGACCCAGACCTGGAAACCTCAGCAACGCATGATACAGATCATTGGGTCTGTTTCTGGCTGTTGATGACCAAAGTGCCCCCGTGTTCAGCCGTGTTCACACTTTTCCTTAAGTAAAGAATATGCATACTTCTTCCACAGCTGGGATTCAAACACGTATTCCCTGATCTGCACCGGGTCGAGGAATCTGCATATTCACTTAATTTGTTGTGGGTTTTTCAGTTTAGTTATTTTATTACTTTTCTCTCTGCATCAAACATTTCATTCTCATACATGCTTCAACATGCAGCTACTCAGTGGCTCAGAGATAATAAATGCTGAACTAAGAGCAGCAGAAGTCAACCTGTCCGAACGTGTCTCTGACCGGATCGGCTGAGTATCTGACATGTGGCCCTGAGGCCCGAGAGAAGCATGATCATGACTTTTTTCACAAGGAGACATCCGACCTGCACAGACACTCTCTCTGACATTGTTGGTTACATGAGCAGCTGGACAACATTTTGACCCAAAAAACAAAGCTCACGATGTGCTGACACGGGCGCGGATGACGACAAACTCTGACATGAAAATGACAACACAAGAACGAGACATTCATGACAGATATGAAAAACATGTATATGCATTTTTGCATATTGGGAGCAGCCATTGTCCTATAGGGTGTCTTTGATGAAAGCACTGAGCTCACCAAGGTCATTGAAAGAGGAAATTGTACCTCAGTGACTTAAAGTTTAATGGTCAAGTCTTAAGCCATTTAGGAGATTTCAGTTTAAAATTATCGGTGCGGGACTGTTTTCCATAAAGAATTGGAATAGAGCATTTAAGTCAGTACTGTACTTAAGTACAATTTTGAGGTACTTGAGGTATTTATGTTACTTCACACTTCCCCTCCATTACGTTAGCAGGAAATGTTACAATTATGGCAACTAGTCACTTTTACTAACCCGTGGATCCCAAATGTTTTGGGCAGCAGGTGAAGCTTCTTCTCACATTATCGATGTCTATGAAAGACATTTCCTCTCTAAACTTCTCACATAATTTCATTTAATTAACTGCTTGAGGCCCAAAGAGTTCAAAGTATCCAATATTTCATTTAAAAAAAAAAAAAAACAAATCAAACAACCATCAGTTAGGAAATGTAGTAGCACTTGTTTATGTGACAAAATACTCTCAGCAAATATATCATTATTAGCTTTTTAAAATATCAGTTTCACCTCAAGAATCCAAGGATTGACTTCCAAACTAGACATGATGATACAATATCCTACTTGTACCTGAGTATAAATACATATAATTTCTTGGCAGTTGTTTAAAAGGTCAAAACAAACTCCAAGTGCTGTTTGTTAACTGCTCTGAGCAGAAACACCACAACATGGCTGAACTGTGTTGCAAACCGTGTGTAGTCAGGTCAAGTCAGTTTTAACTCACAGTAAATAGCCCAAAATTACAACTCACTTATTTTTCCTCAAGGGGAAATTGGTCATACATGAGAGATCAAAATGCCATTGACAAGTAATTTTTTAAAAGGCCATACAGGTTGACTTTCATTGGATTTTGATATTTTATTAGTTGTGATAAAGATGTGTGAACAGCAGGGGGCGACAAACTCCACAGAGGGCGAGCAGAGCTGGAGGGAACTGTCCTTTCAGCACCACACACACACACACACACACACACACTCTGTGCAAATGCTGCACACTAATTACACAGGAGTCGGTTTTATTTTTATTTTCAATCTGATGAATTTTTTTTTTTAAAAAAATATGATGACCAACACCAGACTCACTGATGGAGAATCAGAGGATGACACCGTGTCTGCCTTTAAAGCTGTGAGCTGCGGTCTAAAAATCGCAGTTATTAATGACAAGAGACAAGTGAAGCCGGACATTTAGTGAGATTACTTCAGGGAAGAGTGGTGGAGACATGCATGAGAGAGAGAGAGAGAGAGAGAGAGAGAGAGCTCTGCAACAATTGGATCGGACATTAACAAGCCCACGAATGCATAAATAAATCTGAGCCTGCATGTGTGTGCACGAATGCAGTTCAGTAATCCTGCATGTACCTTTGCAAAAGAGAGAGAGAGAGAGAGAGAGAGAGACCGACCACCATCGCAACACCCCCTCCTTCCGCCCCCTCCACTCACAGAAACGGAATTAAAAAATCTTTAATATCTTTCCAGCAACGAGCCTCCATTGCTGCAGCACACACACACACTGTGGGCCTTTTAAAGCAGGAAGAAAGAAGAAGAAGAAGGAAGAAGTCAGAATTTAGAGCAGCTTCTTTACACTGACATTACTCATCAGTGGAGAGAGAGAGAGAGAGAGAGAGAGAGAGAGGCCAGCCTGCATGCATCGGATGTGGAAGCTGACATCGTGACAGCAGCATCTCAGTCTGTGGATCTGTGGATCTGTGCGACTCCTGATTGTGTAATAATTTTTTTCCCCTGCTGCTTCTTCTTCTTCTTCTTCTTCTTCTTCCTGCAAGCGACCGAGCAAAGCTGCATCCGAGCGCGCGAGGAGGAGAGAAAGAAGCAGAAGAGGAAGAAGAAGAGGAAGAAGAGGAGGAGGAGGAGGAGGAGGAGGGGATTGCAACATTCATCAGAATTTATTTTTCTTCCTATTACATGGCGCAAGGGCTTTACAAACGGGACCGTCCTGGGTGTGATACTGACAATTTGGATATCCAAGCAGCGGCGGCGGCATCAGCATCAGCATCAGCATCCTCCTCCTGCATCCGCGGAACGAGCGTCCTCGGCTGCGCCCACGCCGACTCCTCGTCCTCCTCCTGCCGGCTCCATGTCGAGTGATGGTCGGCTTGCCTTGCTGGATGCTCCCCGCTCTCTCCGGATCGTCGACGACCGAACCTCCTCTGACCGCAGACCCCCATTTTCGGCGGAAACCCTCCCAGAGCTATAGGGCTACATATGGAAACTGGGGATCAAAATTTTAGGAAAAAGGAAAATCTACGCGGTTAATTTGATTTTTTTTTTTTTTAGGTTTTTATCGGTTTCTATCTATTTTGCGTTTGTTTTTTTTAAAGCCTGCTAATGAATTAATTTATTTGTTGAGCCTTGATTTCCTCATTCCATCGTGTGCAGGGTTGATTTTCCTTTCAGCCCACAACAGATCGTTATTATAAAAACAGCACTTTTATTTCCCCTCGACAGGACTTGAATCCGTCCATTTGTTTCCACTGATATGATAGATTTCCCTGCTGTCCCTCGTTTCCCTCCTCAGTTCAGCTTGTTTTTTTCCTTTTTGACTAAGAAAACACATTAGAATAATAACAGTAATAATACTAGTCGTTAGGATAGCTTTGGGTGTAGTTATAATTCTTACTAGTACAGGCCATGTTATAACCTCTGACTAAAGTAACTCACTGTAACAGACATATTGAACTGTTGTACTGTAAGCCTGCCATTACTCTGTGCTCCATTTGAGCTCATGTTAATTCAGCTGTAACCTTTACGAGTCCACAAACAGCCTCTCTTCTTTCGGAGGCCTGTGCAGAATAAACCTCAGTCTGGTTTATCTCACGTCCGTTTCGAGGCTCTGCTCTGCCACTGAAGGCTTTAGGACATAATTAATCCTTTATAATTCACATTTGTAGCTTGTGTTGCTGCTCCATCTGCAGCTGAAGGGCTGTCACCGTCTGTACACCTGATTCTTTTCATCTATTCGGGTGCAAAAGTAAAAAACAGGCAGAGAGGAGAGACATCGCTGCCTCTTCCTCTCTTCGCCCCCAAAAAACCTCCTTCCACCCTCAGTTTTTCTCTTGTCTTGGTCCTCACCCAAACGCAACCATAAGGTTCCTACCGCATCCTCCTCCTCCTTCTTCCCTCTCCTTCCGCTCAAGTATATCCCGTTTTTTCGGTTTGATTTGGTCCCGCAAATTTTCAAATATTTACTTCCTGTACATCAAGAGGAAAGGGGGTCCCCCTTTCATGGAATGCGGAAACATGGGTCTGTTCGACCGCGGAGTCCAGATGCTGCTGACCACGGTGGGAGCCTTCGCGGCCTTCAGCCTCATGACCATCGCGGTCGGCACGGACTACTGGCTGTACTCCCGCGGCGTCTGCAAGACCAAGTCCATGAGTGAGAACGAGACCAGCAAGAAGAACGAGGAGGTGATGACCCACTCGGGCCTGTGGAGGACATGCTGCTTGGAAGGTAAGAGGACAGAAGGTGTCTTGTCTCTCAGCTGCTCCACAAGCTTCACCAACACAGTTTCATTTGCGGGTTCCACGCAGGTCACAACATACATCATTATTATTATGGGAGGTCAAGTTCTCCTTCCATGACGCTCCAGTTAGGATGCTCACATGAAAAGGGTTTGACTGAAATTGGAGTTTAAAGGCCAAAATATCTACCAGTTCTGATGGGAGATGAGCAAATCTGAAGAAATACAAGGTTCCTGTGTTCAGATGGCCCTCGAGGGGTCGCGAGATAAATCTGAGGGGTCGAGAGGTTATTTAAAGGACAGAAAAGAGAAAACATCCCAATTCTGCTCCTTCTTGTTCTAAAATTTCTAACAAATACTGAACAGTTTCACATCTTCATGCCTCTAATGAAACAATCAGACAAAGAAAAAGCACGTCTTGGTTAAAATGACACATGTGATGAGGTGGCTGCAGTTCTGAAACCCTCCATTTACATCCACACGAGACGGATGCTGGTGCAGGTTTTGGGACCCCTCTCAAGAGGTTGCAAAATAAGCACGAGGGGTCACAAGTTAAATTAGCAAATATGACAGGTTACATGATAAGGTATTGCATAGTTTTACTTTTTCATATCACTAATGAATCAATCTCACACAGAAAAATCACATTTTGGTTGAAATGACACATGCTGCTGGACAATGCTTCATTTTAAGGGAAAAAAAACTTGGATGTAGACCATGAAGAATAAAACACTTACATCCAGACTAACATAGTTGTTTCTGGGTGTTCAGCTCCTGCAGGCAGGGTGAAGCAGGTTTCTGGTTGCAGCCTGAAGCTGTTGCATAAAAGCCTCCCACACCACTCTGGAACAGTTTCTCTAGTCAGACATTAGAGTTTAAATAATGAAATAATAACATATTCAGGAGCTGTAGTTAGAGAGGAACCTTCATCATATATCAGCCTGATACACTGGCAAACCAATACAATGGTCTAACCCTAATTAAGGGACGCTGCAGGGGTTCTGTCCAGTTAAAGGGGATGTGACTCAAGACCAGCAGTTTAGACAGGGTGTTTATTTTCATAATGAGGCCCCAAAAGTAAAGTCAGGGTAGCAGAGGTGCGCTTCTGTCAGCAGGCCTGACCTACCTGACAACCCGGATGATCATCGTCATGTGACCTTTGACCCGGCTCTGTCCGGTGCTCTGAGATGTCAAGCACGTCCTGAGCGCAGGTTTCAAGAGGAAGTCCCGTGTCTGCCCTGTCGGATGGAGGCGGCGTGTTTCCCGTCGTCTTCCAGTGAAGGCGCTGGGTGCTGACTCTGACGCTGTAACCTTGTGAGGGCGCAGAGCGTTACAAATCTGCTCATCTTCTTAGCTGAAGGATCCTGAAAGGCCACGGTGTCTGACTTCATGCTCCTCTGGCTCCTGTGATAAGCAGCCAGACTCTGTGCACCTTCTGTTCAGAGCTTCATAACTGGTTTGACGTAACAAGTCCAATATAAAGTGTCTTTAATCAATATTTTAATAACAATGTGACTCGGTACAAGAACCATCACCTGAATCTGCAGCTCCCTTTATAGAGAGTTCAAGCTCATTGTTTTAGCTTTACAGTTGTGGTTCACGGTCACAGCTCTCATATTGTTGTTTTCAGTGAATAAGCTGTAAAAAAAAACCACTGTTCATTACCTGCTTAGCACCAAACAGCAGACAGACACAGTTCGGTGATCTCAGTGTAGCATTTAGCAGCTAGAGAGTTGGTAGAGACCAAAGCTAGAGAAAAAAGAGAGTGAGTATTTGACTTGCATTCATGTTTCCACTGCCGCCCAAATGGTAAAAAAAAAAAAAAATCAGTTACTGCAAGTTTAAGGTTTGATTGTTGCACAAAAACAACTTGGTTTAGGGAACAACAATGACTGCAAGGAAACAAATGAACAGAGGTCTCCTGTGTCAAAGTCTGACATTTTCTTGGAAGGACAGTCTTCACCTTTGAGTAGAACCTCAAACCTGAAACCTCAATACTTTTGATTATGCCCTTGTCAGTATGTGCCCAGTCCCAGGACTTGGCTCTGGTCAGATTCTTCGCCTTGTTTACAGATTCTTTGATCAATTCTTTGATTTAGTCAGGCAAAGTTCTTGAATGGATCTTTGTGTTTAGACACTGAGTCAGGAGGGGGAGTCAGTGGCAGGGCTCAGGGGGGGAAGAAGTACTCAGGTTCACAACAATGCAAAAATATTCAACTACAGGTAAATAACATTTAAAAGAAGAAAAAAGCTTCAAAATTGTTGACTTTTATGAAATGTTAGATCCTTTAACTTCTGCTGACAACTCATAGACACCTGAAACATGACAAGGGCCCCACTGACACTGATTTTCTTTAACGGATTACAAACCAAAAACATTGGGAACTGCTGGTTCAGTCTTGTTACCAGTCACCAATTTGTTAAATGAGAAAAAGAGGAAAGAGCTTTTAGTCCATCCCTGCTAAATTTCAAATATTAAAAGAGTTTCATCTGCTATCCAACTCAACCTCTGATCACAGCGTTTACACCTCAGCTGTTCCAGAGAAGCTGCTCAGGTGTCAGCAGCAGAAAACTGTGCTTTCACTGGTGCGACTCCAGATGTGAGCGTCTTTGTGAGGTTGTGAAGGTGTCACAAAGAGTTTCTGGGGGAAAAAAAGCTGTTGCAACCTCGCCCGTGTAGATAAAAGAGATACACTGAATGCTGATACAGTTCTCCGGTGTATTAACTGTTCCTACAATGATTACGTTAATGCACATAGGATTAATCACAGCTGGAGTGTAATTGTGACAGTGACTGGCCTTTATCCCTGCCAGGCCATTATTTAATTGGCAAACGAAACGGCACAGAGTCAAGACGAGATCAGAACATCACACTCTTGGCTCGGTGTGTGTGTGTATGTTGCTTTTGTATTGGCACAATGAGCCTCTCCCTTTGAATCCGAGATCAAAATGGCAGGAAATAAACCCAGATTTGTCATTTGTGATTCATGAATGATCCCCGGCCCAGAAGAGGCAAGGGAGTGGAAAAAGGGGGCCAGTGCATTTACTTACCGGGGTCAGATTCATTTAAATTCTAATTCAAATGACTTCCTGCTCAGGAAATTGGGTCTTAAAAAGTGAGTACATTTAATTATAGGTAGTTTGCACATTTTTAAACCAAAAATCGGGAGGAAATTGAAAAACAGAAAAGTACAGAGCGGATGCAGCTGGAGAGAGGCACAGATAAGCAGGCTGCAAACCCGGCCTTGTTTCAGCACAGATAATCAGGAGGAGCGATATCAAGTTTAACATTTCAGATGTTAATTAGGCTTCAGTTTGCAGCTCAGTGCAATTAATTCAAAGTGCCGAGATGACTAGCATTCATCTTTCCCCCAGCTCTCCTTAAACGAAGTCTTACTGGTGATCAGGCAGCGACTGAGGCTGCAAATGGTTGAAGTAGCGGCTCCGTCCTTATCGCAGCAGAGAACACAGACTGTGTGTTTGGCAGCGCAGGCCCACACATCCTGCTCACAGAGTGGACACAGGTGGGCGACGGTTTGTGTTTGTATAACCAGCTACTGGAGAGGAGAACCTGTGAAAAAGCAAAATGGGAATACCCACACTGGGTGCTTCAGCACCTCGACCTCTGCTTCACTCACCGCTTGTCAGAGAAACACCAACAGAGAAAAAATAATCTCACTGCTGGAAGAAGAAAGGATTGTGTTTCTGGTAGAAGAGCGTAGGTTTGGTTTCAGAAGCAGGGGGGACAAAGTGAAGTCAAATATATATGTTTGTGCGTGTATATACATGTATATATACAGTGCATATCCTTTAGGCATCCGGGCATATTTCAATGCACCAGTATCAGCTAAAATAAAGCCGATGTTGCAGGGCTGCTCTCCTTTATCACAGCTTGGCTCTACCGTGCAACATTTGCTCCGTGTGTGAGTGAAAACGAGAGTGTGTGACTGCGAAAAAATCGACAGTCAGTGAGTTTAGTCTGAGGTTGACAAAATGCGGGAATTCACTAAGCTACGTCTCTAATTAGCAAAAAGCAGTATGCAACTCATTCAGGTAGCATCTCGTCATTTTTAGCACATCCTGTCTGTTCCTCCTTCAGATAGTGTTCAGATATGAGGTTTGGGTCAGGATAAGGGGAAACACATATCGATGGGGATACTGGAAAACTTGTTTCTATCAATGTGTCAGATGCATATTTAATCAAGATTTAGCATAAGTAAATATAAATATCGGATCAGACTCAGAATCAGCAGATACTCAGTACATTATTATTATCACAAGACCAAAGACAGAATATTGTCAGGAGATGGATCGGGACATCCCTGATATATATTTTTTGACCCAGTATTATTGATTTTACGATCGCCAGCCAAATTCCAGCAAGGGCGATAGTTATAAAGATGCATTAAAGGTCAAATGGTGCAGTTTGAGATGGATTACTCTCTGGGGAGGGAGCACTTGTCCTCAGATCTGATTGGTTCTAATAATGTCAAACGGTTTTTACTGGAGCTCATGAGGAGCTCATTTTAACAGGAACAATTTCATAACTACTCAGCACATTAGTGTCCAGTTTTGTTTACGATTAGTCAAATAATTAATTAGTCAATCAGTAGAAAATTAATGGGCAACTATTTTGATAATTGATTCATTTTTTTGGTTCCAGCTTCTCCAGTAGGAGGAGGACTTGCTGCTTTTTCCCTTTTATGTCCTTGTAAAGTGAACATATATATTTTAGGTTTTGGACTGTTGGTCGGATAAAACAAGACATTTGAAGATGTGGGCTCTTGGAAATTCTGAAGGACAGTTTGTACTTTTTAAAAATATCTTATAGCAAAATGATTAATCAGTTCCTTCAAAAAGTTTACAGATTTATCAGTAATGAATTGTCAGTTGCAGCTTTTGATCACTTGCTGCTGTTTTCATAGTCCTGAAGTTTGATTGCAACACAAATATCTGAAAATATGACATTAATGTGTCTCATCAGTTGGACGTCCATTTTGATTTGTTCCTGTATTAGTTTCCCTTCAGATTTTGCTGCTAGCATCAGTTTAGTAAACTAGCTTAGGTGAATATGACACCATGAATGGTTTGCCTTCATGCTTTTAAATGTTTGATTTGAGCCGCTGCCAAAAAAACAGAAGGCAGCTCTGACTATTCAAATCTTTGCAAGTAAAATCTGCACCCATTGGTCGTCCGATGTTGGGAGTCTTACCTTCTCCCACAGACTCACATGTGGCTGCAGACGGTGTGGGTGCAGAGGGAGACTCAGCTGCTGAGGCGTGAACGCTGCACACAGTAAACACGTGTGTTGCTGATGAATCGGGCCCTGGAGGCCGCCGCTCCTCCGTCCTATCTGGGACGTGTTTAAGAGCGGTGGCTGTGTCCCCCTTCGCTCCCAGCCAGGTGTAGCGCTCTGCGTTTGCTGCTAATCTGAGGCATTCATCTTCATTACAGCGCCGCCCTCAGGCTTCACAGTGGCTAGGAGGAGAGAGACACAGTCACGGAGGAAGCGTGGGAGAGAGATGGTGGACCCTGTGATGAAGGAGGGCGACCGTGGTGTCTGATGTTTTGTCTTTTATTACCTGTTATATGAAGAGGCGTGTTTGTTAAGTTACATAATCCGATGTGCTTGTTTGTTTCTCTTGAAAATCACAAAAACTGCAGCGTGCAATGCAATTTCCTGCCTGTCCACAGAGCTATATCTACACAGTTATATCTATTTTGCAATCATGTAGGACTGCAAGTTGTGATTATTTGCATTATTGATCGACATTACATCTGTAAGTTATCAGAAAAGTTTGAAAAATGTCCATGGCAGCTTCCTAAAGCTGAAGTCATGAAGTCTTTAAATTGCTACAGAGCAGACAAAGATGTAAAGTTTAATCGATGACATACTTTGGTGATGCAGGAAATGGAAATTGTGACGTCGTGAATGTTTGCTTGTTCCATGTCAACAAAACACTTATTGGTTTCTTTCTCCTTTAGACTGTAGATTTCACTTTGACTTGTAGTTGGTAGAGATCATCATGCACGACAGTGTTCTTCACCCAACAAAGATTATCTGGAAAAACGCACTTTCCTGTTTTAGCTAAAATGGTTACCACTTCAGTTTGGCCTCCTACAGCTCTTGTCAATCAGCGCAGATCACAGTTCACACAAACTGCCTCATGAATTTATGTATAAGCATGTGGGAGTATCAATGTAGTGTACATTCATGCATTTGAAAACACATGTGGGAGTATGTTGTGTGTGTGTGTGTGTGTGCTTTTGTGTACTTAAACATGTTGGAATGGTGTTTGTGAGTGTGTTCTTGTGTGTGTGTGTGTGTGTGTGTGTGTGTGTGTGTGTACAGCAGAGAGGCAGGATGAGAGGCAGGCCTGAGATAAAAGCAGATAGCAGAGCGGAGCGGCAGAGAAGAGCAGGATTAGTCTCATAGTCCAATCAGATAAGGATTACCCAGCTGGAGTATGCCCACCCAGGCTAATGTCCCGGCCCTAAAGTGGCATTACACTGTATTATGACACCGATCCACTGTACGCCCAGCTGCACGGGCCGGATTACAGTTAGTCACAAGTTGAGAGCGGCGTGGATGAAAAGTGTCTTCGGGACCTCGCAGCCACTTGTTGAAGTAGAAACCGAGCCGTCGCTCCTCCGTCAGGTTGGTATCACTTCTCTGCCGCTCCCTTCAGCCGGTGGCAGCTTGTGTAAAGTGACTGAGCTCTATTGCTCTGCACTGTCACTCTGCCCCGCAGCCGGCGATGGATGGGATTCATTTTGCCCTCGCCTGCCTTTCATTGGAGCTCCGCTGAGACTGCAGACAGTCACTGCCGAACACCACTGTTTTATTGGTCTCCACCTTGCCCTCTCTATTGCCCACTAAGGCCAAATTACAGGCCAGACATTACCGGATTAGGCTGGGGCCGGAGACGGTCGAGGAACGGTGCGGGACTCTGGCCTTCGGTCGTGCTGCCGTCGAGGTTGCCATTTGTTATAATTCTTCAGTTACAGCGATTTGTATCAACAGACTCTGGTACCCGGCTATCGGAGTCGAGTTCATTGACTGTGTTCGAGTGCTGCCTCAGGTCTGTTTAGGTTTGATACCAGTGCTGTTGGAGCACATTAGACAAAGAACAGTACTGTATTTAGGATTTAAACTGTTTTAGTATGTTTCACAACTTGTTCTCCAACTCACCTCAGAGGCTACCATTTTAAATTAGATAGTTAAATTGAAAAATCGGCCTGGAAAATAATAGTAGCCTATATGTGGTGTGACAAACATTTGAACACATAAGAGACACCAGATAGACCAGATATTAACATACTGATACATTACTGTTCTCAGAGCAAAGACTAAAGGTTCAGAATTGCTCCTGTGGGAATTATGTAGCGCCAACAAACACGGCAGTTTGCTCAAATCTCAAATTAACATGCCAGAAAAAGTTGGATTGTTGAACAAGGAAACACCGTCCATCCTCAGTATTAGCACTGGTCCTGGGGTCTGAACAGCAGGATCTGATCGCTTCAAATAAAAAAAAACATTATATCCTGGATCAAACTTGAGAGGACAATGTAGAGAAAAGGAGAGACACCATTATGTTTCCCTCCTTGTATATTAACAGTCATGTGTTGGGAGCTTTGTGTGGCAGCACTCATCCGTCCTGACGTCTCTGAGATGAGATGGACAGTAGACGGGCGTGATGGCGTGGTAATTGGTTTAGTGTATGATTAATGGCTCAGATGGCTTTGGTCGATGGGAGAGGGGCTGTAAACTTCAGTGGCACTTTCCCATAAACGCTGTCACCTGCTCAGCTCAGCCCCCCACCCAGCTGCCATAAATTAGAAAAACTAAAAACTAAAAGAACAAGCGTGAAAGACGGGACGTGCATCAAAGGAGGAGCAGCGTTTCGGTTACTACATAATAATCATCCCCTCTGACCCTCGACACATCATCATCACTGTGCTCGTGTGTGTGTGTTTGTGGCTCTAGCCTTGATTTACACGTGTTATTTTTAGCCGCAGTTGGTCCTGTTGGGTGGGGTCTATCTTTATCCTACATGACCAGAGAACAAATCAATACCAAACGTACCCTGGGCCAGTCTTTGTGGAAGCGTGCTGTGTGGCACCAGACTCTGACGGGCGAGGGCTGCCGGCTGCCGGCTGCCACCAGCACTTCCATGTTGTCTCGCTTCTGCGATTTAACATATTTCCATTTGAAACAGGATTATGGGTTGCAGTTTAAATATGTGCAGAAGGAACACTCGACCAAAAATCTACAGTTTTAGTATCAGACACTCGACGCTTGTCGGCTTGAAAGGTGGCTCTGACACAACCAGGGGGATGAAAACAGTTCAGCAACAGCGTCAAACACACGAGCTGTGTATTTATGTCATGTCATGTTTTGTCACATTTTGGCAGAAATATGACGGTTTGGAACATAAAAATGATGAAGGTGGACAAAGGAAACAGGAATGTTGCTGCAGAGTGTTTCAAAAAAACAACTATCACCAAATACAAATGCATAAACATATAAAGATTCGGCTTTATAGGTGGGGGTGGGACTTTTTTCACTATTTTATCAGATTTTATAGAGAGATTTATAAATAGATTCATTGATTAATTGAGACTTTAATCTGCACATCAATCAATAATGAAAACAACCAAAAATAAACGACACACAAATTGACCAAGCTTTTCAAGCCAACTGCAGAGCTCAGAGGTCAGAGGTCAAGAGCCAAATTAGCCTGTATCCAGGTTAATCACAACCACCGCCTTGTATTCGCTCTCAGCTACTGTTTATCAAACAAATGTCGTTCCCTTGAAAATGTAAAGTTTCCATGTTAAAGCGGTTTGAATAACCACTCGATTTTCAGTGAGATTGCGCTCTGATTACATAGAATTGATCCTCTTACAATGAAAGTGTAATTACCAGCAGGCCAGTCTCTGATTCCATCGCAGCAGAGCTCCTCTCCGTTCCACTTCACCGGCCGTATCCTTAAGCTGTGGAAACATCCCAAAGAGACCCTGTAGTAAATGATAATTAACTGCAGATACAATCCATTCATTTTAAGGAGGTGCGATTCACTCCTTTTTTCCTGCAATGGCACAGAGAAAGTACGACAATCTGCCTTTTGATTAATTGGTGGTGTCCGTGGCGCAGTTCATTTGCAATCTATTACGCCGTATTTGCTTTGTGTCAGAATGCAGCCCAAACACACTGCATCATCTCAGAGTCGGGGGGAAGGAACAGGAGCACAGTCAGAGTCAGCTCGGTGGCTTTGCCCCGACTGAATGTGCGACTGCCTGCTGATCACGATGCTAATGCTAACAACAACAACAATAACAGTAATGATTGTATAACAGATATATCAACACTGTACTGCTTTAACCCTGATTTATTCTCTCTGAGCGCGTCTGTTTTAAAGGGTCAGTTCACTCAAATCACAAAAACACATTTTCACACATGCGATGCTGTTTCGATTGGGAATATTTCTTCTTGATGCTTTGAGCGTAAAAATGGACAGACAGCATTGATGCATTCACATCATGTTGTTGTTCAACTCAGTGATTTCAAGCAAATTGTCTTTAAAGAGGTTATTGAAATGTTTAGCAGATTAATTGATTAAGTGGAACAAAAGGAATTTAATCTGCAATTTAATTTAATCATTTTTAAGACATAATAAATGTCTCAAATATTAGATTGAATATTTTCTGCTTTTCATTGTCTTCCATGATAGAAAACTGAATATCTTTGGGCTTTAGACTGCTGGTAAGACAAAAGAAGGGAGCCAAAGATGTTGCCTTGAGGACCTTTTGATCAGCATTTTTGCAATTTGCTGACATTCTGGAGATCAAACGATTCATCGTGAAAATAATCGGTGCAGTAATCAATAGTGAAACTAAGATTATTGTGTTCTGCTAATTAACAAACAAACAGAGCTGAGGTGACAGAGACGTTCCCACCTCTGCAAAGTCCTCTTAGCACCCGGTGGGAGAGCTGCTGACAGCACAGTCTCAGGCCCGGACCGAGGCGGGGGGGCTGAAGGTTCCTGTAGCTGAGCCGGGGCCGGGTGGAGGACAGAGGAGGACGGCTGGAGGTGACGCCAGCAGGGCAGAGTCTGAGCATGACAGATGGAGAAGTGAGCACAGGGCAAATTTAGAGGGCAAGGAGGAAGGAGGCAGAGAGCATGATGTGCTTCTACAGAGCAGTGATGTTCCACAGCCGGTCTGAGAGGACGAAGGTGATCCGGTCCAGATGGCTCAGGACAGCTCAGGTGTGTATCTGGATTTGAAGTGTTGATACAGCACAAGGCTTTATGGCGTATTTAGATATCAGATGTCTTTGGTGTTTGACATCCAATATGATTGATTTGTTTTCAGTGCGACGATGCAAAGACACCAGACCACCAGTTTTGTAATTTCTTTCAAAACACAGTTGATCAGTTGATCTGATGGGATTGATTGGACTAACCTGTGGCCTCTCTCTTTAGCTAACAATGAACCAAAAACCATTTGGTGAATTCTCACATTTGAAAGCTCGGAATAATCAAATGAAAAATCAAACTTTCATTGAAAAAAGAAATAATCGTTGCAGCTGTAAATAAAATAAATAAATTTTAAGTGTGGAAACATCTCACCAGCATATAAACACTTATCAGTTTGGAAAAGATACAGCACTCGAGACATTTTGTATCTCACAAGTGGAGATCATCATTTTAGTTTAGTTTTTTACACATTTTCATTCTAAAATAATTGGATTTTTTTGTTTTTAAAGAAACCGATTTTCACTCAAATTTCATGTCCCTTCATCAACAACTTGCTGTTTCTAGCTGTGAGAGGACACTCATCACCATAGTTTAAAATGTTGTTACTAATAGAAAGTAGAGAGATAAATGTGGAGAAATAATTGTGCTGAGCTATTTCAGCCTGGACCAAAGTGGACCAGCATCTTCATCTTCAAGTTCAAAGTGTTTACACTACAATTCCTATTTTTATGTATATATTTATTTTACTCTCACCTAGAAATTTGAATTGATTTTATTTCATCCACTTCCAGACTGATTTACCGAGGCATGGCTCGTCCTCGGCTCGGCCGTGTTGATGGCGAAGCCCCGGAGGCTCCGAGCCGGCCTTCGCGGCCGCCTGTCTGTCTCTGAGGACGTGAGCTGCCTGTCGGTGTGACGCTGCTCAGATGGTCATGTTTACTGCACTCCAGAGTGACTATTTACTGCCGTCGACAGGGCTGGCAGACCCCACTGTCACAGCAAATGGTGCTGTTGGGAAAACAAACAGTTGTAATGAGATTGTATCTGTCAAATGAGACTGCTGAAAACCGCTTTGGTCCAAAACACGAGAGCATAAGAAGGAGAAAGAGACAAAAGGTCGTTACGTCACAGAGTTCACTGACGAGTTTAATCTGAGAGCGGTGGAAGTTTGACATTTCATTTCATTTATTTCGGTGTATGTCGGGTGGATTGACTGAACTGCACAGCCAATAAAATTTTCATTTTAGCAAACGTCGAATGTGACCTAACTTTAATTGATTTAGACGCTGTTTGTTCTATCACTCACATGTCAAGCCGGAGCAGCTTGATGGAGTGAGTTGGGTGTTTAACCTGAAGGATGATGATTTAATAGGCTTCCTACAGGAAATGATGTAAACCTGGTGTCTGGGAAAGGCTGACACTCGATTATTCATGTCTGTGGAGGTACGTACTGTGACTCGAACGCTTAGACAAAGCATCGGGCGAACTGCTGACGACGCTGCTGATTTTTGCCGGGATAAAAAGACAATGCCGCGCTAATCTGCGGATCGGAGCGAATCAGGGAATTTGTCAAAATGAAGTTGCGGCTGTTATCATCGCTACATCCTGATGTAGGCGAGGATAAGGTGTTGCTAAGTCCACTGAGGAGGATGATGTAATTTCCAGGAGAGCATGCTGCTTCTCTCCTCCCCCTCTCTCCTGTCCTGTGTGTGTGTGTGTGTGTGTGTGTGTGTGTGTGCAGGCATGTATGTGGACGCTCACCTTCATGTCTCTGTGTTTCTGAGAGCAGTAAGGAACAGGATGAATTTTTAATGAGGAGCAGCGTGGCTTCCCTTTGCTCCCTCAGATCGCTTTCCAGGACAGGGAGTCTCTCATGATCATAGCAGCATGCACACAGGCAGCTCTGGGTGAGAAGAAGACACACACACACACACACACACACACACACACACACACCTTCACCTGGAAATGACTGCAGATGTCGTGCAGATGTGAACCTCGTGTGTGTTTTTTCCGTTCCCCTCAGCAGTGTGGATATGAGTGAGCGCGGTGTTTCAAGCCTGACAGTTGTGTGTGTGTGTGTGTGTGTCCGTAATCACTCTGTATTGTGTGTGTCATGGCGTGACATCACCACGGTGAGGGCCTACGCTGTGCCGGTCTTTAGGATGACTGCATGAACAAGTTGTGAAAATGAATCTTTTATTTACCCACAGTGTTCCTCATGCCGCTCGCTCCGGGCAGCTCGGCCACAAAGTCAGAACTAGTATTTAAGGCCACGTGTCTGGGAGTTGAAATAAACTGAAATATAAGAGCCTGCGGGGCTTCTCTTCCCAATCCACATGTCTGCATTGATCACTGAGCAAAATCTAATCATCGTTGCCCTTAATGGCGCCATGCCAATGTGAGTTGAGACGGTAAAATGGTGAGAATTAGCAGAGCAGTCTGATTCGATTACTCTGAAACGAGCACAGACTGTGAAATGCAGGTTACATGTTGTGGGCATGTGGACATTACGCTTTTCATCATGATTAAGATGATGTTTCAGAAGCTGGATTGAACATTGAAATCTGTCAAAATCAATGCTAATGTAACACCCTTTACTTCCTTACTCCGCTGACTGTTTTACAGAATGAGCCTCTCAGACGCTTCAGTCTTTAATCTTGTTTTAACACAAACAGCCAAGATTATTGCCTAAATAAAGTACAGTATAAATTTAATTAAATTGTTCATTAAATCAGAGAACAAGTACACAAGAGTAAGAAACTGACGAAGCATTTGGGGACAACTTTCAGCAGTTTACGGCTTTTAATATTCAACGCTGCAGACACAGTTTCAATGGAGTAAAAATAACACGTCTTGGCCAGAAAACACAAGTGTATCTAATAACATTAATGTTGGATCTATTCCAGCGCTGGGCCAATGACACAGTCCTAATATTGAGCGCGCTGGCTTACCAGCATCACTTACTCATAAATGTTATTCATTACACCTGTGCTTCGCCTGCTGTGACAAGACAAAGTACTGTCTTTGAAAAAAAGCCAGTTGGGCTTTCTGTGTTGTTTTTAATGCAAAAATAGGAGCAAACAATTAGACGTTTTGAGACACGTAACCCATGTTTTTTGTTGTGGAGCTAAAGAGCCTGTGTTTTCAATATTTTTGTCACAAGTTACAGGTGCATTAATTGTGACCAGTGCCAGAAATATTCCTACAGGAAAAACCAGCGGAAGTATTCGCCAACATGGTGGAAGTTGTTCTCCTAAATGAAATGCAGCCATTATTAATGTTATCACTTACACAGCGCTCTTCCTGATATTACATGTCAAAACATGTGCTGTGAAAATTATCTATTGATCCCAAATTAGAGTTTCAGGTAAACTTATCCAAACATTAAACCCCACGTGTGATTTATTGCTTCCCACAATATTTGCTTTTCAATGCCGTATTTCACAGCACGCTGTTCTAATTCAAACACGTTTTCTGATTTCGTCTGGAATTGATCAATTTGTGATTCCACAGATTCAGACGCACAGAGACTTGCAACAACCCTCTCGGCTGCGGAGGGAGACGGACCGTCTGCGTGTTTCGTGGATTGTCTAGCTTTCATCATACAGTGCAGGTTTGATGAAACACTGTAGCTGTCACGAAGCGCTGTTTTATGGATCCTTTCAATAGATTTTTCAGCAGAAATAGTCCATAGTAAAAGAATAATTGGTCATTATCTTGTACTTAGATTGCAGGCTATAATGTAATTGGTGGTACTGCACTGTGATAAGTGGCTTTGTAAAATGAAGCGGAAGTAAATATTAACAGTGACCTTGTTTATCGACACTCTTCATCTAGAAGATTTTTACATCTCCGCTGTATTCCCTTTGTTTACGCCCCTTTGATTCACCCGTCATGTTGCATATGTGTTAATCTCACAGAACGCCGCCGCTGCCGCGTATATGCCCTTGAAAGGTCACTTCACAAAATGGACATTTGCTGATCACCGTACGTGTTTCATTTCTCTCATTAACTCTATGGAGTCATACAAGCTCTCTGCGTGTGTGATTCTCAAACGACAAATGTAGGTCATGCTCTTCTCCAAACGTCATCTGTCAAAAATGTGCTTGTAGTACGCAGAGAGACGGGCTCGTCGCCGCGAACGCTAACCACATACAGGCTTCATTAAAACGATTACCCAATAGAATTAAGTGCCGATCACGGCTTCTCGTCTCCTGTAACCCGACCCCCCCTTCCCTTTTTTTTCAGAGGCCATAATATGAAATTTCCTCAGCAGCTACATGAGGGTTTAACTGAGGAGAAAGATACAGGAAAGGATGGGAGAAGGAATCAAAGGAGGCAGTGAAGAATTGGCAGGAAGAAAACTGTGTTCAAGACGACGTTTGTCTTATATCAGGCCGCGTGAGAGGAGGGGAGGGGGAGCGCTGAGGGGGAGTGTGGGAGGGGGTGAGAGCACACACTCTCACATACACACACACATACCCAGCAGCATTTACATAGATGTAATGAAACAAGAAAATGGATGAATGCATGCCTCCATCCATCTAGCCATCTTGCCTGCCCTCCCTCGCTGCCGTCCCTCAAAAACTCCCCCTTTTTTTTCCTCCCTTCCTCCTCCCAGCATGCCGCGCTGCTCGCCGCTGCAGCAGGGCAAGAGATGACATGTGGACACTCAGTGAATTGCCAATCGCCACCGAGAGAGAGAGCGAGAGAGAGAGAGAGCGAGAGAGACTGAGGGGAGGTGGTTTGACGCATCCAGACTGCAACCATTGGCTTTTTTTTCCTACATTAAAGATTAGAAAAAAAGAACTGCAGAGAAGCACTACACTGAATACTGGATGTATCCCCCCCCCCACTCCTCTCTCTTCCTCCTCTCTCCAAGTCTCTCCCTCCTCACCCCTTTGCTTCTCTGACCCTCTCTCACGCTACTTCACCCTCTCCCTCCCTCCCTCCCTCTCTCCCTCACATACTTTCAGCTCAGGAAGAGAAATCAATAGCCACAAATTAATCATTCTGCCTTGGGCGGTCCAAAGGAGGAGGTGGGGGTGGGGGCACCAGAGAGTGGGGCGTTTAGAGAGCTACAGAACGGTATTAAGAGCGATTTCTCGAGACATTAAGAATTTAGGGAATTTGGGACCACACGGACGTTCTCCGATTATAAGAGGAGAGAGTTGAAACGGTGCAGGAGGTCTGTTGAAACCAAAGCAACAAAGCTGCGAACTGGAGTTTGGGAGGCATGAAGCGAGTTTCCACTGTGGAAGTTTACTTTTAGAAACATGTTGTGGTTGTGTGTGAACCAGTGTGGTAATAATAAAATGTAGCGTTGCTGATTTTATGGCCAAAGATATGGACAATATCAGAGTAATATGCAAATTAAGGGCTTGAGGTCATAGTTTGAATGAGGGAAAGATAACGTGCACAAAGACCAGCGTGACAGAAAATGTAAAATTCACAGATGCAGAGCAAAACATTTACAGTTGTCTTGTCTCACATTCAGTCTTAAACACATATGTTTCAAGAGGAAAACATAGCCAGCTGTACTTCCAGTGACGTGAGAGCATTTCAGACATAACATAATAAAATCCATTAAAATCACATATGAGGACTTCTCAACCAGGTGATCAGGTGCTGAATGATTGTGACTGAGCCATGTGTTTTTATTTTATCTGTACATTCAAATGTTTCCAAAAATCAAATATCATTAGCTTAACAAAGTCTATTGAGACAGGTTTACTTTTGAACAATTACAGGTGAGCAGTCACATGTTCATCCGCTGTGCTCATATCCACTCTTACAGCAGAAGTAGTCCTGCTAGTTCCACTCAGTTGCTGTTTAGTATGTTTAGCATGAAGCATCTTTGCCACGTCTCACCAAGGACACAGGGATGATTTTGATGTCAGACTATGTTGACAAATGGGGCAATTTCAGCGAAACAGTCCCATGTTTCTTTGATACATGTTGCTGTGTGACTGCGTAGCTCAGGCATGTTGATGTGAAATGGAGGATATGTTCTTCATGCTACACAGATGAAAGATGTTCGAGACGATTCGGGGAGTGAGACGTCGAGACGAGTGAGACGACCTTTAAATTTCTCAGGCTCGGTGCGTTTCCGGACGCTCAACAGTCGCTATTCGTTTTTTGTTTTTCCAAAGCGCTTCCATTTTACGACACAGCATTTGGTGTATTTTAAAATAAGGGTTGAGACTTCATAAAATAAAAGTGAATAACTCTGCATTTTAGTGTTCAGATATATTATGCTGCCTCAGACAATTCGATTTGTAATCTTGAGCATGAAGCAGCTGTCTCACAGTGCTGGAATCTGTCTCTCCTGCTGATGTGCGATGCCGGGCTGAGTTACAGTATTGCACCTCGGAGAACTTACTGTAATTGGCAGAGATGGGAAAGGTGACTTTGACAGTGTGAGCATGCATTTTCTGATTCCTAACCGTTATCTCTGCTTTTAAAATGGAGCTCGGCTTCGGTGGAAAAGCTCAAATATCCTTCGGATGAGTCCACAAAGTCGAGGTGCCGTTCGCTGTCGATGGAGCGACTCCAGGCAGCACGTTTTGATGACATCAGACTCTCTGGCTCGGAGAGAGAGAGAGGTTCACGATCACAAATATTGATCAGCCTGTCCGAAGCCCTAGGAATCATGTGAATTTGTAAACTGAGTAATGCTTCCACTTGAGAGACATCCAATAGTATCCAAGACGGCACAAGATTTGTAATGTGGGCATGAGATATTGTGTTTACAGTAAACCAGCATTAGTCACTCTCACAGGCCTCTTTCCCCCCAGCTGCCCGAACCGCCGTCATATTCATCACTACCCGAACGTAACTGCATTTACCTCGCTTCACCTTTATTGGAAATTGCTGCTCTGAGTTTGGCTTTTATGCCGCTCAGTGCATTTGTCTTTGTGCTAAGACTTTGTTATCTCTGCCCAATAACCTTATCTACCAAACTGCTCAAGTGTTGCTGATCTGCAGTTTTCGGGAACGAGAGGATGCTGTTGGAATTATTTAAATTGAGTGAGACCTCTGTTTAAATCACTTGAGCCTGAGCAGGTACGTGTCTCACAAACACGCGGCTGAAATCGCTGGTTTTGATCAAAATGAGATTAAATTTAGCATCTTGTTAGCGTTGCAGTGGTGGCTTTGTTGGACTTCTCATCATTTGTCGAAACGTATGAGTTGTTTTGATGATTGAGAATTTGCATTGCTGAGCACCCTGATAGTGACTTGTCAATCAGAAGGTAGCCACGCCCTATAGCATACCCTTCTTTATCATCCATTTTTCTCCGAATAGGTCCATAATTTACAAAATCAACATCATGCTGCATTGAAGAAGACTTGAAACTCGTGATTGAGACCATAAACTCATTAGGAAAATGTTTTCTGAGGTAAAAAGTCAAGTGAGAAGTAGGGACATTTTCTCATAAGCTTGCATTCAGTCACACTTCTTTTTGCAACCAGTGGAGTCGCCCCCTGCTGGCCATTAGAAGGAAAGCAGGTTTAAGGCACTTGCACTTTACCATCTATGGTTTCAACTTCATCTAATGAACAAATTATGAACATGGTTGCATCTGGTAAAAAAGCCTGAGAACCATTTATTTTGATGCAGGATTTGCTTGATATCCTGAGGTTATCTGAGTTAAGGTTTGGTCTTGCCTGCATGCTGCTGGCAGTTTTACTGAGGATAGGAGAACAGGTCACTTTCAAATAGAACAGGTTTCAAATAGAAAAAAAGGAAAAGCCTCACAAGATTTCGGTGCACAAAAAGAGGACTGAAAATTTCAACAACTAGACCCAGAACTAAACCTGGGCTCGCGTTAAAAAAAGGAAGTATGTTCCTCATCTGCCTGTTCTCACTCCACTCAAAACAACAAGTACTGTGTTTGCCTCAGGAAAGGCCTCTCACACACACACTGACACACACACACACACACACACACAGTAACACAGGCAGAGTGTTGGTGAGAATGATCTTTTATCAGACGCTTTTCAGAAGAGAAAAAAACAGAAAAGCAGATGAGTGCACGGTACAAAAGAGAGGAGAGCGAGGGTGTTAAGATTAATATCATATGCTGGGAGGCGAGGGATGTCAGGGACCAGGCTAAAGCAAAGAGAGCGGAGACGCAAGGAAAACCTTACGGGCTTCCTTATGAGCTCGAGGTAATGAAATCAGACTGAGGGCAAGAATGACTTACTCCAGTGTTCACTGTACCAATCCTACTGAAAGATGAAGAAACTATGGACGGTGACCGTTAGTGAGAAGAGCACTAAATTATTATTCACTGTCTTGCAGAGTTAGATTAGCTGAGCATAAAGGCTGTAAACTGGTGGAAACAGCGTTGAGTGGGTTGTTGTACTTTGAGAGTTGTGCAGGATTCTCTATCAGCTACTCATGTTGTTAGTATCCAAACAAGAGGACACACTCCTTAGTGTCTTTGTCTGTGTTTTTGATTAGAGATGCTTATGTTGCATTGCCAGGCTTTTTCCTGTCTGTCTTGCTCAAAGGTGGCTGCCTCTGTGTTCCTGGCTGAATAACACAGATCGGCTTTGCTGAAAAATTCAACAGAAACACAGTGTGGAGGCAATCTGTTAATTAACTAATCAATTATTTGACTCATTGCGGCTTGACATGTTTAATTTGTTTATCATAAGTTATGTATGTAAAATCCTATTCTTAAAAATAAGTAAAGCTCTGATTCAGGAGTTAAAAGGTTAAGCTTTTAGCAGGACCCAGGAGCAAACCCCGACAAAGGTTTAGGTGAACAAAAAGGATTTATTATTTAACTCCTAACCAAAACTCGCTGGCAACGAGGCGCTGGTGGTGCTGTTTGTGTGGCAGCTGGCTGGAGACACTGGAGACAAAAGGAGAAGACACTTAAGAAAAGCACACAAGGTAATCACTGGACTTGGTCTCTGGCCGACGATGCCACGAGACGAGCGGAAACAATGTGGCAGAGCAGGGTGATGAAGCTGCAGGTGATCAGGGGAATGAAGCTCAGGTGTTGCCGCCTAGGACCCCAGCACCTGGAAACCACGCCCCCAAGCCTCTGAAACAAAGCCTGAACACAAAACAGTACCACCAAGGACAAACACACTAATGCAAAAGAAGAAACACCAAAACCAAAAACACTGAAGCTTAAATGACCAGAAACACAAAAACAAAACTAGAAATAGGGCAAAACCCAGAACCATGACAAGAAGTGTGATATTTCTCTCTGAAATCAAAGTATAAAGATGCATGAAGTGGGTCTTAAAATTGTACATTATTTGTGTAAAAGTACTGCAGTATGCTGAATGATGCCAAAATGAACACAATTAATCTGTATTGACCTCATTTCCATCGTGTATTGATTGATTGTTCATGGTCTGTGAACAGTTTGACAGACCCTCACTTTTCTTTGGACACATGCTTTCCTGATTCAAACTGAATATTGAGAGTTAAGTTTCTCACTGTATAAGAAGTATCAGGAACCAAATTCAAGTCAGTCAGACGATGCTCGACCACCAGGAGCTGCAGTCACACGCACTATTTAATGATATGGTTAAATAAGGAAACCCTGGCTGTGTGGAACAATGCTCATCGGACCAGGGTTTTGTTCCAGCCGCTGAAATCCTTCCCACTGTGTCTCAGCTTGTTGTGACTAACAGATTTGTGTACTTCTACCACCCCTGAGCCCATAAAAGGACAGAGAGCTCATCCTTGATCTTTAAAAATCTTGCATAAGACCGTTGATCACACTGTGATCATTTATCTCTCCATCTCTCGAGGAGTTGGCAGCGAGCGACTGGACCTCTCTCGGAGGATGTGCTGTAACCGAGCCTTTTCCGGATGACGATGACTTATCGCTCCATGTGTTATTAGCGAGAGATGGAATACAAAACACCCTGTTTTCACTGCAAAGAAAGACTGACATATGAACATAAGAGTGAATCATAATCGCTGTAAATGTGGCCAACTGTAAAAAAGTATCTCTCACTCCCCCTCTCAGAGAACACCATTATGGCTCTAATATTCAGGCTGATGGATGGACCGATGCTCCGATGAACATTTCCAGCCCTCGTCGTCCCTTTTAAACACACAAGAGGATCTTCTTCAGCTTTTTTTGCTGCTGTATGTAAAATTTTATTCTGGAGAACCGTGTTATCCAACTCTGACGTCGATAGAGGGACGATATCAAACCGTCATAACGTTGTGTGGTGATATATCAGGTGGAAGGACTTGGCTGATGCTCTGTGGGTATAAAGTGATTCTCCGTTGGTGCCGCTGTTGGCAGAGGTCTGGCTGAGCTCTATATACATGGCCAATAATCCTGAGTATTACTATACAGTACTACTGTCCTGTATCACTGCTGTGTACGTTTACAGTTAAGGGCCACTCGGAATAATCAGCTGCACTTTCTGCAAGGTCACATTAACATACTTTCATAGCGGTTAACTTGAAGTATATGAAACATATATTTGTTAAATAACAAAAATATGAGTGGTATTATGTGTATTAGAAATTTCTGTTTTTGACTAACATGAAGTATAAAGTATTGGTTGGGATTAAGGATGTAGAAGTACCAAGTAAGAAGTACTTGAAAGTGCTGAAATATTTATCGAGCAACTCCAAAAGCTGTGACCATTAGATGTTTTTTGCATAAAAAATAACTTCAATCAATGTGTCAGTTAATTCTCTGTCTAATTGTTTCAACTGAACAGTTTCATATGTTTTGTATATAAAGATCTTAAGTAGTAAAGTAACTAGTAACTAAAGCCATCAGATAATTATAGTGGTGATTATGGTGAAGTTAAAAATACATTATTTACCAGAATTGTAGTAGAAAGTGGCACAAAAAGAAAATACTCAAATAAAGTACCTTAAATTTGTGCTTTAGTACAATACTTGAGTAAATGTACTTAGTTGTACTGCATCACTGTTTGCAGCTTTATCGAGTGTCATATCAGAGGCAGCTCATGATGACTGTTATGTAATAAAAGGCCAACATCAGCCTGATGTTTGTGATCTAAGCTGAACGCAGTACAGGTCTGCAGTACTTCTGTGGTATTACTGTGAGTGTTGGACGATCATGTTAAAACACCACGACACACAGAACAAAGGAGGGAGATAGATGTTCTTTATAAATAGTATACAGCCAAAAGAAAACTTGTGTGCATATGGTGGTTTTCATGCCAGTGTGATGTGCCTGTGTGAGATGGTGAAGGGAAGAGTAGGCGGGTGGCTGAATACACAGCATATTTGTGCAGAGTGTGTGTGTGTGTGTGTGTGTGTGTGTTGCTGAGAGCGGTGCTGAAGTGCATTTAACAGGCTGGGGGAGCGATCAGGACCCCCAATGCCCTGCAAACAGTCGAGTGAGTCAGCCTTATCTCCAGGCCTGTGGAGCTGGCCGATGCGACGCTGTGTATACCTGAGAAATGTGTCCACCAGTAGAGATCTGGAAGCAGAGTTTCCATCAGTTTTGATATTGACAAGATTATTTCAAACCTTTTTTCTTCAAACATGAATGAAAACTTGATCCCTGCTGATGTACAGATGTGTCACCGATGTGTCCTGCAGGATACTGGCGTTGTGTAGTATAGCATATACTAACTGGCCACATTACCCAGAATGCTCTCTTCTTCTCAGCTGTGTTGTCCTCTTTGACTCTCAGTATCTTTTCTCTCTTCATTTACATTTACATTACATTTTAATTGACACTGTGTGAACAGGTGGAAGTTCAGTGTCCTGCTCAAGGACACTTTGACAGGTTGCATGAACTTTCAGACACGAGCGTCTGTTAGTCATTATTGTACAGTGCAATTTAGTTTCAATCCATTTAAGTTATTGACACCTTCAGTAATCCTGTTTGAGCGGGTCGCCCAGGTGTGGGTCAGGTATGTCCAAACAAGATTAAACTAGAGGTTTAGCACAAACCTGGATCTTATGGCTGTGAACCCCTGTTCTTCACTCAGCAACAAGAAGCTGTCGATGAAAAGTAAAAGCAAAAGCAAAAATACCAAAAAATTTCAAATGTAATGATTTTCTTTGTCTTATGACTGTTGGTCGGGCGAAATAAGCAACTTTGAGATGTCACCTTGGACTCGATTAATTAATAATATTAATAATATCAACAACCACAGATTAAAACCTGGAGAGAGTAAATCTTCCTCTCCCTCTCTCTCTCTCTCCTTTCTGTATTCTTGCTCTGTCGTTCCTCCTCTCTCTCCGTCAGTGTTTCACTCCTCATACAGTAATTGTTAGTGAAACAGCCACATCGACTGCTTTTGATTTGTGATCTTTTATAGTCACCAGTAAAACTAACCCCCCCACCCTTAGATCTGTCCTCAAGTGTTCCCACTGTTATATTAATGGTGGTCAGGAATCCAGCTGATATAAATAAGAGTCCGGCACGTTCGTGAGATCAATGTGCAGCTGTTTTAAGAGGGAATTTATGACGCCCAGCCGCCGTCCCGCTGTGCTCACTGTGCAGATTTTGCGCTGATACCGTGAGCTCACTTCCAGAGCGCGAGATGTAAATCATAGGGAAAGGCCGGCAGCGGGGTCAAATCATTTAGGCTTTCATCACAGCGAATGAGCATCAGCTACAACTTCATCATCACCCGTGCAGAGAGGTGAACAATCCGCCGCGCACACGCCTCTGTGCTGCTGCCAGTTTATTACAGTGAACTGAATTGAGTGTGATGTTTTCCAGGCTGTGGATATAAACCCGAGGTGAGAAAGTTTAAAGGACGCTTTGTTCCCCTGCTCGGATGTGAAGCACGGCTGTGAGCTTCGCTAAGGCAGAAAGCAGGAGCTCACGAGAAGCATCGCATCACCTTTGTTTCTGTGCAGCTCTGAGTTTGACAACGGGCTGAAAGCCATCTGATTAGCTTCAGCTAACTTAAAGTGATGAGAGGGAAGAAGCTGAAGTTAGAAACAGACGGAGAAAGATATTGATTGCTTGTTTCGTTTGTGGGGAGGATGAAGGGTTTGTTTCAGAGGCCTGAACTTGAAATACACTTACAACAACCTTCTGAGTTTTTGCTTGCATGCTACATCCTGAAGACAGGATGCATGTAAACATTTATTTATTTATACCGTCTCCTGTCGTCAGCGTCCCTGCGCGCTCTCAGTTCCCCCTCGCTGCAAACCAACTCACATCTCCACATCTCATTTGTTGGGGCTGAGGCTGAATTGTTTAAAATGGAGTTGGAGCAACAGAACACACAGCTCAGACTGCAGAACGCTAACATACGTCAGATGCTCGGTTTTGAATTGAATTTCAAAAGGAGGTCGACACAACTGTTGAAAATGTGTAAATGCAGCTCCAGAGTGAAGGTTGAGGTGTGAATGTGGATTTGCATTAGTTTGGATCTGACATTAGTCGTCTAACAAGGGTTAAGGTGAAGCTGATTAATTAATAAATTGAACCTCTTGAGAAAAATAACTATTTTATTAATCATTCAAGTCATTTCTTTAAGAAAAAAATGCCAAAAATTCAAAGGCTGCAGCTTTATATTTTCTGTTTCATATAATTATAAAATGAAGGTCTTTGGATTTAAAACTGTTGAATGAACAAAACAAGCAATTTGAAGACTTTAGGAAGGAAATTGTTTAGGTGCATGTCATCTCTCCATTGTCTGCTATATGGTAAAATACAAATGTTTAACAAATGGCTTAAAGTCATAAAATGCATTGAACAAGCTCCTGCACATCATTTATTTAATTTAGGAAAAGATAAGATAAGATAAGATAAACCTTTATTCGTCCCACAGTGGGGAAATTTGCAAAAACTCTAACTGCTGTGTTCCCTGTGTGAATGGTGTTTCCCAGCCGGTTTGCATGTTGCTGTGGACTCTGCTGGACCGAGCTTTTAAGTTCACGCCAGTCCATTAATTCAGGTCTGAGGGATTAGGTGGAGGTGTGTTGGAGTGCGGTGCTGTGCTGCAGGCACAGTCCTGCAGAGAGGACGCTTTAGGCCCTACGGCGGCGTGGTGAGTACACCTGATGGTTAGTTTAGCCTCCTGCATTACTTCAGCTCTCTCTCTTCTTCCTCACCTCCCTGATATGAAGTGATCCGGCACTCAACTTTGATTTGGAAGCAGCTCAGGTCGACGACACGACAGGATGCAGTCGTGGTACGCAAGACTCTTGTTGCAAAGTTTGATTGAGTTTTGAGTTTGAATAGCTGATGTGAGATTATGGTGTCATGACACAACAGACAGTAGCAGGACAACAGCCGCCGCCGTCAAGATTAGTTGTTTCAATTGACATTTCTATGCGGTCCCATTATAATTTGTGATTTTTGCTTGACGTCACCCCACAGATGAGTCAGTGTGGGCTTGTTCAATCTCTGCCTGAGCATCCTAATTTTCATTCTGACGCTGAATTTTCATAATTTTACACCAGGTTCAGCAGAAGCAGAGTGTTATTGTGTCAGTGTTGATGGAAACAAAGCAGCATTTGAGAAGCGTCGCTCTGTTTTCCGTTCCTCAGTGTTTACTGGCTCTTACTCACTGACCTCTAGTTGATTGTCTTTCTCTTGACTGAGTCGGGCGATTTTCTCAGTCAAGACTTAAACTGGAGTCAATTCCTCTTTGACTCATTTTACTTTGCCTGCAGCAAAATTGCATCCATCTTGCTGCATTTGCATTGTTCTATTGACTGTGCATGTGTTCGTTCTGCCTCTAAAATCCTCCCCGTGGATTTGGAAATAAAGTCAAAAATGACAAAGTCGCCGTGGAGCGTGGAAGCTGAACTCCAGAGATCGAGTAACCAAACACTAAACCAGGTTATTTTGCTGGTGAGTTGCTGCTCTGGTTGACGTTGACTCATCAGTGACTCCTGTATGAATCTATATGTCCATGAGTCTGAGCACATATCAAGCAGCTGTGTTTAAGTGAAGTTGTGCATGTTTCTAAAGTCTCAGAGCACAGGATCACAAGTAGATGCAAACTAGTTTCCCCCCATGGAGTTGATTACATGATTGTGATTGGCGTAGGTGAGGTGTTGCTTTTGCGATTGCTGTTATTAGCGCGAGGTGTTTACTTGGCCTGCGTTCTGGGAATGCCTCTTTCTGTGGGTGCCGCTGAGGGACTCTTCTGAGAAACCGGACAGCTCTCGCTCCGTCTGACCAGAAGGCTGTGACGCACTCAGCTGTGACACCGGTGACTCACTGGTTCCCTGTTCCTGGATCTGTGAAATCTCATCCTACCCTTCATCGCGGTTCCTGCCCCGTTCCGTGACCTCGCCCGTCCCAGTGTGTCCACACGTCTCAGCTGAGACGCACAGATGGACCACAGACAAGAGAAATCCCTCCCACTCCCTCTGACATCTCCTGAGCTGAGGGTGATGCTGCTCGTCTCGTCTTTGTTTATAAGATACTGACACCTCACAGAGATGCAGAGAGAGGAGGCTTATTGTTAACACTCAAAGAGAGATGGAGAAAGAGAACTGGGGCTGAGAAACAGAACATATATCTGCATCACAGGCCGGATTAAAGAAGTGGACATAGCCACCGTAATGTCACGTTTTTGTTTTGTCGCCTCAGCTTCTTCTGTCTTAAAGTCTGCTAAGTTTTGTTGACCCAAACATGCAGGTTCATATCCTGAATCAGAATATTACCTGTGTATTGAAACAAGCCTCCTTGCATTGCTCATCTACTCACATGAAACATTATTTATTGCTATTTTGCAAATGAAGTGTTGCATTTCTTTAGAGCACCTGCAACTTGGATTTATCAGAAATAGAGGTTCAGGTTTGAAGCAGGGCGAGTACAGTGGAAGCAAAAGCAGAAGCTGTGACGACTCATAAAGTTCCTTAGTGAAAAGGGTCTAATAAAGTGTAAAAACAGGAGCCTATAAATAAAAAGTGATTTGAGGAGAGGAGTCGAGGAAGCAGTGGGGTGAAGCGAACATGACAGAGAGGGTCTGGCCTCCCCACAGGTACGCTGCTCCTTTGGTAGTGGATCACAAGCGATCTCCTCCTCCCTTCCTTTTTCTTTTCCATCAACACATCATCTCAGGAGTAAACAGACCCAAACGGCGCCGCCACAGGCCGCTGCGGCAGCTCGCAGCTCGAGCACAGGCCGAGGCTCGCTCCGCATTTCACATGCGAAACGGCGGACATCCCGGCGTTCGAGGCAGAGAGGAGCGGCTGTGTTGGGAAAGCGCTCAGAGCCGAGCCGTGGGAGGTCAAATGACTGTCTAACATCTGTCAGTCATCCTCCAACGAGCCGAAACCTGACGGCACCTCGCTGCCTCCATTAGTCTGCCTCCCACATCACCAACAGCTACAGCTGCTGTGCTACATACCTGCCAACTTCTCCACAGCCTGCAAGATGCATCTTTATTTGCAAAGCTGCTAATATTGAATTCTTCTTGCTCCCCGGGTTTCTTTCCGTGAAGACAAAGTGAAATGAAAATACTCAAAGGCCCCGAAAACGTATTTTATCAGCGTCTTAATGCGAATGAAGGGATCCTACGTGCTCTTGTGGTGCGTGTCAAATATTTTTAAAATAATTCTTGATTACTTACACATATATCTAAACCACTCTCCCTTTCTCTTCCTGTGAAAAGTATTTTGGATGACTCACCCTGCACTCGGGGGCGTATACATAAATTATGTCCAATCAAGTGTGATTTTGAGAAACCAGCTAACCTCTCTCATCGTACAGATATCTGAAAAACCAGAACAAAGTGAGAGCAGAGCTGCAGGGTTATGTTCCAGTAAGTAACACAACTTCATTCAAAATCCCATTGACATTTGTAACAATGCTAATAACTGAAAATCCAGCCTGGAGACAGAGCCTCTCTCAACAGTATGTCATTTGCTTGCTCAGATAAACTGAGGCTGAATCAGAGTTTTGTTTGTTCCACTCTGTGTTTTGTCTTTTAACTTCCAGCCACTATTGTCCGCTGAAGTTGGAAACATTGATGAGGACACAATCACATCCACATCGGATTGAAAAGACGATCTTCGATGTCAAATTATGTTCAACATTAACCAGCTTCAAACTGGCTCAACCAGCTGACTCTGTGTTCGGCTGTATGTTAACGTCATGTTTCTGTGGTGTTTCATGTTGTTGATGCAGGATTATTTGCATTTTCACAAACAATCACTAAACCTGCTCATTTTTGCTTTGTCAGTCTGAAAGCTGATTTATCATGAATTTAAAATGCAACTTTACATACAACAATATTTTTTTGATTATATAATTTGGAATCATTTGCTTTTTCCACAATAATAAACCAATGTCATGCACAACCAGACTGTAATAGACTGGTTTAATTTTCTAAAAGGGATAACATGATGATAACATGGATGAAGGAGGTGTTTGTCGAGGTAAACAGAGCTACATAGACGGTTGTATCCAAACTGCTGTTGTTCTCCAGACCGGCTCCCTGAGTCACATCCATTTTCAAATCCCTTAACGATTTGATCAGATGCCTCCTGAAATTACACCCTGTTCGCATATTCTGTTGTACGTTAAAATACATCACGTTACTAAAGCTAAAGATGCTCCGACTGTCATTTCACTGTGTCTTTAAGTCTTCACACAACAGTTCTGCTCCGGCGCTGACATGAAAACAGCATGTTTTCACAGCCTCGCTACATCTGTGTTGTGTGCGTCTATGATGGGAGAGAGACGGCGCGTATGGGCCTCCCTGCCTTAGCGGGGTCATTACCAAGATGAATATAGTGATTATAAGGATGAATAAGGTGTGATTATGAAGATGAATAAGGCGATTAGGGCTCTTGTCACTGCTGCTAGGGCGGCTGTTCATTAGAAGGCAGAAGGTGTCGGCGTGTAGCATGCGTGAACCCATTACCTTTTCATCCATGGGGGATTTGCAGGCACATACCTCTACATGCATGCACATGAGAATGCTGCAACGCCCTAACGCCAGACCAGAGGAGACCATTTGTGTTCATTTGTGCAGTTAAATGACCCGTGCATGCAATAAATCTCTTCCCATTGGCTGTTTGGTGCCATAATCCGGTTTATGTGTTTGACCCTAAAGGACGCGGGTATACCTGACTGCGTTTGCCGTGCGGAGCTCGCGCTAGCTCGCAGGCTGCTGTGCTGGTGCTGTAACAGCAGCTGACTAATGCAGCGTGCCGTGTCACCGAAGCCGCCGTGCGTCCAGGGGTTAAAGACACCTCGCCGGCTCCGTCCGTGCGATCCTCGCCGAGCAGGGGCCCAGATAGCTGTAACCATGGCAACCGAAGCGAACGGTTGCGATGTCCACATGGCAACGGCTGCCGTAGGGACTGTGGATTGAGGTGGGAGGGGGTGGGGGGGGGGGGGTTCTGGATGCTGACGAACTCAGTGGTTGCCTGGAAAGTTTTTGAGGATGCCGCCCACTGACGAATCAGAAGTGGGCTTGAATCTCTCTCTAACTCTTTCTCTTTTAAACAGCACCTCCTACTCAGTCAAGAGTCCTCCTGACCCCCTGCAACACCCCCCTCCTCACTCCACCCTCCCCATCCCATCATGCACCTCCTCCGTGTTTGTGTCTCATCAAACCTTTGTCTCTGTCTGCAGTGCTGTGGCAGCTGCGATCATGTTTGATCACTGTTTGAGGGTTTGGTGTGTGGGCAGGCCCGACCAGGATTCTCTCTCCTCGGGCATCCAGGAAGCATTTGTCCGGTCCTTCTCTTTTCTTATCTACAGATATACAATGTGATGATAGCCAACGTGAATACAGTGTGAAGAGAAAGGACAGTTATCCATGAATCCTGGGTATGATGGGGAATACTTTGGGCAGCATGAGGAGCTCCATGTGATTCAGAGAAGTAGTCGTAAAGGTTGTTTCAAATCATTCATCAATAAACTGTTTGTGTGTAAATTCACTTTTTGTGGAAAACATGTGTTTCATACTAAAAGCTGTTAATATATTATAATTATTGATATAATATAAAGTTATGTAAAGTCGACTGTGTAGCAGAAGGTCAGGATTTCGAGGGCAGCTTGGTGGATGATGGATGTATTGAATGTGATCAGATCAGTATCATGGTTTCATTATGTTTCCCACAGTCACTGTGTTTACATTCTTTCATTCACTTTGTGATAAAGAAAGGCTTGTTTTGCCTCATTACTGAATGGGAAACTATTGCTTTGTAATTGCTGCGTTTCCATTCATTTAATCACTATAATAGAGGGTTATAATACTGACAAGCAGAAGCTTTTTAGTGGAGATATGTAGCTTTGCTGGATGTGTGTTAATGAGAGAGGGAAGATTAGTGAGCCTTTCTTTAACTTGCATCATGGTAACCTCACAATCAACCATCTCCACAAGCAAAGTCGAGCATTCACATGTCTTATGCTCAGCACAGAAGCTTTGCCTCAACCCCTTGGGCATGACTATAAAAGCAGGGTTACGCTCAAAAAGAACTAGTCGGCCAAATTGAGGCAAAAGTGTTGGAGCAAACCGGCAGCTCACATCTGTAGCATATTTAGCACCAGAGACAGGAGTTTGATAGCCAACAGTTGATGTTTGCTTTTTGAAATGTTGCCTATTACCATGAGGATAACTTTTTATAAACTTATCTTATACAAATGTTTTACTAGTGACTAAGAAAAACACAATAACTGTAAGTATAATAAATTCAAAAAGGTTTTTTTTTGAGTGTCCAAAAACATTGTTAGTGTTTATAATCTGTAGCTCATCAGAATTGTCTGTTATCATCATTCTGTTTGGGGAGTGGGCTGGACCTGTGGGGGCTGGACCTGTGGGGACTGGACCTGGGGACTGGACCTGTCTTTGACTAGACAGGATCGGTCAAAGTGTCCAGTGGGACAAGCTGTGACATTATCAATCACCTCAGAGAGAGAGAGTCCTAACAGTCCATACATTTAGGTAAGGATATTCGGCTAAAATACTTTGTGCATCAGGCTGTCTGTGGCACCTAACTTGTACTTCCTGGCTTCGTCGTGTGGTCACTTCTATCATATGAGTACAGAGACGGAGGAGTCGTGGGGGTGGGACGGCAAAATGAAGATTAAGTGAGAGTCATGGGTGGCGCCGGGCCATCATGCTTGGGGAGGCTATAAAATTCAGTGGTCGAACATAACAGCTTTAGAGGAGGGTGTGTGTGTGTGTGTGTGTGTGTGTGTCAGCAATATCTCAACAAATGATATTGTTGTCTAGGTGGTGCAGAACAGCACAACGTGACACAGCACCAAACCTGTTGTTGTTGTGTTTTAATGAATTAAATTAGTAAAATGGCAAAAGAGATAAATAATGAAATAAATGTTTGGTGAAGCTGTTTATATGATCATTGATATTTCACGAATAACACAGAAGTTGGAAAGGAGGTCATGACGCACAGGATTAATGAGGCCCGGTAATCTGATGTCTCCTGTATAAACAGGCAGAATATTGAGTTATGACGACCCATCTGACGTGTGCAGAGGTGTGTGTGGTTATTTTGATTTAGTGCGTGTGATTTAATGAAGGTAAACACAGTGGACGGCACTTCTCAAATCGCCAGCTGCAGATTTATCAACTTATCCGTCCTGCTGCCCGCAGACGGCTGCAGGGATCTAATGAACTGAAGGAGAAGATCTTCACACAGTGTCGGGCAGCTGAGGAATACCCCATGTTAGTTTATGAGATCAATGCAGACTGAGTTACTGGTGTTTCTGCTTCAACCACATTAAAAGTTATTTTTGATGCCAATTTAAACACATGCATCGGCTGAAAGGTGTCATTCAACTGTGAGTGTGTTAGCACCATGGACAGCGTCGACCACGGAGAAAACAGATTCTGAGTGAGAAACGTAAAGACATTTCTAGCCTCTTAATAGTGCCGCTTATGGTGAGAGTAAAGAAGGGAGAAATGGGTTGTAGTCGCCTTAAAACTTGCAGGACGTCCTCAGCAGCAGGCCAGAAAATTGTCTTCCCACTCGGAGAAAGATGGCTTTTCCTGTTCATGTCTAATAACCAGGAGCCAGGGGGCGTGCTGCCGGTATCAATAGCATTAGAAAAACCTTCTCAGCCGCGTCACAGACCTCTTTTAACCAGTCGACACCTAAACCTTGGAACGCGTCCACATTAAGCAGAGCTCTGCCTCAGCTGGAGCTGGTCCAAGACCCTGCACCTATATGTGAACATCAGCCCGGGGAAAGCTTCTTTTTAAAAACATGAATAAAGAGCAACACGTCACGGGCCCAGAAATAGCTTCTCCTCGTGGTTATGTGTTTGCGCCAGCGGGGCCCGAAAATGGGCTGACCGGATAAACCCTGCGTCCCTCAGGAGCAGACCCAGAGCCTCGCTGTGGTGGGCGACCATAAATCTACATCCACCCAACCCCCTTCTCTTTGCCACAACAACCCCCGTCTCTCCACTGCACTCCACTCCTGAGTGCTTCTGTGTCTCTCCAGGCTCTGTGGTAATGAAGTGCTTTATGGCTGCAGAGGACAGGAGGGGACGCAGGGGGCACGGGGGGAGTCCATAGCTCATTCACACTATGGGGGGGGGGGCACAGTGGCCAGCGGTGAATGGGCTGATTGAGTAATTCTGGACAAACCACCCACCCCTCCCCTCCCAAGTAACCTCAAACACGCACGTCACCCGACCCCAGCATGAGGGTCCGAGGGGGTTTGGAGATCTCAGATAACCTGACTTTCAATGACGGCTCTGCAAATTATTAGCACTAGATTTACAGTGTTGAGTCAGGCTGAGCTACAGTTACCGTCCGGATTTCAACACAATCCTAAACCTTGTTCTTCTTCATTTTTCATGTGTTGTGTTAAATTATGTGAAGCCCTTTGAGATTGTAAGAGTGATTAAAGGCTACACAAATAAGCTTGACTCACCGCCCTTAAAGTCAGGGAAAACCGTGTTTCTCTTCGGTAGTTCATTCTTCATGTCGTAATGTTTGCCTTTAGATAATTAAATTCCAAAAAAAAAAATGTAGAATACCTTCAGCTTCTTTTCATTTCAAAACCCAACTGTATTTCCTTCCTACTTCCTACTCATTTTGTTTCTCTCACAGCAGCTTGTCATTGAGGATGTACCAGAAGAAGGCAAATTAAAAAATGACAATTCATCAAAAATGTTTGATCAGGTTTTAGATTGACACAGTATCAGATCGTGTTTTTCAGACACGCTTGTTGTATGGCTGTGGGATGGCAATGACAGCCTGTCGTTGGTCCTGATGGAAATATCTTGCTATGAAATTATGCTGAGACTTTCGTGATCCTCAGAGGATGAATGATGTGATCCAGTGACTTTGAGCAAATGTTGGCATGATAACACGCTAAACATTGTCATTGGCTGTAGACTCTTTAGTCTTGTTTTTCAAGCCCCCGAATCCTGCAGCCTGATTCTCGTGCTGATAATTTGACAGTCAACAAAACATTTGGACTCTTTAAAGGACTCTTAAATGTCCCTCTGCTGCCTCTTCATCCAGCTTCACTCAGATAAATATGCAACTGCGAAGCGAGTCACAGTTTTCATGTGGCTTTAAACACGGAGCCCGTCGAGCATAATCCTGCTCACTGTGCTGAAAGTGCAAGTGTTGCTCTGAATACAGGTGTTTCTCTTTGGGTGATAAGTGTTTTGACCCACAACACACCTGAGCCTCCGGTAACACCTTTCCACTCACCCTGCCAAAGCTCTTAATGGCCGAGCGTGTCTCTCCGTGCCTCGGCCCCGCGCTCACACTCACGTGGGGAGGTCTCCGAAATGAAAATGCCATTATAAAACATTTACCAGCCTGCTGAGTTTACATGTCTTACAAGAAAAGGACCGTTTGGAGCGGTTAAGTGTCACATAAATCTTTCAGCACGCTAATTGAAGTGGTTCCCCCAATAGGCCACTCTCCACAGCTGCTATTACAAATCGCACAACTGCGGATGGGACGGCCAGCTGCAAACCAAATCTTACACCCACTTGATAATGTTGTTAAGACACACACATGGCGCTCTGTGGATTGCTGCTGCTGCTAGTTTGCTCAGACAGCTCCACTGGGAGCGTGCAATGTAGTCGTATGTAAACACAAGTCATCTTTCAGTGAAATATGCTCTGAGAGGCGGCACAACTGTGTTCTCCCCTTCCTCCTCCTCTCCTGGAAATGCAACTTATTTAAAGCTTATTTAAGCAGGCAAGTTGAAGAGGAACATATTGTTATTTCCAGCAGCAGCCTGGGGGAGTAGTTGCAGGAGGCGGCGGGGTTACACCTACAGTATGCACCAGCTCACATCTGAAAGCTGGCGTGCTACAGCTAGCTGCCGAGCATCTCCACCGAAGCTTCTGAGGATTACGTGCTTTGAGCTTTGTGCTACCGCGCTAGTTAACAGAGTTCACCTTCCAGCTGATTGGAACGAGCCCAATTCTAATCTCCGGCCTGCCGCTGAAAGAGACGCTTTGTGCCGTATATCAGAGCATCAAGTTCAAAACCATACAGGTCCGTTAAACTCTGGAGGGCTTTTTCATGGCTCAGCAATTACCGAGGCCTAAACTGTGACACTCAAACTTGATGTATTCCACCTCCCACTCCATCTTCCCTCTCTGTCCTTCAAAACCTCTCTGTTCCCTGCCCTTCCTATATTTATCTCTCCTCCTCCTTCCCATTACATTGTCTTTCTCCCTGCTTTTCTCTGTCTTTATCTCTCCCTCTCTCTCGTCCTAATTGCCACAGAACCTGTTGATGAAAATCGATGTGCGTTTTTTGATAATGGGCCAGAGACAGTGGGAGAAAAGACAAACACACACACACACACACACACACACACAGTTGGTTCATTGGATTGTGTCCACCAAGGATTAGTGGGTTTTTCATGCCGAGGTTCCCACACTGGCCCACAAAAAAATGTTGCGTGAAAACTCAGTAAGTTTTCATCTGCTTGTTTTTATGCACATTTTAAGTTTATGCAAAAAAAAGTGGAAACGCTGTCAATTCAACAAAAAAAGTTTGGGATGAGGTGGAAAAGTTTGTGCTTCAGTGAACACAAAATGCAACAACGTGCAACGGTAACAGACTCAGTGAATAAATCATGAAGTACATGAAGCATGAAAACATGAAAACATCAGATCTGTGTGGAGATCGTTTTCTGTTTGGGTGGAGGTTTGAATGGAGCTCTGTTAACTACGTCACCTCGTTGCTCCCTCCCCCTTCTGCAGGAGTTTGATGGCTTTATTAGCGCCACCAACTGTTCATCACAATGTGTTAACTGCTAATATTTGCATTCATAGTGCATCTTAGTCTTTTAATTATACTGATTTTTTGGAAACTCTTTCTGCCACCTCTGGATGCAAACCTGACAAATGACAATGAGACGATCTAAACAAACATTTCCCTCATCTGAATACATCCATCCTGAGCTGAGTCTGTGAACAGACGGCGGCGGCTGCCAGCCCGCAGGTAGCCCCGACACAAAGGCTGGACGCAGGTGGGAGAGCAGATCGAGGACACTTTGATGGCTCTTTTTCCAGGTGACACTCTCTCTAATGTCTGAGTGGTCATCACCGGGGGGTCCCTCTCTCTCCGCTGCATGTGGGCCATTCACAAAGTAATAACCGAACCCCTCCGTGCCCATCAAGCCTCGCTGCCAAAACCTCCTCTGCAACACCTGGCACCATGGTAACCAACACCTGTTCACCTAATTAGAGGAACACTGGAGGGAGAGGAGATGAAGAAGTTAATGAAACGCTAATCTGGTCCAATCAAACGTCCGGGCATCTGCCTCCTCGCTGCAGCAGCAGGTCGTCGTAATGGCCGCCTTATGCGCGCCTCCCCCGCCGCGCCACCTTGAGTGACCTCATCAATGCCAAACCTCCGCTGAGAGGCCGCGAATAGAGGAGAGCAGACAGGAGGAAGTGGGAGGGAGAGGAGAAGGAAGCCAGCGTGCCGCTTCCTGGATGGACAGAGCGGCTGGACGGCGAGGTGTCAGCCAAATGAACGAGCATTAAGAGATGAGGTTTCCTGTGCGCAGCAGTTGGAGCGGCTCCAGGTCGCACCAGCTGCGCTGCTCTTGTTTACAAGCCGCCGCCTGCTGCCGGAGAGGCCCGGTGCTCAGGTCTGAATCTGAGGAGCATCTTCTGGTCTGAGGGAGCCATGACCAGAGAGCAGGGTCCCCTCATATGAGCTGTTTGACACTATCTGTGCCGACAATGACCGAAGCTGTTCTGTGAGTTAATAAACGGTAGAAGTTTGCAGATCGGCTGGGTGTCTTCTTGGTGTCCTCTTGTCTGAACTCTACTGAACTCTGTCTCTGTTTTTCCCCACAGGAAACTTCAAAGGGATGTGCAAACAGATAGACCACTTTCCTGAGGAAACAGATTATGAAGCGGACCCATCTGAGTACTTCTTGCGTGAGTATCTTGCCCCTGTTTTCACGCAGAGAAATCCTGTCTGCACGTTAGATCGATGGTCTTTGTCTTAGAAGTGACCACGAGGACAAATCACATCAGGATTTTTCCCCCATCTTCTCTTGACATTTACTATATTTTTAAAATTTGTCCCACTTTTTGCTCCGTCTCTGTCTGGAGCACGGTGCCAGTAACTGCTCTTGGCCCGTGTGTCACTGCTGTCTCTGCCTGCTTTCAGCGCGAGGCCGGCCAGGCTGAGTCCTGCCAAGCAGCTCGTCTGTTTTTACTGCTTGGCTGTGTGTAACATAACGTGCAGTGTTACAGTCGGCTGTGTACCCTGTAAACACAGCCCATTGATTTCTGCTCTCTTTTCCTTTGTGCAAGTAAGACAGAGATGCTTGTCGAACTCATTTGCCTGCTAATCCTAAGAATCACAACAACCAGTGCAGTTGCCCATTGAAAACGTGCCTGTTTGGATCGAGCCGCCTGTTTGGCCTCCAGTGTTGCTGCTTGCAGCTCCATCAGTATCATACCGGGCTCAGAGAGTAGCCAGTTATAAATATTCTTCAATTTGCGTTTAATGTACTTTACAATTTAGTAAGTCTTCTTTTACTTTATCATATTGTGATTTAGGTTTGATTTGGAAGGACAGTAACTGAAATGTTGCAGTTTTGCTGCTCTGGTCCAAAGAGGAGGATTTTCCTGATTTGGATGTCATCTAATGAGGCAATCTGTTAAAACAGCTTTGATAAAGAAACTTTTTTGGAAGCATCTTTGCATTGGAAAACCGTTGGTTGGTGGATTATGTCCATATTGAAAAAATTACGTGGACACATTACTTGAATTTGGATATTCTAGTCACCGCTCCCTGATGCCAGCTGACGCCATGTTAGTGTGTGATGGTGTGCTGATGTCAGTTTGGTCTGTGTTCAGTGGCGATGACGCACAGAAAAGGAGAAATGAGACTTTGTCTTAATGACATGTTAGACTAACGTGCATTCAGGAACTCCTGGTTTTGTTGAAAGTCGGAGGGTGTGTACGATTAAAAGAGTACTGGAGGACAAATTTAGCTCCGATCTTTCTAACGTATTGAGATTGTTTTCATTTTCAAATTTGTCGTCTTCAGACTCAACTCACTCAAATGTCATTTGTCAGACTTCACACAGCTCTGCATGGAGCCACAAAGGCTTTACACAATGTTCTTCACGTATACAGTGATGTAACTGATTACTTTTGCTGTGGAGTGCTTAATGAAGAAATTACTTTTTCAGTGACTAATATGTCAAATTGATTCCATTTTCCAGTAACTTGCCCAGCACTGATTATTAAATGTATTTGATAAACAACCCCCCTCCTCCTCCTCCTCCTCCTCCTCCTCCTCCGCCCTGCTGCAGCCTGCAGCGGTTTGAAACTAGAAGTCAGAATGTGTCCGTCTCCTCGTCTCCGTCAGCGGGGACAGTAATTGAGGCCTCTCAGAGAGCCGAGCAGTGCGTGCCAGTGCCGGAGATTAAGCCCAGCCAATTAGGCTGTGTTTGAGTTAGCGCTCTGAGCGGTTGTTCCCGTCCATATGTGCCAGAGAGAACGGTTACGATAACAGCTCTGGTAATGATTGTAACAATGCCAGAGCCTTGGCGAAGGCAGATCAGTCTCATGAAGAAGGGATGACAGGGTCGCGGGGTAGAGGCCGCGCTCTGGCCCTCGGACCACCGCCGCTCATCTGCACTCGTGTGTGTGTGTGTGTGTGTGTGTGTTAACCTCTTCCCAGGCTGTGATTGGAGGAGAAGGCCGCAGTGCTCCCAGTGGCTTGCCAATTAGGACACTCACATCCATAAATATTTCAGCCTCCTTCTTATATAGGTCAGGCCTCTCTCGATCGCTGTCTCTCACACTCTGCCTCTCTTCACCCTCACACCCGTAATATTTCATGTCAGGAGTCGTACAGGTCCTATTGTCATCTCTCTGGCTTGAAAGAGAGCTCAGAGCATTGAGCTGTTTCTCGGGTGCATGAAGAGGTCACGGAGGACACGGCATCTTAGTGGGTGTCGCCGTATTAAACCCCAGTGATGAATTTTTATATCTGCCCATTTCCATTTCACGGACACACACCTGGCATTTCCATAATGAGGAGTTTCACGGCGCCTCTGGGTGGCCAAAGACAGAGAAAAGCTGCCTCTGCGCGCACATGCTGGAGAGGGAGAGGGGGGATAGTTATGCAACAGAAATGATGTCACTTCAGGTGAAGGCCCAGCGGAAGTGACATCACCGGGGAGCTCGCCGGTCCAAAATCGAGGGGACACACCGGTGATGTCATCAAACAGCGTAGCGAGGAGGAGGGAGATATTTGGTGCTGCGGTTGCCGAGCAGAAAACAGACAAATCTGACTATGTTCTGCAAAACACGCACCCCCGCTTCATCGCACACACACACACTCTGATCTGCTGTCCTTATGCTGACATACACACACACACACACATTCAAATGCATACAAACACACCACATATCAGTATCTTCTGTGTGTGTGTGTGTGTGTCTGTTCCGTGAGTCCTCAGCTCCCAATAGCAAAGCAGTTTGCACATCCACACGGGGTTATATAAGCCAGCTGAGGCACACTAAAGCGCCAGTGGGTTTTTAGATCATGCCGTGTCGGAGCTCCCATCATCCACTGCTCTACTGGGCGCTAAGCAGCTGAGAGAGAAGAAAGAGGGGAAGAAAACGCCCAGTTATGCAAGCGACTAATGCTAAACTGAAAGACATCAATTCACTGTAATATAGAGAGGAGGATCATGCGAGGGGAGGAGGGATGTGTGTCGGACTGGTGCAGGAAATTAACTGTTAGTCGCAGGTTTTTGACTTTCATGACTGATTTGCTTCTTTTCGGATGCCAATGATTTGAACTGTCAAATAACACATCGTCAGTAATTATCAGTACACAGAAAAATAATCTGCCACTATTTTCATCATCTGTTCGTCATTTTAGTCGTTTTTCAAGCAAAGCGGTTTCATCTGCTTTTCTCTGAGTTATTTGAGAATAAATGTAATGTTTTCAGGTTTTGAACTGTTGGTCTGACAAAACAAGCAATTTGATTAATTGACCTTGTGCTTTGATAAATAGTGATGGGCATTTTTTGCTTTGTTGAAGAAGAAGAAATCATAGTCCCAAACAGATTCTTTGATATAGAAATAATCATTAGTTGCAGTAAAACATTACATGCTGCGAAATAAACTAAGTTAATGATTGTTTTAATCACAGATTAAACTGACAACTTTTTTTTCAATTAATAGATCAGTTGTTTAGTCTATGAAATGTTAAGCCTGTCACGACTTCCCAGAGTCCAATGTGTCATCTTCAAACGTCCAAATCCACAAGAGATTCACTTTACAATAAACAGAGAAAAGCAGAAACATCATCACATTTGCGAGACAGGAACCAGAGAACGTTCGGCATTTTTTCACGGTTTTAGGTTGAAAAATGACTGAGATGATAAGAACAACATCATGTTTCTGACGATTGACTGATCAGTTTGTTTTAGAGTTTCAGCTCTAAAAGAAAACCTGTGTTCAGAAGCTGCGGCGGGTCTGACAGAGGGCGACGTCCAACAGTCCATCTTCCATCATTTCACCGCTGATTCATTTAATGATGTTTGTTGTTTTGTGGTTTTTATTAAGCCATTTTCTTTCTCCTGGCCTCAACATGTTGTACTGCTTCAGGCTGTGTGTTTGCTTGCTGTCAGATCAAAAACTCTTTGTTTTTTCGGCGGCTCACTGGAAACAATCCCCCGATCGTGCAGTTTGTTCCAGTTCCACAGACTGAAACTTTAAAGTAAAATATATTCTAATGTGGATGCTGCGCTGTTTTTGTAGTAAATAGTCAAGGAATTGATGTTTGGTTTTCCAACAGGAAATGATACAAGTCAATCGGTTTGCAAATTCAGAATTTAATAAAGCTAGGAGCAATATGTTTAAATTAAGAAATATTATTAGAGACTGGCTGGAGGACATATTGGAGGATTTAGCAGCTAAAGAGAGAGAGATTTCCTCAGAAGATGGTGGAGACGGAAACAGAGCTAAAAGAGTGTGAATGTTTGTCTTAAACAGTCGGGAGGTCTTATTGAAGGTTAACTGCACTTTCATGAACAATGTGTATTTTTCTTGTGTGACTGTACTGCGTACTATAGTTAGAATTAGAGCACAGTGTTGGGCTCCCATGATTCATTTACAGTCAGTACTTTCAGCATGTGAACAAGTAAAACTAGACAAAGTTAAAATGCAAAAAGCCGCAGCATCAGGGCCATTTTCACCCCTCGATTAACTTTTCTTATGAACGTCCCCGGGTGGTTTTGCCCCAAGCCAGCGTCGCTCTCTGCCTCTGGTGTTCGCACGCGTTCATCTGAGAGTATTCGCTGACATTGATGACAGAAGGGCAGGCCTGTCACAGCCCGTGTCACCCTGGGGCCTCGCGGCAGACTGGACGCTGGCCTGAACTGGCTTTGGCGTCGCCCGATAAAATCAATGGGTCTGGGGCAGGACACGCAGGGGCTTGTAGGGCAGAGCAGGGGGTGGCAACAACGCTGGCTTGTCGGCCAGTGCAGAGTCTCTAGTGCCCGTTTGTATACAGGAGTGTGTGTGTGTGTGTGTGTGTGTGCAGAGACGAGGGGGAGGGCCTCACCAGAGGGCTTTAATGTGATCACATGACCTGAGCCGGGGCCGTGAGAAGGGAGGATAATGTGTTAATACTAGTCGAAGAAGTTAACATCCAGCTCGCGCCCCTGTGTTTGCATTAGCAGGTGTCCCAGTCGGTCGCCGTGACATTGAGCGTCCTGCACTTCTCGCAGTGTCCAAGGGAACAAATAAGGAACCCATCGACTGATACATAAAACACACAGCGCACAGACATGGACCAATAAATTAAAAGCCAATCATTTTTGTCCTGGTTGACCGAGTGAGTGCTAGCACTCTAACTTTATATCTTATTAACGGGGGGGAAATAGAGACAGCGCAGCTTGTAAAACACAGAGGTGAGAGAGTGCGTCCTCGTATTAAAGCGAGATTAGAATATAGAGGCCGAGCTGCAGCGTCGCGCCATCATCAAAAGACGACTACACCCTCTCAGATCACTTTCACATACACACATTTATTCATCATTTGTGAGCTGTAACAGCCCGAAACACTCCCACCTCTGTGAGAGAAAACGGCAAATTATATACTCGTGTCCTTTTTATCTCCAAATATAAAGCAGCAGAGAGTCGGGTTTGACCGCTTTTTGTGCAATACATATCAAAATGAGAACGGTTTTAGTGCTGCAAGCCGGCAGAAAGCTGATCCAAATGCAATCAAAAGCTAAATGACCTCCAGCTGCTACAACATAAAGAAAAAACAACAGCGAGTGCGGCTCAGTAGATGAAGTCTGTGTGAGATACAACAGGAAAAAGTGCTTCGTGTGCGTATTTCTAGGTCATAGACTGGAAAATGACTGACATCATATTTTAGGGTAAAGTCAAAAAAGATTTAGAGTTTTGATTTAATCTTTGGTTTGTCAGCACTGCAGACGATCTGGAGTGGTTGTTTTTAACCCTTCGTGGTTGATTTGTGTGTGCAGAAATGATGGGACATGTTGTACATCAGTGTGCTGATATATGAGGATGACTGAAGTTAAAGGTGCCCTGCTGAGTACCTTTATGGAGCAGCGTTAACATCAGAGGAAACACAAAAACAAACGTACCAATGTGCCAACAAATGCAGTGAAGAAGAAGTTAATGCATTCAACACATATGTAAGACGTCAAGAATACACACAGAATGGGTTTTTGTGAGAAACACTGAATGCATCATCATCAGGCTATTTATTAATAATGATAATAATATTGATTTTGCTCATATCAAACCATTTTTTTATTCTCATTGAGTCTAATTTGATGTTGGCTTTAAGACGACGTGTTCTCCAAACCCTGATATCAGCCCTTGTATCGATAAAGCCAAACCCGTGCTGCTTCCCATGATGCGTGAAGTCGGCCGCGCTCGGCTCAGCCGTGATCTGTGGGGACATCGGCGGTGGAGTGGAGGGTAATTACAGTCATTGAAATGTGTTCTGTGGAGGGAACTTTAATTGTGTGAGCGGGCCTTGTCATGTGAAGTGATTTCAGTGCGAGGGAGCTCTCTGACTGTGTTCCACTGACCCGTCTGTGTGTGTGATGTTAATATGACAGAGCTGGATTCAGGACCGCTCGGCTCTAATGGCGGCTTTGTGCGTTCTGCCAGGATCGTCTTCACACTCTCAGCCTGGTGTTTGTTTGTGTGCTGATTTCTGGTCTTAAAAGTCTCCCAACACAAAGACGAAAGCTGATCAAGAATTTTCTGATTCCTGAATATTTGTTTGTCACTTTAAATGTACTGAAGGCTAGACAATAGAGGAAGCCTGGAGAGGTTTCAAAAAAGGAGACTTATCTTTTGTAGCTGAAGCAGCTTCATCCAAACTCGCTCCAGGGATCAGCTCATTTCCAGCAGCGCCTTGTTGCCCAAAAACAGTTCAGTAAATCCAGTTCTTGGAACAACTCTGTTTACTTTATCAAATGTACATCACTGCTTTTTCTTTTAAGAGCAAACATGTCCAGAAATTGGATTATTCTTCCAGGTATCTCCTCGTTCTCTCGCCCCCCTCTCTCTGCCTTTGTTAGTTTCTTTCCTGCAGCTCACAGGTGTGTCTCGTTGATCTTCTCCCCTCCCCCCTTCCTTACCTGTCCAGGTGGAAAAGGTCTGTCCTTTTTCCTTTTCCCTTTCTGCTACACCAAATGTATATTGAAAGAGTTTTTTTAAAAATGTTTGGTAGCACTGACAAAAACTACGAGCTCACAACCGCCTGATAACTAATAAATATCACAGGTGAAAATCTTTAAAGTAACTTTTACTCAAATCGAACCCGGTCACTAACCTCTCTGACTCTGTGATGCTTGGATGCTTTAACAACAAAGAGTTACAACCGTGATTGTTCATTTTGTTCATAAAGAGCAGGATTATTGATCCGCTGATCGACAGCGACAGGCGGTTCACATGCAATCCTGACTGAAACAGCGAGCGAGTCACCGGCGCTTTGCTTTGCCTGACACTTAATGTTCAGCAGAAGACGGTGTGAAGCTTCAGGAGTCTGAGTCGGTCGAGTCATATGTTCAGAAGTTGGTGACGTATCGTTCGCTTCTGGATAAACTGTACTAATAAGATCTGCACTGAATATAGAGTGGAAGGATTTTCAGTGGGAGATTTTGATGTTTTTAAAGGAACTCATGAAATAGCCTTGAATTTTAAACGTTTTGAGTGGATGGACTGAATCAGAAATAGAGGCACTTCACCATGAGCATGAAAACCTTTTCAAACCGTTGTCAGTTCACAGATTAACAACCACAAGCTTTTGCATATAATAGTTGGTCTCTCATTCTCAACTGGGGACGACTCTTTTCTCCATTAATCGTTTGGTCTATGTGAAAATAGTAAAAACAAAAAATGGCGTCTTCAGCTCTGTTTTCAATACGAACTTGCTTGTTTAAAGGAAAAGTTCCACTATTATCACAAAAATAAAGTTTTATATATAAATCTTGTTGTCTTGTCACTTGGATTACAGGTGATTTTTATGAACATTTTATACAAATGAATAGATATTGAGTGGAAGTTATGCGAAGAGGAGAGAGAAATGGATGAAGAACATAGAAATTGTCAAAATATAAATAAACAGGAAACGTAAATGAGTGTAAATACAAACAAAATATGTCACGACTGAACTCCCAGACGTGTCTTAAACATTTCAGCTCTCACTCTTGTTCTGGTTTATAATTGCCAGCGAGTGAGGCTTGTATTTGTTCTCTAATCAATTCAAGTCAAATTGCATTCTGCCTGCGACGTCTGTTGTCGAGACACATAAGCTTTCAGACGCAGGCTGAGAGCTGCGTAAGCGTTCTTGCACATTTTGAATTTAGCCACCAAAGCTAATTTCCTTTGTTTATGCACATTGTTTCACGCTGTGTATTTTAACGCAGTCAGTATCCACTCCCCTGTTTCTTCAGAGATGTTCTGTGGATGTTGGAGGGTTGATGGTGAGAGTTGGGGCTGAGGGGCGACGAGCCTCCTGGTCAGGACGAGGACGATGCAAGGGCTCAGTATTGAGGAAGGGGAGGAGGAGGAGGAGGTGTGGAGGGGATTAATAAGCATTTGTAGTATTAAATCAATGTGCCTGGGAGCTGAGGCACCTGATTAGCATGACCCTGTCCTGCACATCAGCACATTCTGGGCTGGAGGAGGCTGATTAAGAGCCAATGCTAATTTCCTCTCAACCCTGTCAATGAAAGAGAGAGAGAGAGAAAGTAAGAAAGACAGAGAGAAAGAGGGAGGGAAGGTGCAAAGAGACACCTTTGTAAAGAGGACAATGTGCACGTTCATTCACATGCACCGTACATGTGTGGACTATTTGTGCACATGTACTTTACATTATGTATGTTTACGGAGCTGAATATGGGAAGATGAGGCTGCAGTTTGTCAGTTGGTGTAAATGTGACCTTGTATTTTTTCATTCGAACAGAGAGCAAAGATCAGATCAAAGCCAGAGCTGGGAGGTTTCATAGAGTTATATTTTGTACAACACTGAATTAAAGGGGATTTAATGATGAAGGAAAAGACCCTGAAATATCAAATTGATCCCTGCAAACTGATCTAATATACAAAATACTTATTTGTATAAGTATTCATACCCTTTATCATCACTGGGTCAGTCAGGCGCTTTAAGAAGATGTTTGTCACTTGTACATTTTTAGTCATTCTGTCCCCAGATACGTAGCTACAATGAGGAGATTTGGGACTTTAGTTGAACTATAACTTTATGTATAATATTTAGAGACTAACTTATATTTGACTCTGTGCTGTAGGATAAATATTAAATGCAAGGTTTCGTGGATTGACTCCCTCGCTCCCTTGTGGTTTTGCTTCCTGGTGCTTTAGGAAATTCACGCAACTGCCAGCGAGCGCATGGATGCCTCTAAATATTCACATTATTTACCATTTGGACTCAGGTTGCACGAGCGAAGCCACGGTGGCACCGAGGAGGAGAAAGCCGGCTACGGGCCTGCATGGGTGTTGAGTCTCATTAAGTTGTTTGTCAGCCAGCGCCGAAGAGTGCCAGCGCTCGGACACCAGCCTGAGCCGCAGCCGTGCCAATCAATACAGTACACACAGTATCCGCTCTCACCCTGTGTCTCTGTGAGCAGGTTGGCACGCATGCTGGCAGGACGGCCGGGCCGGGCCGGGCCAGGCGGGGCGGGGCCGACCGGCCTCCACCGCTCATTACTACAGCTCCTGCCCCGGTGCAGCCACCGACAGGCCAGGCAGGGCGAGAGACACGAGACAGACACGAGAGCATCAGCCTGCTCACATATTTCCCAGAATGTTCCTTTAATATATGGTTCGTTGCTCATTTGTATTGTGTCCCTTCCTCTCTTATTTAAATGGGTAACTCAGTCGCCTCTTCCTCCATGTGTATATGAAGGATCAGAGAAACCAAATAGTGACAATATTCAGTGTTCTCGCTCAATAAAATCAAAGTCGATGAGATTTCCTCCATCTGGGGAAAGTAAACTTGCGTGCCAAATCTCATTTCGGCTGCCGACAGGAAAACAAGCGGCGACAGTGGTGGTAGGCCCAAACAGAAAAGTGCCAATCATCACGAGGCAAACAGTATAACAACCAGTATAAATAGAAATCAGATAGAGTTTGAGAAAAGCTGTAATTTTGTTTTTTCTTTGCCGTCGAAGATTCCGTCTCATTTGAATAGAACTCACAAGATTTTGCTGCAACTTCCTGTTATTTATACTGTAAATGTAGCTCGCTGGGATTTCGGTCTGGATGCAAATGTGGATAAACTCTAATCTATAGATAAAACGGTGGCAAACTGAGTCAGATCGAACTGATCATTTGTTTGGTTACTGCATTTCAAGCTCTCAAGCACAGTACGATACTATACCTCATACTATACTTTTTATATACTATACATATTAGGCTGTATACATCCTCTGTGCTATACTGCTGAACTTTACATTGTTGTACTATATCACTACATATCCCATACTATATTATCATTCTGCACTATTAGACCGTATCATGCTATATTCATATGTAGGAGAGAACCGGTACAAAGGTAACACGGGATGAAAGCGAGACAGTCGGAGAGTAAATAAAACTTCCCCAAACCAAATAAAGAGAAGGACACAGAGTTGCTCACGTTACTCTGAACTCTAACATAACTTAACTCCCGTCCAGTGGATGTTTCAGTGTCATGTTAACATTTGCATAATTCTGCTCCCTAAACTTTTGCACTTGTATTTTTTGTTCGACTTTAATCAAAAGTGAACATATTCAAACACATGACGTCTGCCAGATGCAGTCGGTGCTCAGCCCCTGAAATACTCCTTAACTGGGTGTCACACGAACGCGGGTGTCGTTGGGGAAGAAACAGAAGACGCGCCGCTCTCTGTGATCGTGACCTCGACCCAAATCAAAACGGCGACCTCGGTGCTAATCACAGGGCTCCCTGGAGCATCCTTTCATGTGGGCCGAGGCGAGGGCTTCAGAAACACAAGACGCTGCGGAGGTCGCCGCTGTCATTAGCTATTAGCACGGAGGTCAAAGCTTTCATTTGAACGGGGTCGTTGTTTTCCAGCAGCCGGAGATTGACAGTCTTTAACCACAGAGTCGCCACAGTTCTCGACTACAAAACCAAAGTTGGATCATAAAAAATGTTTTAAAGGCTTTTATCTTTTAGCTGTAAGTTGCCACAGTTATATAGGTATAAGTACATAGGTAGTACATCTTGTATTTAATAATATATCACAAGGATCAGTTACTTTTTGCAAAAGTGCTTTTACTTTTGATTCTTTAATTACATTTTTCTACTAATACATTTTAGTTAAGTGGGATTTGGATGGAGTATGGATCTATTCTGTACAATGTTGTATTGGCACTTTTACTTGAGGAAAGGATGTGAATACTTCTTCCACCACTGGACAGAAGCTATAGGTTGCCAAAATGGGTCCAAATGTGACCTTGTAGTTTTTTTTATTTGAACAGGGATCAAACAAAAATAATAAAAATTGTTATGCAGGAGCCTTGCTTATTAAGTCATATATTGAAAAAAGTATAAGGTCTTTGTCTCTTAACTCCATGAAGGTCACTGTCCCCAGTCAGAATAATGTCCCCCTGGTTGAGATCATTGTCATTCGTCGCATCATCACAGTCGGTTTTTTCAGTTTGAGAAAATGCTGATTTGTCTTCTACCAAATGTATACAAATCACCACCCACTACTTTTTGAAGGCTTTATTTTTTTAGCTTTAACTTGGTATTGTCCTTCATTTATTTATGTTGCAGTGAGATGCTGAAACAAGTCAAATGAACCAAAATCACATTTCTTTGCAGGCTTTTGTGCAAGTTTTTGTGCATATCTGATGAGTAAGGAACCAATATGTCAGAGGTGGCTGACATTATTAGCCAGTAGCTAATGTTTAATAGAAGGTCAACATCAGCTCAGTGTATCAACAAATCAATATATTTGTCTCACCCTGTGCAGGACTGTTAAACATGGTGTATCATGGACCTGTCTTTTTTCCCCTGCACTAACCCATCCACAGCAGAGACTAGTCCCAGTGTATCTGTCAGCCTGTCAGTCTCTCTGCCTGCCTCCCCCCGGGGTGCTGCTGTGCTTAAACATCCCTCCAGGCAGGATCCAAAACTCTGACAGGGGCTCAGCCGATCCTTAAAAGATGGAAAGTGAAGATGTGAATTCTCCAGAATGTGGTGAGGAAGGATTGAGTTTAAATAGGTGGCCTCTCTGATAGAAGCAGCCTCACTGCCTTGGGGCATAGTTATTGTCCCGTCTTCCTCCAACAATTCCCGTCGTCGGCGCTCACTGCGGGCAACAAGCCGCTCAGAGACACGGCTATCTGAGCCTCGTGCGTTCGCTATGTGAACGCTGACACGCTCTGTGTCAGGCAGGAGAACAGAGTGCATCCTGACACGAAAAATCTGCAGGGACTTCAGCCTTTTCTTCCGAGGTAGAGCACGGTCAGCCGAACCCAGCGGCGGCAAACTGCAGCCCGATCCCAGGGAAGGCAAAGTGCATGCTGGGAGGTCACTGTGAAGGTCACTGCACTTTCCACTGTGCTGCTAAACATGGATGTTAATAGAGGGAATGCATGGTGCTGGAGAAGCACTGCAGGCCAGCCCGTCCTCCAAGTCATGCAAATGAGCTGGATCTTCTTGCCCTGGAAAGCTCCAGCATCACGAGCCCTATCGCTGCTCTCAAGACTCCTCAGGAGCTCTCCAGACCCGGGGCACTTGTTCTGTAGAGACCAGCTGCCGCACAGAGTTTTCAATCTCTGGACATAATGTGGTTTGAAGAAGGGTTCAAATGTAATGGGCTTTTCAAGGGAGATACTTGATATCCTCGTGCTAAAGGTGCCAGGTTGTGAAAATTGTCAGTGTTTCCACAGACATTTCTTCTCATTGGGAGGGAAAGTGGATTCTAAATTTTCTATTGAAAGCCATTTCTTGTTCCACAAAGCAGGCTAGTGCGTGAGGTAGTGTGAAATTGTAAAGGCTTAGCGACAGCTTTAGGAACTAAAACATACATCTGTTAGTTTGGACCAAAATGGACAAAACTGAACCAGTTCCCAATTAAATCTTTTGGCTAAATGATGAGATGAGATCAGATTTTGTGAATGAAACAAAGCCCATTAATGTCCGCCGCTTAGTGAAATAGAAATGATTGTTAAAGTTTAAAATCATACTGCTGGAATTAGACATGCTTATATTTGCTAAACTCTCTGAGTCCACATATGAAAGCTGAGCAGTTTTTTTCTCCTCTCTCTCTTAAACTTTGGTGTCACCTTGAGATCCCGCACTATTAAACAGCCCCTCTGTCAACAATCAATAAATTTGGCTGGCCCTCTATCCCTCTTTTGTCTCTGCAAATGAAGCTGATGGATGAAAAAGAGCCCCGCTGCCCTCTCCCAGGTAATGTGCTGCGAACGGCCATGTCAATATCTCCAGGGTTAACAGGATGGAGGGATGGAGGCATGAGACGAGGGGAATTTAGGAAGAGCGATGCATTTAGAGCGGGACACAGGAGCAGGGTCAACTCTCAGGACAACTTAATATTTAATCAACCCACCTCACCGGTAACTCTAAACCCCACAATCCCCTCTGGTCGCACAAGGAGACAAGTGGGAGGGGGGCTGGGGGGGGCGGGTGGAGAAAGACGGGGGGAGGGCGAGACGACACTTTATCTTTCAAATGGTCTTGTGCTTTGACTGAGTGCGAATTAAGAGAGAGAGAGAAAGAAAAGATGAGACGGGGGACGTTTGCTGGGTGACAAAGACGACAAGATGACTGTGTGCAGCAGACAGAGACAGACAGACGAAAGAAAAATGGAAGATGGTGAATAACGTTAAGGCCTTCTTCATCATACAGATTGGAGCTGGGCTCTTTCAGGCAAGGTTAAAGAAAGTGATGAGTACATCATGATGTTGAGTGATGGCATGATGAACACAGGTGGGACATGGAGCAGAGACATTACAGCGTTGGGTCAAAAACACATTCACAAAGGTCCTCGCTAACGATGCAAAACGCTCTTCAGCTCCGGCTCAGTCATTTCCATCCCATCAGCTTCAGTCTTCTTCTTTGATTGAGTCACGTTTGAAGGTTTTATATTCATGTATTTATGAAGTTATTTTGGATTATTATTTCAATCAATGGATTAATATATTAACTTACAGCATTCAAAGTACATTATATATCTTGGTTGTAATTCTCTGTGAATCATTAACGTTGTTGGTAAATTTCATCCCAGTCTGACCATTAGCTTTTGGCCTGATGGTGGCACAAGCGGAAAGGTCAGCGGGTCACTAAAATCATTAGTATTCTGCCTCAGGGGACCAAAAATAACCATGTGAAACTTCACAACAATCTGGCCAGTAGTTTGTTGAAATATCTGCTCCGGACCAAATGTTGCACAAATGCCGCTGAGGCCATTTCACATAATCCTGAAAGGCAAATGTATAGTCTCTAATCCGAACGGGTGCAGATTTCACAGCGAGGCTGAATATACAGAACATGAAACCTGTGAACATCCTGCGCCTCCTCCTGCACCCTGGAAGTGAGAGGTGGATCTCTGTAGCCTTCATATGTCTATTTTTCCTTCCCTCCTGCCTTAAAGCTATAAATGTCTCTGAAACAGCATTTAGATCAACGTGGGACAGGCTGAACAGAACAGATTGTTCTAATCAGACAGAGCTTCAAATTTCATGTATTTTTCAATGAGGGTTAATTGAACGTTTTTGTGGAAAAAAACAGACACAAATTATCATTCGGAGCAGAGAATTTTTGAAAGTCTTAAAAAATGTCTGGAGGAGATCTTTAAACTTCCAAAAATGCACTGGCTCCTCTTTAATGGCCAATATTGACGAACCAGTGTCTCGGCTTCTTGCCTGAATCAGTGTAAATCCCAGTCTCTTCATTTCATTTTCATATTTCATATTCCAACCTGGCTGCAGCAGCTTGTATTTAAAGGGGATATTATAGACTAACATGAAGCAGCTGCTCCTCAAAGCTTGACCGAGCCTCCGCGCTGTTTAACAGTTTGCTGATGTGATGAATGATGCATGCTCTGCACTTGTGTACCACTTTTCTACCTTAACGGACAAAGCGCTTTGCAATTTGCCTTTCATTCATCACACTCACGCGCTGATGGCGGCGGAGCTGTCGTGCAATGCACTGACCTTCCTATCGGACACGGTTTGGGGTTCGGTGTCTTACTCGATAACGCTTTGGTCAGAAGTGGATTCATTAGCAAATTTTCAATCAGTTTTGTACATTGTTAGATATTGTGTTTATATATCTGGTATCAATGACAAGATGGGCTCAGCCAATCAGTGCACTGGCCTCAATTTTCTTAATGGACCCTGTTTCAGTAGATTTGGCTGTGGAGAGTTATTGTGTAAATCATCTTCGTGTATGGTTGCATGCAGAACAACAGCACATCCGCTGTGAAGCAGCATCAGCACACGGCCTCGTCAGGCTCTCGTCTTGCTGTAGTTACTCTAGAGAGCCCGGCGGAGGATGAGCGCCGAGCGTCCAGCCGTGGCCACCGCTTGGCGCTCTCCTCCGCTGCAGCTGTTGACTGCTGCCTATCAGCCCACCGGTGGGCTCGGGGTGGCGTTCCCACCGAGCCGGCCGGGTGCCACAAAGCCTCAGGGTGTCGAGGGGTAGAGAGCGAATCCCTGATAGAGAGGCGGCTGTGCGGGGGGAGGGGAGGGATGAATGGCAGCAGGTACGCGGGCAGATGGGCTGCCGGGAGCCCGACGGGTCCCTGTGGAGGCGCAGGCGGCCGAGTTCAGCACCCGGCCCGGCGTCAGCACTTTGGGGAGAAGCCGGGAAAGTGCTGAGGCGGAGATGAGGTGAAGTGGTGAAAATTTAACCAGCCTGATGAAAGTTTAAATGTGCATGTTAAACAGGAGAGAGGAGGAGGGACGGGGGAAGTGTGAAAGGAGAGAGGAAGACAGAGGTGACTGGAAAAAAAAAAGGACAGGTTTGGGAGATTTGTTTCCTCTGCACGATTCAAACAACTGTCTGCTTCTCAAACTCCACCATGACTCTCATTTTACCTGACACCTAAGGGCATAGTGCAGCTTTCTTTGACCCTGGCTCGACCTCAAAAGTATCATCATATCCCTCTTCCAGTTTTTGCTTCTTGACAATTAGCTGCAAGGACACTGTTTTGTTTCAAGGACGCGGGCTGCGTCTCTCTGCACTGCGGCCTGGCTGATATACATGCCAGAGCCCCGTAGCACTTTTGTTGACTGCCATTCGCATGATGCTACATAAAGCAGCCAGTTAGCTCTGTGGTCTGCGGAGAAGAGTGCTGAGAGAGAGAGAGGGAGAGGGAGGGAGAGGGAGAGTCAAGCGGTGTGATTACATAAGGTTTGGTAACAGGCTCACTGTGGGGATACACACTCACTAGACAGTGTTGATGGAGTCTTTCACAGGCCTGATAGGGTGTTGATTAGGATGTGCGCACACACAAGGAGCAGATGCTGAAATGGATTCTAATGTGCTTTTCTCTCTTTGTTTCTCGCTCCCTCTGCTTCGTGCTCATCGCTTCTTTCATCCCTGCGCTCGCCGCTGCCATTTCCCCTCTTCCTTCGCCGCCCCTTCGGCTGTTCTCCGCTCTGTGTGAACACCAAATCACATCCCATTCTCCCTTCGCCTCCGTCCCCCGTCCGTCCTTCTCTGCCGCTGTCCTCCGCTGATTTCCAGGTGCGGTGCGAGCCTCCAGCATCTTCCCCATCCTCAGTGTCATCCTGCTCTTCATGGGAGGCCTGTGTATAGCTGCCAGTGAGTTCTACAAGTCGCGCCACAACATCATCCTCAGCGCGGGAATCTTCTTTGTGTCTGCAGGTGAGTTTTTATTGAACACTGACTTGCTGCAGTCACTAACCTCCATGACCTCCTCCTGCAGTGATTTCACAATAAAAGCCTTTCACTGGTTCGTGAGTAGCAGCTGTTAAAATCAACCACAAAATACTGTATATTTAGCTGATTTTTTAAACAAATCCCTTGTTTTATTAAAGAAATTTTACTATTTTTTTCTCACTTGACTGTGCAGACATGAGAGCTGTATATGAGCATACACCCCAAAATATCAAACTGCTCCTTTAGGAGGTTGTCATTACTCACATTATACCACCACATAAATTCAAAAGGTCACACATCCACTGCTCCTGTTGGTCGTCTCTTGTAATGCAGCTACAAGTCCCTTCTTCTATTCTTCCTTCTTTTGTCCTCTTTTCTTTTCTCTTGATGCTGTTGCTGGGCTAAAAGCCACCCATTGGGACTCATCTCTAAAAATATGGTGTCCCTGACACATTTTCCCTACGATCCATCTTCCCAGATATACCACGTCAAACATTTCTCTGTGTGTGACTAAACTAACAAGTCAAAGTTGCACACGTGGATATATGATGGGCTCTAACACAGAACACAGCTCCCATGTAGATTATGTCCCAAATGATCTGCATCAAGACCTGAAGCTGCCTTGTTTCTTGCTGCAAGGGCAAAGATTAGGAGTCTAAGATCAGTCATGTTGGAGAGTTGGAGGATTAGTACACTGTGTACAGTACATGAATCAGCGCTCTAAACATGTTTGGTATGATACTACACATTAAGTTAAGCACACGCTAAGAATAACTCTATGAGCTCATCCTGACTGAAATCTTGTGTCCTGTTTTCTTCTTCTTTCTTTGTCCTTTCCCCATGAACCCATTCCCCCTAACCCCCCCTCTCCTGTTGCGTGGCCCGTCCTGCGTCTCCCACCGCTTCAGGCCTGAGCAACATCATCGGGATCATCGTGTACATATCAGCCAACGCGGGGGACCCTTCAAAAAGCGACTCCAAGAAGAACAGCTACTCTTACGGCTGGTCCTTCTACTTTGGCGCCCTCTCCTTCATCATGGCCGAGATGGTGGGCGTCTTGGCCGTGCACATGTTCATCGACCGCCATCGACAGCTCCGAATAGGGGCGCGCGCGGCCGACTACCTCCAAGGCTCGGCCATAACGCGAATCCCCAGCTACCGCTACCGCTACAGACGTCGCTCGCGTTCCTCCTCCCGCTCCACAGACCCGTCACACTCCCGCGACACCTCGCCAGTGGGCCTCAAGGGCTTCAGCGCGCTGCCGTCCACAGAGATCTCCATGTACACGCTGCCCCGGGACACCCTCAAGTCCTCCGGCACGCCCACCGCCACCTACAACTCTGAGAGGGACCACAACTTCCTGCAAGTCCACAACTGCATCCAGAAGGACCTGAAAGACTCGAGCCACACCAACACAGCGAACCGCCGCACCACGCCGGTATGAGGGAGTCGACACAGGCCAGGCCGGCCCGGCGGAGACCAGGAGACACGGGAACCCCTGTGGGTGCAGTCCGCCCCGGGAGAAGATGGATTTCCATGTTTATAGACATTTGTTCTTTTTGTTCAGCTGCATGACTTTTCCATTACCATTGTTGAGAGAGATTCAACAGGTCTGCTGTGTTCCTGGATTGAATGGCAGAGCAGTGAGAATGGGTCAGGTCGTCCCGAGAGAGTGAGATCTGTCATTTTAGGCGCAGGGTTTGTTTATGAGGTTCGGGGCACTGACAGGGAGGGTGGGAGGGGGTGGGCGTTTATGAGATAAAGAATCGATTTCATGATTTCATAGCCCTTTGGTTTGACAGTTTTGCCCCACAAGTTTGGTTGGAGCAACAGGTCAAGCTCCCCCTCAGTCAGCCCACCGCTCAGATATACACACCTTTGATTTATTGACTCATATGTTCATGTTTTGCATTAAAACTGTGAATTGTTACAGCTTGGGATTCAGTAAGAATTAGCCCAATCTGTAATCTCTAACAAAGGTACTATATATATGTATTACTTTTATAAATAAATTATTACGTTAATAATCAAGAGTTACAGACTTTACCGAAGCAAAAAAGAAAAAAAAACAAGTTAACTAAACCAAGTGCTGTTGGTAAGATGAGAAAAGACTCTTTTAGTATCTGTTCATTTGAAGGTTGAGAACAAGAGAAGGCAAACAGTCGACAGTAGAATAATATCAATTCTTTTAATAGAACCTTCTCGTCTTTTTCTCAGTCCCTGTTCGCTTTCTTTTTTTGGGGGGGTCGTAACGGGAGAGTCGAACCCCTTAACAGAAAGAGCCGACACGAGGGGTCAAAGTTCACAAAGCAAAGACTCCAAACACGACTTCTGCAAAATAAAAAAGGAAGGAGCAGAGGGGAAGGAAAAGAAGAGGACGCCAAACACAAAAATAAAAACAAGTTAAATATGAAATAGTACAAGAGAAGCTAAGTGACTCACAATTTCAGAAATTAAATGCATGCTATAAAATTACAGCAAATCTGCTCTTGAGAAACTTAAGTTTTAAAGGTTAATAATTATAAGGGGAAAAAAAGCAACGACGCTAAAGTTTAAAGTATTAATGTTTTCATGTGTATTTTTCTTATGTTTTCTTTTTTTATTTATTTAGTTCATTTTATCTTATTGCTTTTGTGAGACAAACCAAACAATCTACATTGAACAAAACTGCTTTTTTAAATGGTTTGGTTGATTTCTTTATAAATATATAAATATATGTATGTATGTACTTTATTTTTAAAACTCACACAGCCTTAGTCATTTCTTTGTTTCTTTTGATTTTTAATGTGTTGTTCAAATTGAAAATGAAATCTTTAAAGGTGCCAAAACCGAATGATCCTATACTTGGATGCATCAAGTCCTGATGAATAAAATACGAACCCTAGGGGGAACAAATCACCATGTTTCACTGCGTGTCTCTAACACTTTACCTTATAACACCTTCTTGTTTGTTAGTTTTCAGCTCTAACACTTGTCTGTCTGTCACATCATCATATCTGCGATGCTGTTTCCTGTTCACAGTCACAAAACCAAATTTCTCTTCATGTAAGCTGTAGAACAGAGCTGTATCTCCAAACCTGTTTTGGCTTCTGGTGACTGATTCGACAAACACATGGAATGAAGAAACGGTTTTAGGCCAATTTTTCAGACGCTGAATATCGACACAACATATCGGCATCAGCCTTCATACATCAGCCTTTATACAGCCATAAAAATAAAAGCTGAGTTGTCAGACATAAAACCCTGTGTGCTCTGCTAAATCCACAGCCTCGGCCCGCTGTTGTAAAATGGTGGTAACACGCTGTTATCGACCACTGGGAGTCGCAAAGCAAAAATATCAGTGCGGGCCCTAAAATGCCTGCAAACACCAGTGTCGACATGAGTTACATCAACTTCCTGCCAGTTAAAGAAGAGCAAGTTTAACGTATGTACACGTACTTCATACTTGATAATTCATCAAAACATTCTTTCTCAGAAGAGACTCCATAGTTTTGACTCCTGCTGCACAGACACAGCTCTTTTATACACCAGCGAACATGTTTCTCTTTGAGGTAAAAAGCCTCGGAAAAGACAGTATGTGAGACACAGACGGTCGTGGCGTCTTTCTAGGAAAGAAACACAGGTTTGCAATAACAACCATCAGGTTTGTTCGGTTTCCCTGTAACGAGAACATCCGACAACTTTCTACACCACCGCCCTAAGAGCATTGCTTTCAGGGCCAAACACACGGCTGCGAGCGTGTCCACGTGTGAGGAAGTGCTCACATTGAAGCAAATCTATTTGTGAGACAAACGGGGTTCAGTCTTCAGGGTGTGTTTCGTGTGTGTGTGGTTGAAGGAGAGCAGAGAGAGGTCATTCCTAGAAACAGGCTAAATAAATAAAGGGATTCACAGCATGAATAGAGTTCTGTTTGATAGTATGTCGAGCTGCGGACACGTTTAGAGGCCGGCGGATTCATTAAATAAGGGAGGGGAGAAAAAAGTTTCTATTAGAAAAAGTGCTGAGATCCTGATTTGCCATTGTCTGAGTTGACTGACACAAGCCGCTCTCCATAAATTCTGAGGGGAAAATATGTCAACGTAGCAGTCTAAATGAAAAGGGCTTTTTTTTTTAAGTATAGCCATCTTTATTCAGAATTCATAAGCAGAAGTCATTTTACAAGCCCGGATTACATTAAAGAGAAAGTGTGTGTGTGTGTGTTGGGGAGGAGGCTTAGAGATACTAGCTCTCTCATAAAGCGGCACCTGGCTTTGGTGTCTGAATGTCACATTTTTAATATGTTTTAGAATGATAAGTCGGGTTTTTTCTGCCTCTCCTCGCCTCCTCTTCGGCACATCCTCCCCATTTGTCTCTCTGTCTTCTCTGACTTCTCGCTCATAACTTTTTCAACACAATGTCTTGTCACGAATTTGACTGTGGGTCGGACCTGCCAGCTCACATCAGGTTTCAGGCTGGCTTTGTCTTATAAAATATTCTCCCACTGATACTCGTATATGAGATTGAATTGTTGATTTAGTCTCGAATTGACTGGGTTTTTTTGTATGTGGGTAAAAATACAGAGACTTCATGCAGCTTAGATTTATCACTTAAAATTCACAGTAATTCTTGGTAATTAATGGGTCTTTGATTTCGCACAGAAGCTTCTCATTTCATGATATAAAGCTAAGAGGTTGCGACTAAAGCTCCTGTGCATGTCAAGGAGCAATGTTGTTTGAGTATTGCAGTATTGGTTTAGAGCGATGACTGTGAAATGGTGAAAAACAATACAGATATATCAGAAAATATGGAACCACCACTAGACATAAAGGTGCAAACAGCATTAATCTGTGTTATGTTCCATCCGGCTCTTGACAGGTTGATTCACTGTGCAGGTGTGGGATGATGAAGACCCTCCTCCTCCTCCTCCTCCTCCTCCGGCTCCTCTGAGTTGGAATCCAGAGGAAGCGAGACGCCATGCCCTTGAGGAGTCAAAGCTGGGTTTTTTGGCAGGCTAACAGAGCTGGACACAGCACAGCGATGTCAGGGAGGGTCAGAGCGAGAGATCGAGTGCTAATACTGATAATAACGCTGGTGCTCTGTGGACGAATGATGGCTCCACCCACAGCTGCAGCGGGCAGCGGAGCAGGGCCCCATAATGCCCAGATTTACATGCTCTGTTTGCTGGAGGGCACAAAATGTCATTTATTGGAAATAGGACAAGAGGAAAGAGCAAGAACAGAGGGAAATCTTGCCTCCTGTGTGTGTGTGTGTGATGTGTTTGTGCTTGTGTGTAACGTGTCACTCTTTAATCCTTCAGTTCTGGGGCTGAAAATCCTTGGTGTTGAAGAATATGAAATAGGGTCTGGTAGGTTTGGCTGGAATTTCTATCTTTTATGATAATATTGTACTCACCTACTGTTACATAATTACTGCTGGGAACACAGTGACATTGCAAAAAGAAGTGTGATGGGGCAAGAAACACAAGCGCTGTTGAAGATCTAACACATCTTAAACCTGCTATGACTGAATTTAAAACGGCAAACACAACATTGACATCATTTGATCATTGAAAGCCTCACTATGTTCAGCTCGTCTCTAACTGTGTGCGTCTGCTGTTTGCTGCTCAGCAGGTTGTGTTCAGGGGTTTTAAGAGCTTTTAACTGAAAATGAAGCAGTGACACTGAACCGTAAAGCTCAGTAAACAATGAGCTGAAAGGAGCTAAAACTGCAGAGTTGGGTGATAATTCTTCCATTTTACATCATTTGTCAGCCGCTTCAAAAAAAGGTTAGTCAAAGTTATTTAATGAAAACAAAGGTGAATGATGATGGTTCGACTTTGATTTATTGACCTGCTCTGTGCACATGTGCAGTGAGGAAGAATTATTTTACTTTTTTGTTTTACTCCCAAACAAAGATAAAATAATCTGGCTAATCTGCCGGCGTGTTTCCAACCTGTCTGATCTTCTGACTGCTCATGTCCGCTGCCCTGTCAGACTTCGTCGTCTCTGATTTCAGCAAATGCAAAATGATCAGAACCAATAGAAATTATGGCTAAAGCTACAAAAATAAGACCAAAGTTGAATTATACAATTATTGCTTTTTATTGGGATACAGCACCTCAGCTCTGTGGACCTTGTGCTGGAAAACGAGGAGAATTGGGTTTAAGCTTGCAAATTAATTATCCCATGAGGATTTTTTGACTTTACCAGATCACAAACAAAACAAATATTGATGCATCTCTGACTTGACTTTTGATTTAGTCCAAAATTCGCACATTTTGAGGCCTTCAGCCCTGAGATCTGCAGGTGGACAAGATCAGAGGAATTAGCCTTCATCACCAGATCTCTTCAACATTTAACCCCCAGTTCTTCTCCCCCTCCTCCCTTTTGACTCACGCTTTCTCTCCCTCCCACTCACCCTCTCTTTTTCCTGCTGTGGTGATCACAGTGTCTCTGCAGTGTCGTGCGATCAGAGAATTGGGGAACAGCCTGGTGGTGGATGTCGGGGTGGGGTCACTGGAGGGGGCGTATGGGGAGGGGACACACACTCCTCTGGCTGGGAATATTAAGAGCAAACACACTGTCTCTCTCTGCCCGAGCCCGGCTTTGTGTCTCTGGCAGCCTGCGAGGTTACATAACCTCACATCAAACCGACTAACGACCTTTCTCTGACTTTACTGGACAACGTTCTGGGACAGAGAAGCGAGCACCCATGGGAGCTGTGTGGGCGCGTCACCCGAAGCCTCCGAAGCCACCGCCAACTTTAAGTCACTGAGAGGAGGCTGCAGAGTTCGACATCCATTCTCTGTGAATTACCGCTCCGGCAACAAAATGCAACCTGATATGTGTGTGTGGATTTTTGTCCGAGGAATGTTTATCCCTGTCCTGTGCATGCAAACAGTGAATCTGCATGTGCAAGCCTCTGTTTGTGTGTGTGTGTGTGTGTGTGTGAGAGATGCGGCCTGTTGTTTGTGCTGACCAGAGAACAGTTGCTGACTGCGCTCACCCCGGGTTATTTTTGGGTCATGCAGAGTTGAGTGGCAACAGAGAGCTATAAGCATGGTCAACCAACTGAAAAAGAAAAAAAAATCATTGGAGCAAACATAGTCTGAAATGACACATTCACATCACCCCCACTGCTGATACATGCAGTGTGAAGCGCCACCGTTCCCTGAATAAAAAATATATGGAGCAAAGAGGAGTCTGAGCTATGTCACTGCTATTTCACAAATCATCTGAAGCTTTTAAATCCAGCTCTGAATAGAGGGCAGAGAGATAAAGAAGAGGAACCAAAGTAGGCTACAGCACACAAAGTGCTCTGGGATGCGTGAAGCGAAGGGAGCACTGTGCTCTGCCCTCTGGTGGTGTGATGGGGGACGGGGTGCAGGTCTGCCTCCGTCAGCTCAGGGAACGCTGTGTCCATGAACGGGCCTGGAATACTGATGCCACAGTGCAGGGGTGCAGGAGCTGCAGTCTGGCAGGCCCGAGAGGAACGCTCAGGCCTCAGACTCGCTGTCCTTTACACAGACTGAAGAGGACTGCTGCCCCTTTGTGATAGAATATGGCTGGAGTCCGTTTTATATATGATAGGGATGGAAATTCTTTGCATTCAAAAATAGCCAAACACCACACGTGTCTTTTGAGAAATGATTCGTGACAAGGCTTTGACTCCTGCTCAGTTCTATTATAAAACGTATGTAAATATTTCTTAAATCCAGCCAAAAGCATTTGAAACACATATGTTAAATAAATCATCATGTCAAATGATTTTATCCATGTAACACAGGAAATATATAAATGAAGCATCATCTGCAGCTCCTCCGCCCTGCAGCAACCTGTGGTGCATTTGAATTCACCTCGTAAAGATAAAGACTTCCACTGGGACTCCTACAGTGATTGTTTTCATTGATTCATCATTGAATCTGTGGATTATGTTTTTGATTAATGGATCAATAATTTATCTTTAGGTTTTTAAGAAAACATTGAAAATGTCAATCATAAGAGCTTCAAGAACAAGATGAACACCAACTTAAAATCAGTGAGAAAGGTTGAGATATTAATACAAGACAATAATTGAGACACTTGGTTTTCAGGGCCTTTAAATGATTAACAGAAATGTTAATGATCCGTCGACCGACTCATCATTTCAGCACTAAATTCCACCCGGTCCAGGCAGAATAACAGATCCTAACAGTGGTCAAGCAGTCGGACAGTCACTGTTGGAGCAGTCGTAGCCAAGCCCGAGGCCTCCGTCGTGTGTAATAATGGTCCTAAGTGTGTGGTCGTCCCCTCCGACAGTCTGTCCTCCTGTCAGACTCCACGCTGCACCAACACCCAGTCACTTCCCTCACCCTGCAGGACGGCCCGCCGCTGACTCCGTGCCAGCCGGCCGACGGCGATGCCAGGACACACGCCAACACACAGATGCACACACCTACTTACACGTACGAGCAACTGCACACACTCTCACACACTCACATAAATCAAATGCTTGGCCCTCCTCTCTGCTGTCCCAGCATGCACCCTGGTTACCTGGCTGCTGTCCCACCAGCAACAGCTGCTACCTCAGGACTGGACTGGAGGTTCCACTGCAGGATAGCACACACTCACACACACACACATTCACAAATGTAGTCACATAAAGTAGAGACGTGGACGATACTGGCTTCATTCGTGTCTGGCTCTGAGGAGAGCTCATTTGAGATGATGGAGGACTGAATTAATCAGGGGCGAGGCCAGAGGAGGTGGCCAGTGGTGGAACTGCCCCCCCGGAATCTGATTGACCACCTCGACCAGAGTCAGGAAGTGATAGTTGGCTTGTTAGTCTCATGGATGGATTACTGGACAGGCCTCCTGGGTTCAGGTCCGGGGCCCCTGGACTGAACCTTCTGCATGAAGTGAAAATTAATCAACAATCACAAAGAGTAATTTTGTTCCTTTCAGTCTGGGGGTTTTGCTCCCATGTTTACATGTCTGTGTCCAGGGGCTCGTTGTCTCATGTTCTGTCTGTGGTTGTTGGCTGATTCATGTCAACATTGTATTTTTGGTCTTCATTTCCTACAATCAATAACCAATGTAGCTATTAATAACATACACTTTATTATTGCTAATAATCAGGGCTTTAGTTTTGAGCCTCAACACATGGTTTGTTTGGAGCTGAGTCCGCCTCCTTCGTTCAGCAGTTTCTAAATCCACCCCTGCTTCCTTCGTCCCCGCTCGGAGGAGAGCTCATTTGAGATGATGGAGGACTGAACTAATAGGGTGGAATGGTGCGGACAGGCCTTTATGAAAAGTGCACAGAGATGCTGTTTGAGCAGATGCACGGGGTCATAAAGGGAGCGCCTGCTGGGACACCTAACCTCACCTGAACGGGACAGAGGGAGCAATTAATGGCATAATTCTGGACTGTTAACTGTCACATTTAGCAGAGAGGGCATTATGTAAAGCAGAGCTGTGTGGGAGCTTTGAACTGCAGCTCTGCTTGTGCTGCAGCGGGCCAGGGGTCACAGCCTCTGGAGGTTATTATGTAACGGCGGGGCCATCTCCATGACTGTCCTCTGGCCACGGTGACAGAGGGCTTCACCCTGCGTCTTCCTCCCGCTGCTCCTACGTGGACAGCAGGCCTTCTTTTCAGGGCTCAGTTTATCATAAGTGTCCTTCGGAGGATAGTTTTCTCTTCACTGTAGAACTGCTTTGGTAGAGAAAATGTCAAATTCTTGAAATGCTGCTCAACAGAGAACAATTGTCCTTCAACTCCCTCGACTGCAGGTTAATGGGAAGTAGGTGGGACCTTGAAAATCCTTACAGGAAATCCACATTTCTGCTAAGAGTGCTGAATATTATGCAGAGATGTCTCACAGAGGCGTTTGCAGGACGTCTAAATGGCCTGTAGAGTCCTCTCAGGGTCTTCCTCATTACCTGCTGAAGTGGAGGTTTTAGTTTTGGCAGTGATGAGTCAGAATGGATGATGTTGGGGCTTAATTACTGTACTGTGACTGCTGGAGTTCTGATGTCAGCCGAATACAAGCCGTACAGCTCAAGGACACATATAGCCAGTTAAAACATGCAATGTTAGCTAAACTGCGAGTCTTGCTGCCCATCAGTTCTGCATAGGTGGCTGCTCTCATCATAGCTGATGTCGACCTTTTCAGCTGCAACACACGAGACCGGACTCCGAGGTTGAGCGCGTTTAACAGAGCAGCAGTGGGACGCAACCATGTACATTTACTCAAGAACAGCACTGAAATTAAGGCACTTGTTCTGTTATTTTCATTTCTTGCTACATTGTACTTCAACTGCACCACAGCTCAGAGGGAAATACAACTAAGATTTCAAAGTTCAGTAAACTGAATTGAGGTTTGACTAACAGATGAAATCATCACTGTGCCTCTAGGTAACTAAAGAGCATTTCTCTCCATTTCATTTTATAAACCAAACAATCCATATAGAAGTTCCACCTCACTTTTCTTGATAATCTAACATTAATGACATAGGTCACTTATGTGCATTTTCTGTGCTCATACAACGCAGTATCTCTTACTTCCACCAGTAGATCAGATGTGACTAGTTTTAACTTTCATTGCGATACAAACAGCTGATAGTACAAAGTATTTTCTAGTTTTCCAGAGTTTAACTCATGTTACTCAGATGCCTTTAAACTATTAAAACTAAAATCACCTGAGCCAAATAAATTGAACATGCAACTTCCAGAATGCTGAATCAGATCAAACTACATGCAACAAGCTGATCCAACTTGTATACTGGACTTCAAATGCAAATTAATCTATATCCACTTTAATAAAGACATGAACAGTATCTTTGGGTTTTTGTTTTTTATTAAATAACTCTGCAGAACAGTAATGATGGTGACAGTCAATGCAGCAGAGCCATTGGTTCTGAACAGTGACTTCAAGCTGTCTCTTCCTTGGTAATACGGTCCTTCTTGAGTGGTCCCTGTGGAAGAGAAAGAAGGATGATCAGTTGTATGCCAACATGTAATAGTCTCTGTTGGCCTGCAGTCTACACATTATCTCAGAGCAGCCAGTGTTCCCAGAGAGTGAACAGGGAGCGAGCACAAAGAGGCACTGCTCCCCTGCCTCACTGGAGCTCACTGTGGCACTGGAATGGAACCCAGAGTTCATACTGAAGACTGAACCAGGTTACGAACAGTGCAGGAATAAACCAACGAAAAACAGGGACACCTCGTGTGCTAGTGCTACATCTTATTTGAAGGCAAGATTGAAGAAAAGGGAAGCATACTGACCAAGTGTCACTTCAAAATGATTGACCTTACAAATGTGTGAATCTCATGTTTATCCTAAACAATTGAGTCTCCTAAGAAGAAAAACATAATGGAGACAAGGTTTGAGGTGCAGTTTTCAGAACAAAGTCTTACCATGAACGCCTTCTTTTCCTCCACGGTCTGGAAGCGGCCATGACCGAACTTGGAGGTGGTGTCGATAAACTTGAGGTCGATCTTCTCCAAGGCACGACGGCTGCTCTGCACCAGCAGAGACTGGAAAAGTAATGAAAAGGAAACAAATCAGTTTGGGAACACACCAACATCAGGTAAAAACTCATATTCCTGGTAGAATTCATAATACACAAATTTCCTCCAATGTCAGTCAAAGGCCATATCCCACCTTGTCTCAAGAAATTTCTAGAATTGTACAAAAACAAAAAACACTTTATCCTTTACCTTGCGCAGAGTCAGCACCCTCTTCTTGGTTCCCACAACACAGCCCTTCACCATGACGAAGTCATTGGTCACCTCTCCATAGTGGACAAATCCACCCTTTGGAGGAAAGGAAAGACTGAGTCACATCTTCTGCTTCCAGGTGGGATGGTATCAAAAGCACAGGTGCATGAATGTCACTTACCAGGGGGTTGATGCTCTTGTTGGACAGATCGTACTCTGTGGAAGCGTTGTTCTTCACCAGCTTTCCATCCTTGTTGTGGTAGCCCTGGCCAATCTTGTAGATCTTCTTGTTGATCTCTGTACGGTGGTGGTAACCCTTCTGACCAGCACGGGCCACAGAGAAAGCCACACGGGCAGGATGCCAGGCACCGATACAGGCCACCTTACGCAGACCACGATGGGTTTTGCGAGGAAGCTTCTTTGTGTGCCAACGGCTGGTGACACCTAAGAGGATAGGAGATGGTTTATTAGAGCCAAGACCAAATACTGATTTAACCAAACGATGCATGTGGCCTAACAGAAAGGCTGAACTTGTTCACTGGCACAGCAATTAACACCTACATGCCTCCAAAAGAGGCAACACTACTTGTCTAGTCATGAACTCTTAATTTTCCACCTTACCCTTGTATCCGTGACCCTTGGTGACACCAATGACGTCGATCATCTCGTCCTGAGTGAAAACTGTGTTGACTGGCACAGCCTGCTCCAGCTTCTCACGGGCCCAGTCAACCTTGTCAGAGATGGTGCCTCCATTCAGCTGCACCTCCATAAGGTGAGACTTCTTCTGCCTCAGGGGCAGCAGACGCATCTGTACAGATAAAAACAGATTAGCAAAGAGAAAACATTCACCGCAAACTTAAAATGTACAGTGAAAATTAGCTGTGTAGTCTCAGAAGGAAGGCAGCATGGAAGGTATCCTCATATGTATCGGGCGCCATGCCTGACGCAAGATCCGTGGTCTCATCACTGACAGACAAGCGGGAAACTAAGTCACATCACTGGTCAAGTTAACATACTAACCTGTGTGTGGGCAATGACACGGACGACCTGGCAGTACTTCTTCATAGCAGCAAAGTCCTTCTCCAACTGCTTCTTGCCTTCCTCATCCTGCCATTTCTTGCAGTATTTGGTGAAAGCCTTCTTCTTGGACTTGTACCTGAGAGCACGCAGCGTACAAGGAGAGAGGACACATTGATTGGCACAGGTCCTTCATAACCCCAAAGGGCCAGCGGAAGAACACAGTGCATAGCTGCTCGCCCTCCATGTGGATAAGGGGGCTGTATCAGCCAATAAGGATTTTGGCTCATGGCACAGTTTCTAAGAAGCACTTTCCACTGGCCAGAGGAGCCCGGAGCTCATCAGGGCACATGGCACCTGAGCGGAGCTGCCATAGAGGCCACCGTAATGTTAGACTCACTCAGTGAAAACTCAACTGGGCAACTAACATCTGCTTCAAGCACTTACACAACTGTCTGAAATGTCATGTTTATGTAGCGCCTCACCAGTTCTTGTAGAACCGACGCTTGCACTCATCACTGACGTGCTCGGCAAAGATGGTCTTGAAGGAACGCAGACCACGGGGGGTGTTGACGTAACCCACAACTCCAACCACAATCATGGGAGGAGTCTCCACAATGGTCACAGCTTCAACCACTTCCTTCTTGTTGACCTCTGCAGAGAAAAGAAACAGTTAAACATTATGTCAAGATACTCCAACACAACAGTATTCATTGCACTCGGTTATGCTACTTAATGGTATAGACTGCGCTCAGTACTCGACATTCAGCAAGGGGTATAAAAACCCATTATGTCCGCCCGTCGAGAGGCTCATCACAGGCAGAACACCATAACTAATTCTAACTTAAAGTCCAATACATATCCACATCCTTTCAGCTCCTCAACTGCTATTAAACTGAGCATTTGCTTCCACTCACTTGATCCAGGTCTGTCGACCTCACGGACGATGTGGGTCATGCCGGCCTTGTAGCCCAGGAAGGCAGTCAGGTGGACGGGCTTGCTGGGGTCATCCTTAGGGAAGCTCTTGGCCTTGCCACGGTGACGACGGCTCCTCTTGCGGGGCAGGAAACCCAGGGATCCGTGGCGCGGAGCCGAAAACTTACGGTGGGACTGTGGAGGGAAGGAACTGTTAGCTGGTCCACTTTGAGCTAAACACGATGTTAGGAATATGTAGCCTAATGGGTTAAGATATAACGCTACCGTGCATGTGATTGTGCATGTTACTTGTCCTGTTTATCAGCTAATGTCAAACCAAAGGGAGGCTATAAACCGGCAGGTCAACAGGGACCACCACGCTGTTAGCTTAGCTAGCTTAGCACGTGAAGTACGCACGGCCGTCAAAACTGACGCTTCAAAAACGAGACGTCGCTTGAGCTTTTTGATTATCAGTAGCCAGAAAGTACATTAACATAACTATATAAGAAACAAGGAGTGTTTTACCGAGATAATTACATTGAAAATAATAAGCAGCGGCCTAAGTCAAGCTGCCATTTTGGACCCTGAGTCGCCGGTGTGGTTGTTCAAAAGTTAAAATATCAGAATGAAAGACCAGATAAATTTATGTAAGGCATAAATTATACTTTCTATAGAATCAATCTGAATGTCTGACACAAGATGAATATAACGGATGGCGCAGATGACAGACAGATTCACATCCTGAGAATCAGGCTCACGGAGAAACACACTCACCATCTTGTGTCCGATCCGATTCAAAGAGGCCTGAACAGGGTCGAGCCCTCGTCATATACAAAACCAAGTATCGCGGGACTCAGCGTGAGTATCGTCAGAGAAGCCCCGCCCCCTGGTTTTACTCTGTGGATTTATTAAACTAAACAGCCACTAGATGCCGCTGTTTGGTTTGACAGAGTCTATTCCAATTCACAATAAATGACTTGACCAAACAAATATTATACATTCAAGCTTTTAAAGCGATTTGTCTTTGACCAATAATATTTCTTGGATTATTTCTGTTCTCATTCAAGTATTGTAGATCTTAACTATGTCTTTAAACTGCATTAACATAATTTATATTTGTGACAAATGGAAGGAATATACATTTTAGTTCTTCTATGGTGTCAAACAGTTTTAATTAATTCAGAAAAGAAAACAACTTTATTATAATCCGAGGTGGTAAACTGTCTTTGACCTTGTGTGTATATAAGAAAATGTTTTATTTTGTAGTTAATGTCCTATATTTGTTACCTCTTCTCAATGATAGCTAATGTACATATTTGGTTCTCTTAAATAATAGTGACTTACAAACACATTGGAGAATAAATCACACACAGCATAAAAATCAAGCTGTCTTAACATTTATTACCATTTCATTCATAAAAAACAAAGGACATACATTTACACATTTCAGGTTAAGGCAGTAATATTTTGTTTTATGATCCAGTGATGTAACAAGATTTGACGTATTTATTGCAGGCAAGAATTTCAAACTATTTCATCACCAGAAAGCCACCAGGGCAAAGATTGGAAAGTCTTTTGTGTTCTTTTAACCATGATCCAAAAAGTCTGTGTGACCTTTGGGAAGATGGCCGCAGTGGTTTTCACAGGAACGTTTGCTCAAATGTAATGTTGGAATATAATCACAGCATAAAATGATCAATTTCATGCACGAATGACGATGTCTGACGAAGACTTGCTTTAATTTCTCCATCAAGCCTTGTGTTTTGTGTTCTATGACTTTCCTCTAGTTATGAGAACAGAAAAGAAGTATACATTCAATAACAAAAAACCTGTAGTTATTTCGATGATTTCATTTCACAGCGGTTGTCTTGCAAATTTAAAGTGCTACAAATGATCAAATCTATCCATCATACAAAACAGATTTGTCAGTCATATATTCAGATCTCATGCTTTACTGCTACGGGAAAGCAGGGTAATGCAGTAATGCTAATGCAGGGTGGAGCAGCTCATCTTTCACAATTGAATAAAGCTGTACACACCATGCAGTTGGTCTCAGGCAATGCAAAATCTGTGAATGAGAACATTTTCCTCTGGCTCACGTGACTCACTTGTCTTAAGATTGTTTGGATATTCCCATCAAGCATTTCACCTTACACCGCGGTCGTACACAGTGGATGAGAGGGCTCAGTGTCTTCATCAAGAACAATCAGGTACAATGGTATTGAACCTGTGACTTTCACATTCCAAGACTTATTGTTATAAACTGTCAAATGTGCACAGAGATGTGATCCATGTCAGTGTAATTTGGTACAATTCCCTTCACTTAAACATTGAAAAAATATTCTTTTTAAGATACCTGTAAGAGTTTTATTCAAATAACCAACACATATAAAGTCTGTGGTCCAAGAGCATCTGTCAGTATCCAGGCTTGCTGTTCAAGCTCGTTATTGAGTTCAAGGATGTAGTTGTGTCTCAAGTCTCATCAAGTCTATTAATATGTCAAAAGAGCAAGTTTGCAGGGAGAAGCCGCCCTGACATGTGGGCGACTACTCTTCATTTGTATTCACACAAAACCAAGTCGAGGCCTGCTTGTTCCTTAAGTTTCTGTTTGGGGAAAGTGTGTCCCAACAGTCCTGATAGTAATGTCTGCTTGTGCTGCTGTGAGCGATCCTCTGTCACACACACAGCCCTCATGATGCCGGTCACTCTCGATCAAGGTTCATCTTTTGGAAGAAGGCCTTTCCAAACTCATAGGTGCTTATCATAACAGCGCAGGCTGGGGCCACTTTGATCACCCTGGGCATGAAACCTGGGGAAATACAAATGATTTCACCTTTGAGCAAAGCAAACATTGCAGTTTTACTTACCATAAGACAAAATAAGTGTGTACCTGCAAAAAGGCCCCTGTAGCCCGACTCGGCCCATATTTCCTTCATTATGTGCCATGTGGACGTGGTTCTCTTTAAGGAAACTAGGAGGGATGGGAATAAGTTACTGTTTAGAAAATGCAACACACATAAGTAAACACACTTCACATAATAGCACCAGTACAAACCTCCCAGAGTATCCATTTCTCCCAGCTGGATTTGTCTCCGTGTTTTCACCACATCAAAAGGGAGCGTCAGGATCGCAGCAATCTAGATGCCATGACAGACAACAACAGTCATATACTGGACAATACACAGGTGCAGCCAATGGTTACACAATCCGTCAGATATTATCTGTGCATGAAGCATTCACATCAGAGGGGCAGTTGCCTAATTACTGGACAAGAAACATTACAGTGTGAAGGTGGGTCAGTCACTGGCCTGATTCTCTGTCTGTTTTACCACAGAATAACAGAGTTACAAAGTGGGAGGAGATATTTTGGCTGGTTCTAGTTTCAGAAGTAAAAGTCTCAATCATTTTCTCATAGATGATGTCAGGTGACTCAGTTGGAGCCCTTGTAAAACTTGGATGGCCATTAAACTCCCTCAGTTTACTATTGAAATCTAGGTCAATTTTGGAGGATTCACTACAACTGAGGCAGCTGAGGTAATATTTAGAGCCAAACTGACGGAAAAAAACATTCTCAGAATCAAGTTGAAATTAATAATAATAAATGACAACAAAACTGGACTCTCTTGATTTATCTGGGAGTAACTAAAGCTGAGTACTTACAGCTCCAGAGATGGCTCCTGCAGTAAAGCTGATGGAGATGGCCTGAGTCATTCGGGACCGCTCACATAGCTTGGCCTTTACCAGTTCATAGTTAAACCAGTACAAAGCTGCAAATACACACAAACAGAAACAGTTCATTTGCAACTAGTGGCAATATTTCAAAATCAAATCAAAAATGTTTCCATATAATGTGAAGATAAATGATAGCAGGATGTCAGTAAAGTAAGGGGAATATGGTAGAGAAAGTCTAAGAAGAATTTTGGTGAAGTGTTTGTTGGGGTTAGGGTTAGGATGTAATATCTGGAAAGAGCATGTCTTGTACCCATTAACAATAAGTTTAATACTTATTTAGCCCCACACTCACTCTCTCTCAGCCTTAAGGTGGCTATAAAAACTCTGCAGTTTTCTTAGAAGAAAAAAGTTTCAAAACATTCACATATGCTTCTCAAAGCGTTCCTGCAGCTTCAGACGCTACTTTATTATCCATCCATATACTCAGAATGTTGCAGATAATAGGTTTGTAAAAATATGCTTCAATATTATATTTCCAGCTGATTTTAAAGAATGTGGCTAGTGCAACACGGACAATCTGAAGATATTAAATGACAGCAGAGGAGTGAAATATGCTGCAGGAGTGGTTTGACAAGTTTCTATGGAAGATAAGATACTTTTTTCCCACTGTAATTGTAACCAACATGAAGTAAAGCTAACCACAGCCACATTTCAAGTCTACAGAGGATGAATGTTTGATACATTTTGTATTTAGCATCTCTGTAATGACACTGTTCCTTAAATGTAGTATCAATATTTTGCGTTCTGCGGTGCTGCTCTCACCAGAGAAGGGTACGTCTCTGAGAACGGTGGGTCCCCAGCCCCTCCACAGTGACAGCAGGCCATCCTGGGCCACAGCAGAGCGGATACACACCCGCAGCTCGCTGTAGGACAGTCGACGAGACTGCATCTTGGTCCTGACCAGTTCCAGAGGGCTGATCACTGTCACGGCCCCCACTGCAACACACACACACACACACACACATTGGAAGTCAAAAACCCATTAACATATTACAGTGAGAATATCTGCATGTGCTTGTGCTTTAATATACTTACATCTGGCCAGACCCCCAGCAACAAGAGGGACGTGGCTGCCGTGGAAACCCATACCGTATCTCAGGAAGTCCCGCAGCTGGTCGTAGCAGGTGAAGTAGATGATGGTGGCAGGTACAGCCATAACCCTGCAAGCACACATGTAAACAAAGGTTTCAAATAAGTAAATGTTGGGCAACATGCAGTATCAATGGATAATAAAAAAACATGTGTTAGTTTGTTACTAGAGGTAGACTAATAAGATGGGTGTTCCTTCCAGAATGCACATTTAAAATAGTCTGTCTACAGTTAAAACCAGAGTCATTTGACACTCACAGTGTTGGTGGTAGGCCACTCCACAAAGACCTGAGTCCTTCGTGTCGAGTGATTTTCACAAAAGCATCCTGTGGCACAAACAAACATTTTATTTTTGGAACGTTTTGATTCATTTCGTGGCAAAAGCAAAGTTGCTCACACACTCATACTCACAAGTGTTCCACTGAAATGTGTTGGTGTTTTGTACCAGCTGGCGCCACTCGTTCCATTCTGACACACATAGATGTGATCCATCAGTCCATTACAATACAGGAAACACTTCCCTGTGAGACACAACAGCCAGGGGTCAGCAGGATTAAAAATATATGATAACTTGTATGACCCTGTCCTTCCCAGCAAACACCAGATAATTTAAAAACAGCATTCTAGTTTAAAAAGCATCTGAATATTAGCATGATTCAATCTGTAAAGTATTCATGTTCTAAGTTATAGAATCCTTTACAGAGGAGCGAAAGGTAATTAATAATACATGCAGTGGCAATGACCACAGAGTCACTCAGCAGATAACATCAGGGTTTGGCCTTGTCACTGCTTACACTGCCTATTTATTTAGGGATGGTTTTAGATAGACTATTGACAAAAGCGTCAAAAAAAAACTAGAAACAGAATCATTTCACAACCTGCTCCTACTACAGATTTTACCCCATGCAGATATCACAACACAACAGTCACTAGGGACAGAAAGCTGTGAGGTGTAGCTAGGGAATGTTTTCAGTGCTGTTTACTGTTTCTTGAAGCTGCCAAACTGTAGAATCTCTACAGACATGAAATGGTCATTTAAAGCCAGGTACAAAAGTGGAGTCATATAACCAAATCTTTCATGCTGTACACCAACAAACAAATAAGACTGAAGGCCAAACAAACACGTGCATATCTAAGCTGATTGAAAACGTGAGTTTTTCTTGCAAAAGGGGTTATTTTGTTTCTACTGGCAACTGGTTAGTCAAACATGTGCCCACATACTGAACATTGTGCTGTATCAACACATTGGTTTTTTTTTAAAAAATGGCGGCCAAGTTTAAGCACGCAGTGATGGAGGGTCCAATACTCACACTTGGAAGGGCGAATGACGCCACCCCATGGAGCTGATTCACAGGCTAAAGCTACGAAACAAAGCAAAGGGCAGGACAAATTGAGCAAGAGGACAAAAAAGAGCAGTGTGAAAAGACAGAGCAAAAGACACAAAGAACAGGTGTAGTGGGGTTAAAAAAGCACCAAGATACATGGCATCCACAAGCAGCTGTTAAAAGCAAAGTCAGTGTTTCATTACCTAAGTTAATGTACGATCAAAAACCACAGACGAAGGCAAGCTCCTTGTCCTACCTTGGTGGAACGGTGTTTGCTGAGCCTGCAGCCTGATCTTCACAACGTCCAGCGGTGTGACTGTGAACAAATACATTGAGAGACTCAGTTAATATGATGACATACATCCAGTTGCAATTTATTAGGTACACCTCATGAAAACTAATGCAATCAAATACAATACCAGCAATAAATGCCCCTACCTTCGTGAAGGTTAGAATATTTAGTTTTTGTTGAAACTGTTTTAGAGAGATGTTGTTTATACTATATGGTCATTTTGGAGGCTGCAGTTCATAGTGCTGTTGAACTGTACTGCATTATACTGGCAGGTGTCTATTATTTTGTCCACCCAATTTATAGCAGTGAACTGAACATCTCCCAAGATGACCATACAGTTCAATCAATAATTTTCTAAAACAATAAATTTCAATAAAAACAGAACATTACAAGCTTCATGAAGGTAGCAGTTAATGCAGGACTGCTGTATTAAACTGCATTAATTTTAGCTAGGTGAATCTGAAAACTTGCAACCGAGTGCAAGACTTTGGTGACAATAAGCCAAGTGTGTGCACAAGACAAAACACTGTGGAGAACTCCACTGGAAAAAAAACAATTATTGAATTTATAGACGACACAAGTTGCTGTTTCTAGTCTTTGTTTCCATGATCTCACCAAAAATAGATGTGAGGAGGGCTCCAGTGCCCGAAGCCAGCATCTGCTGCACTGGAGAGATGGCAGCCACGGGGCCGCTGCTGGCCCGCTCCCCCATCCTGCCCACCTGTCAGAGCAAAAAAAAAAAAAAAAAAAAAAAAAACATGTCACGCCACATAACGCTGAGAACACAATGTTCTGTAACTTAAGTTCACAGAGGTGTTTTCTGACACCGTCCAACCCTTGAAGCCAAATATCTTTGTCTCCTTGTTATGTAAAACAACTAAGGAGGATTGTTGGTGTCCTGCAGGATCAACAACCTAATACCTCATTTGTGGATAGGTCAGTGTCCTGTTATGTCAGAGTGCTGATTGTGTGACAACTGCTCCAAGGATGCTCCAAGTCATTGTCACAGCAATAAAAATCAGACTAAAATAGTGTTATCCAAAAATAGTAGAAGTGAAAGAAAACAATTAACTGCAATTAATTAATTAAAACACACAGGCCAATTGTTCCTGAATAATAAAGTCGGACCAGACATCCTTCATTGATGTGAGCAGGGTAGGTCTAGGCGGGGTTGTTACAATGGGGTTGTTGAAACATTATGATAACTTATCTACGACATGCATGTCACCACACAACCAGTGAAACCCACCTCTAACTGAGAGGGTGGGTGTAGAAGATAAATAACATTTAATCACCCAATAGTGAAATGAACAAAAACTACTGAGGGTAGACAAAGAAATGTACTCAGGACGACATTCAATAAGTGGTTAGTGTTTTAAAGAATTTACACACAATGTCAATAAATCCATCACTAGCAGCCAAGATGTTTTCTTAATGAAAACGTGACTTTCCTGTTTTCAAACCTGTGTGGTTGCCTTTTGTTTCCCCTGGCTTGTCCTATTTCTGGACTTAAATACACTTAAGTGTGACAGTCATAGCTGTTTGCTCCTCCTCAAGGTTTGTCTGGCCAATAAGCTCCTTTGTCCAACAAGTGTTTCTTCCATGGCCTAAAATAAACATGTAGCTCGATATGTCTAAAACTCAGAAGATATCTGTTTCTTCCTGTCACCTTCATCCAAATTACACAACATTGTAAGAAGATGCATCTCATTATATATACATATAAATACTTGACTACATTACACATATTGACAGCGCCAGTTAATGAAAAACAGGAAGACACATAACTTTAACTCTAATTATATTAAAGTTTCATAGAATTATGTAACTCAATCAATGATCCAACCTTTGACACTTTCACTGTTAGCACTCTTCAGCATTAGCTCGCTAATTTAAGCTAACACACAAACAAAATGAAAATATTTAAATATAAATTAACCCACATTTGAAGAGAGGAGGAAATGTTTGATTAAAGGTCAGTACGTTATTTTATCAAACGCATTGAGCCAAACCTGTTTGACAAAGTCTACGTTATGATGTAACTGTCAGTTACATCTCAGTCAACTGAGTGCTAGTTAGCCGAGCAGCTAGCTAGCTTATCAGGCGGCTAACGGCTACTCACCGCTACTTCAGCCGCCAGCGTCGTTCTGAAACAGAGGCGGCTCCGTCCATTTCAGTTAAATTACCGTTAGGCTGCTGCATTTAAGAACAAACGTTAAGACGTAGTTTATTCGGGTTCTCCATCGTGGAGAACCCGTAAACATGAGTAGCAGCCGCGGAAAGTGTTCACAGATCTGCACAGAACTGCGCTCAGTGATGGTCGCAGCTCTGAGGCAGAGCGAGCAGCTGCGCATGTTCTGGAGATCAGCGGTAAAATGTCAGGACCCGCTCGGCCCCGCCCCTCCCTGCCGCTGCTGTGGCTCTGGCGCCGCCTGGTGGACGCGACGCTAGGGTGAGCTGCAGCTGTCGCATGTAAACACAGTTTGTCTGTTAGTCAACTGCAACCTGTTCAACAGCAGGAAGTAAACTAAACTGATCGTTATCAGTTCAATTAATTTAATAATCTGATTCAATAGAAGAGACCAGGAGAGACGCTACAGGGTATTTAGGGAAATTAGAAACCCTTCTCTCTCTCTCTCTCTCTCTGACTGTCACTCTCTCTCTGACTGTCACTCTCTCTCTCTCTCTCTCTCTCTCTCTGTCTGTCTGTCTGTCTCTCTCTCCCTCTCTCTCTGACTGTCACTCTCTCTCTGTCTGTCACTCTCTCTCTGACTGTCACTCTCTCTCTCTCTGTCTGTCTGTCTGTCTCTCTCTCCCTCTCTCTGACTGTCACACTCTCTCTGTCAGTCTCTCTCTCTCCCTCTCTCTCTCTGTCTCTCTCTCCCCCTCTCTCTCTCCCTCTCTCTCTGTCTGGGGGGCGTGGCCTGTTCGTTAAAGTGCATGTCTATCTTTTGTTTTAGTTTCAGGTGAGACACTCTACATCTGTCTGCTCACAGCAGCTCTTCAGTCTTTCACAAAGGTAAGAACAAAATAAACTTTCATCCTTCAACATCTGACATAACTTCACCAGCAAAGAAGTCATGTGAAGAATTCTAAAGATATTTTGTAGTGACACCTACTTTCAGATTTTGTTTGCTGTTTTAACATTTCACATGTTGTAAATAATAACTACCTGTGTGTAATGTTCACAGTTTATTCTGACTAGTCGAGATTTACAGACCAACGCGTTTCTTTTGTCATAAACAAGCTAAACGAAACTGAAAGTGTGTTTTTTTTTTAATTTTGTGTAAATTCCTATTGTCTTTGACTTCCTCGTTCATTGCGAAATTAATTTTACAAACAGGAACAGATTAGAAAGAATTATACTTGAAGATGGATCATTTTTGTTTTTAAGTGTGTGATATGATGTTTAGGGGGATTCCACATGATCTTTCACTTTCCTGTCACTGACGACCTGTGTGTGTGTGTGTGTGTGCAGATGCAGAGGTGGGTTGTGATCTGTTGGACTCTCTTGGTCCTGGTTGGTGCAGATGAGTGTCCAGATGGAGGACGATGTGGAGACGATCAAACCTGCTGCAGCAGCCCGGCCAATGGCTACACATGCTGTCCATTTGATCAGGTAGACATGACTGGACTACCTCCATGTCCTGCATCATATTTGCCTCAGCAGATACACTTTTGTCAAGTTGGAAGGAAATAAACAATTTATTACTTTGCCATGTTCTATTTTTAATCATTGCACCAAATATTGGCTGCTTTACATCCTAATTTTCCAGTTACACTTATCATTTATTTAAATGTATTAAATTCTAAGATAATGTATTGTAGTAAGTTCAAGGCCATTATAAAAAATTGTATATGGAAAGACACATTTTGTTTGTTGGTACTGTGTATTTTGATATTTCCTGAAGTTTTTCTGAAGCTCTATGTCAATAATTTTTACTCTTCCTTCGTAGGGCTGCACAATTAATGTAACCTCTGAACAGGAGGTTAAGAGGTTATAATGTAAATGCAGATTACCTATCACCAGGAAAGTCATAGTACTTCAACTTAACTAGAATACTTTGTCCCTTTGTTCATCACATAGTTAAATGTACATATGAGATAACCATTCCCTTGTGCCCTAACATAAAAATGAATTAAGACCATACAGTGGAACTATTCATCCTCAGTGTTGTTTTACTACCTTATTGGCCAGATAAAAGCATGGGCTTCATTTAGCCAGTGTGATAGCAGTTTTAAAACTTTGGTAGTCAAAGTTTTCCTACTACTGCCGTCCTCCTAGGCCGAGTGCTGTGACGATCACATTCATTGCTGCCCTGCGAACACAATCTGCGATACGGCCACGTCCAGCTGTGTGAACTCTACTGTGTCCATCCCCTGGGCAGAAAGAGCTTCTGCTGATCAACCCAGACTCTCTAAAGTAAGAATAACAGACATCTGTGGTTCTCATGATAAAATAATGAGTTAGAGTTTGAGGTATTTAAGGTGAGTGCCCACTTTGAGATCATTTCTCTTTCCCATCCTGCCCCTGCAGTCCTTCAGGATGATCAAGACCTACATGGGGGAGGAAGACGACAACATCTGTCCTGATCAGTCTCGATGTCCTCCTGAGTTTTCCTGTCTGAGGGCCTTGACAAGGTTTGGCTGCTGTCCTCTAGCACAGGTAATCAAACCAAGACAGATACAACATGTAACATTTTTAAACATCCATATATCATTTATTATAATAATGGTGCAATTATCGAGAACATGTTGGTAAGAGCTCCACAAATTACATTGATAAAGTGTATTTTTAAGGTTTTCTTTGCAAAGAATTGCTACAAGGTTATTTAAGTGACAAACTGGAGAAACAAAAAAGAAAAATCAAGTAGAAGAACAGAAACATCATACATACACACAGTAATCCTGGTTGTATTTTGAGTGCATAGGTTATGCAAAATAAATCTTATCTGGAAACCCAGTTACTTCCTGTCACAAAGAGGATCTTTGCTTATTTGGTTGACAAACTAAGCTGTTTCCACTTTGCTGAAGTCAATAAATATGTCACGTGTGATTTCTGCTCTTGTTAATATAAAAGCTTCAGCTCTGAACAGGCAGCCGTTTCCTGTGGTTTCCTGTTGGATTGGTTTACAGCAGTAATGTACAATGCGGTGCAGAGACCGGTAAAGGCTGACTGTACGGCACCTTTACATGTCTGCTACGCTTATTTGGAGTAATATGGTTAAGATTGAACCCTTGTTTCTTTATAAAAATGTTAATATATATATATATTGTATAATAAAATGACTACAGGAGGGAATCCATAACCCACTTAATTCACATTTGTATTGCATTTATTAAGTGAATGAGTGAGTGATTTCCTGACCCTGACAGGGAGTCTCTTGCTCTGATGGAAAACACTGCTGTCCTGAGGGGCACGAGTGCAGTCGAGACAGCCGCTCCTGCGTCAAAAAAGGTGAAACTCTACTACCACTACTACTACTACTACTTAAGTAGCCTCGACTACTGTAACAATGTCTTTACAGGTCTCTCTAAAAAGACATTCGGACAGCTGCAGCTTATTCAAAGAATTATCTTTAAAACACTATTGTTGGTTTATAAAGCACTGAATGGTTTAGGGCGAAAATGCAGTTCTGACCTGCTTCTACATTATGAAACATCCAGACCTCTCTAGAAAACTTGAAGCCTGTTTCAACTCGTAGTTCTTATAAATCAAGGCTTAAAACCTTTCTGGATGTCACTGGCTTTTATTAAATTAATTTGGGGGTCATTTATTCATGTCTTGCGTTGTAGCTGCACTGTCACCTTTATTATCCTATTTTATCTATTTTATCAAATTGTATTTGACCTGTGTCTTTGTACATTGCCTTGCATTTCTTGTTTATTTGTCTCAATGCCTTTCGAGTTATGTAAAGCACTCTAATATCTCAAGGCTCCTGAACTTATCATAGGTAGATTTTGAAATTTGATGTTATATTATCATGTTGTTGCAGATCTTGTGACTACAGTTCTGTGCAGCGACGGAGTGTCAGAGTGTCCAGATGGAACCACCTGCTGTGAAAACCTAGAAGGCAAGTGGGAATGCTGTCCCATGCCAAAGGTACAGAATGCTTGATCTCTTCATTACAGACGTACACAAAGGTGGCAGCTTTCAAATGTTAATGTTACTCTCCACTATAAGTGAGATTATGAATGAGGAAAAAGTCAAATGATGGATTTGCATGTCCAGTTATTGTGACTTTATGGTGTCATATCATGTGTGGTTCTGTGGTGATACTCCATCTGTCTTTATTGTCTGAACAGGCTGTGTGCTGCGAGGATAAGATACACTGCTGTCCTGAAGGCACCGTATGTGATGTCGAACACTCCAAATGTATTTCCTCTACCAAAAAAGAGTTGCCAATGTGGGCCAAACTCCCTGCAAGAGTGAGAGCAGAATGGGAGAACCAGAAAGGTCAGATTCGGTTTTTTGGAAACTCACTTCCTCATTCTGACTGATCATTGTTTTAATCTGAGTGTTCACACAGCCTGATTTGGGTGTGTTTCTACTTTCAGAGGGAGAACAAGTGACTGCAAAGACAGCTGATGATGGCGGCTCAGAAAATCCCCCTGAAGCCACCACAGTGAATGCAGCAGCTGCAGGTGAGATGGTTATCAGGTTATCATGCATCGATCAAATTATGTAGAACGAGCACACAACTAAAAATAAAGTAGAGGGGCATCACAGATGTATCAGAAGATGCACATAATGAGACCAGATGTTCAGATCTAGCACAAAGGTTTAAAGTAGTTTCTGAAAGTTAAAGGTACAAATTCACCAACAGACCTTTCTCATAGCAGACGCTTGGTTTAATAACATTAATAACGGCTGCATTCCATTTAATTCAGGTGTGTCAGTGGGTGCATAACTTACCGGCACAGCTAAATTTGAATGTTTTCAATTGCAGCATTTCCTTCTATGACAAGACAAAATTTATGCAGCAGCATTAGTCCTGCATGCAGCTGTGGAAGGTTGCATTACCAGTAACTGTTCTGGTATCAGTAATAGTATCACTAATGTATCCTATCATGGTAATCTGATGCAACTGGTTTTAAAGGTAGTTAAACGTAACATTGAATTGTAATTGTGCCTCAGTGACATGTTTCTTTCATTCAAAATGTTCAGTTCTGACATACTTTTTTATCAGCACAGGGACAGATTTCAGATATGTAGGAAATGTTGCTATTGTTGTTTTTTTTTGTCCAGGCAATGTCCCCTGTGATGATAAAGTAGCATGTCCAGATGGCAGCACGTGCTGTAAAAAACAAGAAGGCGGCTGGGGTTGCTGTCCTCTACCTGAGGTACAGTTTTGACTGCCATTTTTCAGATAGTCCCATCTTTGTTGTTAAAGGCGTGTTGTGCATTAGGGTTTATTTGTGTTTCGTGTCAATTCCCAGGCTGTTTGTTGTGAAGACTTCATTCACTGTTGTCCACACGGTAAGACATGTAATCTGGCTGCCCAGACCTGCGATGACGACACATGCTCTGTGCCGTGGTTCGAGAAGGTTCCCTCAATCCCCATGCAGGACGTACAGGTCGGGAATGTCACGTGTGACCCCACCTTCAGTTGTCCTGATGGCACCACCTGCTGTAAGAACAAAGCAGGAGACTGGGCCTGCTGTCCTCTACCTGAGGTAAACACACAGCACAACATGCTGATGATTTAAAACCAGTTTTTAACGCAAAGCATCAGTTTTTACACTGCACTTCCCAAAATCATTTGCCAATCCCCTGCAATGATGAATATCACCACTCATGCTAAATACTCAGTTGTTCTGTCAGACTTCTTTAAAGTTATGTAGTTAATTTGTATATTTATTTTATATCAAATCGAGCATTTGTAATTATGCATGTTTCGACTCTAGCACTGATTTTGATGATTTCACTGAGCCTGACTGCTTTGACTGATAATTCTCTCTTCTCATGCAAATCCATACATCCAACTGTCACTTAACAATGCTTGTGACTTGTTTCATTCAAAAGGCCGTCTGTTGTGACGACCATGAACACTGCTGCCCTGCTGGCACCATCTGTAACCTGGAAACCTTCACCTGTGACAGCAGCTCAGGCTCAACACCCGTGCTACAGAAGATGCCTGCATTTGCCACAGAGGCTCCCACTACAGTGGCGACTACAACCAAATATACTGTAGGAACGAGCACAGAGCAAATGGGGGAGGAGGAGGAGAATAAAGGGGTGGAGGGCAACGTTCAGTGTGATACCCACACCAGCTGCCCTCCATCCACCACCTGCTGCTTCATGACCTCAGTTCAAAGGTGGGGCTGTTGCCCGCTGCCAGAGGTGAGCGCCGCTTCTTCACCACATCACTGACCCCCAGTAACACATATCCTGAATTTATATATATCCTGAAAGCTGCAATAGCAAGGAATTTACCATCTAATGGCATAAAACGACCATCATACTGTATATATGACTCTAACTGATTATTTTTACTATCGATTATAGAAAAGCTTCACTTTAATACTGTAAAAAAAAAATAATGCAGGATGTTTATATACTGCTTATAAATGCTAAATTGCAGGGGGGTTGTTAAAGTGTGGATCAGAAAAAACTCAAGCTCAAACCTGCTCATAGTGTTGGATGGTTCTACAAACAACTGAATGGCATCACTTTCTCAAACCCCCAGAGACAAACGATAGTATGATGATATGCTTCCTCTTCTGCAGTGGCATCTCTACTCTCTTCTGTGTTAACGTCTGACTTCATTAATTCTATCAGCTAGAAGCCACAATCACTAGCGCAATTACTTCAGGCTGTGACTTTAAATTTATAGAAGTTGCAGATTAATTAATTAAATTTATTGTGCAGAAGATCACTACACCACTGGAGTTTTTCACTAGTCATTTGAAAGCAGAACTAGAAAACAGGATGGATGATGTGAAAGTAGCACTTCCTCTTTCACTTCTCTCCAGGCCGTGTGCTGCGCTGATGGGAACTATTGCTGTCCTGCCCAGTACAAGTGCGATGAGCAAGGGACCTCGTGCGTCAAAGGAGAAGTGGTGATCCCGTGGTACACCAAGCTTCCAGCTACCGACAGCGTCCAAACTGATCTGAGCTCTGTGAAGTGTGACAGTCAGAATCAATGTCCTGAGCAGACCACCTGCTGCCGGCTGGTCACAGGAGAATGGGGCTGCTGCCCGCTGCAAAATGTGAGCGCTGTGTGTGTGTGTGTGTGTGTATGTGGACATCACTGTGAAGAGTGCAGCTACTTTGACATGAAAATATAAGACGCACTATCAGCATACAATTGCCTTGTCAGGGTTTGCTCATGTAAAATAAGGGATGTCATCACTAACCTGGAGCATGCTGTGTCTGCAGGCTGTGTGCTGCCCAGATAAGGAGCACTGCTGCCCGCAGGGTTACACCTGTAACATCGCCTCGAACACCTGTCAGAAGCTCATCATGCTGCAGCTGGAGACCGTCCCGCTGACACTGGTGTATCTGCCTGAGCATCAACCCCAGCTCGATCCCTTAAAGCACAGAAACGTCAAGTGTGATGACCAGACCAGCTGCAAAGATGGAGAGACCTGCTGCAGGACGTCGGCTACGACATGGGGCTGCTGTCCACTTCCTAATGTATGATATGCAGTCATAACTTCAAACTTTAAAAGAATAGTTTTGGGAAATCCACTTCTTCTTCTTGATGAGAGTTTGATGAGAAGATTGATCTGACTTTCATGTCTGTCCACAGGCGGTGTGCTGCAGCGACATGATGCACTGCTGTCCCGCTGGCTGCACCTGCACTGAAGGTGGACAGTGCGAGCAGAACACCAGGCTTAACTGGTACAACTGGCACATGTTCCTCGCCAAGAAAAAGAGAGCTCTAATACTGTGACAACATCTCCTCTGTACCATCATTTGATTCTGCAAGCAATGCACTAATGGAAAATCACGTAAAGGGACTTAATGATTAATGGTTAAATGCTTTTTGGGACACCGTGAAATTGAATTACACTTGGGGTTATGATGTTCTGAGATCTTTGAGTTGCAACAACAACTACATGCAATGATGTTCATAGGTCATTAACATTTTAATAACTTATTTTAAAAGTGATCTCACTTTTGAAGTTGGTTGATATTACAAGCACAAAGTTTCTTTCTTCAAACTCTACTCCATCCATAAAAGGATCAACTGACACACTCCACAGGTGATATGATTCTTTTCACTGTCGCCTGTTTCTGTTTGTCCTGCTTCAGCTGCCTTGTGTTTCAAAGTACACTTCTCTCTCAGTAATCAGTCACAATTAGGACCATAATTAAACATCTTTTATCATTTTTAACACAACAATCATGAACTTCTCTGTGATTCCACCACATGATGAATAAATCTTGTCAGTACTTGGTTTGTCCGAGTGTTTACAAATATTTGTGGCATCATCTGTTATTAATTTGTCATCTTCCTGGAATGATGGTTTAAAATCAACAGTTTTAGTTTTATTGTCACTTATCAGAATTGAATGCACATCACGAGACAAACATGCTACATGCTTGATGCAGCTCAATCTGTCGAGGAGTCAGCGAGATCTCCACATGTTCTATAAAACTAATAAACAAGATTTGGTGTTACAGCTTTACAACTGTCATTCATTCAGTAATCAGAGTACTGAAGTGAGGTTTCTGGGAATGAAAGACACAAACAGATTAAACATCAATTTAAAATTCATGCTTTTTGTCTGGTAACAAAAATATAAAAAACCTGAAACTTGCTGTTAATGGTGACAAAACAAAATAATTTTTCCTTATGTTTACTTCCGGGATGGATTTCCACCTTTTAGGCTGACGTCGTCCTGTTTGAGTCTTTTTTTGACGTCAGGATTTTTTTTAGTGACTTGGAATATTATTCGTGTTAATCGGGCCTCCCCTTCACGAGCAGTGTAAAGCTAAGTAGACAAAGAAATCACAACTTCCGACTGTTCATTTAAAAATAAAAGCCTAAATAGGGAAAATATTTTTCTTGCCGTGACGTGTACTATACATAATATAAATGTAGTTAATATGGATTTAAGTATGAAGACTAAATACAATATAAAATATATTTTTTTGTGTTATTTATTATACACATGTTGTTTGTAATTAGACACTATACAACAAATCATTTAGTGTAATTTTATGTAGCTTGATTAAGTAAACTTTTTAGGAACTTTGAGCATTCTTTGAAATACATTACTTCATATATTAAAATGTTAAACATGGAAGTTGTTTTAGCCGAAACACCTAAACTCTGAAATAATAAGACTCAGTTATAACACTATAAACATTATGATTTCCTCCATAATTTCAATGCAAAACTTTTTTAGAAATGTGAAATTTTCTAATGAATGTACAGCAGATTACGCAGTCAGATATCTATGATTAGGCAAAAATTGCAGTACTGCATTTTAATTGTAATTGAGTTTTTTAAAGAGTGCTGCTCAAGAGTTTCATTTTCAAATTTTAAGTTTGACTTTTTTGTAGTAGCTCTTATTCTGAAGACAAACGCGCCGTACTTCCGGTATCTTCCTCGCTTTGACGTGTCTCCGCTTTGACGTATGAATCATCGCCGTCAAGATGGCGCTGCACCTGTTTCTGCTGTGATGATCGTGATCCCGGTTTCTGCGCAACAGACGAAAACAAAGCTCCGGAAACAGAGTTTGAAAAACCCGGAGACGTAGATCCGCAGCTGGAGCCACGTCCGACAGCCAACATGTCCACAGAGGAGCTGTCGGCCTCGGACAGCGAGGCGGCGCTGGCCGGCGCCGGGGAGCGATGGGCACCGGTGGGCGCCGTGGCCAGTCCGGAGGACGAGAGCGGCAGCGGCGGCGCTGGCCGGCCGGCGCACAGAGGCTCGTCCCCGGCCACCGAGCAGGAAATGGCCGTGCGGCTGGAGAAGCTGGAGGAGGAGCAGGACCTGCTGAACTCCTCTCTGCTCGCACTCACCTCGCACTTCGCCCAGGTCCAGTTCCGACTGAAGCAGATCGTTCACGCCCAGAGCGAGGAGAAGGAGAGGATGCTGGCCGAGCTGGAGGAGTTCGCCTTCAGGGGCTGCCCGCATGTGGTGGGCTGCCGGGCTCAGGACGCCCAGCAGCTGCAGAACGCGGTGAGGCTCCGGGTCAGGACAGCAGCACCTGCACACAGTGACAGAGGGCATGATGGGAAAACACGACAGGCTCAGATCAGTTAATCCTGCTTTAACGATCCCCATTACATCACCATGTACATGTGGACTGTAATTACATTTCATCCATGACCACAGGTGTGTGTGTGTGTGTGTGTGTGTGTGTGTGTGTGTGAGAGAGAGAGAGAGAGAGAGAGGGCGTTAGAGCTGATAAATCAATTTGTCATCAGACAGAAAAATAAACTTTAATTATTGGGGCAGAAGTGCAAAACATAACCTGTTGAGAAGATTTTGTGCTTTTGCATATTTCTGTGTTTTTGACTGACCAAAAAAAAAGCAATTTGCAAATATGATTTAGGTATTTAAAAATTGTTATTGATATTTTTTTTTAAACCAATCATAATCAGTGTTAGAAAATAGTTGTCACTTTAATCAATAATGAAAGTAGTGCTTATACTCGTACCTGCACGTATCCACAGATGGACACTGTGCACTCACTAAAAACACAGATATAAATTAACAGCTATATACAATATATATATATAATATATACAATATATGGTGAGTCTGCTTGTTCACCTCTGATGAAAGTGTGCTCGTTGCGTCACACTCTCGGCTGCTGCACCCACCTCTGTTTTGTTCCCAGAGATCTCTAATCTCCACTGGAAAATGTTGCTTTCTGGCACGAGTGTGTGACTCACTGCGCTGCAGGTTCAATGAAAATGCCTCCAGCAGATCATTATCTGTTTAATAAAGGCTTCTGTGTACACAGCGGTGATGAAGCAGCCCGCTTTGTTCCTGCCATCGTTTACTCCCTGCTGCTTTACATTTAGTCTAAATGAAGCAAAGCCTCGGCATCATGTAATAATTGTTTGAAATTATAGCTCATCATATTCTCCACCCTAAAGGTCTTTTTGTCATTTTTCCCTCGTTGCATGCTTTACTTGCAGGGGGATCTGGTGAGTATGACACCTGATGTCTCTGTGAGAGTTTGGTGTGTGTATTCTTGTGTAAATGTTGTGACACAAGTAATAACACTTTGACTCCTTACAATCTTAAACATTGTTATTGGTCAGGGTCGGGTACATACTGTTCACTGTGGTCACTCAGCGCCGTCTGTCTGTAGAAATTAAAATCATCGCGTGTGTTTCTCCTGTCAGAGTGAGAGGGAGAAGAGGGAGCGACTGGAGGCTCAGAGGGAAAAACAGAAGGATCTCATTTTCCAACTGAAGACACAGCTGGATGATCTGGAGCGCTTCGCCTATCAGGAGGGCAGCTATGACTCGCTGCCGCAGTCTGTTGTCATGGAGAGGCAGAAGGTGGGAATGTGGAAATGCATCTATATAATACTCACCACTGGAACTGGGTTCAATCCTGTCACATGTTAATGTGTCAGTGGCTACAGGTTGTCTGATCAGCTGTGAATCCTGATACTTATTAATTGCTTGTTATCTCTGAGAAAGTAATAATTACAACATGCCAAATGAGAAACCAAGCAGACATTATCCAAATCCAAATGATCAGGACTTGCCTGTCTGTTACGTTGAGCACATAATGTGGTGTTTACCTGCTTCCGATCAGGTGTAACAAGTCAAACATCTGTTCTTAAAGTGCTTCAGGCTTTAGAGTCATATATAGAGAATTTGTTTGGAGAGCTTATCCAAATACATTTGGCCCATCCAGAACCTGCTTTTTGGCTTTTTATTGTTGCATTTTTCCTTTTAAAAAGTGTATATTGACTGAAAAGTCCACCTGATTGGATCAAGACTAAGAGTCTACAGCCATGGCAGCTCTCCGCCTGTTGGGAAACAGTGTTATAGCCTACAATGATTCTTTAACCTCCGATCTGTCTTCCCTTTTTTCAGGTCATCATCGACGAGCTGATCAAAAAGTTGGATGTGAACCTTAACGAGGACATCGGGAACTTGTCGCCCGAGGAGCTGAGACAGAGAGTGGATGCTGCCATTGCTCAGATAGTGAACCCAGCTAGAGTCAAAGAGCAGCTGGTGGATCAGCTCAAAACCCAGATCAGAGACCTGGAGATGTTCATCAACTTCATCCAGGGTACACAGTCTCATATACAGTACAAACTCAAGTGGATGAGAACTTCCTGTTTCACTGCAGTGTCTGTCTGTTTGTTTTCATTTCACAGTTGTCATTTTTTATAGCTTTGTTTACTGACTTTGCTTTTCCTTCCAAAAGATGAGGTGGGGAACCCTCTTTTATCAGATGGTGGAAGCAGCCAGCAGCCACAGGCAGCAGGGACCAATGCCAGAGCTCCAGGAGTGAAGAAGAAAGGTCAGTCACTTCATATCAACCTGTAACTGCAGGTAATGTTTGTGGTGATAGAACCAGTAGATACCTGAATAAATACCTGTTGATAGTTTACAGCCTTCTGGTCACATGTCAGGGTAAAGATACTTAGGAATCACGTTCTGTGTTCTGTGAATAAAAGTAGGTGCATTTTTTTTTGTTGTGAGCTAAATTTGACCTCTTAGTGTCTTATGCAGGCAGACGCTGTGTGCTTTTATATATCTTGTATTTTGTGATAACTCACACTACATGTTTTAATTGGCCTTTCTGCACAATAGAACCTGCAAATTTTATGCTCACACTGTGCAGATCAGTTGACCAACCATGGCACAGAGCTCACGCTGGATGGAAGTACTACACCCCCAGTGGGGTTTGTCCAGTGACGATTCCAATAAAGTTTATTTAAACAAGACAGCCTCACCCTCAACAATGTTGACTAATAGAGAGAAAGCCAGCATTTGTTTCTGCTATAGATGGAAGTAGAAGAAATAGATGGCTGGAAGATACAGACAGCGTGATGTCTGTTGTGCAGCAAAAAAGTTTTATATCACAGCCGTCTCAGTAAAAACTACAATTTAAACTACAACAAGTGAAATACTACAGCAGAAATATTAGAATCAGATAGAGGAGCTGCTCAAACTTCCCAGAGACAATCAAAATTTCTGACATGCCAGGCATCCGACCGATTGTCTGAGAACCAGATCATAGATCTTTCAGGCAATTATCAGTCACTGTGACGACAACTGATCTGGTAGAAATTAGGATCAATTCTAAATGTCTGGTAAAACCAGTTTGGGGTTAAGATCCGGCTTAATTCGCACAGTGTCTGCCCAATGTTTAAGTTTTCAACTAATGACCTAAGTGTTTTTAAAGATGTATTAACTGATAAACTCTTAATAAAGCCCTTTGTAAAAGGCAGGTTTACTGGAGGTGTTGTTGAAAACCACCAGTGCTGCTGATGATATAAGTCCTCTGTTTCTCCACCTCTCACTGCAGTGGACCCGGAGCAGGCCCAGAAGATGCGGGAGACCGGCCTGCAGCTGATCCAGAAGGCCCTCGCCGTGCTGCAGATCTTCGCTGCGAGCCAGTTCGGCTGCGCGCCCGGCCACGTTCCTCAGAGCATGTGGCCTCAGGAGTCAACAGGGCAGGACTACGGGCCCCTGCTGCAGCGTCTGGAGGCGGCTGTCGAGAAGGTCCGAGTGATGGCCTCTTGCAGACAGCCCTCCCTCGAACATGTCGTCAACTACACCAGCAACACGGCACTGGGACCTCGAGACGAGCTGACGACGTCTGTCAGGAAGGAGCTGGCGTTTGCTCTAAAAGATTTGTTGGCTCACGGCCTCTTCTCACCGTCCCAGACCATGAGCCTGGTGCTGGCACCCATCTCCTGCCTGCTGCCTTACAGACCAGCTCCACAGACCATGCACCCGTGGGAACTCTTTGTTAAATACTACCACTCCAAAAACGGGAAGGCCTTTGTGGAGTCACCAGCCCGCCAGCTTTCACAGTCCTTCAGCCTGCCTGTAGGGGGCGGCCTGGTGACTGTCACCCCTAAGCAGTCTCTGCTGTGGGCCATTCACACTGTGCTGAAGGAGCACGGACGCTACAAACGAGGACCAGACACAGAGTTCAAAGCGCTGGTGTGCATGGCTCTGAATGAGCAGCGCCTGGTGTCCTGGCTCAACCTGCTGTGTAAGTCTGGGACTCTGATACACCCGCACTACCAGTCCTGGAGCTACATGGCCCAGACCGGCTTCGAAGGAGCCCTGCGAATCCTGGGCCGCATCAGCCACCTCAAATTCAACCTCCCAGTGGACCTGGCTGTTCGGCAGCTGAAGAACATTAAGGATGCTTTCTGAGGAGGGACCAAAAAGTCACCAAATCCATGAAAAGTAAAGAAACATCAGCCTCAGAACCAAGTATTTTATCAGCTAAACTACACTGCTCTTACCTGGTATTCAGGACCAAAAGCATGACTTTGTGCTTCAAGTGTGTAACCTTATTGTAGGTTATTCAAGTAGCCACCCATCGCAGGTAAAGTGCAAGTGTGTGATGTCTACAGTACATGCATGGATGATTATGTTGTGTGAGCTTCAGCTGTAAGCAACCATAATCTGCATATCCCACTATGTTTAAGATGCCAAAATGTCAAGATGACAATGCTACTTGTACTGTAAACATGCCTTAGATTGGAGATTGAGATTACCTCATGTTGAGTGAAGCCTTCCTGACCTTTGCAACCTGTGCTCATCATTGAGTATCATTGCCCTGTGTGTGTGATCGTGCCCTAACCTATGCAGCAAAGAGATGTTGGATTTGTACAGTATTCAGTACTGTAATGTTGTCGCCACTTAGAAAACCCAGGAAGAAAAGTAACATGCAGAAAGACTTGTCCATACTGTGGTTTCTACACAGTAACTAGGAGCTTGTGACGTATTGGTTCTCGTTGGTGCTTGTTCTGCTCCGTTGTTCACAGTGACTTCTGTTACGGAGTTATTTAGGTGGTAAATCATGTGTAGCAGATTGGTTGATCGTAAAAGCTAAACAGCAGCATTCAGGTCAACTTGAAATGAACAATGTCTTACAGTTTCCACCATGATGCACGGGGCAAATGTGCAGTTAAAGTGTTGTGTAACATTATGCAGCTATTACACGCCCTCGACTCCATTTTAAACCTCTGAGGCTGTTATCTCTTCTTGCACGTTTTTTTTTTTTTTTCAGGTGTGTAAACAACAGTTAGACCCTGTATGAACTGCTGCTTTTCTCCTATTCCAGGTGTAGTTCAAATTAACTGACAGTGATATTGTATGATAGGAACTCATTGATGTAATAGCTTACATCTCATATGTAACATGATTGCAGGATATTAAAGGATTAGTTTTTTCCTGTTTTTCAGAGATGTGTGTTTTAATCTTCCTAAGACAGCTGAGTTGCACGTATGATATCCTTAAATACTGAATGTATAAACCATAGATGCTATTAAACTGAAGTTAGTTTATATCTGCTGTTTGTTTCCCTGCTGTTTATGGGATTGAAACTTCAGTGTTCCTGGGCCCACATGTATGTATCAAACCTCTGAGAGTAGGCATGCTGATAAAAGATCACTGTGTTTATATTTCCTGAGATAAAAACCCGATTCCACAACTGTACCCTTTGTGACCTGAGTGCACCTAGAGACACATTTTATTCTTTATTTTATGTTACTGTGTAAATGGAAGCTTTGTGTTCTGTTTGGGCGGTGTGTAGTAAATGTAATGCTGTATTTTACTTCCTTATTTTCCCATTTCTGTTGCATTTTGTTCAGCTCTTATGTTTTGATTTATGTAAAGACACATGTATTTATTGGATAGCATGTTTTAGCTCAACACTGAAGTGGGTGGAACATATCAGAACACTTTGTTAAAGTAGCTGCTGAACTGTACGTGTTCAGTCTGGGAACAATAGAAACACTGAATCATTTAAATTATGCTATTTATGTTATTTTTACTTCTTTGCTTTAATCAGAAATAATATATTGGGATATGTGAATTGTGTTTATTTTTTGTTTTTATCATGTTTAATGCTTATCTACAGCTGTAAACAAATTAAACATAGTACATGAACTGCTGTGGTGCTTATGAGTCTTTATCCTTTCAGTTTTGAAGAAGTCAAGAAACAAAACTTTACACTATTTTGGTTTGGTGTGTGTTGGTTTGTTTTAATGAAAATCCCTTTATTTTCCAACTTTATTTAAACACATCTCATGCAGAACAAGGGTGACAACATCCTGAAGAAGATATCCATTGCATTTGTTAGATAAAACATATGTATAAGCTGATTTCAATGAATAAAAAATAAAATAATTATTGCTTTGTTACACATCTCTAAGATGGAATAGATTCAGAAAATTTGGAATTACTGATTTGAAATTTACCAAAGTATAAAAACTGTATTTTCTGTTTTTTGTTTTTAGCTTTGTTACTTCTTCAGTAATTTTATGATTTGTTTAATGAGCAAAATAATCATCCAGCATTCTCCAGATGTTGTTGTGTATGAAAAGTTGTGGGTGACGTCTACAAATCTTGAATAAAATCTAAAAATGTATAAGTTTGTGGGATATTTACTAAGATTTTGTAATGAATTTAATTTGTTTAGTATAACAAACATATATAGAACATGTTACTTTAGTGCTGCTGAATATCAGTTCCACAGTTTTTACAGACAAACTCTATGATCATGCATGCACAATGAGTACTTCTACTGTTGGTATTTCAAACATATTTTTCTGCTGATAATTGTGTTCTTGTACTTAAAATATTGAATGCAGGACTTTTGTTTGTAGGCGAATTTTATCTTGAAGTATGGTCGATTTTACTTTCTGTTTTACTTGGTAAAGTATCCGTAGAATTAATATCTACACCTGCAAACAAAAGAAACACAATATACATAAACAATAAATATATATGAACAAGAATTTCCCAGTTTGGGACAATAAAGTGTATCTATCTAAATGAAACACAATATATGTGCTGTTCATCTTAGTTTTCATAATTTTTTTTTTTTTATTATATATTTTAAAATTCAATCCTTTAAAGAATAATATAGCAGCCGATCGATGTGTGATTATTTGTCTATTTAAAAGAAATAAATAAAACAAAACGGTCCGGACTTTATTTACAAACAGAAAATTACATCCGGAAGTGACGTATGATGATCGGCAGGGTCAAAGGTGAGAAAAACCTTCTCGGCTTCCTTTCCTGTTGGCGGCGGCCATAGATCAGCATCAGTGAGTGAAATTTCCCTTCGAATAATCTTCATCCATCGCCCCGAATCTGGCCATATTTATAGTTTTTATCATATCACACATGCGACAATAAGTCTTGTAGCCGGGATGTGATTGTTATTTTTGTGTAATTTTATTTGACAAAGGGAGAAAATTAGAAGATAGAGCAGCGTTTGGTCTCGGCAGCGCTCATTTCAACATGGCAGCTTCCTTGATGTAGACACACAGTTTCCATCTGAAGCGTCTGTTACAGAGTTCAGTTTGAAATGTGCAGACTGAGCAGAGTCCTGTTTAGGTTCTCTCTACTTTAACCGTATTCCTGTCATATTTTAGAGCTAAATATTCGGTCCAAGCTCTGGAAATTGACCGTAATCTCCTCGTTAGCTCGAGGCTAAAGCTAACTTAGCCGACCAGTAACAACTAGCCGAAAACTTACAGACGTTTCCTCCAGTTGTAGTGTTTGACTCGTCAGATTCACATCAGTCATTTTGCTTTTGGTCTGTTGAATTTGCTGTGGTAACAAGAGTTGATCGTGTTTTCTTTGTGGCAGAAATGGGCAAGTTCATGAAGCCTGGGAAGGTGGTGATGGTCCTGGCTGGACGCTACGCCGGGCGCAAAGCTGTCATTGTGAAGGTACAACATGGCTCTGGGTGGATGTTCTCTGCTGACTGATGAGACATATTGATGCTGCTTCTACAGAAACATTTTGCTGAACATGTACATGCTCTGAGTGGAGATGTGCTAGTTCATTCTGTCAGGGCTCCCATGTTCCTCTGTAATGGAGTTCTGCATTTTTCACTCAATCTCACACCAATCATCAGTAGCTTCACTAAATTCTAATCAAAGTATGTGAAATTGCAGGAATGTCAAAGCAGCACAGTTGTTTTTTCATTGAGGAATGATGTTCAACACCTGCTTGTTATCACAGTTGCTTTTCAATGTCTCTTTGCAGAACATTGATGATGGCACAGCCGACCGTCCTTACAGCCACGCTCTGGTCGCAGGCATCGACCGCTATCCCCGTAAGGTGACCACCACCATGGGTAAGAAGAAGATCGCCAAGAGGTCCAAGATCAAGGCCTTCGTCAAGGTGTTCAACTACAACCACCTCATGCCCACCAGGTCAGTGTCCTGCGTCAATACTTATTTCCTCTGATAGGATATTTCATTGTTCTCATATTTTAGGTGGTGGACATTATGCTGATGCTGGCACTTATTTGCCAACTATCAAAATCAACTCACTCAAATCAAATCACCACAAAGGTTCAGTTTGGTAGGAAACATCTAATGGCTGAACTTTAAAATTCCTTTTACATGCACTGCTATCATTGAGCTAAAGACTACTCTTTGTAGAAAACTTGATAAAGCATTCATCACTTTGATATTTTCAGTTATTCTATGATTTCTGACTGATTCACGCTTCTGGAGAGTAAGAAACCAGCAGCTCCTCCTAATTCAACACTATTGTTGATGCAAAGTTAATATGAGAAACTTGTCTCAGCCAACATGTGTTAAACTACGTTCATTCTGGTCTTGGTAGTTCTGTTTTCTATGGGCTGCACTCTGTCATTCAACTTTGTCACCTTACAGACCAGTTTTACATAATGATTCAATATAAACATGACAGTCGAAACATTGTATTTCTTTTACAACATAAAGATGAGACCATAGTTTCTTTTATTATATAGACATTTTATCTGGAGCCGTTGAAGAATTATTTGATACATTTTTTTTTTTTTTTTTTCAAGGAAATAAGCGCTCCTCAGTAACTGTTGATTACTTAAATCATCCTGCTCATCCTTGGGGATCCAGGAATTGGTTCAGTTGTATTGTCATGATTTAGCTGTTGAAGTAGGCTGCATGACTTTAAAGTCAATAAATTTCTCTGTATGTGACTGAAACACACATGGATTTGATGAGCAGGTTTATGGAAGGTCATGAGAATCTGAACAGTGATAAAATAACGCTCATTTTCTCCAGCTGCTCATGTGAGAGACGCTTTTTAATGTCAAACTGTTCAGCCGCATCATCCAGCTTCCAGTTGTAAATGTGTACTTGTACAGATGTAAATCAAGCTAAAGAAAGCCATTCTGTTCAGTAACCCTTTCGTGGATAAGTGGATGGTGTAATAACTTCATTGTTGTGCTTGTTTCCTTCAGATACTCTGTGGATATTCCTCTGGACAAAACTGTTGTCAACAAGGACGTCTTCAGGGATCCTGCACTCAAGCGCAAAGCCAGGCGGGAGGCCAAGGTTAAGTTTGAGGAGAGGTGAGTCCACTGCTCTTAGAGTCTCTACTTTTGTTGGATTCCTTTTTACCCCAACATCACTTAGGCTTCATGTTAAGAAGAGGGAAGCTTCAGACGACAACTGAAACAATCAGTCCAAGTACATCAAATCCATGCGTTGTGATTGGACATATAATGGCACAACAGTGTCAATTAACTCCCAAGTTCATGTTCTAATACAAACCATCAACCAGAAATGTCGCTCATAGAATCATGTCATTTGTTAATGTATCATTTTGTCGGAGTTGTTTTAGTGGAATATTCCTACTAAACCTTCCAATTGCTGCAGTGTGATCTAAACTGTGAGATACTAGTTGAGATAAGTTTTTTTGATTTTTGTTTTTTCTGTTTCCAGGTACAAGACGGGCAAGAACAAGTGGTTTTTCCAGAAGCTCAGATTCTAACTTCACCCAGTTTCACAAATAAATGTTTAAAAATGTATTTTGACTGTTGACTCTTCTTTGACATTTTCTATCTTTTGAGTTGGGTGTGGGGGGGGGGAAATGGAAAGTATTAACACTAAGTTTGACTTGTAATGGGAAATTAATTTTCACCTTCACAAACATTCATGCACTTCAGTCATATTTTCTCAGTAAACAACCTCATTAATCAAATGGTGTTCTACACAAATACATGGTGATATTTAATAAGCCTCTTTCATGGCTCATAATGGTTCATCAACTACATGAAAACTGGCTGCAAACTTGAACCTGACTCACTGTGTTAGGTAGAACATTTAATTACACCAGTGCTGTAAATGAATAGGATTAGCATGAACTATTTAAGCAGCTCAAATGTATTAATGTAGGAATAACATGCTTTTAAGTCCCAGCACATTGGACCAGATTCAACTTTATCATTGCACCAAAGTACTGAGACAATAAAATGTATGTACAACTGCAGAATACTGAACATGTATAGAGATATATGAATTACAGTGAGGGATATATGTGAATATGCTAATATAAATACATCATGTGCTGCAGTTGTTGCAGGTGTAAGAATGAGTCATGCTGGTTGACAGAATAAACAGGACAGGATGAGTATGATTACACTATAGGACAGACATACACAGCATGGACAGTGGTTTAAGCCTAAATAGTGCAAGTGAGTGTAGGTGCAGAGGTCAGCAAGGTAACAGCTGAAGGTAAAATCTGTTCCTGAGCCCTGTAGCGCCTCCCACAGGTGAGGAGGGCAAACAGACTGAGCAGGTGAGAGGTGTCCCTGATGCTGCCACACCTCACCTTCGACAGCCTCAGTGGTCAGTACAAGTGGTTTCTTTTTAACATCCTCTATTTGTGTTTTGTTAAATCATTGTTATATATATTAATATATAACTAATGCAGAAACAACAGACAAGACAAGAAACTAGTAGCTGCAACATGTTGGAGTGGTGAAATGTGCTGAACTGTAAATCATCATAGTTACAATAAAAAAAACCATATAATCAGGTTTTAAAATGGTTAAAAAAAAATAATAAAAGTAAATTCTCACCCATCGGGTGACTCCTGCTTCGAATTTATATATCCGACAGCACATGAATGCAGCACCACACCTGTCTCAGACTAAGTGGCTGCAGTGCCCCCTGCTGGAGGCACCAGAGACGTTCAGGGCTGCTGGGAAAAAGAAAGTGAAAGAATAAGTGTTCAGATCGTCGGTGGGTGAGTTCATATCTGCTGCTTTCTTCTTCATCATCTTCACTTTATTTAAACACATCAAGTCACTTTAATGTAGGTGTAACATGACAGTTTTCAGTTGTTGTATGTTTAAAGTTATTCTGGAGTTTTTAAAGGTTTTGAAAGTCGCCGGTTGTTCATGTGAAAACAGGCCTGGATCTGTGTAACTGTAGTTTAACAGTGTTTCTTCTTATTGACTCACAGTCTCTGTCAGGCAAATCTTCATAAGCACATTTAACACACTAGCTTCGGTTGACATCATGTAAAAGCTTTATTTTATTCTTCTTCCAGGTTACTTTCATTATGTCTTCAGACGAGGTGAGGCGTCATTTTGCTTCTTCCTGTTGACATGTTTTTTTACGAGGTTGTTAAAAATAAATATAAGAATTTACACAAAGTATCTGTACTTTTCCTGTTGCAGACATTTTCTCTGTGAGTTGAACTAATTTTCATAATTGTAAAAGTACTTTCACTTCTGACTAACATCCATGAAAGCTGGCTCACCCTGGACCTTAACGGATCACTGACACAGATATCAGGACATATACATGAGGGTGCTGTGTGTTTATTCATCCTGAACCAGTTTCCAGGCTCAGACATTCTGTGTGTTTGTGTTTCAGGATTTCTCTCTGAGCCCACAGCCTCTGGAGGGCAGTTTGGAGGGAATCCAGACTTTAATCCACAACTTCAAGGTGCAGTGAAAGTCAGGAGACTGATGTTTTAGTAGTTTTTGACTAGCAAACATATAAGTAGATAAATATAAAGAAAGATAAAAAGAAACTACTCTCAGTCAGAAGCATAAATAGAAAAATTGACAATAAAACATGAAAAAGTGTTGTATGTGCAACATGTTATTTAAAAGAAAGAGCTGTTAAACATATACATGCTTTTATATGTATAAACACTACAGTTAAGTTCACTAAGTTAATAATTGTGTGTTAATTGTCTAATTGCTAATTGAGTCTATAAAATAAACCTCTTTAACTCAATGACTGTTCAGTCCATCATTGCAAACTCATTTTGAGACAAATCAAACAGAACTTGACAGAAGTGAATTTGATTGATTTCATTTTGAGAGATGGCAAAAATGTCATGAGGAAATTTTAAGACATTTTTAAGACATTTGATTATTTCATTTGTTGATGCTTCAGCCTGAAGTGCACCTTGTGAATTATCTTGATTTCTGTCAACAGAAGAAACATGAGCAGCTGCTTCGGGAGCAGAAGGAGCTGATGGCCAGCAGAGACGACCGGAGGCTTCTGACTCAGCAGTTCAGGATGCGAACTGAAAAACTGACCAAGAGTCTGAAAGAGGACAAGCACGCTTACAAGGAGAAGATTGAAAATGAAAAGGTGTGGATCTTTATTCAAAGTCTAAAAGTGTTTTTTTTTCTTGTTCCCTCATTTGATGTCACAGCTAGACAGGGAACCCAGAATGCAGACACAAAAACTCCAACACGAAAATCACAATAAACTTAAATTTATTTACAAAATAACTGGTCAGAAGGAATAAACTAAAAGAGACAACCATAAGGGTTGCTGAAGGACCAAACTAAGGAAAGATAAAGAGAATTTCAACAGAAGGTGAGCGTCTAATCAGTAGAGCCAAACTGCCAGGGTTCAGGGACCGGACAGGACAAACAGATCACAGCAACACTCAGCAGGCTGGAGGCTGAAGCTGGGAGCAGGTCAGGCAGAGCAGAGCAGGAGGGTTCAGCCTGGAACAGGAGCTGACGGAGGGCCGGTGGAGGAATCCGGGATCCAGACTGTTGCGGGAAGGTGGAGGTGTGTGGAGACCAGGGGAGAAGTCCGGTTGGAGCGGGCAGTGTGACCTTGTGCTGCTGCAGGAGGTAGGCGAGGCAGGAGGCTGATATAAGTATTAGCACAGGAGTAGCTGCAAGCTAGCAAAAACATACATGTGGCCTAAGTGACACTGACTGCCAAACAGAGTCTACGTTCTGGCGATGAGTGGAAGTCTGAACCGGTCTTAAGTAGCAGGAGGTGGGTGATTAGATGCATGTGGCTCAGCCTCCCACGCAGCTGTTTCCACTCCTGCAATCACCCAAACAGTCCCAGTCACCTACACCCACACACACAGAGAGAGAGAGAGAGAGAAAGAAACAGGGTTTCCCACTAGTTGCTGGCAGGGACAGGAGCAGTGGTCCTGACATTTGGATGTTGGTGGAAAGTAACTATGTACATTTACTCAAGTACTGACTCCCTCTGCGTTCTGCGGCCTCACATATGGGAACCTTTGATTCGACATTAGAAGTGTTTCTGTCTTGTAGGCTCGGCTGAACTTGCTCAGGCAGGAGGAGGACGAACTGAAGGACGAGATCCAGAAAGTAAAGGCGGCCCTGAAGGAGGAAGAGGCTCGAAACAACCATCTGAAAAAGCAGACTGATGTAGGTTTATCTGACACCACCGTCTGCAGTCATCGTGACATGTTCCATAAACCTGCACCTTTTCATTTCAGTTGTTTGCTGCTGTACCAGAGAGGAAGGTTTACTTCAAGGGCTCGACAGGAAATGGAGCCGGCACACAAGCATTTAAAATGGAAGCACGTATAGTTTACCCGATGGAGGGGGGGACGGCGCTCATTACATTTGAGGAAGACGTAGGTGAGTTTGTCAGCAAGCTGCCACCAGCATGTTGTCATTCATCTGCGTTTGTTGGAGGCCGACTCTGTGCGGGTTGTCTGTCCCGAACAAATGTTTCCTGGAAGAGAAGATTTTCCAAAATCAGATCCAAAGGTTGAAGTAGTATTTCTTAAATGAAGCCACTGCTCATTCTTGATCTAAATGTCAAGCTACAACATGTGTGAGTATTAAGCTATAATTCAGTATGTTGGAGCACTTTTATATAAAAACTACAGTTGGACCAATCTGACCCCACGTCTCATACTGAACCCTGTATTGAGCGCCACCATCAGATCAAGGTTTTTATTTGCCCATTGCTGCAAAACTAGCACAGCTATAAACTCGTAGTCTTGTTTTAATTCATTAAATTGCCACAAGCCAGTTGACAGAACAGGAAAGTAGCTCTCACACTCACTCGGAAACAAACAAATAAAGTTTTTTTGGGTTAGATTATCTGAATGGTAAAGCTGATCATTCTAAATAACTCTGTCATCAGTGGCCAAGAAGATCCTGAACACCAAGTCCCACCAGGTGCGTCTGGGAGACGAGTGCAGAATCACTGTGGAGGCCAGGCCAGTTCATCTGATGATGCCCGAGCTGGTGGAGGTACAACAAAGAGACTGAGCGATCTGAATCTGAATATTACACCCTCCTCGAGTCTGATTAGTATTCGTGTCCTGTGAGTGACCCGCACCTGTCCGTCCCACAGATGGACTCTGACGTGTGTTCTCGGCGCATATTAGTCTCCAACCTGCCCAAGATGGACGCTGAGACTCTGCTGTACAAGCTGGAGATCCACTTCGGCAAGAGAAAAAACGGAGGTGGAGAGGTGGACAGCTGTGAAATGATGCCGGACTCGTGGACTGTGGTCGTCACCTTTGTGGACGAAGGCAGTGAGCAAGCTCTGTTCTTAATACTTAATACTGAGTCTGTGATGGAGCATAGTTACAGTTGAATGTTATTCATGGGACTGAACATTGGAGACAACCGCTGATTGTAGACAATGCATGGCTGCATATGTGTTTTGAGATACTATATTTTCAAAGAGAACTCGGCATGTTTTTTCCAGCTGATAAAACTTTCTTCCACCAGTTGCCAAGAAGTTGACAGAGACAGAGCACCATGAAGTGAGTCTACCACAGAAGCACAGAGTGAGAGTGACTCCTTTTCTCAACGGAAATATTACAAACCTGGAGGTAAGCATTTGTTAGGAGGACTGAAGTACACAAGACTCTCCGCTCTGATTCTCTACCATGTTCTGTTGTTGTCATCTTTTGCCAAAATGTTGGAATCATATTGTGCACAGTATAAAATGGGTCCAGATAATTATTCACAGCCCTGCTTTGTGTCTGTGGGGGTTCCCTCCCAGACCGAGATGACGGTGTGTCCTCGGACGGTGCTGCTGACAGGAATCCCTGACGTCATGGAGCAAGAGGCCATGCAGGACATGCTGGAAATCCACTTCCAGAAACGCACAAACGGCGGAGGAGAGATCGAAGCCTTCCTCTACAACCCGCTGGGCAAGCAAACCTCGGCCCTGTTTGAGGGCAGCTCCCAGAGAGAAGAGGAGGAGTAGATTTACCACCGCTGCTGAAAAACCCCTCTGAGGTTCAGGGTGAGATTGTGCACCAGATGTAAAGACCTCTGTCTTGTCTTTGTGATACAAGACAGTGTAATTCAGTGAAGTTATCAACTTGTTGTTTTGGGATCTTTTCTCGCATTAATACAACAGTTTCTCCAGAATAAGATCTCTGCTGCCTGTCACTGTTGTTGAAATCTGCATGTGATATTCATAGATGAAGGTTTTTAACCTGAGTGTTGTTTTACATAAAAATATAAATGGTAAATACAGTGTTATTACAATGATGCAATCACCTCAATCAACAAATAACCTGTACTTCATCATGTAAATCCTGTTTTAATTCTGGGGGTGTATTTTTGACATGGGAACACATGGGGTACAACCATCCAACTGCCAAAGTGCTCCAAGTATTTTATTACATTAAAATGTCAGTGTCCTGCTCTAAGACATTATTTTGTCCATTTTCACTCAGTGCAATTAAACTGGTGTGTGCAATGATGGAATGACAAAGAGTAACAAGTTTTTCTTTCATAAGATTGGTGAAAAAAAAATAGTTCAACATTTTGAGAAATAGCTTCTTTACTTCCTGGTGAAGACTGAGCTGGTATCTGCGCTCTCTAATCTGTCTGTTCAGTGCACTGTGAGACTACAGCAAGCAGCCGGTTAGCAAAGACTGGGAACAGGGAAACAGCTCGTCCTGTTCAAAGGGTAACAACATCTGCAGCACCTTCCACGCTCACCAACGAGTTAACAATTAACACAGTCTCATGTGTTTAGTCTGTGCAAAAACAATGTGTAAAACCAAAAATTCACCATTTTATGTCGACTCATTTCTCGGCTGGTTGGCACATGTTGTCACCATCGAACAGAGCCAGGCAGTTTCCCCGTGTTTCCAGTCTTTGTGCTAAGCTAAGCTGAGCAGCTGACGGCTGTAGCTTCAGACTCAACGGCAGAGTAAATTACCGTCGATGTAAATTCAAGTGCCTCAAAAATGGAAAAAACTGAAGTACGCATCAAGACTGAACTCAGATCAGATTTATTGTAAAAACACAAGAGTAAAAGTAACAGCACATTAAAAAAAATCCAAAGAATCCAGCTATATCCCCTAGTGCACAAACGTGAAAAACCAAACAGCAGCAGAAGATCCACAGAAGAACAAGTGAGCAGACTGAGGTCAGGCACTTAGACAGAGAGAGGGACAGATGTAACGTACAGAGCATGTGTGGAAAATACATTCAAAAGAGAACACTGGTGACAAGTCAAGTACTTTGGAAGACAGTCGGCCTAATTTCAAATCAAAACATGGAAAAAAATAATTTAAAAACCTCTAAAATAACAGCACAATCTATTTGTTACTATACATTGTTTTCATAATGATAACACAGGAACGAGTGCAGGAGTAACTGCGTCCAACAGTCCGACTCTTCCACAGCGTGGAGACCTTCTGTCCTCTCATCTGTGCATTCTACAGTTCACAAAGACCTCGCCTTTTTAAACTCAATCTTTTTAAACTCAATCTTTAGGGTTTTTTTGTGCAGCCGCTTTCTCGACAAACAAAACCAATAAACATAAAAACCGTTCTTATTTCCTCCTAAAAGCTGAGTCACACTCAGTTACAAACCTGACGTTAAAACACGGTCAGTGCAAACTCTGGTGTCAAAGTGGCCCCATGACGACTTCGGCAGCACTCAGATCATTATGTACATGTCAGTAACAGAACGTGTCCTATGATGCGTTTACAGGTACTTACAGGTACTACTCACACGTAACAGTTAAAGGTTTCAGAGAAAACACCACAGGTTGTTGTAAGTAGTACAGCTTATTTGTAGTATACATTTTTCCTGTTGTGAAATACATGAATACATTTGTTGATTAGAAACAGTACTTAGGCTAACTGTCTAATGTTAAGTCCTACACTGATACGTAGCTGCGTTAGTACTGCAAAAACTCCTACGTCTAAAACTTTGTGCCTTTTTGTGTTCATTTTAATGCAATGTTGATGTAAATGTACTATAAACCATAAGCACCGTCCTCACAGGGAACTGAATATAAGACCCTTGAATGGAGTGCAGCCTTTATGCAAACTGACCTAATTAGAGATTTGAACTCGTGCTGAATCTAATAGAAATCCCCACCAGGCAAATCTCACCTTTAGATTTTGATCAAGTTTTATCATCCAGCTGTTTTTGTTTCCTTCCAATGACAGCTGTTGTTCCTACTTTGTCGTACATACCTCGAGGTTAAAGGTCAAGCCAAAAACATTGCATATTGTTGTTAATATTGCTTTCCAAAGCAAGCGGTTATATTCCACCCATCACTGTTTTCCTATGGGAGTCCGCTCAGACAAGAACATCTGTAAAAGTTGCCTGAGAAGACCGACGGAGAGGCGTCCGTCTCCTCACTTGGTAAGTAAGCTGGAGTGCATTAGTGAGTTGAGGAGGGGGTGGAGGATGGGGGGGTCCTGCTGGTCATCCAAACTGGAAATGTGGAACAAACTGTTGATACAACTGGCATGTGCAATATGGCCGTTTAAACGACCAGCGGTGCCCATTCACTTGGTTTGCGTCCGTACTGCGTGGAGCAAAGGGAAGAAGAGCGGAAAGGAAAGAAAAATTAGCAAGCAAATTATGTTATGTGTTTTATTTGCTTTAGTGAATGAAAACGTTAAAGCTGCAGAGAAAGTTTTAAAATAGAAAATTGACCTGCTGTGTGAAGTTAAATTAGGAGCCAGAGCTGCGACAAATCTATTGTTGCATCAGGTCAACATTTTACAGTTGGCAGCTATTTTGAGAATTGAATAATATTTTCAGTCATCAAGTAAAAATAGTTTCTGTTCTACATAAATTGTGAATGTAATATTTTTGACACCTTGGACTCTGATCGACACTTGTTCACTATTTTTTGGACATTCATGGACTAAATGAATTATGGATTGACATTAATTCACAATGGAAATAATCCCATGTGCGGCCTTCAGATCTTTATCCTGTCACATCTTTGGTTTTCTTTACAATAAAGGTGTTGATCACCGGCCAAGTTGAAAACCTTGATATTTCTGGATACGTGTCTAACAGTTCCCTTTTGCTGCCACTTGGAGTCGCCAACGTTAAAGTTCTTCTGTAGCAGCTTGAGGATAAAAGCTCGTCTGAACTTACCTGAATATCAGTAAGCTCTTTGTAGAACCTCTTGGCCAGATCTGGACCGTTCTGCATCGTCGGGATCTGGTACGTCTGAGAGAAGAGGAGAGAGGCCAACACTGATATTACATTTCAGTCTTTTAGTAATACACACACTTACATGCATATTTAAGTGACTGGATTACAGTAAAAGAGAAACCTGATAACTGTAATCAGAGTCAGGGATTAAAGAACTGATTTTCCCAGGTAGATTTCTCTGGAAGGAAGCAGGTTTTTCAGGTGACCAGGTTTCTAATCGGCTTTTTTTCCCACATGTAGATGAAAGACTGCAGACATGAAAATAACACAACTTAAAACTCGCACCTTTCCTTTGTAGAGGAGGCTGCCGACCGGACAGACGACACAGGCCGTCCCTGCTCCAAACACCTCGATGACCCTCCCGGCATCCAGAGCCTGCAGCAGCTCCTTCATGCCCATGGTGCGCTCCGTCACCTTAAACTCGTTCTGACAGAGGAAAAACAGGAAGCAACGAACATCAAGATGGGATGAAAGTTTCATAACCTACTGCAGTGGCTTTCAACCTCTTTGCCTTGTGATCCTTTGAAATAAAGAAATATCTGTTCGCGACCCCTCATCACTGGTGGAATGTCAATATTATTATTATTACTATTTTTATTCTTTGTTTGGTGTGAATCATTTTTAGAGGTGTCAAGATGTAAAATGATCAAAAACTGACAAATTGCAAAACATTATTTAGTGAGCTTTTTCTACTTTTCTAGTGAGCTGATCATCTTAGGTGATCTGGTTGCATTTTTGGGAGTGTGTGAGCTGCGTCGCTGACAATCTGAGGAGCACGATAAGAGACATTTGCGAGAAATCAAATGTAAACATCCCACCTCCAGTTGAAAATGAACATTGTCACAGATTATTGCATGCTATTAAAAAAGCTGTTCTGTTGAGGTTTATGTGACAGTTCAGTCTCTTCTCTGGTTGTCTTACCCATTCTCTGGCCAGATCCAGCAGAGATAACCGAGTGACTCCCGGGAGAATGATGCCATCCAGAGGAGGGGTCACCAACTCTCTCTCTGCGCACACAAACAAACACACACATCACAAAACCAGCTGAAGTTAAACTAAGGAGGTGCCAAAATATTTCTCCAAGAGCAGCAGTAGATAGAAAATGTGGATGGAAAACCACAGGAACACGACCGAAGAGAGTCTGACCTCCTTTCTCATTGTTCCAGTAGATGAAGAGGTTCATGGTTCCGACCTCGGTGATCTCCTCCTGCTCTCCGTACAGCCACAGGACCTGCTGACAGCCGCGCTTCACCGCCTCGTTCTGCACTGCTATCGTGGGCCCGTAGTTACTGGAGAGGGTTAAATAAACCACAGACAGACAGAGACACGAGTGTCAAGACAGCAGCAGGGAGAGAGGTAGATGGAAGGCTCCAGAAGTAATTCTCATTATCTGTTCTTCTGTATATTGTATATACTGAGTGGATATCTAAGCCAAACCAACACCCACAGACAAGTGTTTGTGCTGAGAGAAGGATCCTGGTGATAAATGTCACCAATGTGAACAACTCAGAGGAAACATTACAGTCAATTACTCTTATCTCAACATGTAAAAACACAAAGTTTCCTCCCACTGAAATGCCAAGAAATTAGAGAACGTCCTGAGAAAAATGCAGCACAACAATGATTTCTGAAACATTATATCCTTGTGTCTGAGGATTTCAACAAACAATGAACAACGCAACTCAGTTAAGACTGAAGTGATGAGTCACACTTAACTGTGCACTTTCTTGCGTCACAATGTTTTAAGTTGGACTGATCCATTTTCAACCACTTGAGTGTCAGAAGTATCTAAATATCTTCTTTAAAACAAATTTAAAGACTTATATTGGACAATATATACAATTTTACATCTCAAATACTGATTTTAGAGGCTGACATAAGTTTGTTGCAGATAAATCGGTCGTGTCCAGTCGGCCAATATGTAACAAAAAGCACTGAAATGCAAAACTAGGTTTGAGTCATTTTGTCCACCAGAGAGCGCTGACAAGTAGATTTTTGAACTGTCAAATGTCCAAGTAGCATGTCAGCATTTAGGGATCTCATCAAGAGTGTTAAGGCTTTGCTTTCATGCCGAGCTTGAATCAAACAGTACATGTATTAAAATACCAGAAGAATCCACTAAAAGAAAGGAAGAAGCTCTTTACACGAAACTAATGTTTGGGAATGAAGAAAAGGGACTTTAAATTCATACAGTCTTGTTTGAGTCTTTCAAACACACATGAAGTGAACATGATATGACAGCAGTCACACTCAGCCCGACTCCCCTGAAATCTCCACCCTGCAGTCCAGTGACTGCTGCTGCTAAATCAGGCTTCACAGCCGAAGCGAATCCTCGTTGTTTGATAGGAGGGGAGTGGGTTTTCGGTGGCGTTACGTAACCGCGCTAGCTGAGCAGGTGTTTCTTTAGGATGGCAGACTCATGTGGAAGCAGGCCTGTGATTAGACGCTGTGTGGAATGAGTGGAGGTTACAGGAGCACAGACAGTATCTGTAGTGGATTCTGTTCAAAGTGTCTCCTGCTCTGAAACAGTTATACTGTTGTTGCTTTTCAGTGTTTTTATTATACTCTTTTATACTAACTTCATTCCTTTGATTATTTTGGATCTGCAATGCAGGTTGAAGTGCAGCTCAACAGATCTGCAGACATTACGTGACAAACTTAATGATGGCTCTGTTCCATGAAACCACCTGTGTTTGACAAGTTGAACTGGTCATATCGGTGATCCTGAACTGCTCTTAAACCTGGATGCATCTCCATCACACATCATGACAGACACAGCTGTATCGAGAACATTAATAACCCGATTTGACCTTGAAGGCCTTGACACTGCCTGTCCAGGCCTCATAAGCAAAGTGGAACATCCAAAAGTCGTATTTTTGTTTAATCTTTGGGGGCAGTTTACTTAATAAAGCAAATTGAACCTGCAATGGACTGAAGAGAAGAAAGGTGCCAAACTCACCCTCCCATCTTATAGGACCCGACGCCTCCTTGCCAAGCCCTGACAAATGAAGGGTCTGCCAGCAGAGAAACAGGGTTGAAGGACCCTGTGGCAAAGTAAGGTCCCACTGGGCCGATGATGACAAAGATCATAGCTTTTCCTGGCCGAGACACGCCGAGGGACGGCTGGAGGAGGGGTGAGGAGGGCGAGGAAGAGGAGAAGACAGGAATTTAGGACCAGGAACGAGGTTAGTACGACGGTAATGAGAGTATGCAGGATTGTATTCAACCACATTTAACACCTGCTGCTCAAGTCAAACCTCTGCACGTCATGGTTTATTGACGCTAAAGCTCACCTCAGTTCCTATGAAGGTGGGTCTGATGTAGAGGCTGGCGTTCAGGGAGTGGGGAACCCAGTCCTGGTCGACCTCCACCAGCTTCCTGATGCACTCCAGCAGTTCACCTTTATCAAACAGCTGCAGAGGAAAAAGATAAGGACATTAACGGTCGGCTAATCGCTCTTCTTCACTGCCTTTACTACTTAAGAAATCAACCTTTCATTACGAAACAAACAGATGCGAAGTGGCCTGGGAGAGATTAGATTTTCACCAAAGACTGCAGGCAAAGACTTGATCAAAAACATTTAATGTAATTGTAGAGTAATGAAATGAACATGCTATTCTTGTTTGCCAGGATGTTACATTAAACTAATTCAATAATATCAGCTACACAGCTGTATCTATCTAATGTTAGCCTAACATGAAGCTCAGCATGAGCTCCTGGTCACACCAAACCTGGAGCAGCGAAACATTTCAGGTTATGTTAATTAAAGCGCTGAGTAAGCAAACTTCAGTTAAGTTTACTTAAACCATAACGGTCGGCTGCTGCTTCCAACACACGGTGCAGAGTATCTGTGTATTCTGTGATTAAATGAGACTCGATCATTCACAAAACATCTACATTCATTAACGGTGAAATATCAAATATTTTCTAGGTTAAAAAATGCTTTTCGTCCGTGTGAAGCCTGGATTCAGACCATGTGGCAGAGGTCCATCATTTGATATACAGTAATCAGAGTTTCCACTCGAACTCTTCTGAACTCCTGATGAAGAATGAACTCTTGCATCAGGACAGTGCTGTCTGGGTAGGAAGCCAAATCTGGGCATGTTGCCCAGCAGTTACATAACACTGAAGAAGGGACCAGTTTCAGGGTGGCAGTCTGTAATGGAACCTGCCTTAAACTGCAAACTTTAAAGAATCACAAGAATTCAGATTCAATTAGGATTTAAGATTTAAGATTAGATTGAGACTTTATCGTGGGGATTAGTTTTAACAGCCGGTTCAACACAGACAGAACACAGCAGCGTCTCCATACATACATTCATACACACATCAGCGGTTTGTTCACTGCTGCAATGGCAGAGGGGACGAATCGCCGTCCAAATGGCTGTGATGTGAGGTGATGATTTATGGGTGATCAGAGTCATCTGCTACTGTGAGTGCATGAGAGGCATGTGATGGCTCCGTGGTTCTTCAGAGTTTGGGTGTGGGAAGGTCGATGATTTTAGAGGCTGCATGTGTGACGCTAATAAGCTTGTATTTGTTGGAGATGGTGCAGAAGCACGGGAGAAACAGTTCAACAGGATGAGCTGAGTTATGTTTTTGTAAAGTGAGTCCATGAATAAAATGGAGTCTTGTCTTAGTGAGTATTGTCTTTAGTGAGTCAAAGATATTTAAAGGTGTCATCCTGTCTTGCCGTGGATGGAGGAAGGTTTCGGTCTAGTGTGGGGTGTGTTTGACGGACTAATGAGCAGTTGTTCAGCAGCAGGTCATTATCAGTGCACCATTGTGTGAAGGCACACTCAGACCAACTGTGGCACTATGACAAAACAACAAGTGGCCGTGTTGGTCTGGACACGATGCTACAAAAGACAAAATATGAGCCAGGAAGTCCAGTTTGAAGGCCAAGTTTTAGAGGGTGTTCAGACTTAAAGCAACCTACACTGGTGGGAATGTGTTGCCTCAGGTATCAGTGACACAGTGAAATACGATCCAGGAAGTCTAGGTTATGAGACAGGACTTTAAAACTCTGGAAAGTGACCATGGCAGGAACTATTTCATCTGTTGTCTCGACACTCGAACTGGTTGAGAAACCGGTCAAACTAAAGACACCAAATACTGACTCCATTGACATGACACTCGCAAGAATCCTCGCTGAGGGTCTGTGGGGGATGAAGTGGGGTACAAACGTACAGGAAGGCAGCTTCTGTCAGCGCTTCGATGCATCCTCTCCATGTTCAGCGCGGGTCTGAACAGACGGATGTGGTTGTCGACTCCACGGAACGCCTTCATTCCTTCGAACAGCTGGAGAGAAGACAGAAACACACACAACACTTTATCTCTGAACAGAAAACGCTCTGAGGTTTCTGTGTCAGACTCCATCTGGTATCATAGAGGTTCCAACAATGTGGTAAACCTGCAAAGAAAGTGCCTATTTTATTCTCAGCCTTCTAAAGTATTACTTGTTCTCATTAAGCATGAAGTTTGAACATTTTCCTCAGTGGAGTTTATTGCAAACAATTCATATTTGAATATGAATAAGAGAATAATTAGTTGTATGTCATGTATGTAATTATGTTTTTACAGCCACACCTTAGATTGAGAAAAACGCGTTGTTACAATTGTACTGGTTTTCCCATGAAACCAGTGATCGCTCCATTGCTAAATGAATCAGCTCCACCTGAGGATTACTGGCACCAGTTAATGTGGATTGTGATGGAGTCATAGGATTACTACAACTAGATTGTAAAACATAAGGCACTTATTCCACCAAGGCTGAATACCCTATGGCAGAGCCCTGTACTCACCTCTATGGAGTAGTGCAGGGCAGAGCTGGCAGGGTGCAGTGAAAGGTTCTGGAAAGGTTTGATCTGAGGAGCCTCCCAGCCGTCCTTCTCCGACCAGTTGATGGCCAACATGTGGTCGGAAAACTGTTTGCCGAACACCAAGGTGGAGGGGTCGGGCTTTGGCTTGCATGCTGGGTTGCGTTCGATGACTAGATCTGCCGCCTGAGATGGAGACGGACAAGCGAGCCAGAGACAGGAAGAGGAAAAGACGTAGACAGGACAAGAGCAGAGCAGGCGACGAGTACAGCGATCGTTTTTAAATCGTCGTTACTGACGGAGCATGCTTTAAAAGGACAATTAGTCGAGAGTTATACAGAGTCAGAGATGCTGACATTTCTGATCAATTAGACACAATTAATTAAGTGAAATTAAACTGAATTAAATAATGACCACAGACAGAAAGTGAGGGAAAGACAGAGGGGGAAAAGCAACTTTAAACTCTAGGCAACTTGTACAAGTTGAAGAGGCTGTCACTTCCTTCTTCCCATAAGCATCTACAGTCTGTGCTCTGGGACAAAACCACCAGACATGTGCAGGCAGGTCAGACTGCAAACCAGACTGGATGGAGAGGACGCAGACGTCACCTGATGACAAACAAAACCTTAATGTTTTACTTATTACCTTAAAGGAGCTGGCGAACCGCAGTGAACCAAAGGAAAAGGGGAGGGCCTGAACAAGTCGTCCATGGAGAACCTGCAAATATAACATGACAAAGCTCTTTGCAAGGTGACACACTCACTGTGGCAATCATCCACAGACAGTATTAGTAGTCCTCTGTGTAAAAGTTTCACCAGACAACTTGTTGCAATACTGTATACAACATAGGTTCTTTCCAGGTGACACCTACTCATTCAGCCATGGAAACGCACAAGGACACCATGTCTGACATTGTGTGTTTGTGGGCGTGTGACTTGGAACCAATCATTGTGCCTGCACTTCACAGTATGTAGCTGCTAACACATGTCTGCAGGACACAGCCGGCAGTGCTGAATGCTGTGCTGTAATTAGAATGAGGCACGTATGCAGGCTCCTCTGTAAAATGAGGAATGCAACGTGAGACTTTGCACAGATCCTATGCGAGTGACAAAAGGCAGGAAAAGGTGGCATGGACAGCACCTCTTCTACGAGCCAAAACACCCAACGAGCCTCCAACAATAACAGCTTGCTGTTGGAAAAGTGCACCACAAGATCCACAATCTCAGAACCCATTGGCTATTTACTCATGAAGATATAGCCTCTGGGGACAACACGCCGTGTTTCAGAGCTTCCGGTGTTGCGAATGGATAACAGATATCAATATAATTTTTAAAAAGGCTAATAAAAAGCTCAATAGTTGTCAGATGAGATTGCATTTCAGCAAGTGTCGGACCTGACAGACACTGAACAGAAATACTTTTGTTTTCTCTCCCGTTTTTTAACAAGTTGTAATTAAAGATCTTCATCCATCTGCCTGACAGGTGTGGCATATTAAGATGTCACCCACTGAGCATGTTTGGGATGGTCTGGATCTGCGTGTGCGACAGTGTGGTCCAATTCCTGCTAATATCGACTTTCCACAGACCACAATCAACCACCTGCAACAACAAACTATATGCAAAGGAGATGTTTCACACTTTCATGAGACAAATGGTCACAACAGCTCACCTGATTCGTAGCAGCTCTGGGCTTGATACACGTCTTTTAAGATAAAACTATAGATCTGAGTTTCTTTTTACTGTGACCAGCCTCAGTAATAACTGTGCTGCTTAATGGATGGATTCACTTGGCAAAGGAGAAGTGATTACTAACACATATTTGAACAAATTTGTGCTCACGGTTTAAGAAATAAGGCACAGAAAAAGTCTTATTTCAACTTGTGAAAAATGGGAGTGAAAACAATGGGAGTGTTTATTTTTGTTGACTGTACGAACAACAACAGCTAATGAAAGTAAATCCATTTCATGTCACTTGTTTTATTGGCTTCCTACTTGCTGGCATCCTGCCTCACTTTATGGCATCAGTAGCTCCTGTCCTAACAATAAACTAAGATAACAATACTAATAGCACCACTACACTCTTGTTTGAGTCGTACATGGCTGAATTGTTCAGGCAGTTCAATGCTTGTAAACCAGGCTGTGCTGAACAAATAATTAATCTTTTAATCTGTAATGGTGGTCAGTGGGTTTACAGTCCTGACATGGTGCCCACTTTGACTCGACTTTATGGTCCTTCCCATATGTTCACCGGTATAAAAATAGCCTCATATCAAACAGTGGTCTAATGAGATGAAGATAACTGATGCTTTGGTTGTAACTCCTGCAGAAAGTTGCACATCTGCTCTGCAGCAGCTCTTGTTTGCACTTTGCTGAATGGATGATGCAAGTTTTGCCTTTATTGCGACCTTGAGTTAACATTGACTGTTTATTTTTTGGCTCCAACATTTGCACATGGAAATCTGATGCAGGAAGTGTTTTCTTTTCTTGCTCATTTGGACCCACAGCGTGGAATTAAAGTAACGTTTGCTAGTTAGCAAATGCTAGTTAGCATTTCTTTAAACTATGAGCCAGCAGAAACTCGATTAATTACAAATACGAAAAGCGTGGTATGACCATAACGAAGCAATAACATATTTTAACACAGAATTTACACCTGGCATTAAAACACCTGAAGAGATAGGTGCTGCCTTCTCGTCGTGCGCCAAACTCTATTTAAAAATCATACAATTAAAAGAAACTTACATAAAGCGCCGCTTACAAACTACATAGAAACATATTAATGATTACTCCAGTATCAGTAGGATATACTTTTCAATTCGGCACACTAATTATCTACCAATTATCTAACTGACTGGCCAACCACCATCCACCAAAACTGTCGATGTGTTAAGACGTGTAACGATATGTAGCTTTAAAAAAACGAATTTAAAAGAGAAAAAGTGTAACTTGTTGACTGGATGTTTGCCGAATTCGTTATTGAAGCTTGAAAATTCATATAGCTACTTAGGTTGTGTTTTACGAGGTCTTGTTTTTGCTTAAAAGCGAGAGTTTTAGTTGCCAGTTTTCATCATGGAGTTTGGTCGCGCGCTGTGTTGTGTTGTGGCGGGACAAACGCAGCAGGAACATGACGCTTCGTTATCTCTGTCGGTCATTACCGGCTCATTTATCGCTTGTTAAAGTTAATCATTCACCCAGACAGGCAGTGTAAACAGATAGTAAACAGACAAACAGAGGACTCACCGATCGCAGGGCCGCCATCTCCGCTACACAACGCTGATAAAAAACAGAATAATTGTTCGTGTAGAAACAAGAAGCTCGAAGTCAACTTCAGTTCCGCTTTGAAATACGAGACGCTGCTCAGCTGAGGTGAAGACAGAAACCTCCCACACAGAAAAAACAGTCCAGGATTTTAGCCCTTGAACAGAAACACTCGTTTATAAACCCTCTGACACGGTTACTTCGTGATTATTTTCTTTTTTTTCAGGGTTAATAATTCAACATCCGCTGGACCGTATAGTGAGAGACACAGTGATGTTAGTGGAGAAAACAACCATAAAAAGAGTTGAACTGGTTGCTGGAAATTCACATTAAACTGTAAGACGCTCACATTAACCTGTAAGACGTCATTGCGGAAGTCAAGTGGAGGCGTGACAGAAGCGTGACATCTGATTGGCGGACACCGGCAGACACACTGGGAGGTTATGAGAAGTCAAAGAGGTCGACGCTGATTGGTCGATGAGGGGGGAGGGGTGCAGGTCTGGTTACAGCTGACCAGGATGCCAAATCTCATCTCAGACAAATTTTCTCAACTAAATGATTAAAAACTTTATTTTAAAGATTGAAAATCCTCCCTTTGTTTATCACCATGGAGTTTTCACTTTTCTTGAACAAACTGAATGTGCAACCTGCATTAAACAAATGAATCTGTTCAACCAGCTGTTCCACACCCAGGAGGACACTGTGGACACCAGGACAGTCAGGACCTGATCTGACTCTTGAACCCGTAGTTGAGTTCAGCTCCACCGCTGAACAGCAGGTCGATCCCGGTGCAGAAAGTAGCATCAGCAGCGAGATATAATGCAGCCAGTCCACATTCGGCCTCCGTCCCCATACGTCCCAGCAGCTGGTGGAGGACAGAGCCTGTCATTTCACATTGTTTCCAACAGAACATTTTTGTGGTTGCACTCTGTAACTTCTTTGTTTCATTTTCTCTCAGACTAATCTCTCAGAATAATGAAGAGTGAGCTGAAACTCTTTCAGGACCACAGTTGAGCTTCTCCTCTTTGTTGCAACACCCTGATACCTTCAAATGCTTTTTCTAACTGGGGCGGCTGTAATTTGCATGGCAAAAACCAGCCAGTTGCAGAAACTCTGCTTCTATTTAGATGCAGGATTGAGGGAGTTAACATTTACAACCCAGCAGACAAACAGCAGTGCATTGCAATCTGGATCATTAACACAACAATGCTGCAGGAACTGAAGGCTGCCTCAGTGATTTACAGTGAAACTTGAATCTTAATTTTTAAGAACTTTAGTATTATATATTATTATCAGTCTTATGTGACAAAGGGGGCTTTCTTTGATATTAATGTGCTGCATTTTATTCACTTGCAACTTATCTGTTAATGCTGCTGAAAAAAGAAAAGTTCCCAGATTATTGTCAGCTGCACAAATCAACTATGTCCTCAATAAGATCATTTACACATTGAACATGTTCCTCATCTTTCCAGTGTAGGAACACTTGGTTCAGCTGTGACAACTTGCCTGGTAATTTTCTCCCATTTTAATGGCCTCTGCAGCATCTGGTGTCTGTTCTGCTAATTCTTCCCACAGAGGTGTCAGCACATTACCTGGAGAGATGCTGCAACACATAGCAGACAGCATTATTACATAAGACAAGGCCCCATTAGACAGAAAGACAGCAACAATTCTGATGATAGTTATAACAAACACTTGAGTTCCCAGCTTCTTAATGCAAAGAGGAGGCATGACTTTCTTTGTTTTATAACAAGTTTTTATTTACGATTCATCACCTTTATTTGACATTTCTGCCTTTATGTGACATTTATAAGTAGAAGTGAATGTAACTTAGTATATTTACCAAGTACTTTTATCTGATTGAAAAAGTTACTTTTAGTTTAATAGTTACTTCCCATCTTCTTTGGGTTGTGACCCCTTATAAAAAAGCGGTATCTTATCAACCCTTGTTATGTTTCAAAGAGACATTTCAAAAACTATAAACTTCTCACATGGTTTCATTTAAATAAGTTTAAAACTATACAAAACAGTAAAAACCAGCTCCACCTCCAGCAGCTTCAACAAGAAGATGCCGATTACACTTTGATGCATCAGTACTTTCATATCATATATAACTTATCAATGAAAGGTGACAAATACAAATACTACTTCTGATAGTTAGGATCATTTTGTCTTTAATACTTCTGTACCTTCACAGACTGAACCAGTGAAACCAGTAACTCACCAGTTCACTCTCACATTGTAGCGACTCTCATCCACAGCCATGGCCTTTGTCATGGAGATGATCGCCCCCTTGTGGAGAAAATCTCACATTACAGAATTCTTTCTCCAGCTGAGATTTAAGGAATCATGAAATGTGGACACCTGTTTGTGGAGGATTAACCAGAGACTGTATAAAACAGGTATGAACTCACCTTGGTGGCGACATACGGTGCAGCATCTTTCTGACCGATGGTGGCCACCAGACTGGAAACATTAATGATGTTTCCCTGCCGCTGTCGAAGGTACGGCAACGCAAACTGAAGAGAGAGAGAGAGACCCCAATCATATCAAAGACCCTATATAATGACAATATGTGTCTATGTGTGTGTGAGGGAGGTCATAAAAATATAATTTTTTCAGCAACTGATGATGTCCCTACTGAATACTTAATGTTGGAACTGAAATAACAACACAATAAAAATACAAAGTGCTTTACAAAGGGAAAAGATACAAGGCAGATAAATATATATGTAATATATTTATATAAATATAAAATCATATATCAAACATTTGCAGAAGCTTTCACAAAAGCAAAAAAACTACTGAAGCAATGAAATGCGTTAATATCTGAAATACCTCAATTCATGAGGTTTAAATTCGCAGCTCATTTTGTGAACTGTGAATTGCACAATTTGAAATTACAAACTGGAAATTTAAAAGAAAACAACATATAAGCAACATACATATTTCAAATTGCTATAAATTCAGTGGTACATTTCAGTTGGGGGGTCCTGTGGTCCACCTTTGTTTCCTGTCATGTCTCTGCTGTCTCTGTCTAATAAAGGCGTAAAATGAACGAAATAATAATAAAAAAGTATTCAGTAGTGATTCAGTTTGTTTTTAAGTGTCAAATCTTTATGGCCTTTCTTCGTTTCCATAGAGGTCATCGTTTATGAGGGAAAGATTTAATCAATTATTTGCCTCTTAAAGAAGTTTTACAGACATACACAGAAGTTGGAAACGTTACTTTAGAAGCCAGGAAGTAGCTGACGAGGTTCAGGTTCAGCAGGTCCCTGAACTCCTCTGCTGTGGTGTCATCAGTAGGTTTATGAGGTGGGTCTGACGAGAGAAAAAACAAAGAGATTAATTCATTATGAACCAGCAGAATCTCGTACTCATTATCACATCTGCTGGAGGGAAGTGTAAGACTCACGCCACCCCGCGTTGTTGACCAGGCAGTCGATGTGTCCATAATGCTCCACCGTGACTGCAATTAATCTCTGCGGACAGACAGTCACACCAGTTGCATTTGAACAAGGAGCAGGCCAGTGAATCCAGCTGCCAACAAAGCGGCTGGAACAAAAAGCGATTCAGCCCAGCAGAGCAAACAGAAGCACAAGCAAACACAGAACCAGTCCAGTTCAGTCAGAGGTTAGGAGAAGTTTCTATAAGCAAAGAGAGGTCGTAATAAGCCTGTGAGAGTGACGGATGGCTGAGTTACCTCCATAATAAACACATGTTTTAACTGGACATCTGGATCTTTGGGTGATGATCCTGACCAGACTGTGTCCAGTTCATGAGAGAACTGTAAATCTATGTCCAGTACAATCAGACCTATAACAGTAAAATTTTCACCTTGATGTCCTCCTCTTTGGAGACGTCACATGTGACAAATCTACATGAGCCTGGTCCTGATTGGTTCAATTCAGCCTGCAGAGTTTCACCTGCTGCACCTGAAACACAGGGAACAACATGAGCTATACAGGATCTATATTCACATGTCTTTCTTTTACTAACATCTTTCCCAGCAGGTGATGTGATGATACGTTTTCTCTATTAATACAGAATTCAATGAAAAAAAGCCGAATTAAAACTTTACTAACCTCCTCTTGCACAAAACACCACTTTGGCACCATTTTCCACTAAAAAAAAAACAACAGACGTATGATTTTCACTTCCTGCTTTGACCGCAAACACATGACATGAAGCACAAACAACAGCATTTACCAAACACTCTGACAATCCCTCTGCCGATGCCTTTAGAGCCTCCAGTCACGATCACCACCTTGTTCTGGTAGCGGAGGGACATTTCTGCTCTGATGAAGATGATGATGATGATGATGAAGATGATAATAAAACGACGCAAAGCTGCGCAAACCGACGCCACCTGTCGCACTGCGGGAGACAAACAACAATAACTCTGTTCAACTTTTATCTGATGTTTTAAAAGCTCGTCTGAGTGTCTTCACTTCAACAACTTTCCATTATTATGTCCGCACTGTGCGTGAGAGGTTCAAAGTCCCACAAAATCACTGGGTTTGCTCTGCTGCCTTCAGGTGCTACTGAAAGTATTGGAAATCACACCGTCACTGAAAAACTGTCAATAAGCTGGGGAATTGGAAAATTAACTATCACTAATGTTTAAAATTCCTTCTGCAGGTTCAAAATGGATGTCTGTACCAACTTCTGTGCCAATCCTTCCAGTGGATGTTGAGATGTTGCAGTGAACAAGTGGCCTGCTGGTGGCGCTCGAGGAAAGGTCAGGGGATCACCAAAGTCATGATGATTCATCCTCTGAAGACCACAAATCTCTGCACAACTTTTCATGGCAATCGGTCTGATAGTTGTTGAAATATTTCAGAAAGTGTTGAACCAATCAACAGCAACAACAATAATAATAAGATGTTAATTAAATAAAAGGCTTTCATATAAATGTGTTTTCAAATTAGATGCTGGTTAACCACCCTGAGCTCATCACAGTCGCAGCTTTATTTCATTTGATTTATGAAATCAAACAAACGCTTCCAAAAATGTTTCTGAGAGTGTCCGATTTCTTGTCTATTTAATGCACCAAACAGCTGCTTTTGAAAAGTCCGAACTGGGAATTTACTCAGAGTATTTGAAGGCATCATTTGCGAGTTCCTGTTTTGGGGAATTGTAGTTTTTCTAAATAATGGCGATTGTAGTTTTTCTGTGCTGCCACACAGAGACGCTTCAGTCTGGACTTCATGATGTGTCCAAAATAACCACAGACACCCAGATTTATATTTCATATAAAACGAGGTCAGGCTTAATTTGCCAAGATTTATGTGTCCTGTTTTAAATTTGTGAAATATTTTGCAGAAGCCACAGTCAAATGGGGAAATGTAATTCAAAATAGATGATGACAGCAAAGGTATGAAAGCACTTAGAGGCAACATGGAGACAAAAACCAAAAATAAAATACTAACCACATGTTTGTGGTCTCATCCCAGACAGTAATTTATCATCATCATATGATCAATACCACAACTGCTCCTTTTTAAAAAAATCCCCTTTTTGCTCAATACTTTGGCCTCAGCTATGTGGAAGTTCATAAGCACCCGTGCAAACATGTACAGTATGTTTAAGACAGAGTCGGGGGTCAGGAGGTTAACATTTCCGGGCTGGGGGGGTTGCTGGGGGCAGAGAGAGGGGTAGAGGAGGCAGCGGTGCCGCAAAGATTGAATTTCTGCCCGACAGCATTCCCCGGTGGAGCACTGAGCGTGAGAGCGCAGGAGGGAGCAAAGACTGCGAGTGACCTACAAACAAGCTTAACTATCTTAACTTCAGCCACGGTGCAGATTAACACCACAGCAGCCCCTGAAGGAGCCACGCCGCTCCCTCCGCCACCTCCCCTCCCAAACGTGACACATGAAGGTGGGACGATACGGAGGAGGAGGAGGAGGGGTCGTCTGGACATCCTGATGAGGGGATTGACACACAGACGGTCTCAGAAGGAGGGAAGGGTCAGGCCAGAAGGCGCCCTGTGGTGGAGGTACAGCAGGAGAGTCATGGTCACTCCGTGGAGCTGTGATTAGTTTGAATCAGCAGCTCTGGCAGCAGACGGCTGAGAGGAGGAGACCAGTCTGAGTTTGGTTTCTACTGGGTGAACTGGACATGGTGATAAACTGGTGATGACTGCATGTGTGGAGCTTTGTGCATGGAGGCTCTGCTTGATGTGATTTACAGTAAATATGGCAGAGAAACAAACATTTGCATAAAGAGTTTTTTGAAAAATATACATTAATGTCAAAACTGGTTCTGCTTTGTTTTTAATATGATCTGCGTTTTCATGAATTTTAACATAGCACACGTCTGCTCACTCTTACATCACAAACTCGCGATAATTTCTATATAATGTATTATATTGTAATCTAAATAACAAAACAATCATTTTTTCTGATGTTCAGAAAATTGCTCCGTTGGATTTGCAAAGGAAACTGAGGTGAGATTTTGATGTTAACATTTTATCAATCAGCACCAAAATATTCTGGGAAATGTACGATGTATTATTGGTGATGCTGCGTTACTGATCAGTCGTTATATAACAAAATAACTAAGGAACAATTAATAACTCATTATACGGTTTTAAAACATCTTGTATTCGTTTTCTTTTGCCTTTTGTCTACACGTGTTTTCCTGTTCTGTTGTTCTGCCTTGTCAAGTTCACTTTGATGTGTTTTCTCCAGAGCGAAGGGACAAAAAAGTAAGACAACAAAGACAAGAAAGGGATCGAGAGATGGATAATCAAGACAAGGGAGGAGGTACAAGAGGAGAGGAAGGAGGAGGGAGGACAAAAGACAAACAGAAAGCTGAGGAGGTCGGTGATGAAGATAAGTGGACCAAAGACAAGCACAACAAGCTGGAGAAGGAGAGCAATGAGAAGGAGCCGAGCAGGGAGGCCAAGAAGGAGAACCGCCGCTGTCAGTGGAGGAGCGGCTGGGCTCTGACTGAACGTCTGGCCATCAACGTGTCGGGGATGCGTTACGAGACCCAGCTCCGGACCCTGGCCCAGTTCCCCGACTCCCTGCTGGGAGACCCCCGACGTCGTCTTCGCTACTTCGACCCCCTGCGGAAAGAGCTCTTCCTGGACAGGAGCAGAGTCTGCTTCGACGCCATCCTGTACTTCTACCAGTCGGGCGGGAGGCTGCGGAGGCCCGCCAACGTCCCTCTGGACATGTTCCTGGAGGAGCTGCACTTCTACGAGCTCGGAGAGGAGATCATCGACCGCTACAAAGAGGACGAAGGCTTCCGCAAAGAGGAAGAGAGGCCCTTACCCACCAATGATTTGCAGCGTCGCCTCTGGATGCTGTTTGAGTATCCGGAGTCGTCCGGTGGAGCTCGGATCATCGCCATCATCAGCGTCATGGTCATTGTGATCTCCATTCTCATCTTCTGCCTGGAGACTCTGCCTGAGTTCAGGAATGAGAAGGAACTGAGGGAGGTGAGGATGAGCTGCACGGTGCTGACACATACAAAGACCATTCATGAGTGATAGGGAGGAAGCTGACGGGGTGCAAAGAGAACAGAGGTTAACACTGTGTGAAATGATGAGGTGAACATAGAGGGACAACAGGTGCTGACAGGTGTCACCTTGCCAAACATAAACCAGCTCTTGCAGGACAAGCTGAAAACATCTTTATGTGCTCTCGCAACACTGAGGGGAAAACTGAGAGTAAGACAGAATGATTGAAAAAAAAAACATGAATCAAGCTCGAGGGAAGGGAAAGCGAAGGCGGCAGATAGAGGAGAGAAGACGAGGGCGAGGTTTTCCCGAGATTATTTTGGACTTCGTCGTTAAATCTGATCCACTCAGATTTAGGGGAAGGAATGAAGCAGATGAGAAGGGCAGTGAAACCGCTGGTAGAAAAACAAGAGTAAGGAAAGCGGAGAGCAGACGGAGCAGGCTGGATGGAGGTGCACTGATAGCGGAGGGATACGATGTGGAGATGATATGACTTGGGGACGACTGCCAGAGCCAACAAGCACATTCAGGTGGAGTGGAGATTTCAAAAGTACTGAGAAGAGAGAGAGGGTGGAAGGAGTTAGAGGTAAAGTGTGAAGGGAAGGAAAGGAGATGAGCTTGTCTCACATTACCCCTTGGAGATCTAAAGGGCTATATATAGAGGAAGGACAACCCTGAGAGCACATCAACACATAAACGAATGCCTGTATTAATAAACGCTGTGACTCATCGGCTACACACTGAAAACAGGATGGAAAAGAGGCTCGCAGATCAACTTTTCTGATGACCGCCGCAAAATGAAATTAGCCTCACGCACACTCCGGTAGCCTGGAGACAAGGCGGACTGTGGAGGTTCAGGCAGCAGAAGCAACAGGCGGCAGCGCTCCCTGGATTTATGTTTCCCGTCACCACCAACGCTGCTCTATTACTCCCATACATAGACAGATACGCTCATGTGATCAGAGCATTTAACACTTTTGAGCACTACACAAACAAACTCAAACCTAGATGTACAGCCGTCCCCACGCAATCAGTCACCTGGCAGATGGCAGTGAAAATCTAACCAACAAAATCTGCTCTGTTCGTAGATTCGTACTCATGCATGTTGTTGATTCTATATGACATGTTATATGTCTTCTAAATGGCCGAAGGATCACTTACGTATATGCAGGTATTAGATTTCTATGGGTCCAGAATTTGAAACACGAACCTCACCTCACAAATGGGAATTATCTAGTAAACATTTCCTCCAAAACAGCCTCAACGGAAAAGTCATTAGGATTCATCCTCTGGGGACCATGAATGTCTTTACAAAATTTCCTAGCAGTCCATTCCATAGTTAAGATATTTCAGTCTGTTCCAAAAGTGGAGGTGCAGCTCTCTCTCTCTCTCTCTCTCTCTCTGCAAAGAAAACCTAATTATCATAATGTCTAGATTGCAATACTCAAACACATGATTTTTTGTGAATTGAACATTTAAAATGCAACAGAAAACAGTTTGGTATAAAGAGACACAGACATGAAGACATAAAACTGCTGGACAGAGAAAGACATAAAAACATATAAATACATGGTGTTGGGGACAATATGTGCTGCGAAGCCGCTCAAAGCTGAAGAGTAACTCTATCTAACTTGTTAAAGGAGACTAATGTCCAGTCATTTCAAACCTGCACCTACTTCCCAGAAAAAAACAAGCGGCCTGGTTAAATGAAGTGTCAAATGCCTGGACCGTGCCAGTGTCCGAGGTGTAACGCAACCCACAGTCACATGAACGTAATGTTTTTTGTGTGCGTGTTTAAATATAGAGAAACTGATTTATATAAAAGTCTGTGAGAAACAAATAAAGCCGGCAGAGTGAAAATGGAGAGGAGTGAAAAGTTAGCACGGTATCACAGATCTCACAGGCTCCATCAGATCCTGATAACAGATGTCATACTTCAAATGTGCTGAGGACAAACTTTCATGATATTCGCTTCTTGTCATTTATCCTCCATCCTTCTCCTGTTTACTCTGGTCTTGTTTTCTCTATGTTTACTCTCCTGTGAACATCATCTCCATGGAGCTATTTATTATAGGCCTACCATTCCCCTTTAATCTCATATTTCTCTTTGCAACCCATGTTTGAAACAGATAGAATACAGGTCATATCTGTTCAGACAGTAGCTCATACGCTTCAATTACTTACTTTTCCTTCATCCTCTGTTTTGCAGCAATTCACCACCATACCTCACCCCACCATACCTAACGAAACCATCACAATCCCACCTGGCTTCACCCCCTTCCAGGACCCTTTCTTCATCGTAGAGACGATCTGCATTTGCTGGTTCTCCTTTGAACTCATCGTGCGCTTCACCTGCGCCCGAGCAAGATGCACTTCTTCAAAGACGTCATGAACACCATCGACTTCTTCGCCATCATTCCCTATTTCGTCACACTGGGTACGGAGCTGGCCAAGGACAAAGGCGCGCAGCCATCCGTGTCCCTGGCCCTCATCAGGGTCATCAGGCTGGTGAGGGTCTTCAGGATCTTCAAGCTCTCTCGTCACTCCAAGGGCCTCCAGATCCTGGGCCAGACGCTGAAGGCCAGCCTCCGAGAGCTTGCCCTGCTCATCTTCTTCCTCTTCATCGGAGTCATACTCTTTTCTAGTGCGGCATACTTTGCCGAGGTGGACAGTCCTGACACGGCATTCACCAGCATCCCTGAGGCGTTCTGGTGGGCGGTGGTGTCAATGACGACGGTGGGCTACGGGGACATGTACCCAGAGACGGTCGGGGGAAAGCTGGTGGGCTCCATGTGTGCCATCGCCGGCGTGCTCACCATCTCTTTGCCAGTGCCTGTCATCGTGTCCAACTTCAGCTACTTCTATCACCGTGAGATGGAGTGTGAGGACACGACCCAGTACCACCACGTCTCCACGTCGCTGTGGGAAAAGGACGGAGAGGACGATGCAGAGGAGGATGATGAAGAAGGGATGGATGAGGTTCCTGAACACTTGGGAGATCACGCCCCCTTGTACGGGCAGCACAGCACGGGGATCTGCCCTCCGCTCAACGGGACTCTGCTGACCGGGCTTTGTGCCGGACAAGACGCTGCTAATCAAAGAGGGATAAACTTCTACCTCAAAGAACCTCTGGTCACTCAGGTTTGAGAGCATGACTGACTCACATCATGAAAATGAGGCTATAAAGATGAAAAGACACCGTGAAACTGGATGAAGTGGTGGTGACACAGAAAACATACAAAGTGTTCACAAAGACTTGCACTGACATCCTTTATTTGTGCCTCTCATGTGATCATGGTTTTTACATTTGTGGCTTTTACATGATTATATTTGACTCGCAGTTAAACAGTAAGCATCTGTTTTCCTCAATAAACAACCCTGCAGGTCGTTGGACAAAACCCACTGCTGTGTTAAAGACATTTCCAGACTCCTCAAAGAACTGTCTGTCAAGCCCAAATAAAAAAATATTACATCTGCTAAACAATAAAATTCATTTGAACAACTTTCCCAAGTTGCATCTATTTTTTTAAACCAAACAAATACGGCAGCCAGAAGACGTACTCGCTGTCTTAATGCTTGATTTTATGGTATAAAAAGGCCGTTTGCCTAAACTGGTACTAAACAGAAGAAAATCTTGACTTAAAATTAATATACAGTCATGCATTTATTATTGAAATATTTATCCTCCCTATATGTGGACTTTTATTCTTGCTGGTGAACCATTTAAAAACTTTTTCATGTTCATTTGAACTGAATGTCTTGACTACACTGGCAAATAATTGGAATTTATTGGCTGGAACTGTGCCAATTGAACACTGTTTCTATTTGCTCATAATCAATAACAAACTATAAAGTAATTTCAACGAAACTTCCAACCGAGTTAGAGACGCTTTCAGCTAATGTCTTTGTTTGGCTAAATGAAAGAGTCACAACTTGGAAAGCAGGTTAAAGGTTTCCTCTACTGTGCAGCAGATTGAATATGTTTCGTCATGGTTGCAAAGAAAATTTGAGGAATCTGGAAGTCTTCAAAACAGGAAACTGTTAAAAATCTCAAATATAAAAAGAAAAATAACACAAGAGGCACGAAAAGTCAAAATAAACAGAACAACGAGAGACTGATGTAAAATCGCTGTAATGACTGTTTGCTGATGTTACTGTTGCTGTAATGTGATGAAAATGACTGAAGTGCTGCTGAAGCTAAATGTGCAGTGAACGTTGCAGGTGTTGATTCCCTGTACTCGTCAGAGTTATGGCAGAAATGCGGCGCTGTAATCTCGCGCTGACGTGGACAACAAAGAGATCGCTCATCGGCTGCCGGCGGTGCAGACAGAGTTCATGTCGTTGCTCCAAAGTCAGTTTGTGTATGACATAGTGTAACAGAGACGGCCTGGAGAGATGTATGGAGAAAGCTGATATCAGGTCAGAGACGGTATAGCTCACAACCAGCTGGCATTTGGGTCCCGGTGGTGAGGCCCTTATAGTACTGACCCTTCTGACTGGAACAACTCTGACGGTATGAGGCCTCACTTCTGTAAATGAAACTACTGAGAGCAGCGGGGGTGTTAATAAACCTTGTCCTCACAGCAATGAGAACAACTCTGCCTCAATTAACTTACTGTTTTAAACTATGCAGAGTAGATGTGTTATTTCTTAATGGAGGAAGCAGCACAGCAATGATGTTATGTCTCAATCAGCTGATTCACAAAAGGTGGTTCATTCATCGGCCATTTGACGACTTGACTATTAACACCAAGTCAGATTCGTGCAGATATACAGAGCAGTCTTCATATCACTTCTAACAACTCTCTGTTGTTTCATCATGTTTCTTATGTGTCTTATATGTTTTCCATTATTTTTTTTTTAGTTGTTCCATCAACAAAAATTGGCTTCCATTTAATATCTCTAGTCAGCTGTTGCAGACAGTGAGAGGAAGGTAAGATTTGCATCAGTGTGATGAAGAATCTACACTTTTCAGGTGTTTCATTCAATGGATTAATCTCTATGAGAAATTATGATTGATCTTAAAACAATTTCTCAACTGAAAAATTTAGTACATTATGATAAACTGTAATCTAAATTTTATATATCATGATGAAATATTCGTTCCCAAAATACAGCTAAACACACAGATATGTCTATTCAGCCATATTTTGTCAAAACCTCAAAATGAGTATTTGGAAGAAATGAGTAATATGGATACACATCATACAAACTGTGTGTGAGTGTTTTTAGAGCAATTTTTTATACTTTTTGTGTTCTTGTCATCATTGCAATCAACTGTAAGTGATAAGAGTTCAAGCTGACTGAGGCATTAAGAAGCATTTTCAGACCTAATAGTTTACTGAATCCTCAAAAAACCACAGTGTGAATGTAGTGTGAGTTGTGTATATTCAGATGTGGCTGTCTCACTTCATTTAATAAAGATCATATTTAATCACCCGTGTCATGAACATCTGAAGAGCTTTGAGTCTCCGTGCAGAGAGAATGTGATGATGTGTGCTCAGATCTAAACAACTCTTCAAAAGCATCATGAGGCATGTAAGCAGTACTATTAGACGGTGATGAGTTCCCGTCTGCATTATGGTCAGAAAAGGCCTGGAAACATCATCACAGCGACGAGTCAGTGCAGATTCTGTGGCGAACCATACGTCTGTTGCCCTCAGCTTCATGTGATGAGTGATCCGGCCTCTAGATGTCAGACTGTGTTTTAAAACGACACCGCTGCACAAACCGGGACATCTGTCTCACTCCCGCTGCCAGCGGATCTGATTTACAGTAATATGACATAAAAGACTTGAGAGCAACCAAACATTCTTCCTCTTGGAATGATGGCGCTCATTTGCACCATATGATCCAGATGACTTAAGTTATGCTGTTATCATTCCTGTTATCCAAACTAAGACAAGGTTTAGTTTCTGGGGCAGGGAGGAAAATATGATATGAACTATTTCTGAATGAGTTACACATTGGTCCAGCAAATTGAATGAATTATTATAGACTGATAAAACCAAGCTGGTAGCAGTTAAACTTGTCATGCGGTTGAAGCCAATACCACACACAATATGTTAAATACTGTTCAGTGCTTTTCAATACTCTGTGTTATTCAGTACATTTTTATGTATAACATGTAACATTTCTGCATTTAAATGTATAAAAACAACATCTATATCATATATTTTGTTGAGCTGTGCACTTACATTATCCCAAATTTTATCAACAATCAAACCAGAGAAATCTGTAATTTTAACTAGCTAACCACAGAGAAATTATGTTTAAATTCATTTTTATTCACGTAGAAAGGTCAAATATTTGATGTTTCCAGGTTTTCTGCCTCTTTTCTCTGTTCTTTATTGTTTTAAATCATATAACTTTGTGTCATGAACTGTTGGTCATTGATATTTTTTCACTATTTTCAGATACTTAGTCGACCAACTGACTGAGAAAAAGATGAATCAATAAAGGCAATTGTTAGTTGCAACCCTCAAACTATTACATCATTAGATTGTTGAGAGGCTTGAAACTGATGTTTATCTGGTTTTACTTTAATCTTCAGAAATATTCATTTAAGATATATTTCAATGAACACACTGAAGTATACTGCTCAGCTCATATTGTTTTAAAAGTTTATCAAATGAAAGTAGTCACCATCATAACATATTTAACCCGTTTTACGGCAGATTACAAAATGTTCTGTAATTTGGATAAGAAATTAAAACAAACTAAATGAAAATAAATCAAAGCAAGAAGTTAAATTTCTTTACATCACTACCATTTTTGTCTCTGTCTGTGACTGTATTTTAGTTTGAGGCCCAGAAAATGAATCCTCAGTGGGTTCAGTTACACTTCAGCAATCATAAAGTCTGACAACTGAACTGTGAAACACACACACACATGCACACACACACACACACACACACACACACACACACACACACACACACACACACACACACACACACACACTCTCCTCTCGATGACGATGGCTGCAGTGATTAAATCCCCCCCCCCGCCGCCTCAGATGGTGTGATATCCTCATGTCCTCATGTGCAGCTCCCTCTCATGCGACAGGGCAGATTAGTGTTTCATTCCACAGACCCCGGCCGTCAGAACGTCCACTTAATCATCACACATTTTAAAGCAAAACCTCAACACGATGTCAGATTTTCAGATTTCTGCAGATCACTAATGTGCAGCTTTTCACCTTTTCCCTTCGCCAACTCGACCGGCTCCTCTGACGTGCAGGGACCCAGAGCTAACGTCAGTCCTGCTCACAATTACCCACGGTGCCCTTATGCTGTCTGGGAAGAATGAAAAGGATTGACGTCTTTCTGGCCATCTGCCACTCTCTCTCCTGCCCATCTCTAACTCTTCTTTGAGAGGATTAAGTGTGTTGGTATCTCTGTGTGTCTTTGTCTCATCAATGTGTAAGCGCAGCCTCGTGTGTAATGTGTGCATTTTGTCTGTGTGTCTGTTGCAGCTTTTCCATCCAGTCATATCTCCTGTCTGCAGGATTTTTCCTCTAGTCTCTAGTCACCAAACACTGACGCGTGTCCCCTTTCGACTTCAAATCCCTCCACAGATTGTGCAAGTTACTTAAGAGAAAACACAAAAGAATTGCAGTTATTTTAAATAAATCTCTAAGATTTTATTACATACAATATACACACGACCTGGACCTGTGAATCTGAGTTAAGACTTAAGGATGTAGGGAGGCAGTTGATGAAATCATATTTAAAATGAAAGGCAGTTCAGTGGGGAAGAAGAGACTGACTAGTCAATTTAAACATACAACAAAATCAAAACAGCATCTTGCCTATTGCTCATTGTTTCAGACACCAGACCACAACAAGAAAATACAAACCATAGATAATATAGACAATATTAACATCAAGAGTGACCGCTGTCGGGGAAAAATGTGCAAGAAGAGCACCGAGGATGAAAATGTAAAGCGACGGAAGAAGGTGGAGAATTATAAAAATAATGTCTGCTGGTTGTATTTTTCTTTCATTTACATAAACCTGTTGGTATTTAGGAAGTCTTTTAAAGGAATAGTTTGACATTTTGGGAAAATATGCTTGTAAGCATTCTTGCCAAGAGTTAAATGAAAAGAGCAATGTCACTCTAATGTCTATATGGTAAATCTAAAGCTACACCAGCAGCTTGTTTTCTCAGCATAAAGACTGGAAACAGATGGAAACAACCAGCTCGAATCCATACAACGATAAGTTGTGGTTTTACGGATGTTTATGTGCTGGTCTGTTTCTTGGCTGAATGTACTGCTCCCAGCCACGAAATAGTCTGGCATATTACATTCTGTAAAATAGTGAATTGTCATTTTTACACTTCTATGGATTAAACAAACCAGAATATTAATCAATGAGCTTTAGCATTATTTTCTTATCTAACTCCCTGCAAGAAAGAGAGAAAGCGGATTGCTAAAAATGTGAAACTATCCCTTTAAATGTAATGTTCTGCACTTCAAAATAAAAGTAGAAGAGAAAGAGTTGAGGTAAAGGATCAACTAATAATGGTTGTGCGTTAAAAGGCTGGTAAGAAGGTGGCCTCAACACCGAGATACTTTTCTCATCAAGTACCGACTCACAGTTTCTCTCCTATGAGGAGACAGGAAGTTCAGACATTCAGGAGCATTTTAAGATATGAAATGACAAATCAAGACAGTGATGCAGTTAAAAAAAGGAAATGACATGAGTAAACTAGGGAAACAAATCTCCATTTAAGCTCTGTATTCAAAGAGCAAAAATCTTAGGCCTTTCTAAGGAATGTTACAGGGTGTAGCCATCGCAACATTTTAATATCTACGCATATTAAGCTTAATAGTAAGCTTATTGATCACCTATCCAACAGTTCCGTTAATAAAGAGCAGTAAACTCAAAATACATCTAAGAAGTAGCAATGAAACCAGCCAGAAATCCTCCGTGACCCTCCACTGGAAGCTTGTGGAGCTGAGCTAAAGTGGGGAAAGCTGTCGTAAACATGGAAACTAATCAATAAGGAACAATTTTGGTGGTAAAATCCAATCATGGCAGGTCGGCCGGTGGGATGGTGTGCCTCCGATCATAAGCAGTGTCGTCACTCTCCTCGCCATCGCTGACTTCACCCAGAACCCTCTCTCTCTCCTCCTCCTCCTCTGTTTCGCTCTCTCTCCTCAGCCTCTCCCGTTCCCTGTCTCTCTCTCTGTAGGTGCGAGGCAGCGTGGGAATCTGAGAGGGCAAAGAGACATAATGAGAACATGTAGGCCATGTGGTTTATACTTTGTGACTGAAAAAAGTGGGTTTTACACATGTGCTAAAAATGTAAGGAATACACCAGAGTTTGGAGAGATCGGTGCTTTGATTATTTTACCTGAGAGCAAACATAAAACTAAATCATCCATGTAACCCTGGTAGATTATTGACCATAAATATTAGCATACGTTGTTAGCATTATTATCTTGTAGCTTGGGATATAAATCAGATGAAATAATACCTAAAGAAACTAAACTATTTTTGACCAAATCCTAAAGAATATGGTCACATAACTTAGCTGATAAGTTGTCCATCAGGCTAATCTCCAAAACATAAGAAAAGAAAACTTGAAGTATCACTGTATCACAGAGGAACATGCATTCTGTGGCATGAGAACCAGAAGAAGCAGCAGTGGGTAAATACCTGGTTATCATGGCTGGGCAGGGCACAGTAGCCCGGCTCCGTCCTGCGGAGGAGGCGTGGTGAATGAGTACGGAAAGGCCGGGGGGAGTGGGAGCACACGGAACGCGGAGAGGGAGAGCGGATGGAGTGTGGTGATGGAGATCGGATAGAACGGGACGGTGAGTAAGTGATGGAGGCGGACTGGGAGAGAACGTGGCCGTGGTGGTTTTGTTTGGGTGGGCGGGGGGAGCGAGGTGGCAACTCGGGCGGTTTGAAAGGGTCGACAAGGTCCATCTCTGTGAGGATCGGGGGCGGAGGGATGAAATCGAGCTCCTCCTCCGGCGGGATCATTTGCATTTCTGCTGCATCGAGTTCGGCAAGTTCCGCCTTCGACAAGTGGTCCACGATCCCGGCGCCGAACGAGTCGCCCACCACATTGATGGAGGTACGCATTCTGTCACTGGGTGGACAAACAGCATCAGTGTCAGCGAGTGAAACAGCCACCAACACCTTTATATCCCCTCTCACGAATGTTTGAACTGAAAAAGCTAAGAGCGTCAGAGGAGTGATTCCTTATTCTCTGCTAGTCACCACTCATTCACCCTCCACCTATCAGACACCTGACTCACAGCAGCCAGTCGACAGCGATGAGCAGACTGATGTCCTGGGTAGGAAGGCCCACGGCTGTCAGGATCAGCAGCATGGTAACCAGTCCAGCACTGGGAATACTGGCAGCTCCCACACTGGCCAGGGTGGCAGTCATACTGGAGAGGAAGAGAAGACAACACAGCCATTTTCAGAAAGGAGATAACTAACTACAATGATAAAGGTGTACTCAAATCTTTACCCTGCCTAACAATCATTTTTATGTGTGGCACTTGAACACAGAATGCAGAAAGCAGACATGTTCTGTGCCTGCATGAGAGGAAATGATTTGTCAGTAGCTTGATTTTGTAATCCAAATAAGAAAACCAAAAACAAACCAGACAAATCCAAACATTCAAAACCAACATTTCAAACCACTGTAAATCTCTCTAACATCATATTACAAACTTGGAATATGCGCTGAGAACACGCTTGAAAACTGGCACTGTAAAATTTTGCTTTGCGTAAGTCAGACAAAAGAGAAACCAAACTTAATGATGGAAACTGCTGATTCACAGAGAGAACTTTCACCAGCCGCCTTCACTGCTCATTCGACGTTCTTAGTCACCCGAATGGCTGCCAATAGACCCAATCAGCCCAATTAACTTGGTGTGTCAGAGTTTCTACAGACAAATCTGCCAGCTGATTTATGTCTTGCACTCTCTGGCGACACAGTCAAACTGATCACAGTCACTGAGATGCACATATATCTGGGCTGACAATGGTCGGCAATGGGCTCCTCCAACAGATAAAACTATCTGAGGTTAGACATCCAACCTTTATCTAAATGTAATTTCCATGATCATATTTTCAACACGTAACAGATTCTACAGGGTCTCCCACTCATATTTTTTATATTATTGCACAGAATACCACCACAGTAATGGCGGCGTGTTTTACATCCAATGTCAACCTGAATTCATCTATAGAATTAAGGTGTTGCCGAAACGTCTGCCATTTTTGAAAGTTGACCACCCTGTTTGGAACACAGACTTGTGGGTTACACAGATGTTGTATATGTTTGAGGTTTACAGTTGCAGAACCAGGACAGACAGTACCAACCTGGTATTTACATGTGTTATTTGACCACATCATGCATGCAACCTTTGTATGAAAGTGGCATCTGAAGATGAAAGAGGGATGATGGGAAAATGTTTACGGGCATTCTTCCATTCACAACAAAACAAAATCTCTTAATGTTTCTTGACTTCTTTGAAAACTTAAATCTTTAATGCTCAAAAGAATGTTGCTTGTCAAGACATGTCTGCAATTAGAGGAATTATCAGCTCATGTTGGTCCCAGATGTGACTGCAGGCCAGTTTGGACACTCTTCTAAGCTGTGATGTTTTCTGCATGATGCTCTTAATCCGATCTCAGAAGTTTGCATTACATCTCAATCGTTTTTTGACAAACTGCAGCGCTAATTATCACCCCACTGTGAGGGCGAGATTAACTGGAACATTCAAGAGATTTATATGCCACATATGCATCTCGTTTCAGAACCATTTTACCACACATGCTACAATAGCCATACAGAACTTAAATTAGATTTTGGAATTTGGTGCAAAACAGACATTGATACAATAAACAACTTCAAAATGCTGAGCATCATTTGTAACCCACGGCCACAACAGCCAGAGTATGATCCAAGAAGACTGTTTCCAATCAGACATAAATGCTTAGCTAAAACCTCAGAAATGAAAAACGAATATGTCATTACTTCGTTATTGCAAACATGTGGATTCTTAGGCTGCCGTTCATCACTGCCTCAAACTGATAAAAGTCATGAAAATGTCTGTGGAATTTTGTTTATACCCCCTTTTTTTTGCTTTGACTGCAAAAGTATAGTACCTTAGTTGCATTAAGTTAAAACTATTTGAACAGTTAAAACTGTTAGTTTTAAACAATTTTTCATATGTGCAAATAGACCAATGCAACAGCCAATCAAAATGCTGATATTATGTCACACGACTTTCAGTTGAAACTACTGTGACCTCCTGTTCTCTTCTACAATTTGCTGATTGTACAACAATAAAAAACTTTAACAACTTAAAGTCCTCCTACATTCAAAACGCGTTATGATTATTGTTCCTTCGCTTGGATGTGTGAGCGTCACTGTGCAGGAGGACGTATGTGCAGTTTGACACGAAGAGGCTGTTTTCATTTATCTGTACTCGCTTTCACTCTCGTTAAAGACGTGCATGTACGAGCAGGATTTTGTGACATTGCAACTAATTTGGAAACCAACCATGGTCCAGTGAGGAAGTTATCTACTGTATGCAAATATCTGCATATTCCCTGATTCTGGATTAGAAATGTTTTTAATCATTTTTAAACAGCTAATTTAACTTTTAGTGGAAAAGCAATATGGGTCTTAAAATATGTCTGAAGATCGGTAAGACATTTCAGGCAGGGGCACAGTTGTGTCGACAGTTGCGTTAAATGACCCTTGTTCTCACTGATCCAAACACTTGCAACATCACGAGGTATGTGTGCAGACACCATGCAGCATGTGTCTTACCTGACAGTGACGATCTGTCCGCCGTCCAGCGTGATGTCATTCATCTGGGCAATAAAGATGGCTGCCACCGCCTCATACAGCGCAGTGCCGTCCATATTAATAGTGGCACCTATAGGCAGCACGAAGCGAGTCACACGTTTATCAATCTTCAGATTTTCCTCCAGGCAGCGGAAGGTGACGGGTAACGTCCCTGCACTGACAGAAGAAGGCGGCACAAGATGGCCAGTTAGAAAAAAAAGGTGCAGATGTACAAAGATCAGGAGCAAAGTGCCTGCTGAAGGACATAAAATAGGTAGACAGGTGGTGAAAGACAAAAGTGCAGAGGTGATGAGGGAGGTGAGGGAGTAAAAAAACAGCAGTAGAAATTTGAGTCGGCCGACAGCTTCCTCCTAACAGCTGGTGTCGGCCACTGTTGCAATCCTCCGACATGTGAATTAAAGGAATTTGATTCCCCGCCCCGCTAAGCTCGGGTCATAATATAATTAGAGAAAACGTTGATAGGATTACCCATATTCACTAAAGCCTCAGTAATGTGCCAAAATGACAGTTGGTTTCAGCAGCAATGCAGAAACCCATGCAGGCCGAGCCAAGCCGAGCCAGGCAGGATACAACGGGGCCAGTTTGGCTGGTGACGACTAATCCGAAGGCTTAGACATTTACAACGCAGGATCTGTCTGACATGGACTTGTCTATGATAGCCTGCGCTTACACACATTTGGCTCTGCTGTCCTGATTCGTCGGTTCATTCACATAGATACAGAATTTTGCCCTCGGCCCTTTCAGATTTGAGTCCAAATAGCTGAAAGCGAGGAGCAAGCTCTGCCGATCAATCACTTTAACTACGGCAGCTGCTCGAGGAAAAGATGTTGTAAAGGAAACATGTGACACACATGTGTTAACACATGCCCAAACAGGGCACTTCCACACACACACATACGCACTGTCCTGCAGGTTCAGCCTGCAGTGTGTATGTACCTGCTAGCGGTGCCCAAAGCTGTGATCCAAGCCTGGAAGATTCCAGAGTAGAAGGTGAAGGGGCTTTTTCTGGTGGTAGCGAAGAATATAGCAGGAAGGATCAGGCCGCCGTGGATCACCAGACCCACCATGACGGTCACCATGTACATACCCAGCTGCCTGGCCACCACCTCCAGGTCTCCGATGGCTGCAATCTTCCCTGCTATCAGAGAGGCAATGCCAACAGGAGAGTACCTGAAGACAGAGGAAGACACGTCAGAGATGAAATGACTGAGCTGCAATTCAGAGTCTAGTATTAGGATTTTTTCTATAATTTGTAGATAATTTCTTATATGCAAAACATTTTACAAATGTGAATGTGATGTATTGATTACAGTATATAAATAACTTTGTAACTTTGTGAAAAGTTGAGGCATGTTTTCGTTCCCTCTGCTGCTTAATTTGTTGCAAAATTCTCATCATTTTCATTTCAGATGCTAAAAAGCACACCATCATTATATTTGTATAAAAATCGAGAGGTGAAAGGATCAGAGCTGAAATGATTAGTCAAAATATTCCAATAATAGTCCAAATATTCCTAAATGTAAGGAGGAATTATAAAGTAAATATGTTTTGGCTATGAATCAATGGTTGGACCAAACAAATTATTTGAAGATGTCATCTCAGGTTCTGGGAAACCATTTACACCAGTTTATAACTTTCTTATAAACTAAACAAATAATCGAGAGAGAAACTGGCAGATAAAACGATGATGAAATCTATCATTAATTACAGCCCTGGAAAGCGTATTACCTGCCACATGGAGGCATTTATCAGCTAAAAAAAAAGCTATTCATTATTTGAATTATGTCTCCGAAATGTCAGGCGAACACCTAATCAATCTTTATTCACTGTCAAAGGAGCGGTTTGCACCACGAGAGGACATGACACATTCTTGGATCTCTGGTTTCCAGCTTTGGAGTGCAGTTGTTCCCACTGATGAATACAGAGCGCTGTGGGACATATGAATTAAAGCTGTGTTCCCCTTTAAGTCGTTCCGAGTCAAAGCAGGTCTCATCCCGACTGCTCTCCCAGGTCAGCTGTGTGCTCAACCCCAGCCTGGCATTCAGTGACAGTTGTTTGGTGGAATATGGCGTGTATATGATTTGATGGATGTGATCTTTGTATGATACGTGTTTTTGTATACACTGGACTCTGTGTTTGGCTGGCTCCATAGGCCCATGAGTAATCTGTTTATACTGTGTGAGTGATACGAACAAGGACACAATTCCTTTGGTGTCCAGCTGCACATGTAGATGGCCTAGGAGAGCTGCAAGACAAGCATCCTGCTGTTTGTCTTCCAACCGCCTACCCTGCTCCCCCCTTCCCTTCCCGTCCCTGCTCTGAGTGCCGCTACTCTCTCCGTCTCTGTGCGACTAGCCGGGGTCCTGCGAAACCTCAAGGCGTGCACCGCTCTCTGAAGACATGCTCTCACACGCATCTTTCCACGTCCCACTGTCCCTCCCACCCGCATCTGCTTTCTGCTCTGCTGCCAAGTGTCTCCTCTGCCGTCGGTGGATCCATTACATTTTGGAGATCTTCCACCGCTGCTCCCCTGGGAGCCCACAACATTGTTCCGGGCCCCGGCTCCTGCTACTCCCCAGCATACCACAGACTCCAGCGTGTGCCAGGGAAACCCTCTTTCCTTCTGCCCCTCTCTTTCCATCTGTCCACGTCCTTCACTAACACACTTCCTCCATTTTCCTCTTCCTTTCTCTCCTACTCGGTTCTTTACGTCTGACACTGTTGCCCGTTCCCACAATTTGTCTCGCGTATACAGCCTTATCCATCATGTCACTGACCTCTGTGTGAGGTATCTCCAGAATGTTAAAGCAATGCAGCCGTTGGCACACATGAGCAGACTCACAAGTACGCAAACAAGACACTGACCACATGATCATGGAAACCATCGTCATGATAATCTCGTTGAGGACGTTGAAGAAGTCGCACATGACCTTCCCCCGCTCGCCCATCCTGCCCATGCAGATCCCAAAGGTGATGAAGAAGCCAATTAAGCCTTGAGGAAGACACAAAGCAGCGTGTCACTGGAAACTCAAGATAAGATAAGATAAACCTTTATTCGTCCCACAGTGGGGAAATTCACAAACATGAGTCAAGTACGGTAGTGATGTAAAGCAGTGAAATATCAGCTCTGCCATCAACTCACCGAGGACGTTCATGCCCCACTTGTATTCCAATTTCTTCTTGTTGACTAAGATGGGCTCAGTTTGGTTTGGTGCTGGAACAGGCACCTTTTTCAGCACCGTCTGAACCTGGAGGGAGGACAGAACAGCATTCAGACTGATCAGGGGTTCAGACTATAATCAAACTGCCATGATTCCAATTTACAGAGCCAAACCTGATTTTGTAACACACACTGTGTGTGAGCAAACACAAAATTGGCAGCGGCACAATAAACTCAGATTTCTGTTTAAAGAAAAGTCAAAACAGAGAACAAGAGATTCTCACATAAAGACAACAAAGGGAAAGAAAAGACAGAAGAGAAGGTTAAAGGGGAAGGACGAAGCCTTCCTGCAAAAGCAATTATGCCTTTTATGACTTCAATGAATCCCTGATGAGTGCAAACAAAAGAAGCAGTAAAACAGAGATGGGGACAGAAAAGAGAAGAAAGGCATAAAGAAAAAGGGGAAAAACAGAGAATACCGCAGGGAGAGGAAGAGAGAGCAGGAGTCTATAAGCTGGTGCTCAGCAGTGCTCCCTGTTCACCAGCAGATGCCTTGCTGTGGTAAATAAGGATGTAGCGTTACAGATGTAAAGAGATTAGCAGCAGCAGAAGGGCTGACCTTCACCCAGTCCAACACAGACAACTACTTCTAATCATTCAGACACACACGCATAACAGAGAGAAGAGGGGAAAAAAACAGGATTTGGACAGAAGAAGGCAACTGTCGCATCATGATTGAGACTTGGATTATCGTTTAAAAATGATCAGCTTGGATAAACAGTAGCCCTCTACTGACTCATCCTGGCCACCATCAGCCAACTGACTATTACTGTAACTGGGTATTGAGACAAAACAAGTATTTACATGTGAACCATAATCTCACCTTTTACAGGATTATTACTCCTTTTATTTCTTTCTGTTCAAGACAGGTTTCAACCAATGATCACTTCTGTTATTTAATAATATAGAAATTATAATTTTGCAAAAGTCTAAAGTGATATCTTAGTTTATCTCCCTTCTTTTGTCTAAACAACAGTAAACAACAGCAAACATATTCAAATTGCTTTTGTATGAAATACAGAAAGAACAAAAAGCAAGTATCTGTCACCACTAGATATTTGGTATTTAGCTTGACAAGTAATATCATTGATTTATGAACATTCAATGTGCAAAAACAGTTTCTAGTGTTTCATTAAATGTATTTATTTTTTTGGTCATTTTGGAGCCAAAGCGCTTTGAGTCAGACACATGTAGAAAACATTGTGTGTGGAGTTTGGAGGACAACCAGATTCTCTCGAGAATCACATCAGCTGTAAACAACTCTGTCTTTCATCCTGTCAGACAGCTCACTTAATACCTTGTGCAGACTAATGACTTCAACTTTAGCCTTTTCAGGTTCACTTAAAGGGATCTTTCCAACAACCGTTTTATGCTTGTGAACAATTAACATAAAGCAACATGCATTTGTGACTCTCCATCACAAGGTGCATGTCTCAGAGATGTGAGCACTTAAATCAAAGAGTTCCCTTCATTGGTGTTTCACTTGACTATTTTGTTGAGGGTTGAAGAGATGAAACATTTTCAACAAGTGAAAAAAGCCAAGCAGACTTAATTACAGGATTTATAGCCTGAGACACTGAGAACTTCAATCATGCTGGAAGTGGAAAACATATCTGTTTGCTTTGTATTTTGATGCATACAACCTTATATGAAGAACCAGAGTAATAGAACAGTTCCAAAGATATGTTTCAGATGTGGAGGCTACCTGTTGGAAGCAGGCCTGCACCAGGTTCTCAGGGAAGAGGTTTCTGATCAGGTCCAGGAAGGCGTCCAGACTGCTGACCTCCTGGTTCTTGGGGGCTGCACTCGACGTGCCTCCCCTCAGTTTGGGGTTACCCGGGTGGATCCCCAACACCAAGATGACCCCGAGGATGGCGGCGATCACAGTGGTGGACATGTAGTACACCATGGCTCTACTGCCCATCCTGCCACTGGAGCGGGCGTCCAGACCAGCCAGCCCTGAAAGAGACAGACAACGATCTGACATAAAATGGCATTTTTCAGAAAGAAAATTAACTTTCTTCAAGACTTGTCTCTGTCTCAGCAGCACACTCTCCTGAGATCTGGCAACGCATATCTCTCTTCCAAACGTGCTCTCTGACAATATGTGTGTAGTGGCACACCTGTGATAAGGCTGGAGATGATTAGAGGCAGGATTAGCATCTTCAGCATCCTCATGAGGATTTCTCCAGGGAAGGAAACCATAGTGAGGGCGCTGTTGTCCCTCACCTTCATGTACCGCAGCAGCATCCCAAACACCGCTCCCATAACAACACCTGAGGACGGGAGACAAGAGTGTGTTAAATATTGATAATAATATGTGATTTTTTGAAACCTGTAATGTGGACTTGAAGTTTGTTTTTCTGGGTCGGGACAGACTGATGTAATTAGACCAAAATGACTAAATAATTACATTTTCAAGTTTTGTTTTTGCACCACAATAATTTTGCATACTGGGTCCAAATTTGAAATAGTTTCTCAAATTATTTAAAAAGTCCCCTTTCGTTAAAGAGCAGCTCAGCAGAGAACAACCACTAATCCGTGTACTGTATGAAAATACAAAATATACAGCACCAAAATCAGGAATATATAACTGGAAGTGGCCTTCAGAAAGTTTATTGGATTTCTGTGAACTCACTGGCCTACTTCTCCTCCCCCCCAAAAAATGTTGTTTTACATTTGACATGTAAGAGTCCTCTGACTAATGATAACTGTCTACTGTAATCTAAACAAGTTTAAATCGGGGTTTAAATCTGGGTGACAAATGACAGACAAAAATAACACACTTCTCGACTTCTCAGGGGCTTTTTTTGACAAAGAACACAGCTACGCAGAGAGAAAGTGTTTACAGAGGCAGAATAAAGACAACAAGCCCAAGATGTCTCATGGGAAAATGATCCCGGGGTCTGTACATGTAGGACTGCGTGTTAATATTTGCTCCAGCACAAATGGCTATTTTTTGAACAATAAAACTGACCTCAAATTGAATTAAATTCAATCAGTGAAAAATGTGGAGGTTTGGGACGTTGAAATATGTTAACCAAACACTGAAATTGGGTTTTGTCAAATGTTCCTTGGAGTCATTGTTTCCTACATTTAATTCTATTTTTAAGATATTCCAAGATAAGATATTCCTTTATTCGTCCCACAACGGGGAAATTTAACAACTAAAATTCAGCTTTCCCAAACTGCAGAGAAACACAGAATAATACCAGGATATAGAATTGGGTTTCCAGTCCATGCATACCCATAACAGTGAGTCCCAGCAGCAGGTTGTGGGTGTTGCGGCTGCAGTGGCCGGCATCTTTATACGCAACTTCTGTGTTGTCATCTCTCTGATTTTCTTCTTTCTCCTTCACCTTGTTTGTGTTGGACTGGTTGGCTGTCGACTGGTTTGTCATCCTGCCTGTGGAGACAGTTGAAGAGATTTTTTTTTTCAGCTGGAAAAATACCAGCTTCAATATCATTCAGCGTGTGCTGGCCTGCACAGTATTCAGTGTTGATTAATGATGCACCCATAGCTCTTTAACTGATTTGTCAAATGTGAAGACGCTGGATTGTTTATAGACTATCTAAACAAAGGATTCTTCTCCGGTGTCTAGTGAGGACTCACATTGTTGGCATTATGGCTGACTGACTCTGTTCTTAAAGGAGGATTAGGGACGACCAGGGCTACCTACCACTCACTCACACGATTCAAACGTCCTTGGAGTATTTGGTTTGGGGTCCTAAGGGAAGTACAGAAGCATGACTGCAGGCAACCCAAACACAGCAGGCGATGGCTAAACAGGACAAGAATAAACATCTCCACAGATGTAATCTGTAATCATCCTCAAAAGGGAAATCTAAATACAACTCAGTATGGAGTTGCTGATAAAGGAAGAGATATAGCTGATGGTTTGGTAAAGAATGAGTCAGCTAGGAGCCACAAGATGTGGCCCCTGGCTGTCTGACCGTCTGTGGCTAACTGTTACAGGCCTGGACAAGGGCTTGACTGGAAGTTAGTGGTTGGTTAAATCTGTACTGGATGAGGACAGGAAAGAACAAGACTCAGCAAACAAGAGTCCACAACCATGTTAGCGGCTGTGTGAAGCTGTACTTCAACGGGGTTTCCGGTAAATGCTAACGTCAGCGTGCCCGCAATGGTAATGCTAACATGCAGGTGTTTACCAGGTTTCACATTTACCATATTCACGTCTTAATTTTTCCATTTTACCATATTAACATTTTCCAATTAGACCTCAGCTCAAAGTACAGCTGAGGCTGGTGGGAATGTCATTAGTTTGCAGCTTTTTGGTGAAAATCCAAACTACTGAATAGGTTTTGATCACACAAGTTAGAACAATTCAACCTGAGGGGGACATTAATGTTTATACCAAATTTCAAGGTCATGTGCCAAATATTCATCCATCTAACAGTTGTTGAGACATGTCACTCAAAACCACAAACACAACCTCATGGTGTTGAGTCAGGTGATACATCGTCTGGGAATCATAAATATCTGCAGTGACACCTGTGTGCCAATCCAGCATGGAGATGTTGAAATACTGCACTGGATAAGTTAGTATTTCAACCTGTTGGTAACACTAGATGAAAAGTCTGGCAGTCACTAAAATCATTAGGATTGATCCTCTTGGCAACATCAATATTTTTGCCCAATCTTTTTTGCCCAAAAACCAACAATTTCAATCTTGAAGTGGCACTAGATTAAAAATTAGGTGATCAACAAATTCATTAAGATTCATCCTCTGGGGATCATGAATGTTTGTACGATGCGACACGTCTATCTATCCATTAGGAGTTGAGATATTTCTGTCAAAGCACTGCCATGCCTAGAGCCACAGCACTAGCATTGCTAAAAAGGATTATCTGGTAGAAATGAAATCCAAGCACGATGTCTGTCCAAATGTAATTCAGAAGCATGAACAATGAGAAACGATGCAGCTACATGCAGAAAAAGGTTTTTAACGTACAGTCACCTTTTTCATATATCACTCCTTCAGCAAACAGCTTCCGGTAGACACCAACTGCAAATAATTATCACTCAGGCTTTTTTTTCAGCTCCTGTGCATCAACACTGGATTGTTATAGAAGCAACCAGATTTTCCTCCAAGGCAAAGTCATCACCTCCAACACAGAGTAGAAGAGTGAGAATTTGTCCACTGTCCAATAACACTACACATTTCTACTCAACAGAGGAAATTTCAGAGATCCCACCACCACCATCTCTAAACATTAATCGTATATAAACACATCTGGAGAGCAGTGCGGCCATGCCAAATCCTTGTCACAAGTAAGAATGTCACATTTACAAACAGTCTGACTCTGTGAAACAATTGCAATCAGACATGATTATAATCCATCAGATGAGTGGATTGGCATTTTCTGCAGCCGTAAGGATACAGTTTTACAAATTCACCAAAGTACAGTCGACGAGGAGGAGCACAAAAAAATGTTACCTACTAGTTGGTCTGCTCTCACGCTTTCACCTCCTCTTGCTCATCTCCTGTCGGCCATATCTCTGCCCCTTTCTAGCCTCTGCAATGTCGCCAGTCCAGGCACAAAGTCGGACAGCCAGCGTGATCTGAAATTGTATATTTTAGGGGCGGAGAATGTCCTGCTAAGTTTCAATTGCAAAGATATAATCCTCAGTAAACGGAGTACCGAAGAGATGAGGGGGAGGGTGTTCCACTGTTAGAGTCTTCACAAATCCTCTTTTCAATCCTTATGTCATTCTTAGCATGAACATAATTTGGTAACGTCAGTCGAACACAGACACGTCAGTTGTACAGCAGGCTAACACGGGGTGAGATGGGGGGAATCATCCTCCCAGCTTTTTATCAAACAATGACGGACAAGAAGAGAACTTTTGGCAATGCAGGTTATTCTGTGATGACGTGCTTTAGAATCTGAAGAGAAAAGGTCATAAACTTCCCACATGTATACGTATAAATCAATTTAAGCCCCGGTGACACGTGTCAGAGTAAAAATAAGGATGATTGTCATCCTCTCTGGCAGTGAAAGCTGAATATTAAACCTTTGTTCCTGAGCAGGTCAGATGGAGGCCCTGAAATAATGAAGCAACAGCCTGTGTCCTGCAGGGAGGGCGGCGCTGAGGAGTTTAAGCTGCAAGGACATACTCAAGGACCTGAAGCTGCTCTGCAAATCTGTCTTCCTTCCCCAACAGACAGATTATTTTCCTGCTCCAGGAAATGTCAGAGCTGCCTCGAGACGAAACGTAGCTGGCCTCTAGGAACCAGCTCTTACTGGGCTGCCCCGGTGGCTCAGTTCAGCTGAGGAAAACAGAAACCATTTATAGCCTCGCAGGGTTGAATTTGACCCTGACGTTTCTTGCCTGAAAGGTACTTACCAAGGAACAGTTTGTAAGGGCACAAGAAACAGATGCTGATCAGAGTATCAGAGCAAAAGTCAGGAGAGGAACAACTGGGCTTAGACATATTACGTGTATTACTTCATGGCCTCCCTAATAAAACACAGCAATTCACGTCAGTGGGTTCAGAGTGTTTGGTCAGGCAGCTTACAGTAAATCCTGGATTTTGTAGCAACATGACACAGGTATTACTCGTCTGCCAGGTAGGCTGCAGACCAGGAGGCTTTCCTCTTTGAAGGGAAGCCTAGTGTTTGAGAGACAGCTTTCATAACGCATGTTAGTGATGAGAGCTGAAGCACAAGGCTGAAGGTGGAGGGACTTCAAAGTGAGTCGAGCTCGGAGCAAAGAAACGAAGAAGGAACTCCCGCTGGCGTGGTCGTGACGGCGTAGCTGTTTACATGCCCTCGTGGGCCAAATACAGCCGCAAGACAGAAAGTTTCCCACAGTTACTTTCAAAGTAAAGGCGACTGGATAAACATCAGGGTCCTCAATGTAAATACTATTGCAGTCCATCAGATGTGTGATGGTGACCGATGCAGTGCGTGATAACCATCCCAATCAGTCCCCACATGTGGTCATGTACTTACGACACATCTTCTTAATCGTCATGGTTTCCAGGACGAAGGCCCGCGATGACAGAATGAGTTAATCTCCCAGAAGAGCAGGCTTTGATTACTGTAAATGAGCCCAAGCTGCTGCAGATAAAGGTGCACACACCATCAGAGCCGGACACGTCAAACTACCTCAGCGCTCGCTTCAGTCCGGCTGTCACAGGCTCATCAGTGTTAACCCCCTCCGGATGCACTTATAGCCTTCCACATTAATTATCCAACCAGCCAATCGCTGACGTTGGTTCAAGAGATCAAACAGATGCACGTTGGCTATAAACATACAGTTATAACTCCCCCCTCCCTCCCAATCTGTCGACCTGCCTCTGATCTTGGCTGAGACATTACAGTAAGTTTCAATAGCTGTGCTACAAATCAACGTACATGAATGCTTTGACTGACTGTGGGTATTTATTCAGTATTTATAGCCATGAGAAATAGAGAATACAGCAATTAACATAGATTTGTGGTCTGTGGTTTCCTTTTATATTTGATCCAGCTTGAATTGTGTATCGCCCGCATCAGGATTGCAATTATTTTAATAATCGATTACTCATAATTTTTCAAGCAAAAATAGGGGAAAAAATAAAAACCTTTTGTGTTTCCAGCTTTTCACATGAGATGATTTGCTGGTTGCCTTTGTCATATATTATTCTGCATTGAATATTTTGGGTTTTGGACTTTTGGCTGAACAAAACAAAACTGTGATGTTTTTTTTTCCATAGAGTAAAAGATTACTTGATTCATTGAAAAACAAAACAGCAGATAAATAAATTGAAATAATTGTTAGTCGCAGCCCGAAATACAGTGTTTTGGAATTAGGAGAACTTTTACATCCAAATGGGATCTTTTACTTTTACGGCATACAAACCTAAAGAGTGAGTTCACATCTGCTGTAAGTGCGACATCCAGATAAAAAAAAAAAGACTTTACTGATTTTATCTTGAGAGATCATCTTTAACCTACAGATTCTTTGGATACTTTATATTGAAATGTATTATTTATAAGGCATCCATATATGTGTGTGTGCATGTGTGTGTGTTTGAAACTGTGTGCGGGTGTCAGTGTGTCTCAGAGGATTATTTCAAATGGTTGATTGTTTGGTGTGAGCTTTGCAAAGGGATCGAGATATAATCCCCACCCCGCCCCTCCATCCCCCCCTCGTTCAACGGAGGGAGATGAGGATGGTCACCGCAGCACTACAGCACACTCCTCACACATCGACACTGGTATCAAACACACATGAGGCTCGGCATGGACCCATATGAGAATTTAAGTGTGTGGTTGTCTCGACCAAAACTGCATCAGTATGCAATATCAAGAAACCACTGTGCTGTATCATTCTGGAATAAGAGTAAATGAGGCGTTCACTGACAGGCGCCGACTCTGGAATTTTCTTCTAACTCTATTTCGAGAAATCCGAGATAATAATAATTCGTTTTCCAAGCCATCACCAGAGCTCACACCAGCTCTTATTAGATTTTGCATGAAGTACATACATCAACAGTGAACCTGTTTTAATATGCTATATACTCAAAACACAGTTACAATTAAGGGTTATTACGCAAACTGGAATCAGCAACTACTAGTCAAAAGTCTAAGTCTAAAAAAATTTCTTAGCAAATCTGCTCTCTTGTTTAGTTATTTAAAATGTATGTCACTTAAAATTGATAAAAGCTATAACACAAAAGAGATAGAGGAATTAAAAAGGATTCAGTATTGATCAGATTCGACAAAAATACTGTCAAATCCCAAACCCAGCGTTGCTGGACGGGCAGCAGATCGTGTAGACACACATATTCTATGTACACGCACGCACACACACACACACACACACACACACCCGTCTGAGTATCCGTGCAGTTCAATGATGACTGGTACCTAATTGCTTCAACATATGTACAGTCGCCATCAAACACGTGTCTGGTGCGTGGCTTTACCACATCGCTGCAGCAGGAGGCTGAAACAGTGTGTATTAACCCTCTCTGCGAAGGTCAGTGTCAATCAGATGTGGTCTGCACTCGCTCCATCAGGGGTTGGATGTGACCACACACGGCTCAACACACGTCCTCACTTGGCATGTTTTAACGCCTTATGAGGTATTTGCTGCTCGACTTTGGACTAACGTCAGGAAAACAGATCTCATGGAGTGGGTTACTGTAACAATTTTATTGGTTTCATTTAAAGAACATTGTGGCTACTTGAGCTGTAGTTTGTAAATATTAAGTTATTTAAAACTTCTGTCAGTCAAAATTGTTGAAAGCTAAAACTAAAAAGATCAGAAAAAGGAGTCAGACATGATGATTGGATTCAATATTAAATTCAGTTTTGATAAACCCAAAACCAACTTGTGCAGAAAGTTCTCTGATGTTCTCTTTGTTTTTGGATTACTATTACAGTTTTATTGATTACATTTGAAGGACATCATGGCTGGGCTCTGGTTTACGTTTGAAAGGTGTCCTACGTGGTTTTATACCTATTTTGACTTTTTTCTGCAAGATTACTACTACTACAATTACTAAATTAAATGACAAAACATGTTGGCATTAGGAAGCAAATAGAAACCTTAAAGGAAAAGATTTTTGTTTACGTGTGAGTGACCTAAGATATAAAAATTGCAATGATAAAAAATAGAGAATAAAATCTATCTGAGAAGCTGGACTCATCAATTTTTTGGCATTTTTTCTTGATAAATGGCTGAAACCAGGAATAAATTATTGTTTTGTTCATTGATTCATTGATGAAACAGATAACTGGTAAGAAACAGAGGGGAAGACGCAGCCAGAAACCTTCAGGTGAGAGATGTGAGTGTGTGTGTATTTGAGATTGGGTGGGCATGGAGTGTGAGTGAGAGAAAACACTTGCCCGTGTGTGTGTGTGTGTGTGTGTGATTTAGTCTACATCGGTGTGTGTGTGTCCACACATGTCAGGCACACACCCTCCCTCCCCTCCTCTCCTCTCTCTCGGACGATAATCTGAGTGTATTAATCTGTTGTTTGAACTCCTTAAGCACAGACTGTCTATCACATCTGCTCTCTTCACCCTAGTAAAGCTCTGCTATTTATAAACTTTCTCTTTCTCCTCTCGCTCCTTTTTGATCTGTCGTCGCAATTCCTCTATCGCTCCTCACTCCAGCAGGACCGAATTTCACACAGCTCATTCCCTCCGTACAGTAAATCCATCTTCTCATTTGGCCAACAGACGTATTGGAAACTCCTTATTCCAGCCTTAAATCTCTCTGATCCTCTTCTCCCTGACAGCACACAGAGGGCTACAACTATACTGATAACTGATATTATAGGTCCCACATGTTCAAACTGCAGATTTTAAAAAGTGAAAATCACCACTGTGGTTAACTTTGCAAAGCCAACATCATTACTCCTAATACACCAAGTCATCCTTCTCTCCAGAGAGGAATAAACACACATCAAGCCAAAAATCATGAATGAGAGAAGAGCAATTCTGACACAAACAAACAAATCACACCCTGTCAAAGCTGACAAATGGTCCGAACCGGCTGCACGTGTCAGCAGTGAATGAATGGGAGCGTGCTGAGGGGGAAATGACAACAAGGAGGCGACCAGGCTTACCTGCTGTGTGTCGCTGTCTCCCCTCCGACAAGAGCGAGGCATCGGGAGAGACGCGGGAGAGAGGAGGGACGTGGAGATGAAGGGGAGAGGGGACGGGAGGCAAAGTCACAGTCTTTGCGTCATCTGAGAAAATTTGCAGATTAATACAACAGCTTGGTGCTCTGAGCCCTCTCACCCTCATCACTCTCCTCCCCTCCCTCCCTTCTCTCTCTCCCTCATTCACTCACTTCCTCTCCATCACAGGTCTCTTTTTAAAAGTGTTATCAGGAGAGGAGGAAACACACTGCTGGGATAATCACCGCAGGCAGGGCGGAGGAAGATAAGAAAGTTAGTCTTAAATTGTTTAAGAAATGAGGTTGGATGCAGAAAGTGCCCTGTCCTGAGTCAGCAGACATGGGGGGTGGTGGTCATGATTACCCTCCCTTCCACAGGAGGGCGCTATGAGTCTGCACTGAGTGGAGAAATCTGTACAGTAGCTTCCCTCTGAGGGATCTTTTGACATATATCAGTGTCAGTCAGTGAGGCCTCAAAGTGCATGGGGGCCCATGGGTGGAGCTGCTACATACTGTACATACATGGCTCAGGCTTTTTCCATGAACCACGACACTTTATCAATACACAGAATTAGAAATATGGTGATAGGGAAGTTGTGGAGTTTCAGGTTTGTCATACCAGAGAAACTGTGCTGGAGCAGGAGGAATGCAGGCCGATGATTGAGCTTTATGAGGGGTCATGATTGATTTATGAGCGAAGCTTCTCAACTACCAAATGCGACTTTGTGGAATGACGTGACTGTGCAGCCACGAGACAACGTGACTCCGTTGGCCTTTAAATCCAAACTTAAAACTCATCTTTCCGCCTTAACTGTCAGTTAGTTGCTCATTCTTCGATTACTTCAAGCCTCGCACCTGTTACAATTAATAATCCAGCGGGTCGGTCGAAGACTCGATGAATCCATAAAACCTCATACTTATTGTCCATGCTTGTCCTGCCAACAAGAATATTGCAAAGAGCGCTGTTGGTGCCTCATTCCAGATGTTTGGATCTGGTTCTTCGTCCTCCAGCAGATTCAGCCTCTCCTCTTGTGTTTTCTCCGTGTAAATGGTGGGTTTGAGCTTAGCCTCTCGTGTGTTTGTGTAGTCTGTCCTCTCCAGGTGTCCACGGCGGAGAAGAGACCACGTGACTCAGGTCTGTTTGAAGACACCTGGAAGTTGCTTGACATTCTCCCAGATCCACATTCTTCAGATATGATTGTCCATACTGTAAGTTCACTGTGTTGGTCTGTTCTGTAAACACGTCTGTCCTTGGCGAGGGATCCTCTGTTGCTCTTCCTGAGGTTTCTTCCTTTTTTTCTGTTAAAGGCTTTTTTTTTAGTTTTTTGTTATCTGAACTGATGTTCTAAGGAAAGAAGGTCTCATATGCTGAACAGATTGTAAAGCCAATAAACAAACACTGCTTGGTGTGTTATGAAGCCTGAACAGCCTCTTCCTTAATGGCATGGCAGGTACAGAACATGCAAACCACAGGACTGGATAATATGACCTGAAATCCATCAATCAAAATCACAACCAAAATCACAATTAATTGTTATATTGACAACAATAAACCTAACAAAGTAAAAATTTTAATACATAAGTGCTGACATTAGCTTTCTTGTGTCTGAAAAGTTCTGAACTTCTGACCTGGACAATGAACTGATTTGTTGGTTGAACTTCTGGTTGAATGTGATTGGTTGTTAAGTCCATTCAAATTTAACATTTTCATATTATAATTTATAATAAACAAACACTTTAATGAACACTTGTATTTGCCTATAACTACATTATAGTGTGATGTAAACCATTTCAAATGTTTAAATACTGCTTAGAAATGTTAAATAGGGGACTATTTACTGAATTTGGTTTGTATCTATATGTATAAACACACATGCTGGCAAACATTCAGCAATTCAACATGCACCTTCATGCACATGCAGAGCCACACACACTGTCGCAAACACACACAGTCCCACAGGAGTGACAGATGGAGGGGGCAAGACAGGAACAGGGGCTTGTACAACTGGGCCGGTACCTCCATTGTGCAGTAGGTGCGCTGTAAGTCTATCCTCTACTAATTGCCAGAGCAGTTCAAACACAAAGTCTGCCTCTGAAATCCAATCCTGCGGGGTGTTGTACAGTGAGTAAAGTTTACAATGTGTTACATTTTTCCTCTGGCAAGAAAAGGGACAAAACATGGCTTATGGAAGGGAGGGTGGTGGAGGCAGAGAGAGGACAGAGGGGTGGATACGTGCAAAAAACACAAAACAGAGGAGGTGTGGATCCAGAGGGAAGACGTAACCGTAAATAGATCATTCACCATTTAGGCTGCACGTCTAATCCGGGGGCATCCAGACAGCAGCGAATCTGTGGCAAGTGAATGAAAGTGTAGCCGCTGTAGGTGGATTGAGTCCTGTAAGGAGACACTGAGGAGGGACAGATAAGGAGGCGAGGAGGAGTGATTGAGAGGTGATCTGGGGAGAGAGAGAGCGGGGTGCTGTAAGAGGAGAGGGATCGGCGGCGCAGACGATGTAAACAAGACGAGCAGAGTGTGTGCGTGCGGCGACGGCTGTATGGCAGCGTCTGAAGCCGTTTCATAAACTGACAATCACTCAGCTTCTTCTCCAACATCACACATGACACAAAATCTGAGCAGACAGGAGCATCTTGGTAGCTGAATGGTTACAGCATGTGTCACAGGTTTGATTCCCACCAGTAACCTCTGTTGCATGTCATACCTCTCTCTCTCCATTTCCTGTTTGCTTCTTTAGTTATCGCTATCAAATAAAGGCAAAAATGCCCAATAAATAACATTTAAAAATCTGAACAGACAGACTTGGAGCGAGGCAGACTGCCAGGTAATGCTATGCAGCGCCAGTCTGCATTTTGCACCCATTCAAACCTGTTTCTCATTAAGCATTAAACAGAATTACCAAACTAAGTCCTCCTTTCCCCTAATGAGGGCTTTGCAGCTCTGATGCTCTCATATTCCCTCTCCCTCCCAATCCGTTTTCCCGAAGGTGAACATTCCATACGCTCATTTCAGTTTCACGCAGGAAAGACTTGTAGGCGCATGTGTTGTTTGTTTGTCAGAGCGGACATGTGTGTGTCTGCATACCTTCCTCAGTGTGCATGCGTGCTGTTTGTGTGTTTACGTGTGGTCTGGCTCCAGACCCTGTCACTCATCCTCTTTGACCTTTAGTAAACTGTGAAATTTAATTTCAAGCTTGGGTTGCTTTTTCTGCACAATCCTACACCTGTGCCAAACATGTCGGTGGGGAAGTAGGACGGCAGCTAAAGTGCCACGGCCAGGGATGTTTAAGACTGACTGTGAGGCAGACAGACAGACAGACAGGAGGTGACGCATTCATCAGAGTCTGACCCCCCTGTGACTGACCTCACCTTTGACCCTTTACCTCTTTGCCATGGCCAGCAACTGGGGCATTTCCAGGAGGCTTTGGCTAATTGGCTCAGATTGCAGAGTGAGGAGCATTACGCCTGAAATTGGAAACATATGCAGCTATAGCTCAGTGCATATGTGTGTGTGGTAATGGTGGTGATGGTACTACGGCTCTTTAAATTCAGGGGTAAAGAGGAGGAGGGAGTGAAGTTCAGTAGGTGATGTGAATGATGGAAGAACAAGGACTGAAAATGTGAAACAAATCAGTCGGAGAGAGTAAAATAAGGAAGATGAAGATAGAAGAGATGATGAAGGACTGACACTGGGTACCCTGGGGAGGTCGAGGATCCGTAATTGAGGTCTGACATGGTGGCTCAGTTGTGGACAGACAGACTGTTAGCCTCGCCCTGACAGCTCAGCTCAGCTATTTGCAATAATTGGCTGTAATAGCTACCTTCCAATTACACTCAGATATGAGTTTCAAGTGAAGGAGGATGTCCAATGTGAAAGCAATAGGTTGATGTCTGATGGCGCTGCGTGTGGGAAAGATTTCATCAGAGCAGTCGAAGGTAGTGAAAGTGACATCTGGAAACTTCAAAATGTCTGTGTGTTTTTCTTTTTAACAGAAAAATGAGAACCGGTTGAAGATGTCAGGATTCAAAAAGGTGGATCAGGAGCAGAGAAAATGAGTAGAAAATAATACTAGTGAAAGTGATATGAGACACAGTGAGTGATGTTGCCAAAGGCTTTGCAAGTTCCTCGTGTACAAGGCAGGATTGTGTGGTAAAAAGGATCAGTTTTGTTTTTATGGGGCTTTAATAAAAGTCTGAAAATCTGTTTAGGTCATGAAAATGTTTGTTGAAAAACACAAATCCCCAAAGGAGAAAGAGCAAACCGCTGCAGAGCACTGTGTTGCTTGACTGCAACATATTGTGACTTAACTTTAAGGGCTTTTGGTGACTCAGGGATTTAGGAAATCTTTTAATGTGAAGTGTGACAGTATGACGCAAAACTTGTTCTGTGAGTGAACATCTTAAATAAACCTCTATATCCTCCTCCGTTGTGAAACGGTTGCAGTTAGTTTTGCACGTCTGAATGTATGTATGCACGTGTGTGTGTGTGTGTGTGTGAGACATAGTGAGCAAAAGGGCAAGAGCTTAAGAAAACAACATCTTTGCGTCCCTGCCCTCTCAATCCTCATCTTTGTTTGACTGTCCACACTTAGCTAACAACTTTCCCTCTTTCTCTCGCTCCAACTCTCACTGATGCACCCCAAGGCGGAAATATCTAAGTGCATGCAGGGCAAGTTCAGACAAAGAAGAAGATAGAGAGAATGGTGGGAGGGTTGCGAGGATTTCAAGTGACTGACACTAAATGCCAAGAGGGAGGAACGCCGCCAGGGAGACACCAGGCAGTGTGTATGTAAGTGTGTGTGCACGCATGTGTGTGTTGGGGGAGTTAATGGTAAAGAGGATCTGGTGGAAGATTCCCCGAAATCTAATTGTAGTGCTGCTGTGGCTGGTTATGGTGAAGAGAAACAGAGAGAATTTAGAAACCCAAGAGTGTGTGCAGTATGTGTGTGTGAGCGCGTGTGTTTGCGCAATCAGTCAACGGGTGCAAGTACATCAACGCTCCTTTCCATCTGAGGGTATTGACAGTGTTAAATGTCTCCGTCCCTGAGTGAAGACTGCACTTTAGTCTGCCTCTCTATACAGAAGTGACCCGTTTTAGCGGCTTTGAGTTTGAAAAACCTCTTTTCATGATCCCCCTTCTCTTTCTGTGTCTCCTCTCCAGTCCCTATCTCTCCCATCCCCAAACTCTTTCATGAGCAGTCTCTCAGGGGCAGGGTTGTAACATAACCCTCCCCTCTTTTGTCTCCATTCTTTTCCTTATCCTTTCATCTTTTTAAACATTCAGGGGGAAAGGGGTTTGGTGAGATGGAAACCACTACTTGGTAAAGGAAAGAAAGAGATAGCATGTGAGAGAGCAAGAGAGAGGGGGAGGCGGGGGAGGCAGAGTCTCTCCCCTCTGCTCATCCGCCAATTTATGGCTCTCCTTTTCAACAAGACCATTCAAGGTGGGGAGGCTCAGTGGACGCGCTGTTCTCATGGGTCAATAGGAGTGAACCCTCGTCTGGTTTGTGTGTGGACGACTTATCTGCTCTGAGGACCCGTTGAACTGTCTGTCGGCCTGTGTGTCCTCCATAGACCTCCATTGTGTCTCCTCCGGGCCTTCGCCGACTTTCCCCCAAAGACCTGTGAGTGGACAGAGCAGCCAGTCATCAGCTCCTGTTTCCATCCTTTCAACTTTACAGGAGGCCTGAAAGCGCCTGCACTCACTTGACCAACGTATACAGAAAAATACCTGCGTGTTTACGTGTTGCAAGGCATTTACCTGTGAACGTTCATGATGGTTTCATATAAGATATATCTGAGTGCATGCAGGGAAATTTAAGACATGGAATATGCAACTTACATTCACAGTATTGAGAGATCCCCAGATGTGAAGCCAAAAACAAACTACTTGTTTCTTCGCCCACAGCATCAGTAAATATTTTCACTTTTTGCAAGCAAGTAGCTTTCAGTAACTTTTATGTTAATATTATTAATATATCACTGTTGACATCTAAGATGAGCATCCACTGATGTTGAAGGTAAATGTTATCTCATATCTAAATATTTGAATATATGTTTATACATCTTCTGTGTGTGTAGCATGGAGGGGGCTACAACTGCGTTTTCATTCAACCTTTTTGTATAGTGACAAATAAAAACTTTGAGTCTTGAAATACTTTTCACACCACTTGAAACATTTGTATTCCAGCCGACATTATGTTCCCCATTTAATGAACAGGTGAATGGTTGCTTATGAAAATGATTCGTAGAAGACATGAGGGGTTGTCAGGCCTGTAGTTTCAAATAAGAAGTTATTCTGGGATGCAGTATTTATAAATGATAGCATGACCGGGGTCAACTGGGATTCAGGGGCCCATTGCTAACCTGCTTAAGGCCAACAAATCAGCCCTTGAAAGTCCACCCCTTTCTAAGATGTATGCATTGGATTAAACATATGTGAATTTAAAAAGTTGGCATAGTTTTTACACTATTTACAATTGAAACCTGTATCTGTGGCGTTTGTGTGCCATCTGTATTTTTACTTTAATAAACTAGATGCCATAAAAGCCATATTTTGGATCTTGTGTCCATAAAGTATGAAAGGAATTATTAACATATAATTACAGCCAATGAGGTCATCAAGATCCAAATTATCCTGTCAAACTGCCTTTGAGCAAGACACTTACCTGCCAAAGAACCAGGTACATACCACCCCCTCCAAAAAAAAACCCAACCTGGCACAAGCAAACAGGAAGCAATCTGAGAGCAGACTGGATGGATTTGGCATTAAAACATAAGGTGACATCCTCGGGTTTGATTGTGCCAAATGGGATTGTGCTCGCAGACCTGGATGAATTACGCCATTCAGCTTCACTACAGCTTGTTTGTAATAATTTGCACTGTTACCAGCCCATAATGAACTCACATTACATGGATCCGTGCCAACACCACATTGCTGGTAATTCGTCAAATTGTTTTCTTGTGAAGTGTGGGGCGGGGATGAAGGGGGGAGGAGGTGGTAAAGGTAAAAAAAATATATCTCAGTCACGCACATGCGAAGTCTTCAAACCCTCACAATGTTAATTTGAATCAAAACTCACAAGCAAGAAAATGTGGCTAATATTGCTGACTAAAATCCTGTTTTATATTAAATGCATCTGTTTAGGAAGCGAGTCATAGATACATCTGCTCTCACAGATGTTACTTGTTCAATGTTGTAGGTCTCTTTTCAATATACTAACCTCCTGAGGACAAAAAAAACTTCGACTTGTCTTTGCGCTTCCCAAGAGAAACCGGAGTCGTTAGCTGCGTTAAGCTAGCAACGAGAAAGAAGGAAGTTGAGCGGAAGTTGCTGATTGTGTCTTTGAAATAAAAGCACCGCCGCTTGTCACGTGCCCCACCTCAATACACATGCGCGGAAAGCAGTTTTACTTTGAAAATCCCAACCAGAAGTTGTACCTCTAACTCCTGCTAGCTAAACTGTTAGCCCGACTTAACGCGTTTCAGGCGGAGTTCGGATCTTAAAACACTTGGCTCGACTTCTTCACCTCTCCACTTCTTCGTTTCACATATTTGAACCTTTTCCTCTTGTCTGCCTCGGACTCATGGAGTATCTTAACTTCCTGGCAAGTTGACATTTTTCCCTACTTTGCTGGCTGTGTTTCATAGTGGACGCGCGCTCAGGACCTTTTTTCTGGTTCTTTACTTTCCCTTTTTTTCCGGATTTTGGGGGCTCATGCGATGTCACGGACTATCAAAAGGAGAAAGAAATGTTTGTGTTTCGTTCCGTGTTCACAGTAAGAAGGTGATTTTTGGGTTTATTTCTTTGAAACCAGTTGAGCGACTGGCGACAGGGACTCTATAATCAATGTGGTGTCAGCTGGAAGGACGCGGGGTCCGGATCTCACCTAAACGGTACGGCTCCAGATCTCACATGTAGGCCTTCAAATGTCCACTTCAAACACCACTTTATTTATTACACAGCGGTTATCAACTCATATATGCACTTATCTATTGATTTATTACACTGTTAGATTGACTACTGTTACATAATGTGGTCAACAACCGTTAAGTTGTTTAATTAGGTCAGTTATCAACTTTATTTGTCCCATAAAAGTTTCATTATTTGATATCTTATTTGCAATCAGCTCACATATTTCACAGTCATGCATGCAAACAAAGCTGACTTACTGTTTTGTTATTTTTTTCTTATTTTTATTTCAAGTATTTTTTTAAACTCACTTTCACTTGCTTTTTGAACCTGCTAATCCTACTTCACATTTTATTTAGTTTGGCAGTCCTGCAGTTGTAGCCTGTTTCAGTTGTGTTTTCATTGGCAGTCAGTCAGGTGAGGTGAGAGGCACAATCCAAACCTGCAGGTAGATCACACAGGTTGTGATAGCAAACACACATGCCTGCAGATGGGGTCTGATATTGTCAAAAGATCAGGGACAGACAAGGCTCCATGGGAGGTAAGTGCAACTGATGTAAGGACTAAGAATGTGAATTCATTCAGTAGTAAAGATCTTCCATGGAACCAAAATTCACTTGCAAAAAGTTTCATCACTGTTCTACATGATGTCAGGTAAGCTTTTAAATGTGTCCGGTCATTTCACTGCACCACAACATGTGCATCAGAGGTGTGTGTTGTCATCTTGTGTGTGTGTGTCCGTGCAAAAGAGAAAGAAAGATCTGATGTCACCGCTCATGTGGAGCTAAAGTTAGAGAGGAGGAGGCTGGATCTTGCAGGCTGAGCGTGGTATGAAACAATCACAGACCTGGAATTAATGGGCTGTTTGCACAGTGGGACAGCCAGGAACTGTAAATGAACACATGTGAGGCCAAAGATTTTGCTTTACCCTTCCAGAGAAAGCGAGAGAGAGGACAAATATTTACCTGCATGTGTTTTCCATGTCACAGCCACTCCTGTTGTCACTGTTTTTATGATCACACACTCAGATGCATTTCAGGCAGATTAGTCAGACCGAAGCTGTCATAAAATCTGCTGAAAGATGTGATGTGAGGTGCAAACCTGCCACCAATCAGCCGGTCTCCAGACATCTTCCACCCCTGCTGCTCTTTGGATTACACGACTTCAAAGAGGCAGGATTAGGCCAGGACAGGGTCTGGTCCAAACACTAACACTGAACGCTTTATCTCTCTGTCAGATGGACGTGTCTGACGTTAGCCACACATGAGGTGGGGATTACTTTGTTAACAGCCTAATAGCACAGTAGCCCCTGCCAGGTGTGGAGCTACTTCATGGCATCTGTTTCCTGGGGAGGGTCTCGCAGCCAGAGGCCCTCTGTACCATAATTCTCCCTGATTCCTCTTTCTCTCATGCTGCCTTAACTGGATTAAACCCCCGTGGTTCACACTGGCAGCACTCACAACAGAAGTCGAGCCAATTTGCCAGGTGCCAGATTGACTAAAGAAACACTTTCCTGCCTGTTTTTCCACATCTTCAGGTTTTTCTGTTGTGTTTTAGAGCAAAATCTCTGTATTAGCTGCAGCACGTCAACAAGGTGGTTTGATTCATGCATTCTGGTCATTAAAAAAACTCTTTATCATAAAAAAAAATTTTTTTTTGAGCTGCAATGATTCAATTAGTCAGTTAGTTTGTCAACAAAAAAATATTGGCAAGTATTTGATAATTGATTAATGATTAAAATCATTTTAAAGCAAAAATCTCAAACTTGCTTCAAACTTCTCAAATGTGAGAATTTTCTAGTAAATGTAATATTTTTGGGTTTTGGACTGTTGGTCAAATGAAACAAGAAATTTGAGCAAATTGTGATGGTTATGTTTCCACAGTTTTCTGATGTTTTATACACATAACAACATTAATCAAACGCTAATTAAGTATTAAGTAATTAAGTATGGTTGGATTAATCAGTGAAAAGAAAATGAAAATAATTGTTAGTTGCAGCCCTAATCATTCTTGTATAACACTATTTATCAAGTTACTTTTACAATTACAATTAGGAGAAAAACAAGAAAATGGTTAAATGGACACAAGTACAATCAGTAATAATTGTAAAATAATTAATGCGAGAATAACACAAGTAACAGCAATATCACGAAATGCTCTGGTTGAGAAGGAGGAAAACTTTGCAAAGTGAAATAGATCTTTTCAAGCTGTCACTTAAAAATGTTCTCTGAGGTTGTTTCCCTGATATCCTTCGGGAATGTTACAGTATTGCACAGTTTGTAAGCAGAGTTTAAAAAGGCTTCATCACCAGGTTTCATATGACTTTGTGAACGTCTAACAAACACACACTGGAGGATCTGAGTGAACATAAAGGCTCCACGCCGGCTGGTTCTCGCCTCTTTAATGAACATAGGGACAGAATGACTTCATAATCAATGCTAAATAATACATGGTTCCTGGAGGCCTTGCAGTTAATGTCATAGTTTAGTCTGTTTAGTCATGTTTAGTCTATTTATTCATGGAGTTTTGCTTGATGACGTGCTTGCTCTCTGTCTGTTTGTTTAGGCCCTGTCCTGTGGTTTCAGGATATTCTTCCTGTGCTCATTTGGAAGAATTTCAGGCTATGGAGATTAGGATTAACATAAAGTGTGCAGTGTTGAGTGAGGTTTTAGATTTAAAGAGACTGCTTTTTTTTGTGTGTTCACCTTGGGAGGAGGGGTTCAGAGCGCTTGGGCCTGGTCCAGAGGGGGGAAGAACGTCGTGGTCTTCGTCTAGCCTTGCAGGGAGCGCAAATGATGCGTGTCATTGTAGCAAATGGAGCATGGTGATGAAGTGCTGCTGCTGCTGCTGCTGTTTTACAAAGAAACCACTTAGAGAGTGTGCCTGCCTGCCTTCTGTGTGGTGTCTGAGTGCTCCAAGAAAGCCCTTAAGAAGCATGTAGCTCTCCTACAACACAGCACTCACATAAAGCAAATCCTCCAGCTTTTTCTGGACGGTCATCCTGCACCACCTCCTCTCCACAGTTGGCTGATTAGAAATGATCTTTTCCTCCTGTCAGAGTCACCAGACTGTGTTCACCTTGGCTGCTCACACTTTGTTTTCAGTTTAAATTGTCGTTGGCTGGCCTCTCCGTGTTTGAGGGGTGTGTTCAGCCCGGTTCACCGTTTACGTTGCCTTAGTGGCACAAACACTTGGGTTTATTTTGGCAGGCCCGGTGCGTCGATCAGTAGCCAGAGAAAACAGGAAACTCCACACACTTTGATGTGTTTTATCGTCAGCACGTCATGCAGGCACTTTGAGCGCCCGGGGTGACAGCATGAATGATCTGTCGACCAAACCTTGTTGCTCCTCGGCTGCTGCATTGTGTCCAGGGTGTGGCCCCCGCTGAGTACATGTCCTGAAAGGGCTTTGTTTTGTCACTCAATCACATGTTCACGCACAGTCATTGGTGGTCACCGATGATGCATCCATTCAGTCGCGCTCGCACACCACAAGCAAACAGTCGTGACATCCCCTCTTTCACACTTACTGTATTTGCTGTTGCCATGCGTGCTTTCTTTCCCCTCGCGCTGCCTGAGGAAGCTGCGAAGGAGTCTTGCCAGTAAAGCTGCATCACTGACATTCTGATCATTCCACCTATTTTAACTCTTTCCAAGTGACCTCCTCCGCGCTGTCAAACAAATGACTAAACTGATGTTCACCTCCGCCGAGGAGGCTTCTGTGTACTGGTTGAATGCCATCCCACTGTGCGTGCCACATGGATGGGTGACTATGGATGGGAATATTTTTCACTGAACCTCATTTTGAAATTTGAATGACTCTGTGATTTGAGTCATGTTTTTTGTTTAATGTAAATGATGTCAGACATGACAAAGTAATGCACCCAAGAAGTCTTGTCAGAAAGTGAGTACATTAGGCTTACACGAGGGTGTGCTTTATTTGAGTTTATTATAATGACTTTTCAGTGTATCACCATTTCACACAGTATCAGACTAATTAAGAGAAGATAACGCTTTTTGGATAAATCTGTGATCACTCTTCACTCCTCCAAGACAACCAAAAGACAATTGGATAATTTAAACTTTTTTGGTTCAGTTGAATATAGTTAAATGTACATTTGCTGTTGCTGAATTATTTAAATTGCTTAAATACACCCGTTCTACCACTAATGATTCATTATTGCTTCATCTGCTGATTGTTTTCTCGATTGATTAATTTGTCGCTATATTTGTCTATAAAAAGTCAGAAAAACAGCCAAGGTGATGTTTTAAATTATTCATTCTGTCCAACTATTTGTCCAAAACCCAAAGATATTTAATTCCTAAGAAAAAGCCGCAAATGATTAACTGATTATAAATAGTGAATTTCGACAAAATGTTGCAGCTCTAAAATTAACTTTTAATATAATTTGACTCGACACTTTTTAGCGACATACTGTATTGTACTGTAAATTTCACCTACTGCTACTGCTGCAATACTTCAGCCCTGAGAGGATTTGTATGAAAATGCTGCAGTATTTGTTTGCAGTATAAAAGGTACTAATCCTTTTGTGATTGCAAGCCGCACAAAGTTTAAATAATGCAGGTTATGGCAGGCAGGAAATTTACAATAGCGATGCTTGCCCATTTCCCTATAAGTAAACTCTTCCACTCCAAGGCAGGAGATGTATTGTGTCATGTTCAGACATCACCTTTTCAAAGGAAAACAAATTCACCACAGCCCAGGTGTGATCAGGTAGAATACCTGAGGTGTACCTCAGCAATACTGGGATGCCTTTGTGTAATTTGTGTGTTTTTGGAAGTCGAACTGAGGTAAACCATGTTTATTACCACAGATTTAAGGAGATTCTTGGATCCTAGAAAACACTGAAACAACAGAACAAAAAAAAAGAGAAGAAAAAAAACCATGCCCTTAAAAGCTGAAAGGAAGGCTGTTTTCTCGGGTCACAGATGTCTTTTTAATCCATTTCCTTTGGCTATAAAGTTTCTGAATTGCGTACATACCAGGTTGTCAGTGTCTCTGTTTGAAGGTCGGCCTGTCAGAATCTACAGCATTCGTAGTTGATCTCCATCTTCCCACATGAAGAAGCAGAGGGCGACCCTGCTGTACTATTTTTCCATGAGTTCTGCCAAGATTTTAAAGCCATACCTCAGTGGTTAAAGCACCGTGGTTGTAAAGCTGTGGGCCACCAGTAAAACCTCTCGTTTTACGTTTTAATTGGGGGAACTTAGGTTAACTGTAGAAGCCGCATTGTTCATTGTATAAAATAACATTGTCTCCCTCTTCCTCTCTGTCTCTCCCATCTATTACCTCTGTTTCATCTCCCAGCTGATACGTCTTGGGAGTGATGCACTGGCTTCCCCTGGTTGCCATGGTGATTGCCTCGGCCCTGCCCTTCCCTCACAACCCTGTGTCCAGGATTGCTGCCGCAACGACAGATCCTGGCTTTGACGACCACCGTCATGACCCGGCTGCTCGCCTCACGGCTTCCCCCGTGGACAACGACTTTCATGGAAATGCCTCACAAACGGACTTCAGCGTTAGCCGAAACACCAACAGACAAGACCTCCGTGACCGTAAGGATTATGTGAAATCCTCCGTAGATGAAGAGACATCCACATTCAAAGAGGAGAGTCAAGGAACCTACCAATCACATAGCAACTCAGGCAGTTTAGATGTTCCCACAGAAGGAGGAACACTCAGGACCGAGGATATTTCCGAGGATAATTCTCTACCAAAGGACTACAAAACTGACAGCAGCAGCAGGCAACATTACTCCAGTTTTGTGGACTTTTCCAAGAAAGACAACCTTCAGGACTCTACAGAAAGACTGGTGCAGGTTTCTACAGCGGAAACCCTTAATGCTTTCAGTCCTGCTGCTAATCTAAAGATTCAAAGAGGACCAGAACCAACTGTTCCCTCGGAAAGGCTGAGTGATGCAGCTACAACCGGGACAGGAAGCCAGTGGACACCTGGAAGAGGTCTGGCTGAGGAGAGCTTGAACTCGGAGGCAGGGCTGGGTTTGGGGACCGGGCTGGACAGTATCCTAGAAGGAGATGAGATGTTTCTGGACGCACATCCACGAGTCCTGTTCTCACCCTCTCCGTTGCCTCCAGGACACCCCCCGCTCCTGCTCATGTTGGAGACTGGCCTGCTGGAGGAGGACGGGGAAAGAGAGGAGCCGGAGGACGTGGACGGACACTTTGAGGGCCACGGGGACCGGGCGATCGACAGGGGCGTGACTCTGAGTTGGGCTGACTCATCCAGAGTCCCCCATGGTGTTAAAAGGGATAAACGCTCAGAATTGATTGACCGAAGGAGAGGGGAAAAATCGGTGTGCGAGTCGGAAAGTGTTTGGGTAACTGACAAGATGACCGCCATCGACTCCTACGGTCGGACGGTCACCATCTTGCAGGAAATCCAGACCCAAACAGGACCACTCAAGCAGTTCTTCTATGAGACTCGCTGCCGCCAGTCCGAGCGGCAGAGCAACACGAGCAGGTCGAGGGTCGCAGCAGGGAAGTCTGTGGAGATGGGCGTAGCCGGGGCCGGCTGCTTGGGCGTGGATAAAAAACAGTGGGTGAGCGAGTGCAAAGAAAAGCAGTCGTTCGTCCGAGCGCTCACCAGAGACACAAACAACAGAATCGGATGGAGGTGGATCCGAATCGACTCGTCCTGCGTCTGTGTGCTGCTGTCCAGAGCGAATCGGGCGGTGGCGAGGGAGGTCTTGACGAGGAGGGGGAGAGGCTGAGACAGAGAGGAGGGGGGAGACGGAGAGAGATAACGAGAAGTGGAAAGTGACACAGAGCAGAGCAGCTTGACATCCTTCTGTGTGCACTTTCGCTCGCTGGCGGGGTTTCCTGAAACATGATGGATTTGGTTATTTCTGCCTTAATCCAGTTTTTCAGATATCTCTCTCTCTTCTCCATCCCTCCCTCCACCACAACTTCAAATGACTTTTGGAAAAAAAAAACAAGAAGACCTCAATACTAGATCTTAGGGAAATTGTCGTATATAGAGATTTTACTTTAAAAAGTACTGTTTTTTGTATGATTTATCTTTCATAATCTAAGTTATTTTTGATTAGTATGTAAGCATGTGTATGTCTTTGATATTAATATATTCCTTTATATATGTGTACAATATGACACCAGTATACCTTTATGTACGAAGCTATGTATATCTGTGTGTATTTATAGAAGAAGTCTTCATGGAGTAGTAGGTCTCTCCAGTGTCTGATGATAATTCCAGCCTCTGGTCCTCTTGGTTGTGAGAGGAAGGAGCGCCACCTACTGAGGCTCCATTTTACTGCTCCACACTCTTCCCATATGGATTACCATGAATATTGTAACAGTGCTTTTAGCAACTGAGTCTGATGGGGAAAATGTATTAGATACAGAAACTACAGCATGGGCACACGTAAGCATGATTCACTCAGGCTGATGATTTGACAGTTTTGTGGTAGGATCCATCTTGGTCCATGGAACTTGTTAAATGTGGCTCATGAATGTAAAACCATGTGGTTTGTAAATTATATGACAAATTAACAAGTAATTTTACCATCTGCTGGTTTGTTCAGTTTGCCTGCCAAATGTGGTAATAAAGAATCTTTGTACTCAGCAAATTATTGTTACACAAGTTAACTGATGTGAATATGAAGAATTGAATTCTCAAAGCACTCTGAGATTTAAAAAAGCAGTTTCCTCGAACTACAGCTTAAAAAAAAAGGAGTAATCAGGTCTATTATGTGAAACTAGCAATAGTATAATTTCTAAATACTCCATTACAAGTAAAAGTCCTGCATATTTTGTGTGTGAAATCATCTCCAAAGTCATTTGTGGCTCCAGCAGTCGGATGAATGTGGAGTAAAAAGTACAATATTGGCCTCATAAATGTGATGTGAGTGCAAGTATAAGGAAGCATAAATTTTCAAGTAAAATACTGCACAAGTATTTTAAAATTGTAATTAAGAAGTATTTGAGTAAATGTAGTTAGTTACCTCCACCATTACACTCACCTGCAGGAAGGGAAATAATAAAACGGGGGGAAAAGAAAAATGGAGAAAGTTTGCGATGATCAGCAGATCCATGTGGATCGCTTTATTTTTTTTTCTTTTACATCACCATTTTCATTATCATTATCATCATCGTCATTATTGTTTATTTTCCAGATGATATTTTCAATTTGTATTACTATCACTTTAATCATGGAAATCTGTTAAATCATTGCACAATTTGTTCTCAAAATGTACACATACAGTAGCGTATTTGAATGACCATTTTCAATGTTTCATATTTACTTTTAAAACTAGTTCAAATCAAGTCAAGAAGGAACAGAACATATACATACATTTATCCAATACATACCTAAAGAAAATAAATAGATATAGTAAAAAATAAAAAATACAACTGAAAAAAATACACACATTTTACAAATTGATCCCCAGGCTCCCACCCCCTGTAGGTTTATCATACAGATATATATTTTTTTAAAGACACCTCATATCATCTTCACCACCAAAAAAATGTTTTAGGTCATTGTCGTTTGTTTGACATGCATCGTAAACACAGAGGCTAAAGGTTTTGTTTCCTGGGCTTCCTCGGGCTCGCCCTCTCTTCCTGCCTCTCTCTGATCTCACCCCTCAGAGAGCTCTTGGTTTCTGTTATGGCTTGTGTGTGCAGTAAAATGACCGGCTTCTGTCCACCCTTTTAGTTTTTTCTTTCCTCCCTGTGAGTCGCTGTTTCGTCTCTCTGCCGCCTCTCCCATCATCAGGATTACCCAAGACCCTGAGCTGATGATTACAAGCCAAAAACCGCACGACGTCGTGGAGGGCGAGTGAGGAGTTTAAGTCTGACCTCAGTGTCTAGTCTTTCTAAATGTATGCAACACTTTGGTACCACTTCCTAATAAGATACACTTTACAAATGGCTTAAAATGTGTAATTAATGACATCTTCATATTAATTATGTTTCAAATTGTAGAAATGCAGAAATAAGATATTGTTACTGTTACACTGTAAAATCACCTTTAGGTTGCAAAGTTGTGAAAAATGCATTTAGCTGTTGCATTTTCTCCTTCAGAAGAACTTGCCTCGTCTTTTTAATCTAGCGCTTTAATTCACTGGGAAGAATCCATTCAACAACTTATTAACATTTTAAACTGCACGCAGGTTGGATTTTCTTAACCTGCATTTTGAACCACAGATCTAATGACTCATGATGAAGTCAGAAAACTTGTGACCTTTTACATGAAGTACCTTATACTCAGCTACAAAGTCTGCAGCTACAAATGTTAATTAGATGTCGACAAGTGATAAATCATCATTTTTGGTGAAGTAACTGTCCATTGGTGGCGTCCTTCCAAAGAACTAAAGAGCTGGATAAAAACACAAACTTTACACCATACAAATTGATTTTTCACAACTTGGCAACACAAAATTTGTCTTTATTAGTTTTGGTGTTGCCCTTGGAAAAACTGGAGGACTCACAAGAGGCAGATTAAAAAATAATTTGAAGCATCAGAGGCAGAGACTTCCAAAACTTTTAAGTCCCTGTTATGGGTGAAGCACCAGAAACACTGGATCTGACATTTCCCATAATGTAACTCAGTCAATCTGTGGTGTGCTCCTTCAACATGGATAAAGCCAAAAGTTGCTACAACCCTGATTCCAGAAAAGTTGTGACGTTGTGTAAAACATAAAACAGAATGTGATAGTCTGCTAATCATTTTTGACACAGACTCAGTTGATGTTTGACCTCATCAACTTCATTGATTTTTATAAATATCTGCTTATTCTGAATTTGATGGCAGCAACATGTTTCAAACAAGTTGGACAGGAGCAACAAAAGACTGTGAGAGTTGTGGACTGATTGAAAACACCTGCTTGGATCATTCCACAGGTAAACAGGTTCATTGGTAACAGGTGATAGGATCATGATTGGGTATGAAAGGTTCCTCCTGGAAAGACTCAGTCATTCACAAGTGAGGATGGAGAGAGGTTCAACACTTTACATGTGTTGTATAAAGGAGATTACAACATGGGCTCAGGAACACTTTGTAAAACCTTAGTTGCAAATTATCACATTCTGTTTTTATTTTATGTCTTACACAGCGTCCAGACTTTGTAGGAATCAGGGTTGTACATATAAACTTGTAAAGTCGTCTCTTCAGACAGTGGTACCAGCACTAACTGTATGGATTTCCTGCCATCGACATCATGGACTCAGTGAACACAATGCCTCTGTGGCCTCGCTCCACCCTGTCCCATCCACCTCTGTGCCTTTGATCTCTCTAATGGTGTCCCTTCAAAAGAGATTACTCAGCCTATCGACTTTCAAGGTGCCAATAGACAAAGCACGAGGAGGGTCCCTCTGATGTGGTCGGAGCTAAATGGCGGTCTGAATTCGGATGTGTTTTACTACACCACTCCGACCAATTGGGGACACTTAGACACCCCTGACGGGACCATAGAAGCCAACAATAGAGCCACAATGGCTGACACCAGACACCAGCCGACCCATGAGTGGGAGAACACCGGTGTTGTTTAAAAGTTATGACCAGTTTTACGTCCACCCAGCCATTTCCCCCCAATCATTGTAACATCCTTCCAGTCGTTCCTCTTGTTTTTAAAATCTAAACTTTACGGTGAGGTTAACTTCTGCCCTGGCTCTCATTAAAAACACCTGTTGTTGAGCAGAAGTTATAAGGCGACACGTTTAGTCAAACTGTAAGAGAATAAATGGCAGCAAGTGGTTTCCTCTGAAGGTACGAAAATGAGCCCTGATATTGCCAACTCTGCCGACTGTGTGCAGACAGGAATGAAGAGAGGGGAAACCTGCACGACCGGCACAAACCTAACCAACACCGGCGCCGTCCTCATAAACGCCACAGCACAGTCACATCGAGAGAACGAGCAAAGACAGAATGACAGGAAGAGAGAGACAGAGAGAGAAGACAGCTGATCCCATTCAACCTTCCTAGTCTGGTCGGAAAATACATTCATACATTCTTCATGTCATTTTCCCCTTTATTCCTTTGCTTCTGTTATTGCAGAATGGTCAGACCGATAGATTTATTTTTAAGTTAAATGGTTATATTCATTGCTTCTTTCTCCGTGGATTAGCGAGAGGGTCCTCTAGTCCCAATCCAGTCAGCGCCCTGAGGAGAGAAACAGCATTATTACCACGTCACTGCTTCCGTGGCCTTAATTCAACTCTGCCTAAGTCCCCACCAACCAAACCCACCACTTAAAGACCTTAGAGGAATGACTGAAATCCCGGGCTCAAACCAATCCACGACAACAAACAAATACATAAAAACAATGAGGTTCAAACAAATGTGCTCGGCACATGTGCAAACCATCTCGGAAGCTTAGAGCGACGGCTTTGTCTCACCGCACAGATAAAACCCCACATGGATGAAACGCTACTAGGCAGTTTAATTAATGTGACGGACGGTTCTCACCTCAGCCCCTCAACAGGAGTACGTCCTCACTGAGGCAGATTCACCCCGGGCACCAGAGTTGGCTGCGGTGGAGACCGGGAGACAGACACAGACGGGGTCATTATCGCAACTGCAATGTCTTAAACAGCACTGACCTTCCACAGGCATTGCTATTAAGAAGTGGAATGAGGGATAATAGTCTTCCTCTGTTCTTTGAAGCGTCTGTTCCTTGTTATTGCCTGTTCCTCTGCTAAAGGAAACAGAAAATTCCACTGCCACACTAATGGCAGAGTAGCCTGAAAACAACCGACTGCTCCGTGTGTGACTCTGGTTTGCAGCAGCTTATGTAACGCTCACTGTATGCATGCTGAAAACAAAATGTTTCTGTTCAAGCCTCATTTACAATAAATCAGGATGTAAACACATGGCTCATTTACTATCAGACCTGCAGAATAGCTGCACCTGATCAGAGCTCGCACCATAACCGAGCTGCATTGGACCTTTTGCCCTGATTCCTGTCATGCTCTTCATGTGAGTAATGCCATATAGAGTAACAGGGTTTTTACACGTCGTCTAAATTGAGACGCGCCTCCAGGGCTCGGAGGAGCTGAACAAATGTGAACATGAGAGCGGAGGTGTCAGAGGTCACGGGTCGTACTCACCATCACTCTGAACCTTTCTCAGGGTAACGGAGGGCGTGGAGATGGCTGAGGCACGGAAGTTAGCAGGCAGGGTCTCGGCGGAGTCGGAGGTCACGCCCCGGAGGTCCTTCTCCCTAAACATCTTCCTCCAGGAGGGCGAGCGGGTGAACGTCTTAGTTCCATCCTGCGGACAGTGTGAGAACAAAAAGATGGCCGCTCACACAATCCATCACTTGGTCAAATATGTATTTTCTTTGGTTCAGGCCGATTAGCGTGCTGACCTCATCGGGTCGTCTCTCGGTTCCCATCGAGATGAGGGAGTTGTACTCTTGTTCCAGCAGCTGTCTGGCCTGGAGGAAAGAGGTGATGTAGGGCTGTGAGTTTGTTTCATGCTATGCTGGCATTCATTAGTTCATGTTTGATCATCGTGCCACTTTAAAGCAGCGGTAACTCTAAAGTATCAGATGAGGCTTGCTACGTATTTTAAGGCTTTTTTATTGACAGCAGAGAGGTGACAGGAGACGGAGAGAGACATGCAACCAAGGTCCCCGGCCGGACTCAAACCTGGGACTATTTTAATGACCATGGGACACACATATCATACTTGGTCCTGTTTGAGTCCCTGAACATCAAAGGAAATTTCACTTATGTGTCTGCAGATATCGACCCCTTATTAGTGTCAATATCATTAAAGGCTTTGTCTGAAAAAGAAATCTTGCTTGCTGAAGTAAATAAATCATGATTTAAATTGTATAAAAAAATGCTATTAAAGAGGCTTTTTAAAACTAAAAAGAAACTTGGAGACATTTTGTGTTCAGCAGTTAAACTTTTCAAAGAAGAATAATTGTAAAAAAAATCTGGATTTTTCAATGTGATTTTAAGAATTTGTGCCATTAATTGAACTTTTTAATTTAATTTAATAATTTGATTGAAGCTTGGGAACCTCTCTCCATGTTTCCTGTCTCTATCAAAAAAGAAAAGGCAAAAATGACCCAAAAAATCATCTAAAAAACATGGAAGAGATCATTTCTTTGCCCTTAAAATGGTCTCTTCCATCTCTACTGTAGCACTAATAGCTCTTCAAAAGTGGACAACTGATCCAGATATGAAAAGCATCAGTGACCTTTGACCCAGCCTTTACCTGTGTGTTCTGATTGGGGATCTGCAGCAGCAGGGCCAGGTCAGTGTAGTCAAAGGTGTCGTCTAAAGCCAGCAGAGCCCCGTGGACGCCGCTCTCACGGAGGTTGTCGGCGTACTCCTTCAGACCGAGAGTCTGCACCCAGCACATCACGCGCTCGTTGGACCACACCATCACATCTGGGAGGAAAGAAGGAGAAGCTGAAGGGAGGAAGTGGAGGCATCCATCTGCAAACGGCAAGCTGTCTGCTCGCTGTTTTCATAAGTGAGATCAGGTTTCTTTAAATTCTGGTCACTTCCTGAGGTCGAAGCTGGATGAAACATGGAGCTCTGTTTGGGCTCATTTAGTCTCCAGAAAGGGGTTAATTTATCAAAGACGTATTGATGAGTGATCAGGAGAGAGAGTGAAATGCTTTACTGATGTATTCACAGGTCAAACTCAACAGACAAACACCAAACTCACAAATCACTTGGTAAATTCTTCTGTTAGGAAATCGGCCAAGATGAACTCACTTTAAATGTACAACATGTGTATCCCAGGGCGCAGCGGTGGGAGAGCGAGAGATTCGGGTTTGTTTAATGACTGTTGACATTTATGTAATCGTTATCCTGCCAAATTGCACTAGAAAGCCGTGGCTTATAATCTCTTCTAAGTATGGGGGGGAAAGCAATAACGAAGAGGTGGTCCAAACGTCTACCAGAAATGTGGGAGACAGCAGAAATCAAAGGGAAAGGGTTTGTTTTGTTTGCCATTATTAAGTTAGTGGGGTCTAAACAAGAGTTTTACCTTATTTTATTTGCCAAAGCTGATGTAAGAAGTTAATGATTTTTTAAGGTTTACTGAGTTTGAGAAGCCATTTCCTTTCTCTTTTTACGTCCACATACTTTTACGAGATCTTGTTAAAATTTGAGAGCAGTAAAGCAAATGAAACTGCCACGACTAATAATATAATAAAATAACCAACAATTTGTTGTGAAGCCGGAATTGATGATGATGATAAAGACTTAGCTCTTCAAATTTTATCTTATAAACTGGAGGTTATAGTAGATGATTTGATGGTCTGTATCCTACTTTATGCAGATGATGTAATCTTGCTTGCAGAGCATGAAAAGATCTGCAGAACATGTTTAATGTTGTGGCTGAAGTGGAAACTAAACCAGGATAAAACACAACGATAGTTTTATACAGCTGCGAGAAGTGCAGCTATTTTTAATCTCGGTGCTGTTAAATAACGACCAATATAAATATTAGGGTTTTGTTATGGACGTGCATCTGTCTTTTCAGGAGGATATTACTGTTTAATTCAGCAGGTGGAACAATGGGATCAGGATCTGAGCTCCACACTTCTACACAACTGTATTGGTCTTGTATATGTGTCCTGTTTCTGATTATGCAGACATTAATGTGATTTGACTTGACTATGAACAGCTGCTCGACCCTCGATTTGTGGTGAAATCTTTATTTTGTATGACTGATTTATTCTTTATTTTTCAAAACAGATTACAGGTTAATATTCATGATGTTCAGTGCAAAATGTTCTCGATTTGTAAGGACGGCTGGTGTGTTGATGTTAAAACCTAAGTTACAAATACATGGTCTGAAGAAAAACAACCAGAGTCTTATGTGAAGCTGAATTTCACTAAAAGACATTCAGTCATTACACAGTTTAGATTTAGAAACAGGCAGATTTAATGGTCTGAAGAAAAAGAGGTTTGCTTCAGATTGAAGGTGAAGTTTATTTCGTGTTTTATTCCTCATTATAGGACGATTTAAGCAAATACACTTTTAGTAAATGTCCTTCGCTTCTGATGAGTTCTTCTGGCCGGTTGATAATAAAAAAACTTGCTGTGTTTTAGGAACTTAGGAGCTTATTTGTTTGCAATGTAACGTGATGAAGTTACATTCATTCAAGTCCATGAGGGTGGAGCGCTTGTATGTGTACGACACAATAAAGAACTAATAACAGAGAAACAAACGAACAAAATGACAGAGCAAGACACAATGTGTGTATAATAATAATAAGAAGAAGAATGGGTTGATGATATATCTATAATAGTTATAATCATGCGTATAATTAACCTGGATATAGATGCAAGGGTTTACACACTAATCACTAAAGTATGCTTTGAACAACACAATAGCACAGCTTGAATAGAGGAATTAGTCAGGCGGACAAGGTCAGACAGACGTACAATACCATCTCATTCTGGGGCATGAATGCTGAGATAATGGCAGAGCTCACCTTTGTTCTGATGGGCGCTCTCCTCTCTCCTCCTTTCCAGCTCCTTGCGATCGTAATTCAGACGCTTCAGGCACATGATGCCGTAATGCAAACTGACCCTGGGAGAGGTCAAAGAAGCGGAGGGTGAAGCAGGTGAACCGAGGGGCGTGTTTCCACTCTCACCTGTACTTAAAAAGCATTAACACAGTCCAACGCCTCTGACCCCTCGACTCTCTGAAAGAACTTAAAGAAGGGCCTGGAGACACACACCTGAGCAGCAAGTGTCACAACAACAGGAACACTCCCTACACGTCTTTTAACACCTTCATATTTCTCATGCCACTCACACACACAGACAGAGCGTCAACAGAAAAGAATGAGAGTGAAAACAGGAGATGTGACAAAAGAGCATGAATTATGTGGCTGTAGAGGAGGCGAGAGCAGGCACGCAGGAGCCGAGCTCTACCTGTGGAAGCTGTCCACCATTTTGAGCTGTCCTCTCAGCTCCTTCTTGGTCAGGTGGTCCAACATGCGTGCATCCACCAGGGACTCCATGAAATAGCTGCGGTACTGTGGCAGGCCCAGGCTGGGCAGCCAGTCGTTGCCCACCCACTCATGATTCATATCGCCATAGGCCAATATCTGGAGGGGACAACCACAGATGATCAACGCTGATTCACGCTCCGTTTGACGTCTGATGATAGTGCAAGTCAGCAGCTCATGACTCACCGCGGTTAGTCTCACCAGAGATAAAATTACAGACAAACAGGCATCATGTTGTGTTAATTCTGACTTTTCAAAAAGGCGCAGTTGATCCTTACCTGATCCCAGCTGAACTCTTTCAGCTCCTGGAGTGCCGAGAGAAGACAAGAGGCAGACGGAAAGAGACACAGCCAGAGAGAGAGAGATGTGGAGGTGGCGAGGGAAAAGGGTCAAGAGCAGGGTGGACGGATGGAGAGATGATGGGGGAGAAGCAGAGGAGGAGGAAGCAGCAGCAGCAGCAGCAGGAAAAGAGGACAAAAGGGAGGAATAGTGTGTTAGTGAACGGGTAATTAGTTGGAAGCAGTTCACACTGAAACAGCAACCAGAGGGAGAGAAGAAGATGCTCATCACTATGGCCTGGGCCCACAAAGACAGAGACATAAAGAGACAGAAAATCAAAAAGAGAGAGAGACAGTGAGAGGAAGAGGAGGAAGGGGAGAGACTCATCAACATGATTCAGACCAGACAAGATTCTTAAAATAATTCAAAATTGAGTAAAAATAAAATGATGAAAAACACAACAGAGGGTTTGTCAGACAGAGACGGGACAGCAGGGTCACTGACCGGAGGCTTGGTGGCAGCGTTCAGAGACTCCATCTCTGCGTGGGTCATCCAAACGTTACTGGTCGACTGCGGTCAAGAGAAAAATGAAGCCGTGAGATAAAAAACCAGCACATGCCTCGGCCGCCTAAAGCACTGACTCAACGCTTGCACATTTCTGCTGTGCCAAAAAAAAAAAGCCACATCACAAGATGTCAGCAAACCACAACAGCAGACTGCTTTCTCATTGCCATGGTGATTGGTTTACACGATCTGATAGGATAAATCTGTTAAATCTGTGGAGCAGAATTGTGGGACTGATCATTTTCAACATTGCATGTCGTTATTATGGTTCCTGCTGTAAATAAATGTGAAGCCAGGCAAGGAATTGTGAGAACCAAGCCAAACCAAAACTTGGCATTTGTTCCAAAATCAGACAGCCAGAAGATGGTTTTTGGTTATTCTTGACTTTATCTTCCTCGGAACAGGAGACATAAAAAAGCAGGGGCACAAATGTATGTGCGTGCAACGGTTTTACTACACTTTGCAACATCTGGTTCGTCTTTGTGGCCGTGTGAGAAGGCAAAATTTGGGAAAACGTAGCTTTAGTTGCCAAGTTTATAGGTCAAACTTTATCAGCATCAGTGCAGTTTACTATCATTGTCCTTTGGAAAATACAAATGCACTTTGATTATTTTCGACATTTATCAGACGCAGGACGCGTTTCATGTTCTTTTGTATTTAACATTTTTCCCGCATCTGTTTTTTTTCGCACACGTTTCTTTCCAACGTTCCACGACAAAATCTGCTTTTTATTTTACATCAACCTTATTTGACATCAAATGCTCTCAATTATATTTTATTTTCTATTTCATATCATATTACCAGTGTCTGCTGTAAGTTTCCCCAACGGGGATCATTAACATTTTAACAAATCTCAAAACTACAAACACCTGGTTCAACACACACCTCATACTGCTAATATGAAGGCAGCATTTGTGCATTATCAGCAAGAAGACATTAAACATCCTGATGAAGGTACAACTTGACATATGAAGGTATTTAAGGTCTTAAGTGTTCTCCAATTAAAGGCTTCTTTACCTTTAATCCTATAGGAACGCCGTCTACACCGGGATTTTTTATGACATGAGAACATGTTTGGTTTGAGTCCAATGTTCACTCTCTCTGAGCTTTAGTTTTAGCCTTATTCTACCAACTCCTGACAGAATGATCTGGGTCTCTGCTCAATGCTGGTGACTGAGTATGTGAAGTGTATGTGCGGTCACATGGTCTCACAGAGCGAGTGCTGGCCGGGGCAGACGGGCTGGTGAGGGACACCATCTCCTGGATGGCCAGACGCAGCTTGAGGCGGTGAAGTGGGTTACTGATGCCGATCTCCCTCTGGATCTCTGTGTCCGACAGGTTGGCCATGATAGCGCCGCTCTTCACGTTGGCACGACAGGCTGCGACGTACCAGGCTGGCATTCCCACCCACAGCTGGACGAACAGACCACAGATTAAATACAGGAGAAAATATGAGGGAAAAAATTTATATGGATCCAAATTTCGTTCTTTAATTACTATCCCCCATCCCTTTGGTTTCTGTACCTCCAACCAAGATACAACAGTGGGTCCGTCCCAAGATGCAAAGGGAAGGCCTTGGCGACATGCTTCTTCCAGTAGCTCATGCCTGGTAAGAACAGGAAGAATTATATGGTGCAAAAGATCAAAATATTAATCTGGGAATCAAACTCGAAACAAAACACGATCCACAAACTTCTTCTTGCTGCGGCGATCTTTATCTGCAGGACCCAGAGTCCCAGTCTTGTTCATCCCCATTGGGTCTCCAGAGGCCAGATCTTCAGAGGGTGTAGATGCTGGCAGAGACACGGTGAGGTCAAAGGTCACAAGAATGAAAGCTAATATAGATATGAATACCTGAAATCCCAGGAGCTCGAAACTGACAGTGTGGATTAGTGATACACAGTGAATGTTATCCCTCCCTCATCCTCCATCTGTTTACCAAGAGAAGCAGATCCATCCCGCCCAGGTTGGCCCATCCTTCCTTTCTCCTTCTTTGCAAAAAGCCGACTGATGGAAGACTTGATGCTTTTCTTCTTACTGGACTTGTGGAGAGAATCTTGGCTGCTGTTGGAGCTGCTGCCATCTGCTGAGAGACTGAAAGGGACGAAAGAAATCAGTAAAGGGGAAAAGCCGAATGGAGATTAAAAAAAAAAATTGAAATGATTTCATGTGTGGCTGCCTCACCTGCGAAACTCCCGGGGGTCGTCCAGCATCGCTCCTGGGTGGGTGAGGGTCATCCTGTCCAGTCGCAGCGCACGAGGAGTGGAAGGAGGCGTGGAGTCGAGAAGAGCGAGGGACCGATCATCATCTTTGTTGTTCTGAAACAGGAAATGTAAAAAACAAGCGTTTCTCATCGTGTGCAGCTTTGATGGTTCACCCAGCTTACGAGCCCTTTTTCCTCCAGAGCAGCTGAATCATTGAAACCTGGACTGCTTGAAATTACACTTTATTACTGCTAAGTATGCAGACAAACTGAGGCCAGGAACATCTCATTCCACCAAATAAAATGTCTGTCTTGGGTTGAGATGTGAGGTCTGAACTCTGCCGTGTTCCTGGATCATCTAAAGAAAACAGCACATTATTCGGACGGACACGTTATTATGATTGCAATTAAAAGAGACATAAAAAAATGACTGCAAATTTTAAACATTCTCATGTGATGGATAATTGTAAAGTCTCTTCAACTTTGTTATCTTGGTTGCATAAATTTTAGCACTGTATAGTCACCTCATTTTGATTTTTGAACTGATTTTGATTCAGATTTTACGTTTTACTGATTACTTTTCCGTTGATTGGCAAATTAATTAATCAAGTGTCAGTGTCAACAGAGTTAAGGTATCACATGATGTTTCATTTTTTTCCAGTATAAAAAGAAAATAATACCCATAAAGTTACACTGTTATTGCTCCTGATATAAATCGTGGATCCACTATTTAATGCTTTATTCGTAATTGGAATAGAAGGTTGGACTGGGGGAACAAGGTGACCTTTCACCTCTTCTCTCCTGCCTCACCATAACCCAACTTCACCATCACAGTTTGGTTTTTAACAGAAGTGGAAGCCGTTCTGGTTTTCTGCTGCTGGAGTCCGGCCACAGGAGATTTTTTTTGGCTTCATCACTGTCCTGATCTGTTTTTTGTCTACAACTTGAACCATAACTTTAACCATTCTTTCCATTCTCCTCAGAACTCCCACATTAAGATTATCACTTTCACAATCACTGCTGACTACATGGTTTATTGCACCATCTCTCGTAATCCATCCACCCGTTTCAGAAATGCGGGAATCAGTGAGTCTGGCACCAACCGCCATACCACCCTACAAGGTACTTGACTCAATCTTGCCCAATCTAACACGCAGCTGAAGAATAACTTAACTTCTCCGACCCCGTCTGCGTGATTTACTTATGCTTTATTTACATGACTCACTGTCTGGAGGAGCCGTTTGCATAAACAGGGAGGTTGATACAGAGGCGAGATAAAAGAGGTTAACACGCATGGGATTAGAAGTTTATTCCTGCGTTCCAGCTGTACCTGTCTGTCAGTCTCGCGGGCTGGGGAGTGAGGAAGGCGAGGGGTGGAGTGTCCAGAGCTGGGGGGAGAGGGGGAGGCCAGGGTGGAGGAGGTGATGGACGAGGGGATGAAGCCCCGTCCTGTGCCGTCTCTGCCCAGGGAGGACGGAGGGATGGGCGGACTGTCCAAAGCCACGCTGACCCGGCTCTCGATCTCTTCGGCACGCAGCTCCGTGTTCTCCTTCTCCTCCTGGATCAGTCTGGTTTCGATAAATATAAAATCATCAAGTTAAATACTGTACTGGTGCAAAGTTCATGGAACAAAAAATCTTGTTCTTCTTTCCAAGAGTTGGATGAGACTCTCACGAGAAACAGACACATAAACCCCTGTAAAGGATTGAACTGTCATTTTTACACTTTGGTTTTTCTTTGGTTTAACAAACAAGATATCTCTTAGTAATTAGTGAGCTCCAGAGGAGCTGGTCAGCAGGTTGTGTTACCTTCCCCCTGTCTTTATGCTAAGCTCGCTGATTGCTGGCAGTAGCTTCACATTTAACATACAGACATGGGAGTTTAATGTATTTAATTTATTGGTCAGGGACCATGTTCAAACATTAATCTCACACATGGAGAAGAGATTTTTCCTTCTGTGACATCAATCTTCTCATTTAATTCTCGACAAGAGGAATAAGCTCAAAAAGTCAAAGTATTCCTTTAATGTCTTCAACCTGCAAGTGACCTGAACATTGTCTTAAAATAATAATAAACGTCTGAGATGTGTTCATATGTTTTTGAGGCTGTATATGTGGTGATGTACCAGCCTGCAGGTAAACAGATCTTTCCTCTCAGCTGTTGACCGTTCTTACTTGATCTCCTTGTTGATGGCCTCCAGCTGTTCCTGCAGCATGATGGCCAGGGTCTGTACGTCCGTCTGTCCGCTGGGGGACAGCAGCTCGGAGCCAAACCGAGGCTCCACCTCGTCCTCTTCGTCGGATCCCACCTCCAAGCCCGGCTCGAACCCGGTCCCCAGCAGAGCCCCGCTTTCCCAGTCTGGGTACTGCACACAGACGGCGAGAGAGAGGACTTATGACCGACTCATCAACTGTTACCATTCACTCAAAAATTCAACTTTCACCTCTGTTTCTACACTAAATCCATTTTTCAGCCCTGCTATGCGCATGGCTCTAGGCTCGATGATGTGGATCTGTTGGCTGGGCCGCCGCTTTGGTCCAGACTGAAATAACTGCACGGACCATAAAATTTTGTACAGATGTTCATTTCTCCAGAGGATGAACTCTGCTGAGTTTGGTGATCCTCAGCAACTATTGGATGGATTCCCATGAAATCTGGTTTGGTTTATGACCAAATATCTGGATTATGTTCTGTTTATTGTTCCCTGTATTAAGGATCTTGGTTTTCATGGTAGGTCGCAGGGATGTTAGATTCTCACCTTGGTAGAGTCCTCTCGGGCGGAGCTCCAACGGGCCCGGTGACTCCGCCTGACCACGCCCCCGGTGGAGGCATTACCGAAGGGATCCAGGTGAGTGGTGGAGCCTGCTGGGAGGGACCCGCCCCCATGGGAATACCTCAATTCCAGAGCGCTACCTGGCAGAGAGCGACTGGAGAGACAGAGGGGAAGATAAGATGAAGAGGTATTTATCTCTGCAGGGTGAATAAGATTGTGACGGCAGTAAGAAAACCACAGTACGTATAACACAGAAAAACACAGAGCAAGCAAGGTGAAGGATTTTAACACAGCACAGGTGACGACACCAAAACATAAATAGAAAGATTAAAAAGAGACAGAGATGATATGTCAAAAAATCTGAATATAGTACAACCAATAGAAAGCAATCAGGGGAATAATGAAGAAAACTGTCAGATCATGTGTAAAAGTTCATCAAATTCAGACTATAAGACAAAATGTCAAGACGTGCAGATGAAAAAGTGTGAATCAGAAGTGTTGGGTCATGTGTGTGTGTTGGTGGAGACAGGACGCAGCCCTGTGAGTGCTGACAGAGTTAAACGCTTCCAATGTGGAGTGATTTATGTACAATGTCTGACAAGATAAGAGACACAACACTGGCATGTTTACAGTCAGACGAGGCCACAGCGGAGACTCAGAATAATGGCTGGAGTTTCACTCTTTCTGTGGTGCTGATGTCTAAATGGCACCAACCTGGAATAAGAGCCCCCGGGCCTCGCTCTCAGCTGATCTAACTCCAGCTGAAGCCTTTCCAGCTCCGCTATCAGCTGGTCCTGGGAGTGGAAAAGAGACAGAGTTGGTGAAAAAAGGAACATATGTCTACGAGCTTCAGCTAAGAATGAAGCCTGGAGGCGCAGGCACCTTGTTTGCCAACAGATCATCCTGGAGTTTCTTCATGTTCGCCAGCTCCTCCGAGAGGGCATTCTGCAGACGGAAGAATGAGAGGCTTTATTAGTGTAAAATAACGACAGTATATTTTTAACGAGATGTGTGTGATTAGTGAACTGGTCTTAAAGTGCGATTGTGATATTTAAAGCTGCACAGGACGTCAGTAAACTGCACTCAGCACAGTCGTGTTTCTAATCCGGACCGTTTTCAGGTCTCTTAAAAAGCGGCCGAGCGCTTTAAGCCCATGATTTCAAAAGTTTTCTTCCAGCTGAAAAACACTAATCACTGCAATTTACAGTAAACGTGCTCCTTCTCTGATGCTGACTGCTCAGAAAAGGCTTCCAGTGATTAAAAATGGAGGAAAATAGGTAGAAAGTGCAAATAAAGTGCTGATAATGCACGAAAGTAAGTAGGTTAAAAAAAGAAGAAGACGAAGAAAACAGTGAAGAGTTTGCTCCAATATCAGATTTTTTTTTTTTTCAATCTTCCCTCATTGTTCAGATCTTTTACTTAAGTCAAGGTAGCAGTGCCACACTACAAACATACCTTACAGTTGTTGGAGGTGGATCATTTTAAATATGTGACATAGAATCTGTATCTATCTGTGTTTATATAATTAGATTTTACAATGTAATTACATGTTTTGGATGCAGAATTTTCATTTGCAAAGGGACAAGTAACTAAAGCTGTCAGATGCAGAGCAGTAGAAAGTACTTTCCCTCATAGAAGTATAAAATAGCCTGAACTGGAAAAACTCAAGTGTGGTAAAAGTACATCAAAACTGTGCTTGAGCTCAGCACATGAAGTGTAAATTGAATGTCCACCACTGCTCTGGATGTAAGATTTACTGCCGTTTGGGAGACGTTTTGGAATTTACTCAAGTTTTAACCGGCCACTTCCTGCAGGGCAGAGAAGTTAGAAACATACCTGACACCAAGAGTTTATTTGGGGTAAAGGGATTCATATTTGGGTCTTGATTTTTGGGGAATGAGACAGTTTCTGGTGCAGTTTCACGAGGTTCAGATCAAAGTGAAGAGCTGTTCTGGCCTCAGTCTGAGCAGGTCACCTTTTCTTCCAAAGCGGCCATTCTCTCCTTCAGATGGAGCTGCAGCCTCTCGTTGGACTCGGACAGGAGCTTGTCCACCGTGTCGGAGAGACGCTTGTTGTGTTCGTCGTTCATCCTCTCCCTCTGCCTCGCCTGAGGGGGAGAGAGCGAGATGGGTGAGAGTGAAAGAGAGGAAAAAATGAGTGAGAAGAGGGAAGGTGGAAGGAGAGTTAACAAGCATTCTGCTCGACCAAAGATTTCTATCTGAATGTGCACGGTCAAATAGAGGGTTTAGAAAATTAGTGCGCCTTTGTGCTGTGTAAAGCCTGACAAAAGGAACGGCATGAAAGAGGGGGAGGAGGAAAACAGAGGAAGAGAAAGAGAGATGGAAAAGCAAGCATGACTCACCCTCTGTAGCTCCTGGTTCTTCTCCTCCAGTTGCGCCTCCATCTGTCGCAGTCGCTCCTCAAAGTTACCATGACGCTCCTCCGCCTGAATGATCGGAGAGGAAGGAAGCGGGGTTACGGCGTTAACCATGTCGCAACACTGATACAAATTAACACAAAGGAAGCAGCTTGTTGACCGAGTCTATCAATTAGTTACATGCCTGTACAGATCACAGCGTAACAGGAAAGGTTGTTTGCATGTGACTTACAGGTCATTAATCTATCTTATCCTTCCATGGAAGCCATCTTGCCCGAACATGTAAGAAATAAGTGTAGCCATTTAAGAGGTTTGACTACGGGAGGAGAGCAAACCTACATTTTCTTGGCATGTGTGAAAACTGTGTTTACAGGAATGCTGGAGGTTAACATATGAGCAATTAAACCAGTCAGTTATAAAGAATTCGAGCTGCATACAGTTCTTGACGTGTTGAGCACCCAGGGATCAAATAGTTGTGCTGACTCTTTGCCCTGAGCTGACTTTTTTTCTGAGATTGTTTGCCTATGAATTACTGGCACCACTTGCTTAAAATATTTGCTATTCATCTGTCATTTGACATCTCATGTTCCGTTTCACTCAGGCATTAATACACACACGAACACGCACGCACACACACGAACACATATATTTATATACAGTAGGTATATATATTCATGCTGGCATCAGCCTACATGTCCACACATGCCCACACACATACTCACGTGATTGTGTCTGTGCATGAGTATATTCCAACATGCACAGATTTGTGCACATATTGCTGCGATCCAGCAAAATATTGCCATTTCAATTTCATTATATAAAACCGTGTGGAGATAAAAATGTCTGTAACACTTTTCCAAACCTGTCTGATAACTCACAAATGCACCACCCAGGCTGGCAAGGTTGCAGGCACAAACACACACACACACACACACACACCTTGTTGAGCGCTGCCACTCTCTGGGCGAGCTGGGCCTCGATCTCAGGCAGTGTCTCGGCCCTCTGCAGAGTTTGCTGCAGCTTCTGTTTGGCATCATCCAGACGCTCCTGAAGCTGCCGGTTCTTCTCCTCGCTCTGCAAGAAAACAGGATGAGAGGGAGTGGAGGTGAAACTCGGAGCGCGAGCGAAGACTGCCGGGGGCAGCAGACATGATTAAAGTCACGGGGGGAAAAGAAAATGCATTGATGGCACGCTCTGCGTGCCAACGTGAAACGTGGCCAAGCTGCCAATCACCAGCAGAAACACGAACACACAGGATGAAAGAAAGTTTTCCCACCTGTCTGTAGAGAGAGTCTTTGCTGGCCAACTCGTTCTCCAGTTTATCTTTTATGTCGTGGAGAGACGTCGCCTCCCTCTGGGCACTCAGGTACCTGCAAACCAGAACAAACCGGCAGACAGACGTAGCCGTGAGTGGAGCACATTTTGGAGGAGGGCAACCAGAGTTCATGAACACAGAGACAAAACACAAACCTGCGCTCTAATGTGGTGATTCTCTCTTCCATGTCTTCCCTTTGACAGAGTGCCTAAGAGAATGAAGGAAAAAATGTACGTAAGGATCCTGATGCAGCAACAGAAAGAAGAGAAGACCAGACAGAGAAAGCAGGATGGGGCAAATATCAAGTTTACAAGTAGGTGTTGATCAAAGGGAACTCACTGAGCTCGAACAGCCATTAGCTGAAGAATGATAATGACTGGTTAATAGTAGTTGCTGACAGATGTCAGAAGCACCCACTTATAATGTTGCACAAGTCCAAGAGACACAGAGGGGAGAAGGAGAAGCAGCTCGATGTGGAGGAGACACTGAGGGGCGAAGGTTTGTAACCCGGCTCGACCGTGTCTCGTCTAACTTTGCTGCACATGTCTTTCAATCAGCTCCCGGCACAGAGACTGATTAACACGGCTGCATCCATGTGAAAACGCCTGCAGCTCCATCGATGGCACTGTCACCATGGGTACAGGGGAGAGACTCTTGTGTGTACAGTAACAGCCGCTGCTGCCAAGTAGGCAAATGGCTTTGTTACCATAGCAAACTGCTACATATTTCTGTGAGTATGAGCAAAATAGACTCTCCGCGCCGCTGCGACAGACACACGTAGCGGCGGTTTATTGTCTGTCAACAGCTCGGTGAGACTCACCTCTTTCACGTCCCTCTGTAGTTTCTGGTTGGCCTCCTCCGATCGGGCCAGCTCCCTCCTGGCGGACGTCAGCTGCTCCTCGATCTCCCCGACCTGACGGGAAGCGACAGTGCGAGATACAAGGCTGAGCGAGCGCACATCATTTTCTGTCCATCAGCATCTCCGCTCTGCGATATTTTGTTTGTTTTGGTGAAAGCATTAGACCATAAGAGCGTCTCTGAATCGAGTACCTGTCTGCACATGAGGGCCAGTCTCTCTTTCAGCTGTCCCAGCTCTGACCTCTGTCGCTCTATCTCGCCCTCTCTTTGCCTGTCGATGTCTGCGTCATCCAAGATAGAGGACGGTCCGTTGGGAAGTCGCTGAGAGGAGAGAAAAGATTTGCTTAAATTAACGGTGCCAGAGATTGTGATATATTTGATAAAGCTGTGATGAGTATGAATTCCTTCAGCCTGGGTCATAGGTTACATCTCATGCTTTGACATTTAAACTGTGTTTTGAAAGAAAAACTCCCAAGAAACTTCAAATTCTTAATACCCAAACTTCTCTTGCATTGTCATGTACATTTTGATGGATGGATAGTGCGATCACAAGACATGTCAAGGCTCTTTAGCCATAAAGGTTGTAATAAAGTTCCTACAGTATCATGACTCTCAAATGTTCTCTCAGTGAATCCACACATTTTAGCTCAGTTTGTACCGAAAAATATCAAGAATAAAGAAAATGAGTTTTTAAAGTAACACAATTTACTCTAGATTACGGAACAATAATTCCATAAAACCCACAAAAATCCAAGATGGTGCATCAGTTCTTCCTCGCTGACTGAGTGAAGAGCTGCTCAGTAGGAGTGAGCTGATGGCTGGCAGCCATACTGCAACAATACTGACGGAGGGATGTACAGTAGACGATAGTTTCTGGCAGGCAGTGGCACCTGGTCAGCACCGAGCAAGAAACTATGCAGCATTCTGGATTCTACATGTAATGTACTGACTTAAATGGAGGCGAAGTTGGTTTGTCTGTCAGTCGGCTCAGCCCATGGTCCAACTATCTCAACGACTCTTGAATGGATTGAACAGGTGCACCTGTAGTACAGGTCTCTAACATAGATCTGTGATTGCATTAACTGGCTTTCTCATCATGACTGGAGGAATCTGATTTGTTTGTGTGAACCACGAGCTGACTCATGTTTCAAGTTCTTTATGAAAATGACCTCTTTGCCGTTGTCCAGTCCTTGCTGCCGTCGCTTGATCTGTTCCCTTAAAGACACGACCTGAAACAACACGGAGGACAATCGTCAGGAGAGACTCCGTCAGTAACTCACTGAAACCTTCAGCAGAGAAACGTGGACTCACCTCCTGAGACGAGGTCTGCAGCTCTTCCTCCAGGGACGCCACTCGCTCCAAAGCCACCCGTAGTCTTTCCCTCACCTTCTCATCCAGAGCTTTGTGGTGCTCGAACAGAGACTTGAGGGCTTTTAGGACCTCCACCTCGCTGGAGACCCCGGCCGGGGACTGAGCCTGCCTCTTCACCACGGTCATCCTCAGGCTGCGCTCGTGACGGGACACCAGGCACTCCAGATGTTCGAGCAGCAGCTGGAAACACATGTGGTTCACATACAATAAAAGCTCTCCACAGTGCCCCTCTTATCTGCTATAAACTGTATAAAAATGCAGGCCAAGAATCGGGCTTTGATTAACGACCAAATAAATACAAGAGCATAATGTTGAACAGACACTGAGTGGGGATGTAAGTGCACTGACTCGTGTGTTGTTCCTCTCTGCCTTCAGCTCGGCGATCTCCTCCTCTCTCTCCAGCAGCTGTTCCCGGCAGAGGTTCAGCTCTTTGGTCAGCACTGCAAACTCCTGCAGGGTCACAAGAGGGTGCTGTTATTGACTGTGCTGCTGCTGCATGAGGTCATGATCGCACACACGCGCACACACACACACACACACACTCATCTGACTGTAAGGTTTGCTGCATCAACAAATTATTTCATAATCAAGCTCTGTACTTTCCCTTTTTCCCTAAACCTGCTCTGTGTGCTCCGACTTGAATCGGTGACTTCCTTCGTTTCCCAGCATGCCCTGGGGGAGCAGGCACAGACTTGGCTGAGCTGGCTGGTTTTACAGGTGGAGGGATTAGTAACCAGCAGGGGAGTGAAAGTTTCCATGCCTTTTGTCTTATGGCTGCATTGACTCGTCGGCTGTCGGTGAAACACTAAAAATTTGACCCAATAAATGACGTCATGATCAGTAAAAGTGTTGTGACCAAACCCGACGGTACCTGGAAATATCTCGGCGTGAGGTTACCTCCTCTGACTGCGGCCAGTTATCCCACAGAATAAGAAACCGCCAAACATGAAAACAAACAGAACGACTGCCGACTATAACGTTTACTGCCAATATTTTCCGTGAGCCCACACAGAACAACAGTGAACAACTCGACGAATCTTGATTTCATTAGCAAACTCAGACACTCACAGAATTTCACTGCATTAAACAAACACGCACAGACACGCAGTTACATTTTGGCTGAAAGGCGACACGACTCACTGACAACCAGCCAAACAGCACATACAGTATAATCTTTGCCATATCTACCACAGAGCTCACCGTTAATGACCGGCCGGAGTCTTTAACCAGGCCTCGATATAAAATCTAACAACCAGGTTTATTGCACGTGTTGCACCTGAAATTGGTTTAATTGCACAATAACCATGAGTGGCTGTGCGTTTGCCCGTCATTAAAACCAACGCCTGGAGGTTAAACAAGCATGAAAGTAACTGGAGTTTGGCCAGTGTGCTGCAGTGTCTTATATTTCCATTTGACAGCAGTCCAGTCGAATTGTTGTGATTTAGTGTAATTTAACCCAATTATGTATAATGTGAGGTTCAGTTACATGATAGTTATGATTAAAATCTGTTGCCTTTGGTCAAACTAAATGTTCCATGGCAACAAATGAACACAGAGAGGATGAGCGACATTTGGATCGAGTGTAACTTTCAGCTGTGATCATCTGCCTTGCTGAGTCTGTGTTCCTGTAATCACAACACTCCACTGAACAGGAAGTAAAACATCTTCACACGTTCACACACTGTACCACGAGCGCTCGGCCGTGCGCTCATCGTCCTCGCGTTTCCACTCCGCTCGTGTGTGGCGGTGGCGTGATACACATATGACACGCGGCGCACGACCACGTGTGCGCCCGTATCGTGTGTGTTTTCAAAAAACGCTTATGCAAACGAGCCATAAAAGGGGCAGTGATGCGTGCACGGCGCCGCTGTTATCTTTGCTCTGTGTTAACAGTGATCAGTTTACCCACACGGCAGCAAATAGGCGCCTCACCTCACACCTTCCTCCAGCCAAAATGCATTTAAAAAGTACAGCATGTTCAGCCTATAACGAGCTCCTGAGCCGACGCTCGCGCTGGGCTGAAATAGGGGAGGACGGAGGAAGGATTGAAAGGAAGATGCTTATTTGAAAAGATGGAAGAGGAAGGATGAGGGAGGAAATTGCTGTGTGCAGATGGCACGTTCTGGGCCCAAAGGATATCATAATTCTGGGATTAATTTATGTAAAAGATGGAGTGAGACGGACCACCGATAGCAGACACCAGAGCTCCTCTCTCGGCCTCCGTCAGTTCGGTCAGATTCACGATGACACGTGACTCTTACAGTTCTCATTTTCTACTCTCCAACCGCCACCTGTCACGATACACGACATCTAAAACAGACTCTTGAAGGCACCTTATTAGTATGCAGCAATATGCAAATGTGCTAGATTTGTTAGTCTCTGTGTGTTTCATATCACCAGGTTTTTCTCTCTCTCTCTCTCTGTGCCATGCTGTCGCTCTCTCCATCCCTCTCTCCTATTTTTCTCTCTTGGCAACGTCTACACACGCAGACGAACTCAGTGAACTCATCTACTGTAGAATGTATCACGCCGCTCCATGTGTTCCTCTATCTGCGTGTGTTTTCTGCAGATGTGTGCACCATATTGATCTGCTCTCGGTGAGGTAATATGGCCCTTTAATGTCCAGTCACTCTCTGTCAGAATGTGCAGCGCCGCTACATCTGTTATTCCATTTTGATTTTTCAGCCGAAGCGACAGAGAAAAATAGGTACTAACAATGAGGGAGGCATCATCGCTGCCTGAGGCATCCAACAATGACTCCTGCCTGAAAATAGAGATGGAGCCCTTGTATGTTGAGTGGAATTACAAAATGATTAGGCCTCGAGCGCCGGGATGTGGGATAATATAATAATTGGCTTCTGTGCTACAGGGGCAACATTTTGCCATCATCTCCAGGTTTTAGGTAGCCTCCAGTTTGTGCCTCTCATGTACGATTATTACATCTGAATCTCACAGCTGAGCATCCAATTTTCCAAAAAATGTATAACGATGTTTGAAAAAACCCAGAAGGTCGTCACCAACACTGATCGCTGCTCTGAAAGTATTTCCAGACTCTTCGAACCATCTGGATAAAAAAAATATTCCAACAGCTGCACGATGAAAAAGGTTTTTAGCTTATTTGTCAAGTTACGACTGTATTTCCAAAATCCAAACAAAGACGGCAGCCTGAAATTAAATCTCTCAATTTGTGAACATGAACCAAAATTTAAAATTCTGTTGTCAATTATATCAGAACATTGATGTTACTTTGCAATAGTTTATATTTTCATACAAAAATAACGAAGATTTTGCTTGTTTTTTACAAAACAAATTGAGGTTGTAATTTTCATCCAGATGTTAGAAAACATTCTGGGTTTTTCATGATGTATAAATATTTGATGAAATCAGACGATGACCCTTGACATGAACGCACAGTGATATTAATACAAAGAGACAAACTGGGTTTTAGGCAGCTTTTGTTAATATATTTACTGACTGATGAACCAATATCATGAAGTAAAGAACGTCACTACAGTCCAGATTTGAGGTACTTGAGTATTTCCACTTTGGTTTCTAGTTAGTTCAGAATAAAGTTCAACATGTAACGAGCTCGTTAAACACAACTGTTTTACCTTGATGACGAGACGATAAAACCTTATTTGAGCTTCAGGATGTAGCAGAGTTTTAGTGAGAGAGCAGAAAGCTGATGTTGATGTCGGAGATACGAGGTTTTCATCCCAGCTGCTGTACTGTAAGGAGTCAGACTCAGCGCCACCTGGAGCAGCTACAACATTAAAACCCTGCTTACAGGTTAACACATCAATAATTCAACAGCGTGAAAGGAACCATTTTCACTGTTGATACAGTACAAGAGCACATTCGACTCATAACACTCGTTCTGGTCAGATTCTGAATGAAGGATTTTCTCCATTTTGCTTCTGATGCTTTTCTGTAGAGTCAGTAAACAAACACTGCTGCTCACATGGATGAACTGTTAATCTTGTATTTCTATACTTCACGTGTTTGTTTAGATGTTAATCGAAATCGAACTCCTGGCTCATAATACTGAACCAGGCCGTCTCACTATGAAGTAACACTGATGCTCATGTTCCTCTCAACATGTACCTTGTTGTCGTGCTGCAAAACATATACACTGTGTCAACGTAGATGATTTTCTGCAGTTCAGTTTAAAGGAACAGTTCACCATAATAACACCCACATGTCAGTCAACGCTCCACTAACGTCAGAATCTAGAAACACAGAACATGCAGATATTAAAGCTAAAGCTAACAGTCATTTCCTGCCTTGATGAAATCGTGAAATAGTTGCTTAACAATGCAAATGTTTTGTGAATTGCTGATTGAAAAATGTTCTCAATATAATCATCTCCTATATTTTCCTCAATGATAATGCTTGAGTCACGCTCATGTGCTTCTGTACGACGTGCGTCTGGAAACAAACATATGTGAGAGATGATGTAAACATTGCACTTCTGAATCCTGGATACAAAAACAGATTCTACTCTTTGCTGTCAGCTGCTGATTGAGTCTTCAGTTTGTGGTGAACTGTTCCTTTAGTTGAACATGAAGGGTGAAAACTAAAATGTGTGATGCACACACACTCTGAGCGGAGATAATGACGTGATTGAATCTGTCGTTTCATAGAACTTTTTGATGTTATGAAACCTTCACACCTTCATTCTGACCTTGACAAGACAAAACACAAAAATGACCCGTCTCATTTGAGGCCTCCGACAGACAGAGATGAAGATTATAAACAGGTGTGTGTGTGTGTGTGTAAGAAGACGAGTGTTTCCTGAAAGAGCGCTCAGATCATCATGTGATAAACCCAGTGAGACGGTTTCAGGTGTGCTCCCACCCCTCCTCCTGAACACACCTCCGCCCCCCTCAGCGGCCGTACCTGTGGCAGGGCGATGGACAGCTGCCTCTGGAGCGACTCCTTCTCGTGGCCCAGCTCTCGCAGGCGGAGGTGGGCCGTCCCCAGACTGTCCTGCGTCTCCCTCAGACTCTCCAGCAGCCTCTCCCTCTCCGTCAGCATGTTCACCATCAGCGACTCCAGGTTGCCCGTGCTGCCCCCCCCCCGCCGCCCGCCGCCGCCTCCTCCGCCGCGGGGATCCCGGCCTCCGTAGCCCCCCATGCCTCCCATCCCTCCGCCCATCCCTCCTCCTCCTCCCCCCGCCGGGGACGACGAGCCGCCTCCTCCTCCGCCGCGCCCGTCCTCCGAGATGGTGGGCATCACCTCGCACATCATCTTGAGGCCTGGGTGTGAGAGGCGTTATCTGAGAAGCTGTCTAGGACACCTGAGCGCGGTGACTCGTCATGAAACAGTGACTTCGTTGGTTTGGGGGGGGGGTCTCTCCTCTCAAGCTGACTGGGTGAAGCTGGCAGGGAAGAAACAAGTGCTGGGGAGGGGGCGAACAGGTTCTGTGAATATGTGAGTGAGAGAGAAGTGGGGGAAGGATTTAAGTTCCAGTGGATTTGGGGAAACAGTGTCAGGGATCAGGGTTCGGTGGAGGAGGGGTGGGGCGGGCGGGTGGGGTGCAGGGGTGAGAGGGAGAAGTGCAGGTTGGGCGGACGACCTCTGACCCCCGGCCCGGGCTTCACTGAGGCGAGAGACGAACCTGGGGGGAGAAGAAAGAGAGGGAGAGGACGAATTTAGAGCAATAAACGACGGAGGCCACAAATGATGTCAGCCTGTGTTTCCCTGCAGGTTGTGATCTCTCATCATGTGATCCACCCTCACATGCACGTGCACACACACACACACACACACACACACACACATGCACCCTCCTGCAAACCTCAAAGAGAGAACAAGCATTGCTTTTGCAGCAGCTCTGTCTCTCCCCCTGACTGACATCGCGATACTGAGCGTCTGGACTCACTCATCCATCAGTGCATGTCTCGGCTTTAACGCATCCAACAGTCATGATGGGTGAAAACGAGGAAAACGAGACGCTCGGAAATGAGTCGTGCTGCAAAACGCACAACAATAATCCGGCCTGCAGGTGGAAGAAGGAGGAAGATGCGGCGCTGTTTCATACATTCATGTGAAAAAAAAAAAAAAAGGGTGTCATCATGAATTGTAATTACAGGCAGCATCCGGGAGGAAACATTTCTGAGCAGCGTCTGTGGAAACATTCTGCATGAACCAATGGAATTAATGCTGACAAACATAATAAACGTGGAAATGAACATGTTATTTTGTGATGTCTGCTGAGGTGTGTGCAGGATGTGCTCACACCGCTTCATGGTGGGAGGTGCCAATCATCCTGCAAATGAGGCCTAATTAACACATGAAGCCACAAAGACACGAACATCTGGATCCTTTTTATTGTCACATCATTAATGTAAAGGTGAAAAATCGGTGCGTCGCTTTGGTTTTATTCCGACTGCAAGGCGTCTATTTCCTATTAACACCTCCCCCCCCCCCCACCCATAAAAACAGCTGGATGCTCCGTGGATCCCGCCGTGTCTCACCCACCTCCACGATCCGCGGACGAAGGCCAGAAACGCGCATCGCGGCTCGGGCTGTTTTTCACTCCATCACAGCCTCAGAGAGAGTCGGAGGCTGCGGCTCATCCTGCTCGTTCCAGCCCGGTTAGCAGCCTCCCGTCCCCGCCCTCCCTCTGCTGGAGGAGCCGGATCAGCTGCTGCTGCTGCGGCCGCCGAACGCACCCAGGAAACACGGGCGGCTTCCGGTCCGGACTGTCGCAATAAAAGCTGGGTCACAACAGCTGCACGGATGTGTGAAGTGAAAAGTACCAACACAACACTGTCCAAAAAAAAAAAAATACTCTGTTACAAGTAAATTGCATTGAAACATTTTGCAAAATGCCTTGAAAATTGTACTTGAAAGTTTGTAACAGTAATCAGGAAAATGTACTTCAAATTATGAAAAGTCTTCAGAGTATAAAACTGTCCCTGTGTCTGTTCTACTGTTTTATATTCATGAGATGAATTTTCCTCTTCATCCATGTAAAAGCAGGATTTTCCCGTTGGAGCTCATTTTGAACTATTTTGTTCAGGACTGAAACCAACGTTTCTTTTCATTCTGGATTCATCTGCTGATTATTTGTTTGGTTTGGAAAAATTCTGAAGATAGTGAGAAACACACATTACCCAATGTGACACCTTCACAATGTTTGTTTGGTCCAACCTCTAAATTATTACAAATACATTTAACTAACTCAAAGAGAAAACAGCAAATCCTCACATTTGCAAAGTTGGAACCATGAAATGTTTTTGCATGAAAAATGACAAATGATGTTGAAATATTTGCCCATTATATTTCTCTCAATCGCCTCATTGATTAATCGTCTAATGGCTTCAGTCATGTCAGCTGGGTAGATTAGTTTATTACAAAACATCATATTTTATAAACTCTTTGTCATGTAGAAATCTTAATTTGTAAAGTAACTAGTAACTGAAGCTGTCAGATAAAAGTGGAGTATTTCCCTCTGAAACTGGAGCAGAATCAGAAAATGACATGAAAAGACTCAGTACCTCAAATTTGTACTCAAAACAATACTTGAAGTAAGTTTTGTTACAGTCCACTATTGTAAAGAAAACATGATGAGACACTTTATTTTGAAGGCTAACAACAGTGTTTCCGGTCTGCTTCCTGCTGTGTCTGTGTAACTTGACGAGCTCCCATCGTTTATCTTCATCTCTCCTCCTCAGCAAAGATTCTGGCTCTTAAAGAAACAAGCTTCTTCCTGCTGTCATCATATGAACTCCTCACATCCTCACAGTCACCTCTAACTGCTCTCTGCTGCACTTTTATACCTTTAAACACAAAACTAATAAAAATCATAACAGCAGTTAAATGTGTGAGAATTGAATCCTGTTTATTCTTACTGTGTTTGAAACTTGACAAAACAATTGCACCCTCTGGTGGCTCGGTCAGGGAAATGCAGTGAACTGCTGCCATATGGTTTTAGGCCAAATGTCTAAATTTTAGGCAACAATCATGGATTCACGTTTGTTTGTGAAACTAAAGGCTGTGAAGAACTTATGAACAATAAACAAGTTAAAACCAGAACTTTGTTAACTTTAAATTCAGTTGAGTCTGTGAGTTTGTTATGGGGATTAAAGTCTTTCATTCTAACAAACTGAATAAATATTTAGACAAAGTTCTTCTTCATGATTAAATGATCCGCTGAAGAAGACTCACTGATATGTTGGTAAAAATTTACCAGTCACCATCACCTGTCATGGAAGGCTCAGTCTGTCAGCCAATCAGAAGCCAGAGGAGGCGGGTCTTAAGCCCCAAGGTAATGAAGGGGGGGAGAGGGGGGGTTGGAGGTGACGTAATGTCCTCTTCAGAGAGACTGATGAACAGTAGAGACACCAGAGGACCTCAAAGTGCATCCAAATGAAACTTTCAAAAAGTATTTTAGAGAGATGAAAGAGAAAACTAAACTCAGAGAAGAAGGAAAGAAAGAAAGAAAGAAAGAAGAAAATCTGGGATAATAAACAGCTGATCACATCCACAGGGAGGAAATTAATGCTGAGTTTGAACTAGATTACATTTTTACATAGAGAAAGATAGTGAATATTTTCTGCATCTCATCATTACATTACTGATATTTGTCGGCTTCAACTGAATAAAACGGTCCAACATTGTAAATATGGTCAAAATCACATGAACGTGTTGCTGACTCATCAAACTGATCTGATGCTTGAATTTCACTTCTTGTCCTCTGTTATGTGTCTGTGTATTTATGCTACTATAGATTTGTTGTACTGTGTTTCAGGCTGATCAGAGCAGCCTGAGAGATGAGTCACAAAATAAGAAGCTCTCCAGTCTTTTTTTCTGAATCACAGACTTGAATAACTGCCTGTTATTTAAATATTTAATATTACCCGCAAATACTTGAACACAAGTTAACCTCAAACGACAACTTCATCTGTAAAAAACACCAACATATTGTGATTTGAACCTGAATTAGTTTTATAACAGAACAACAGCAACATTTTCTGAATTACAGTGTTTGTTCCTCTTTAAGGTCACAGAAGCTACAGCCAGTGAGTTGAGGGAGAACTTTACCTCACTGAAAATATTAATATCTCTATCATGGAATAATACATCATTAAAAGTGCAAATCCTGCTATTAAATTTGACACAAGTTGAAGTGTTATTGCAGCAAACTATATATCAAAATATCAAAAGTTAAATTCCTTTCTGTGAAGACTGGTTCTTTTCACTGTGTAACGTTATTGTTTTATGGCAAAGATTACTTCATCTTATTAGTATAGAATCTAATGTATATTGCTGATATCAAATTGTGTGAAGTATTGCTGCAAAAAAATCATGAACTGAAATAATAATTCATTCAAGTGTGGTTAAGTAAATGTGCGCAGTTTCACAATGTGGAAGTTCTCAAGTACAGTAGCAGAATTTCTAACTATCTGAGCAAAAAGGTGCCTTTATAGCATCAGTACACACACACACACACACACACACACACACACACACACAATATCACAGCGCATCATGTCGTCCTGCCTCGATCTCCTGACACACCTGCTGACAGTGTGTTGACAGCTTCACTGGCACCTCTGGTCACAAACAGCTGGATGAAACACAGAGCGGCTGAAGTTCCCACAGGGACCAGCACCTGACACAACACACAACCCTGGACTAAACCTGCCACATGTGTGACACGTAGTAATTATAGTATAGGTTTAAAATACTTCAGCTTTTTGTTCTGAGTGTGATACAAACAATTATTAGCATTTCAAGAAAGCATTTGAAAGTTGCAAGCTTTAATTCAGTTGTACGTTTTCACTAACTCTTTATTTCAGCTTCCAAACAAAAATGGTTTCAACAGCTGCGGCTTGAAAATATCAAAACATGTTTGTGCATCCATAAAGTTCATGATTACACTCAATCAGAAAAGATGCAACAACTGTATTTGCTTCTACATGCACCAGGCAACATTTCAAAATAAAAGTCCTCGGCTGACACTGACATCATGATCCAGGCAGCTTCTTTAAGACGTCTTCATTTGGCTGATATGACAGCACTGAGTGACGGGAGGCAGCTGCATGGACACCAGGAGAGGAGGGGCCGAGCCGGGGTCACCAGAGGTCAGCGGGTTGGAGGAATGCTGATAGGAATGTCCTGAGCGGCGGCCAGGGGACGACAACAAACATCAGCTGGTCCCCGGGGAGCCATGACAGTGGACAACAGGACCAGTGTCTGCAGAGACACGGAGACATGGAGACACAGAGGAGGAGGAGGAGGACGAAGAGGAGGAGGAGGAGGGTGCTGGGATCACAACAACACGTCTAAACAGGATGATACACATACATCCCCCTTCAGGACACAAACTGTTATAGTTTATATCAAATTACTCTGAAATACAATATTACATTTTGTAGATGCAATATCTCATCTGTGATCCTCCACATATGGTGTCAAGTATTGACTTGATATTTTTTTTTATAACTTCACAGTTTCGTAATTTGTTGTGCCACAAAAAGATTTTAAAATATCACGTGAATTTTTTTTTTGTATTAATCTTTTTATTACATGAATCAGGTCAGACAGTTCTGGTCTTTTGAGTCAATACATTAATTACAATGAGAAGAGATTGTTCAAATGTGTCTAGATGCCTGGTTTCACCTGAAGTTAATGGTGTCAGAAATATTTGATTAACATCTTTTCCTGCTCCGATCTCATATTCTGGTTGCAGTTAGAGGTATTAAACCATTAATTACCATCAAGGCAATATACTAAATATATAATATACTTTAAGATATCACATTGGAATTTCATGATTTTGGGCCGAATCAGGCCTGTGAGACAATTTAATAATTCCCTCCAACATGTTCAGAATTTATTGCTACAACCTCAAATTTATCATTTTCAACATTTTTTTCCACTCTTTTAATTCATAGTAATCAGTCAAGTCTCTAACAAGGCTGCAAAATGTGCAGAACCTGTCTCTTTATTTCACACTTAATGTTTAGCGACTTGCATCTGATTCGTGCAACTTGTCATCAAGATGTCCGTCTCTGATCCAATGAGAACCTGAACCAGAGCTGGTGGACAAGGAAAACAGTTTCACACAGCATCAGTGTGGCGAGAGAGGCAGGAAAACAGGAAAACACAGTCGCTCAGCTCTGGAGTCTGTTTCCACTGCTGAGTCTCAGCCAGTGGCCCCGCGAGTAATTTGAGTTCGAGAGGTCTGGTTTTAAATTAATACTTTATTTGAAGCTGTATATGATTTGACACAAAATAAAAACCCTGCATTGATAAAAACTTCACTGAAACTGAAGATTTCTGAAAATACATATGCTGATATCTGTTGCTTTGAGCTCTTTAATCTAATGTAGACCACAGAAATGAACACACAGTACAATATGTCATGATTCACGAGTCACGTCTGTCTCAATTTATACATACAGTTCACATAGTTCAGTCTGTAGAAGCCATCTGGATGTCTGTGTCAGTGCAGGCAGAGTGTGTGTGTGTGTGCCGCATTAAGTGTGTTGAGGCAGATTCTGTGGAGGCTCTGCAGGCAGATTAGTCGGGGCTTCAGCTCCGTGTTCAGCTGGGGCTTTAGAGAGAGAAGAGAAAGATTCACTCAATAACAACAATTACAACAGATCTCCACACCAACACCAACACATATATCATATCTCAGACTGTTTACCTTTAGCTTCCACGTTCTGCGACTCTGGTTGGAACTGTAGTTCTCCATTAGGACCCGCAGGAGGCTGCCCGTCTGCTGCCTGCTGTTCCTTCTGTCTCTGCGACATCTCTAATACTGCCTGAAATAGAGAAACTGAATGATCATCTGTGTGTGCTACAGTGTTTTTGAAAACTGGTCATTGAATAATATGATTCATGTTTGACTGTTACATGATTCAGCTTCTGATACAGGATCTGCTCTTTCAGCCCAGTTCCCGATGAGCTGAACGTTACCTGCTGGTACTCTCTCCTCTGGGCCTCCAGGGCTTTTCCTCTCTCCTTCAGCAGCTCCTGCTCCTGACGCAGATTCTCCGCCTTCCTCTTCAGCTCCTCCTCTTTGTCTCTGAGTTCGGCCTCAAATCGCTGGAGCTCTTCCTCTGTGTACACCGGCTTGGTGTCCAGAGTCTAGAGAGAGGGGAATGACTGTAATGCAAGGAATTCCCACTCTGTTCATTGTGTAATATTTTCATTATGTTAGAACTCTTTGCTGAAGCATGTTTAGACCAATAAGAAAACTGTGTGGGATAAAACAGAAGACATTTCTGGTCCTGATTCGTCCGTTCGGATCCTTTTTTTAAAACTGTCCATCCTGAGTCTGCAATGTTTTACTTGCTAAATGGAACATTCCTTCTTGTGGGAGCAGCTCCAAGTGTGTGAGTTAACGAGGGAAACGATAGTATTACCCATTAAACATCACCACCCACATTTTCCCAGCTTGTCCTGGGATTTGAACCACAGACCGTCCAATCACCCGCCCACTCCCTCGACCTTCAGGCCACCTCTGGGCTCTTTACCTCCCACTCTTTGGGATTATTGAACTCCTTCTTCTCCGTGGATTTGAGGAACTCCTCCAGGCTGACCAGACGATCTTTATTTGTATCCACCTTTGAACACAGAAACGTAAGCTGCATCAGTCAAAGCCAAGCTGAGAAAAAAAGTGACTCACGGCATTTGAATGAAGACTCACATTATTCATGACGTGCTCCCTCATCCTCAGCCTTTCTTCCTCCATCTCCATCATATCGTCTTCCTCATTCTTTGGGTCGTAGACCTTCTCCAGCTGGAGGAGAAAGATGAACAGATGTTAAGCTGCCAGGGGGATGCTGTGCATTTCACTGCTGTCAGGTTAAAAACTTTTACTTTTAAAAAGCCTGCAGGAACTCTAACAAAACAGCTGTGTTTTCAAGTAGATGAGCATCCATTTTTGATATTCTGTCACAGCATTTTAAGGGGTTTCATCTGGGTTTTCATTGTAAAACTAAACAATTTAAAAGACATTTTTAGCAAAATCAAAGCAAAACTGCAGAAGCCATGATGTCCTTTAGGGTTCTTTACCTCTTTGGTGAAGAGAGCCTCCAACTCCTGCTCATCTAAAACATCGTCTTCATTTGTATCTAAAAAGAGAAGAAACGAGAACTTTAGAAATCTGAAACTCATCAGCGTGATATGAACAGGACAGGGGTTAGAGACGAGGTGTCACTCACCGTGCAGTTTAAAAAATGTTTTGGGGTTGAACTCCTGAGGATCCAGCCCGTCCGTCTCCTCCCAAACTTCCCGCAGCTGAGCAACACTACCCTGAGGGTGCAGGAGAAAGAGGATAAACATGAACAGAGCTCACTGACGCTGCCATTTGTTTCCACTGAAAACCAAAGCGGCTGAATTTGTGCCTACCGGAGCATTGACTTTAGGATGCTGACGGTGTTTGTCTTTGAGCTCCTGCATCCTCTTCTCCTCTCTCTCCCTCTTCTCCTGGTCCAGGCCCTTCAGGTACTCTCGTCTCTCGTGCTCCTTCAGCATCTCGTAGCGTTTGAACTCCTCGTGTCTCTCAGCGTCATAGTTCTCCAGGTCCTTGGTGGCCTGGACAAAGAAATTCTTTCACTCAAAAGTGGGTTCAGATACAATAGAAAGCAAATATTTGAGGTGTCTGGAACAATCTTTCAGAGGTGTGCGGTCTCGATTTGACCTGTAATTGTAGCACCCTTGAGTCTGATCAGTGTAATTATGATTCTGCTGAAACGTTCCATTAAAATCTAGTCAGAACCTTTGAACCACTGCCTGGCTGGACAGAAAGAATTTTCACTCTCTGGCCCAACAAAAATGCAGTTGTTCATGAAACACTGGAAGATCTCACCGTTGAAATTAGCAGCTCAAGATCTTTGGCCTCAAAGGTGTTTTGATTGTGGGGATCGAGATGTTCGAACTGCTTCAGCAGGGAGGCGTGGTCCATCTGCAGGGCTTCATGACAGATACATGAATTACTAAACACATGCTGAACCTCTGACACACAGGACTTCCATTATGTCCTGTACATCCTGAACACGTCTGTACATTTGTATTTGTCCGTCTCACTCTGCTGCAGCAACCATCCAATCATCCACTGGGAATCCTTAATTAAATCAAACCCTCACTCTGTATGTTGGTGCTGTCCAGTTTGGCCTTGAGCAGCATCCTGAGGCGAGAAACCTCCTGACGCTTCAGCTCATCCAGGCGAGTCCTGACGTGATGACTGACCAGGTCCAGCTCTTTACTCAGACGACCATTCTGATGGAGAACACAAGACACCCAGGTGAGAACAACACATTAAATGACAGATCCTCGTGTTGCCCATAAAACGTAATCAGGGATGAAAGCAGAGAGAAACAGGAAGAAATGGATGCTGACCTTGATGTCCTCTGTGTTTGCTGTTTGCAGTTTCTCCCTGAAGTGAGGATCCGTCTCCAAAACCTCAATCACCTCTCTGAGATACCTGTCATAGTAAAGGCCGGTGTCCTGCAAGAGTGTGAGAGAGTGTGTAAAGGACATGCCATTCACAACAAACTGATCCTGAGCCAAATCTAATATTATGAAAACACATCAAACGGTAGATGACTGAGATTGTTACCCCGTTCTCCTCCGGCACTTCCTCTTTAGCTTCCTGGTTGCCTACATTGCGATCAATAGGCACCGACCAGACCCCAGCAGAGATGAACAGAAGCAGCAGCCAGCCAGGTTTCAAGTTCATCCTCTGTCAAAATAAACAGCAATATGACAACACTGCATCCAAGATCTTAAAGGAAAAGCTACAATCTTAGCACAGAAAGGAATAAGAGGCAGAGGTGTGTGAGGAATAAAAAACTAGCCATGATGAATGTCAGTTCTGGTGACACTGTGTTTCCTGCTGTCGGAACAGGTCTTCTGTAACTCAGCAGTATTATACCAAGTTTGGTTTATAGTTGCCTGATCGCTGCTGCAATTTACCTCTGTCTGCTGGACTTAAGGACACTCAACTTATCTTCCACATGACCAGCGTCACACTCTCATTTAAAGGTGCAGTCAGCGTTGGTGCAGCCAGTGTTGATCATATTATGTTTCTATTTGTCACCAAGTACGACGTGACACAAGTCCAAGGTCAGAAGGAACTTTCTGAAGACATATCAGTCATAAAGCGACACAGTGCTTAAACAGAGAGTCCACAGCTGTGTTGGAGGTGATGGTCCATGATCACACACAGAAGCTTATTGATTCTCCAAAACTATCAAACCATACAATAATATATAATCCTTTTGATGTTACTAAAAAGAAACACATGTTTTCAAGTTGGTGGTACATGTATAAGACAAAGCCAAAGTCTACAACATATAAAGGCCAATAACTTTAAATTCATCCATGTACAAATATACAAAATTTATATAAACCAAAACACACACAACCTGTTTCTTAGTAATATGAAAAGGATTAAAGATATTTTTAACAGTTGAGAGAATCTTGAATGAATAGGCAGCTGTATGTGATCAAAGCGCCAACACAGCTGTTGACTGTCTGGTAATTATGGGCTGTATTTAAGCACTGTGTCACTTGGAATGAGACAGTAACCTTGATCATCACCTGGATAAATCTGCTCATGAAACTCACTCATTCAGAGCAGTAACTCTGTCAACTGTCAGTCTTTATCTTTGGATTTTAGATTATTTGGTTCCTTCCTGGTTTTCACACTGTGTGCCGAATTTACCAGCAGACTTTAGAGATTTGTAAAAGGTCTAAAGTTTCTTACTTTTTAGACATGTGTGTCCTCACCAATAAGAGTCAACAGAAATATCAGATTTCTTGAATGGAGTTCGGCGTGATAGTCAATTTTGAGCAAGGAAACTTCTCTTGAGAGCTGAATTAACAGGGTAAATTTAGTTTAAGACACCGGAAGTGATATTCAATTGAATATATAACACGATTTAGATTGAAAATTAGCATTATATTGTATTGTTTGTGTGTGTAGCTCGTTAGCTAACTAGCTTAAACAAGGACAAACGGATGCGGATCAGCAACGAAAAACGGATCTTTCTGTAGATGACATGAGATTAAACTTACAATAAATGTGAATTAATGTTTGTTTTTTACATCACTTTAACGATCATTCTTTCTGTAAATGTCATTTTAATGAACGGGGTCTGGTTATTTATCACTGTAGCTGTGAGCTATGGAAACATCCAGCACATTTGCTTTGTCCCGCTTTTATCTCACGATTTTATATCGATTCTTCACTTTAAGTTCGCCGATATTAAAACCACAAGTAACATTTGCTAGAAAACGAAATATCTTAAAATAATTCTCTCTTACCGCCCGTAGGTTTTTAATATCTGATCCGAAGTTGGAAACACGATCTGAATATTGAGTCGGATAAAAATGACGTCATGAGAATGCGGCGTTGGTCCAACATGCTGCCTTCAGGTACTGTCGGAAATAATGGGTTTGGTCGTCATGAAGATGAAGCGCTTGGTTATTATCGAATTATTGAGTCTTAATAGGGAAAATAATGTCAACTCATGCTTTCTAATTTGGCACATTATTAAGTAGTTGAAATTATCCACCAATGCATTTGCTCGTATATTCTTTTAGAAGCTCATTATTTCCCATCAAAAGTATAAGAATTGTAACACAAGCTCAGAGGTCGGAAGTACCAGCCTAGGATAAGTAGGTGAAGGCAGCATTTCCCCATTTGTAAATAATGGATGAACACAAAGTTATGTACAAACGTTTTAAACGTTTAATTGCTTTGAAAAATAGATTTGTTGTATATTAAAATTCAGTCACAAACACAAAGTCATGGCAAGTTGAAATAAATTAACATCAAAAGAGTCAACAATTGCACGTGATAATAAATAAAAAGTATAAATATTATGCATCAAAATCAAACCTAAGCCTACAATAAAATTAACAGAAATAGATAATAAAAATATGGCACATGGAAAACACATGGCAAAATTGTTCACAAATAAATAAAGTGAAAAATAAATAAACAGTCACTCAATAAAATAATTTAAAAATATAAACACATGTCAGAGCATTTTGAGGTCATAATTTATATCAGTTTGACTGATGAGCACGAGAGGTTTTGATTGATTCACACGTTCAATGTGACAGTTGATTTAGAAATCAATCTCTCTCATGTCAGTGGGTGTCCCGGGCCTTTCGCTCTCCACCTCCTCATCCTTCTCCATGGGGCCCTGCTGAAGCCCCCTCCTCAGCCGCTGGCGGAGGGCATATTCGATCATCTCGCTGTAGCACTGCAGAACAGCCTGGGATGGAAGACACAGAGGAATCAATAATTTTTGTAATAGATGCAAGTCTCTTCCAGCATTTGGCATCACCATGAAACAAGCAGGTCCAGTATTCTGAGTCTATTTGCTTACAGCTGGTTATTCTTGAAACTCTCATCCCCTACAGAAACAAAACCCCCAAACCTGATCGAATCAAACAAACAGGCCAATGTTGAGCCTCAGACTTTGCAGGTTTACTCACCAGGTCAGTCTGGCAGAGCTCGGCCAGTGCTTCACTCAGCACAGCCAGCTGAGTGGGGCCCTTGTTGCCCAGACCTCGCAGGGCACAGTTCAGTGATGCTGCAGCAACAAGTGACGGAGGAGCTCCCAGAAAACGGGAGTCACAGGCACACATGGCAGCCAGCGTGTCGCTGTGGCGCCGCAGGGTGGAGAGCAGCTCCCCCTCAGACTCACTGCTGTCTCCATCTCTCTCCTCCACGCAGGCGATGAAATGTGGGAGGAAGTCCTGTGGAGTCACTGCTGCTGTGTCCCACCGGAGGGTGGCGAGGACGACACGCTCCATTTCCTAATGGAGGGAAAACATGTGCATTTAGGAGACAGAGTGATGGTGAAACTGCAGTGAGATTGTTGTAATGTACAGAGATTGTGATGTTAGAATTGATCTAATAAGGAATGTATTTATTGTAATATTGTAGAAGATCTTAAATATGCTCCTCTCCTGGTCTTAAAGTCTGCATTAGATTTGAGTGACACAATTCTCTGAGCTCATCTGAAACCTGCTGGGTCATATCCACGTCACTAACTAGTCATTTTGACCTATTCTTTCAAAATTGGATGAAAGCTCTGAGAAGTTGTGATTGAAATGTTTTCACTATTTTCTGACATTTCATAGACCAAATTAATAATCAATGAATCTAGAAATAATTGGCAGATATTAATTGGCGTTAGTTGCAGTCCTAATTGTTTCGTCAGTGTCATCCATATGCCTCATTTTGGGTCCTGGTAACTTGTGAGACATCTGTCATCAATTTATCTAATTCACAGAATAAATTCTCTGATTGATTATTAAATGGATTGTCATCTGGTTGATGGATGTGCTAAGGCATCAAAGAGACAAATCTGTTCTGTTTTCAACATTACAATATTAGATTGTTTGTTTCCCATTAAGATCCTATATATGTCTTCACATTAGTGTGATACAGTACAGTAGAGTAGGTGTAATACTAGATATTCTACATTTGCCATTGCAAGTAGGGTTAAAGGTCGTGGCGATATTAGGGATCCACAGCTGGAAAGGCCCACAAAGCCTCTCGCAGGGTTAGTTTTATTTTGAAAAAGTGGGTCCAGAACAACGTCCTCTAACAGTGTCCAGAACTATCTGCTGTGTGACTGACTCACCCGCAGGCTGGAGGGATGAAAGCTGTACTCAGCTGCAGCACACAGAGTGTCAGCGGTGACGTTGTCACACTCTGTGAGTTTGGAGGCGATGAGGATGCAGCCAGCAGCCAGGCAGTACGGTGAGACAGGTAGAGACAGAGAGGCAGACAGGAACCTGTCCATCAGGGAGACAGACAGGGGGAACACTGTCTCATCACAGCCGCACTCACAGCACACCTGGAGAGAGAGAAAGAAGAAGATGAGACATCAGTATCACAGCTGCCATGATGACACAACTCGTCCGGCAGCAGTGAGACTTTCACACCTCCAGGGCCCATTTGGCGAGCTCCTCCCTGCGCTCCGGGTCCCTCTGGATGAGGGCGATGTAGAGCATGGAGGGCATGTAGCGCTCCTCCACGTGGAGCAGCCTCTGGATCACACGGTGCCCGGACACTGTGGGGTCCCAGGCGGCTCGCAGCTGAGGCGAGCCTGGGACGTGGGCCTGGACCTGGGCTTCGGTCTGGCTCTGGTCCTGAGCCTGGTCGTCCTCCACCTCCTCACACCACAGAGACACAGACATGCCTTTGTCCATCTGCACGGCCTGCTGGGTAAAATATGAACTTATGTCCAATTGGGAAAGATAAGCAGCAGCTAGTGTCCCTCTGTCACCTGAGGAAGCTGGACGTTGTGCAGGAAGCTGGGAAACCCTACAGATCCTCCTCTGTCCCTGTTGAAGTGGTTTTAACTTCCTGTGCTGCTCTGCTCAATATCGCTCCTCCACTCTCGTCCCTGAGTTTTATACCCAGCAGGAGAGGCAGAGGGAGTGGCACAGAGGGAAGGAAAAAGGCCGTAGAGAGGGGCGGCGACCCTCGTGACTGACATGAAATAATAAGAAGACAACAATGTGGTCCGTGCAACAATTGCTTCAACAGGTGGGGAGAGGGAGAAAGAAGGAGAGCAGGGGAGAGAGGGAGGAAGGGGAGGAGAAAAGAGGAGCAGACAAGTGAGGGAGTGGCCCGCAGGGACAGAGCAACAGCTTGTCTTCGGCAGTGAAAGAGAGAAGGGAGGAAAAGAAAAGGCGACGAGGGGTGAGAGGCAGAGAGAGAGAGAGAAAAGGTCACATCCACACTCTGACAATGGGAGTGGATGACAAAAGGATGACGGTGTTTGTTTACAACGAGAGCACGAGAGGGAAGATGTCAAAGTCTGGAGGAGGTTCAATCCACAAATAACCTCAAGTACTTATTTATCATATTCAACATATATTCAATAACTTTTTGGTTCTGATTATTTTTGTCTTTACTTATTATTTTTGTACTTAATACTTTAATAATTACAACTGCAACATTTATGTAATTAGTTTGATTTCAGTAGAGATTTTTAGTGTCATATACATATTTCTGCAAAAAATGAAAAAAAAAAAGTTTTTTTCAGATGTTTCTCCATTTTCACTTTAGTCTTGTGAAACACTGGATAGTTTGATTTCTTCAGACCAAATGATTTAAATTTAACAACTTGTTCAAGCTGAAATAATTAGTAATCGATTATTCAATGAAAATCAATCAGCAACAATTCTGCTCATTGATTCATCTTTTAAATATTGCCAAAAAATTGCTGGTTCCAACTTCTCAAATGAGATTTTTTTCAGTCTTTCTTTGACTCATGTGATAGTAAAATGACTCTCTATAAGTTTGGACTGATTTTTGGACAAAACAAACTATATGAATTGTTCACCTCGTAAAGTACGTTGGACATTTTTCTGATTTTACAAACAACAGCAAAACTTTCCAAAACTGAAGCATATCACCTCAAACATGAAGGTGCAGGGTACAAAATCTGAATATGAATCAAGCAAAGAATCAGCTGATCAAGAAATTGATTGGCAGGTTAATTGATAAGGAAATTGATCATTAGTGAGTCCTGTTTCAGAGGGTTTTAAATCCTGGAGAGATGAAAATTCAGGCGGAAACAGTGAATGTGCTTCACGAGGTCGAACCAGGATTCAATTATTTCAGCCAATGAGTCAAATAAAATAATAGAAAAATAAAATATCCAACAACAATAATCAGTAATAAAAAGCTTTTTTAAGAAGAAAAACTTTGAGAAGTGATTGACAGGTTGTGTCTGAATCTGCAGCCTCAGATCCTGGTAAAATGAAGGTTTTTAGAGTATTTTTTCTCTGTGAATGTGTTCATCAAAGTTTTGGCTCGGCCCCTCCGCTCCCTCCTCCCTCTGAGCTTTCTCATTGTCAAAGCAACCTGTGTCCCGTCGGCCTCCCCTCCCTGCGCCTGTGGCAATCTGCTGCTCGTGTTTAAAGAGCAGCGAAGCCACCGGGGAGGGCCGGGCGAGGTATGTGCAACAGACAGTGGAGCCGGGCAGGTCAATGAGCCGTATTGTCTCCCTTTACAAATCAGTGTCAGACAACAGCCCCTGGCCTTCTGCCTGCTGCTGCCGCCTCCTCACACACACTCACACTTCACACATTCATAGGGTAGACACACTTTTCACACGCTCCCCGGGGACGACTCCGAGGGCCACAATGGGGTCGCGCTCACCAGTGGAGGATACAGATTGTATTTGACAGTCATTACAGGTGGCTTTTCACACACTGAGGCTTCGGTGGCAGCTCACGTTTCAAATAGGAGTTAAATGGACGACCACAAGGACACAAGGATTTCAGCTCAGCATCAATTATTCATTCTCTATTCAACGTCGAGCTCATGACCGTCTTCACTATGACTGAAAGTAGATTTAGGTTCACATGGTAAAAAGTAAATTATGTTTATTTGTTAGTCTGTTTTTCAGGAAATATTTGAGCAGAACATGGTTTCAAACTCTACCATATTTAATAGGAACATAATCATGAATCTTGCTAAGTTACTTTGCTTTAACTCACACAGATAGATTTTATATGACTGATGCTTTTATATGTTATCAGACACGTGTTGACGGAGGTATTTAGATACTTAACTAAAAGCAAAAATATAAAAATACTTAATTACTAGAAGTCTTGGATTTAAAATGTCTCTAACTTACTAAAAGTACTATTATTTAGTTTAGTGGTATTAGTAACTAAAAATCAAAAGAATCAAAAGTAAGAATATTCACGATGCAGAAAACATGATGAACTCAGAGAATCTGATGCTCGTTGCTGGAGATGAAAGCAGCCGACAGGACATAAAGTCGCTCAAATGAGCTCAACCTTCAACATCTACAGCAGGAACATGACACATTAATGCAGCAGGAACATGAATCCAGAAACATCAGATATAACAGGAAACATTTTACTGCAACATGAGTACTTTTACTTTTCATACTTTAAGTACATTTTGCTGACACCGTCCTCCTGGTTCTTAAAAACAAACCCAAGCTCAAATCTGAAGCACGGAGCTTCAGCCACATCATCTCCTGCAGATAAGAGCTTCTCTAAGTCACTCAGCATAATGACAACATGAAGAGGCCATAATCCTCCGACACTCAGTCGATTGTAGCATTAGTGAGAGAATATGGGGTTTAAAGCTGTCGACAAGGCCTTCGCCTATAAAACAGGCTTTGAGAGGGGCTGAAAGCAGATTGAGTTTGAATGAAGGACTGAGTGAGTTTGGCTCTGCCAGTCAAGTGAGGTCAGGTCGGGGTGGACCGGGGGGGCCGAGGGGAACAGGGTGACAGACCGTCGGCCTGTTTAAGCACCCTGCTAAATTCATACATCCCAGCTGTATTCAAACAACATGGATCGAGGGGTAAAGAGACGGCGGCCGGCCAAAAGGGGAGTGCAGCGGGTCCTGAGAAGGGGGTGTGGTTCCCCGCCCCTCATTTTCCAGCTCATTTCCCGGGACAGTGGAGAACAGAGGTCCTATTTTCCCTTCAGCTATTCACCTCACACAGACACCTGCTGTGGGGGAGGAGAGGGGAAATCCAGAGTTTAACCAGTTCACAAGTTAAGACACTACAGAAACAATTAGTTGTTACTGTTACACTGGAATAATTACACAGTTTGATCCCATAATTCCATTTTTTTTATTTTCATAAGACAAATATTTATAGTTTTGTTTTTCATCATATCCAATTAATCAACTTTACTAACAACCACATATTTATAATATATAAAGACAGAGCAGCATAACACAAAGCCGTCCTGTGCAGATGTTAGGATATTTACAATATTTTCAACAATTATAACTTCTACAAATGCATATTTAATATAATTGCTACTCTGTGATATTGTCATTCATTATGTTTATTTCAGCATCCAGTTATAGAAACTTTACAGGATTTAAAATTGTTGACAAATACATCATTAAACACATGCATCTGCTCACAACTACATTATAGTGTGTTATAAGTTAAATGTTTGCTTATGGAGGGGTTAAAATTAAGTTTTGATAATTTCATTAAATTTGCTTATATTGACCTGATGCATTTAAATTAGCAGGCTCCTAAAGTGGTGGTGTGTCTCCAGACGTTCTCTGTTCAGGGGATCAATATGATGAAGTCTCTCTCGACAGGTCTCAAATGGACCATTTCACACTCAGATGTTACAGAGGGATCAGTCGGAATGATCTGGAGCTTATCACTGAGCTTTGTGGTCATTTTCTTGTATCACGGTTATTTTGTGTTTCTTGACTTTTGCATCGTCTTGCCTGTGTTTTCTTGCACAACAGTCCTGCAGTACATGTGACCCTGATGAAGGCCTGAATGTTCAGCTATCAAAACTGTTTTTAAGAGGTGTCGCTTCAACTTTATGGAAACTGTAATAAGTGGTTGCGTTATACTGTAGCTGTTTCTAATATTTGCCTCATTATATAAATGGATGCTGGTGAGTTTAATGCTGTGGTATGTGGCACCGGTCCATGCGCTTGTGAATGAATAAATCAGATCCTGGCTGTGTTGAGACAGACACTGGTGAAAGTGAAAGTTTATACAGAAGCTTCATTAAGATTCAACCATTTATTTGGTAATAATCAGCGAATGAAAACGTTATGACACAATACAGATAATTACAAGGCTTAAAATATTACCACGCCACTTGTGAAAACTATAAGGCATGCAAAAACTTTGCATAGGGCTGGAATGGCATCGTACAGTACTAACAAGGTGCTGCCAGTGAGCGAGTCCTTCATCTTCTTCCCTTTTCAGGAGCAGTGGCGAGGGGACGCGAGGAAATCTAAACCAAACATGGCAACATACACAGAAAGTACACTGCAAGTGACAAGCATGAATACAATCATTAAATAATTTGGGTAAAACAGCATCAAAAGGAGGATGGAGAGCAGAAAGGCTGGCAGTGGAGACACAGGACATGTAAACAAGTGATAAGCTGTCGAAGAAAAAGGAGGAGGACAACAGGCATAAAGAAAAAGAGCACTGCATGTACGACTATAGTGTTTGAACATCTTGTAACATCCATGGGTACATTTAAAAGAAAAAAAGCCTCAACGGCGCCCCCTGCCGCTGACAAATATTAACAACAGTCTTCACCAAACGGTCTTCATTCCTTTCCATTGGATCATATACAGTATATATATTCTTTTCATATACAAGTATCTTCAGTACACTTCTTTGTGAGTGTCAGTCCACCAGGTGACCTGCAGATTTAAGGACCGCGTGCTGAGCTACATGAAGCAGCTGCAGCCTGGGGTTGGCTGAGGAGGCGTTGTGTCTCTCCGGCCTGGGAGTCTGGGCTGTCCTCCTCAGAGCTGGAGGGGATGTAGAGACCCAGAACCTGCTGCACCTTGAGGGGAAGCTCCTGGGGAGGGCAGAGGGGAATGTGCATGACTAAGATGTTTTTCCATCACCTGAGAATCTGTATTCCAACCTGCTTGTGCGAATAGTGTTCTTCTAAAAGAGGTTTGGTTCAAAATACAGTTGGTTTTATTATATTTTATTGTGGCTTGTAATCATCTAGTGACCCACAGATGTATGTTGGGATCCCATGTGGGGTCCCAGGTTAGGAATCACTGGTGTAGAGGTGTCAGGGACAGTTTATACAAAGGCTATTTTTTAGATTTATTTTTAAAAATACAGGTACAGTTCTAACTTCTCATCTTGACTCTTCATTATATCCCCAACTGCAAGATCAAATCTGAACACAGACTCACAGTCCATGCTGAATCTTATTGGCCCATGAAGCGCCTCTTACCTTGCACTGAATCAGCTGCAGGTAGATGGCCTCAGCTCCATGCAGAACACTCTGCAGGTCCAACTTCATCGTCAACTCATTGATGTGCTGAAGAGAATTCACAATGTGGGAAGAAGTTCACATTTGAAAATGTGGATATTTATAGAAAAAGTAACTCACTGACACACACACACACACATATAGAGTACCCACCTTCAGAATAGTGTTAAAGTCGTGGTCTGAGCCAATCAGCTCTCCTCTCTGTGACTCCAGGATTGAACAGGCGATCAACAGATGGAAGTTGTCACATGGAAGTCGACTCCAGAGAACCTGAGGGAGAAAAGAGGATGTCACAAAAAAACTTGTTGTAAACTCATTTTGCTCGATAAGCTTCACTCTCACCTACTGCACTTTAGCTCTTTTAGCTTTATAAAAATATTCATGTATATAAGTGAAAGCAGCTGTGGTTCACTCACCTCCCACAAGACGAGGATGTCCTCGAAGGAGAACTCTCTCTTGAACCAGATGAGCAGCCAGCGGAAACAGAAGCAAAGAGAGCCGCTGTCCTGTGAGTCTGATGGACCAAAGACATTTATTTGTATATAATCTAGAGGTTGTATTATATCAGAATAATGTCTCATTTGCTTTATTCATGTTTCTGGCCTATTTTTTGTTTCTTTATCTTTATAACTGTTGCTACAAGTGCTCAGCGTCACCTCAGGATTAGTTGTATTTGAATCTAATCCAGTCTCACTGGATGAGTATGAGCTGACTAACCCAGGAAGTCACATAGCTCCGGGTCCAGAGCCTTCAGCAGGACACTGAGCTGAAGGAGCTGCTGCTTCATGGCCTCCTGAGACTCTTCAAAGTTCTGGTGCTGCAGAGGAAAAGAGAAAAGACTCATTAATCACACAGCAAGTTCAAGGTTTTCTACATGGAAACAGACTCATTCATAACCCAACACGTCAAAAGTCTTAATACTGCTATTTATATACAAGCATTCAGTTTGAAACCTGAACAAAGATCATGCTGAAAAACATCCAAACCATAAAAGTGCTGCTAATTTAACAGTGTGTGCTTTCTGTTTTCATTTAAATCAGAACTGCTGATGAAGCACAAAGTCACCACACAGGAATCATTTAACTGAGCACACTGAGCAGGAACAATAAGGTTTGCATTTAAGCTTTGGATCAAACATTCTGTTCTGGTTTGTGTTGCTGTTTGTGTCCACAGTGACACAGCTGGACGGCCTCTGAATCACCTGATACCTCGAATGAATTCAAATGGAGGAAGAAAACTAAATGTGTCCTAAACTGAAATTGAAAAGGTCACAGGTTTTTGAGATATTTGTACTGACCACCAGCTCCATGAAGCCTGTCAGACACCAGAAGGACTCCACCTCGTTCTGGGTGACGAACAGGAGAGGAGAAAGGAGATCACTCATTCCCTGTACATAACCTGGACAGATGGAAACAAGAGTGTCAGGGTGACATGAATATATCTGCCTGAATGATCATTAGCAACTCAGATCCCCTAAAACATCCCTTTAATAATCTAAGTCAGTTGTAATCAACAGATTTTTAAAAGTGATTATTAATATCATTAACAACTGGTTAACACATAATCTGGCCAAAGGCATGACTAAAGATAAGTACTGCTCCTTTTTCAGCAACTACCTTCAAAGAAATAAGTAATAATCATCATGATTCTTGTCACTTTTGTTACATTTACATCTGTATTGTGAAATGTTTAGTGATGGTGAACCTCTTTTTGCCAACAATTCAGAAATACACACCAAGATCAAAGTTGTACATGCAGTATGTCATGAGCACATCATGAAGCAGAGTCAGTCCTGGATTGTCGTTCCCAGAGAAGAACGTATTGTGTCTGTCTGTCCTGCTGACATCTCTCTCTGTCACAACACAACAAAGACAGTTCAACTTCAGCATCTATTGCAGGCAGCTGACGGATAAAATGAACAGATCTTTTGTGTTTTGACAGATTGCAGGGCTGACCTATCAGGCTTCTGTATCCTCTCAGGAGGGAGTTCCTCATCTCCTGCTCTTCACTGACTGACTTCCACTGCACCTTCATTCTGAAGTACTCATCCCTGCAGACACACAGAGGCATTACAGTGGCTGATTGCCTTAAAGGAGTAGTTTGACACTTTTGGAAATTTGCTTATTCAGCTTCTTGCCTGAAGTTAGATGAGAAACTTGATACCACTCTCTACAGCCAGCAGCCAGTTAGCTTTACTGTTTTTTACAGGAGGTTTGTGCAAAACTATTTCTTCTCCTTATCCAACTCTTGGCAAGAAAACAAAGCATACTTCCCAAAATGTCGAATTATTTCTTCAACCATCAAAAAAGAGTCAGAAGTGGATGCTCAGTAATAAAAACACTAACGTTTTGACTCGCAGAATGTCCTCTCTTTCCTTGGCAGTGCTGTTCCATGGATAAAAACCCAGGAGGAACTTCCAGACCTCCTTCCTCAGGGACGGTGTGATGCCCTGCAATGGACAACAACGGTATGAAAACAGGCTCATCTGGTGGATAAAGGGCTGAAAAAGCAAACAAGGTGTTTTCCAGATACACTGTTCCTGTCTTACCCCTCTGAACACCAGCTCTTTGATCCTGTCTGGGTTCTTCACTCGCCCCTCTGGGTCGAGAAACACCTCCCATTTGTCCAGAGGTTGTCCTCTGGTTACTTCTGGTCTGGGTCCAAGCTGCACCCCCTTCATGGAAAGACAGACACCAGCATTAACAACTGATTCATGATTCTCATGTCTGTTCACAACTCTGTCCTCTCTATGTATTAAACGTGATTGAGGGTTCTAAGTTGTTCTTTTTGTTTTCGTCTCTTACACAGGTGATGAGCTCGAAGCCGGGCTCTTCATCCGAGTGGGGGGGCAAACTAGGATCCTGAGCATTACGCGAGTAGACTGGAGAATCTGGAGGTCGAAGCGCCGCTTTGAAGAAATTTGTGACTTTGGAGAATCCACCAAATGTGGTGGCATATGGGTCCTGGATAAATCTCTGTTCAGGCACAAAGAGAACAGAATCAAAGAAGAACAGATGTAGAAGTTTTTTTTTTTTACTTGGAGTGAGAATTGCAACAACCTCGATAGAGCTCTCACTGTGTTTTTGGCTCATCGGAGAGGCATTTTAGTCATGTGCTGCAACACTGAGCACGCTTCATTACTGAGTGACTGGAGTGTGACTTTGACCAGTGAGTCATTAGTATTAATCAACAAGCTAACACCAGAGATTTTATGATCACTATGTGCTCTACTGCACCTTCATATGAACAAGTAAAACATTATTAATAACATTATTATAATGTTATTATTTTCTTTATTTCAATTACAAATAAAAAAAGAAAAAGAAATTACCGAAACAAGATCTGAGCCTCCATCATCAAGGAGCTGCAGCTTATCAAAGGACTGCGAGAGAGCACCTGAGTCATGAGGGTAGGCAAGGAAGAGCCGCCCATCAACTGGTGACCTGATGATGACAACAGAAACCATGTGATGTTTTCCCCCAGACTCATGTGACATTTGAGCTCTGTCTTAAACTCTACATCAGCTGTCATGAGATGAATTCTGACATGATATCAGTAACAACAAGACAGAAACAGCTGCTGGAATTAGGACAATGATACTTACTGGTCCAGGATGATGTAACGCTGCAGGGCCCGAAGCAGCTCCCTGGTTCCTCCTCTGTGGAAGTGCAGAGGAGGCAGCGGGTGGCCGCCTCTACTCGTCAGCACCAGGAAGTTTCGACCCAAGGAGAAGCGAGCCCTCCGGAGGGAGTATAACTCGGAGAGAGGCAGAGAGAACGACCACTCACCTGCAGGAGAAACAGGTGTTATTTAGTTTCAGGCATCCTTTTTAACCTCAGCTGTTTATGTAAAGTGACAGAAGTGTAAAATGCACCTGAATCTCTGACTGGGACATGTTCTCGATCTTTCTTCACTGTGCTGATAACTGCCCAGTCTGGCTCATACCCAGGGTCGAAGTTTGTCTCCTCCTCCCCTCCTTCTCCATCCTAATTAGTAAGAAGAGGATTGATGGGAATTATGCTATATTCAGATAGAAAAATTTTTCCATTTTCATGTGTAGCAAACAGTTGATTACTGACCTTTTTAGTGTAGAGCACAGCAGGAGCAGTGCGACCCTCATCCTCAAGTGGGCTCCACTCTAAAGCCGGCACCCCGGCCTAAAACAAAATGCTTTGTTAATAATAATGAAGTGCTTTTCAGATCTCCCTGTGTGTCTTGATTTGCACATATCTGCTTACCCGCTCCACAATCCGGATAAACCCTGGGATGGTCGTGTCCTGGTTACTCTTCTTGGCATTTGTGTGGAGGTACACCCCCTCCTTCTCAAATATCAGCTGTGGACAAAGAAAATCCACTTAAATGTTAATGTGGATTGGAAAAAAGAGATGGTTTACTTCAGGTTGAGCCAGATTCCAGTCCTGGGACAAGGCCTGTTAAACGTATGGTGATTTTATCTAACAGAGGCAGAACTAGTGATTACTTTCTCAATTCATATTTTTTCCAATAAAATGTCAAAAAAAATGTGTTAGATGTGAAGTGATGAGGCCAGTATAATATCCCTCAGACTAAGATGAGGTCTTCAAATTGCATGTCTTGTCTGATCAAAATAAAAAAAAAACATCATATATAAATGACAAAGCATATATGACATAAAAGCAACAAATCATCACATCTGTGAAACTGGAACCAGGAAATATGGGCATTTTTCTTTAAACATTGTAAATAATTGATCAGTTATGATGAATGAATTGAATCTGGTTTATGTTACAATGATGTCATATGGCTTAACTATAAACCAGTTTGTTATATAAAATCATGTCACCTGAAAGTTATTTCATTGTCACATAAAACAAAATAAAGGCTGAAGTGTAGCATCAAACAGGGTGAATTACATAACAAAGAGCTGGTTAATGACAGAAACACATCACATGATTTCAGTGTGGCTCCGCTTTCAGGTCAGTCGGTGAGACAGAGACAAACAATCAGGAAAACTTCTGTAGACTTTGTTTTACTGTGACAATCGAGTATCGACCGACTTTGCCGGCAAAGTTTAATGTCCTGTTTTAGGTGCAGCTGTCGGCTAGCTAACGTTAGCATCCAACATCTTATATCCATCCAGACAATATGTATGGTAGCTTTACATTATGGAACATTACTGTGAGAGCTAGCATGAAGTGCTAACAACAGCTAACACTGACAGCGAGCTCGAGCAGCTGAATCCAAAATGTCTCAGCCTTGTTGTCAACGTCCACGGATTTAAAGACCGACAGAGAAATATTACAAAAACCTGGAATTACCTTGTAATCCTCAACTGTTTGCTCCATTTCGCCGTCACGTCTGTCTCGACTGCGTTTTTCCAAAATAAATTTACGTCACACTTCCTGTTTACAGAAAGCCCCGCCCCATCCAAGGCGGCACGGCAGGAATGCGAGCCAATCAGATCACAGCATATTTACTACTTTGATTTATGAGGCTTTTCCCCAAAAAAGTCAGAATACGATAATAGTGACATGTCAGATACTAATATTAGTTTCTGAAAGTCTTTGTTTAGACTGACATTTATTTTGAAAGTATTCACCAGACTTCCCATCATGACCACTAGAGGGCAGTAAACACAATTCACACTAATGATATCACACTAATAATGACTGGCAATTTACTGGCATTAAAGCAGTAATTTACAACTGCATTTACAACTCTCTGTTGCCTCCAGGTGACCAAAAAAGTCATTATTATGTTTTTAAAACTGTATGTTAACCACAATTCCAATGTAATGTTACGATGTGACGACTAGAGGGCAACGAAGACTCATAATTCTTTACACACTTGGGCTAACAGTCAACTTTCCCTGTGCCAAAGTAGAAACAATAAACAACATAAAAACACTTCGGCTGACAAAAACAGAGACAATTTATTTATTTTATATATATAATAATATAACATAATATGACGTTTAATGTAAACTTGGGCTTTTGTAAAGAAAACAAGTTTTTTTTGTGCTTCATATGTAAACTATTGCATTTACAGTACTTTTGTTAAAACAATAGTAACTACCTGCACTTTAACTTTTCCTTTTTGTTTTTAAAGATAATTATTCCGTTTTTAGCCGTGTATGACTCCATTTTAACAAATTAAGTTAAAAGTAAACCATGTCATGGAATAGTCAGTAATACAGTAATAGACGTTAATCGTGCTCAGGAAAACGTCTGTTTTTTTAATGTTTTTAATCTGACAGTACTTTTCTGACTGAAATTCAGGCTGCAGGTAGAACAGGTAAAACATTGGTGGGCCTGAACCATTTGACAGTTTTTAAACAACAAGCTGATCATGTGACCTGGAGGTGGGCTGTACACGTGCACGAGAACATGTCGAGTGCGAGCCCGCCCCCTGAACTCGGTCACGTGTCCAACGTGCGTTCGATTGGAAGTCAGTAAACAGCCGACGTCAGAGCTGCGTCAAGTTAGACAGAGCCAATATCTGACGGGAGCGACGTCACCAGCCTTCAAATTAAAAGACTTCTGTCGCACGATAAATTCAGTTTAGGATTAATTATTGATTGTCATAGAATAAAACAGAGGTTAACAAAAAATAAATTCTTATATACAGATTGTTTTTAGGGTGAGTCCTCCATGATATCACAGGTGAATATCATAGGTGAATATCTTGGATATATCCAACTTTTAATAATGCTTGTTGGCACTTAATTTTGCTGGCAATATTTTTCCTAAAAAGTTCCTAGTTATTTTAATAATAGTTTCCTGGATATAATTGTGTACTTTGCTTCTAATTATATGGAAATATAGTTAGAATATCATTAGAACTAATAATAATAATAATAATAATAAATCTTCATTTGTATTGAATTTTGTGCTTGTGTGTATCTGACAGTTTCCACATTTTCAGGTTCAGGTACCTTGATGTCCTCTGTAGATTACGTTAGCAGGTATCTAGAATTAATTAACTGGAACTGAACCAACTGAACACTGTAAATTTTATTTTTATATAATGATCTAATGTTTATTTATATTTATATTATATGTGTATTAGATTGAATGTATCATTTATATTTAAATTACCAAATATTCCTTATTTGGACATAAATATATTTTCACTTACAGCTTTTTACCCTTGCAACAACAACAAAAGACGTGTTTATTGACAGGGCTTTTATTTTGAAATCCTCTACCGGAAAAGCCGTCGCTGATCCTTGCTAGCTTGCTGCTGGTGTGGAGCCGAGCAAGGGGAGAGAAACCGTTGGAGAAGGTAGAATAAATATGACAAAAAAGAAGTAAAGTTTGGGATCGATTAACATCCGGCAACGAGGAAGGAAGAAACTGAACAGGTGGGTGAACGTCTGTCCTCGTTCCTGTGGTTTGTAGCTGATCGTCTTGGCTCCTGCTGAAGCCCGAAAAATGGAGGTGAAATGTGGATCCATCATGAGGAGGCTGCAGAAAAAAACACTGAACAAACAAGCAGATCAACAACAACAACAACAGCTGCAGACAAAGCTGCAGACAAGTCCGCAGTTTAACACTTTAAAACGGGACAGGAACGAGGGCAAAGATGGCAGCAAAGGGAGGAAGAGCTAGATTATTACAAAGCTACTGTAACGCTAGCTAACGTTACTGTAGCTGTAGCAGTTAGCATAGGTTGGTGTCATGAGGGCTGCGACCATTACTGGACTGATCAGCTTCAATAGCTTGTTTTTACATGTTTATCTGCCCATATTTAAAAGCGCAAACGAGAATTATTGTGTGTGAACCCATTTACAATGTTTTGCCTTTCTCAAAAGTTTTGCAGCTAACTTTGATTTTGTCTCATTTGTTCCAGGTATCACCAGCAACTTGACAACATCTCTTCTCTCCCCTGGCTCTCCAGTGTGTAAGGACACCGCCCTATATATCATATCATAAAGTCACCCAGTGCCTCTCTCCACCTGATCGATCACTATTTCCCCCCCTGCATCTTCACCAGTGCAAAAACTAACCGAACACCAGCAGGACAGAAGAAACAGAAGTGAAGTGAGCAAAGTCAGAAGAACCACTGCTACCAAAGTTACCTGTCAACACTCTATCAAGTTGGTGCCCCCTTCTGATCAGTCAAAACTCTTCATCGTTCATCAGCATCACTCAGATATCTCATCAAGTCGGTCCATCTCAGAAAGCTGTAAACAGAACCTAACACCATTATGGCCTCCATCACCCAGTCATCCGAACCCGAGATCCCAGACAACCACAAAGAGAGCTGGCTGGCACTGCTTTCTGCTGCGGAAGCATATTGCCAGAAGTCTGGCTGTGACCTGGCCATACTCACAGCCTGTAAGAAGTTCCGGTTGTCGGCTGGAGACGGAGATGGGAGGAGGAAACGGGAGAGCAGCAGCAGTGCCTTTCCTAAGGAGTGTGATTTCTCCTATAATGTATGGGGTCAGGGGTTTCTGGCCGAGTCGGCGCGTCGCTACATGGACGACATCGGCGTGCTGCACTCCACCACCATGCTAACAGCCCAAAAGCACACACGCCAGTCAGGGGGAGAGGGAGGAACCAAGCTGGTGGTTGACCTGACCTTGGACCCTGGACACAGGGGGGTGAGTGGCCCAACAAGCTGCACTGTGAGACTCATTCAAAATGTTCACATCCATAATATGGTCTTTGTTGTTGTTCCAGAGCTTTACAGGAGACGGCGGTGTGGGCGGAGTCAGTCCCAATGGAAGACTGTACTCCCAAAGCTACCCGTCCATCTACAGCTCAGGAGCTGTGACCGGGCAGGGCGCCGGGCAGAACTGTAACGGAGAGAGGGAGCGGGAGAAGGGTGTGCTGGAGGCGGAGCGGGGGAGACAGAGGTCTGGGATTGTGGACTTGGAAGAAGAGTGTGAGGACGAAGAAGAGGAGGAGGACATGGATGAGAGGAGACCCTACGGGAATGAAAGTGCTGGTGAGGAGTGATGCAGTCGGTCTGTGTCTTTCAATGCTTTCATGTGCATCATTTCTGAGGATTTATCCTCATTTTGCTTCAGGTGTGTTCTCCATGGACGAGGACTCTCTCTCTCGGGACTGCGAGCCATTTTTTGAGTCTGATGGGGAGGAGGAGAGCACTGATGGTAAGAGTTTGGTTTGCTGATTGAAAGTTCTCACATTAGCACATTGTCCACATACATTTTTCTTCCTGTTCCAGGCTCTCTGAGTGAGGATGCCCCTCCGCCGTCACGTGGCATGGCTATGGGTCAGGCTGCCTACTCGTCCCGTCACGCCCACCCGATGGCTCTGGCCCGCTCGCTGCCTGTGTCCGTTCCCGTGTGGGGTTGCAGAGGAAACAGATCTGCTCAAGGAGACAGCAACAGTGGAGAACGGGTGAGTACATATCAGTTTACCAAAGGACAGAGCTGCAGGTTTACATGTAAAGATGAAAATGTTCTGGGGCCTGGAGCAAGATTAGTATGTTAGCTCAGCTGTCTTAGGGCTTCACTCAAGTAGCATTATTTACTTTAACTTAAACTTTAACTGGGGTTATCTCACCGTGGTAGGCTATTCTGCTTCTAGCTAGGTAGGTTAACTTGAATTGTCTGATTGGTTAATAATTAAAGTTAGTCGTCATTCCTACAGGATCCTGTCAGGGACAGAAATACTGAGTTTACAGTAAAGTGACAGTAATAAAGGTCAAAGAGCGAGACTTTTATACATCAGCACATTTGGTTGTAAAACAGCAAACACAGATAATTTACCACTCTAACAATTGGTCAATGTTTCTGATAACATGACAGGACTCTCTGGGTATTCAATCTTTTTAGACTCAATAAGGTGAAAATTGGAAATAAAAAGTACAACTTTTTTCGACATATATATATATTTCATCTCGTTGCTCTGGAAGGAGAAACAGACAACTTTACTTTAAACTGTTTTTAAGTGTCGTACCTGTTCTTAATAGTTTATTCATCAGAAAAAAAAGCACTCATGTCACTTTGAAAAACAAGTGGATTATCCATGTGTGCTTTTATATTGTATCTTTTCTTAGTCAGAATAGATAATCAGGTCTTTCATATATTTTAACACAGCAGGACAAGGGAAATTTGCAGATGTGTCCTCCTCATTATTACAGTGGCTAAATGTCATTCCATCAAATGTACTCATTAATTTAAGAATTAACATAAAAACTTATAACCAATTTCCATCAACCTGGTTTAAGTTCAAAAGCAGACATCCTGAAAATTTATAAAATATGAGACAGAGAGATAATTAATCATTAGCTGTTGATTGTTGTTTTTTATGTTTTTTGGTGTCAGTTGATCCTGACATATTTCAAGACAAAGACGCTATTCAGTTCTCAGTATTCTGATGAACCAACTAATGGCCACAGTGGCTCTGTCAGTTCATGTGACTGTAAAAGTGCGTGCAAAGTTTGGGTGAGGTTGTGCTGGGCAAATATTTTTACAAATAACATTTCAGAATGTCAAACACCATTTTTGTGGTGAATGGAAAATAGCTTACTCGAGGAGAAGAGGAAACTTTATAGAATACATCCAGATGTTCTCTGTTTAACCACCTCGTTTAAAAGTGCCTGGATGGAAACCTCCTGTGTGCTTGACCTTCAGGTGGGCTGCGCTGACCTGGAGCACATCGCTGCCAGCATGAAGGCCCTGCTGGCCCCCGGAGCCACCGACGGGACAGAAATGTTCGGGGCCCTGCCTCGGCCCCGTCTCAACACGGGCGACTTCTCCCTCAAGCACTGAGAGAGAGAGAGAGAGGCAGGTGGAGGGAAGGAGAAAGGGATAGAGAGAGAGAGAATCAGAGAGGTAAAGGAAGAGAAAGTTGCGATGACGGGATGAGACCTGGAGCAGATGTGACACACAGTATGTGAAACAGTGTAAAAGCTAGTACCTCCATTTATTTCTCACTAACCAAAATTAACGGCACATGCTTCGAGGAGTAAGTGACAAAAAGAAATGTTGTTACGAACACTAATAACATTTTCAACACTACACCCCCCCCTCCTCGTCACTACTCATTTCACAACACTAGCTGCTACACATCCCACAGACACTACATTAGGACCTCAAGATGTGTGTGTAGTGACCCACTGCACTGACCAACAAGGACACTAAAACTATGATGGTCTAACTGGCACGGCCGATCGTTAATTGTTACCAACCTTGTGCTTTGATTGGTGTGCTTTGGTAAAATCACCTGTGAAGTGATGAACTCGGGGAACAACCGCCTGGACCCAGGTTGATCGTTGGCTCCGGTGCTGCATGCTAAGTGATATTAGCATTAATATAATGTGTCGTGGCTCTAAAACTAAATGCTATGTTATTTTGAAAGATATTGCAGAGCGTGGCAGTTCTGTGACTCTTCTGAAACATGATATAAATTTAGCTTAAAGGAATAATTTAACATTTCTTTCCGAGAGTTAAATTACAAAAGCGATACCTCTCTTTTGTCTGTGCATGAAGTTTGGGGCTGGACTGGTTAGCGTAGCTTAGCATAGACAGGAAGCAGATGAACACGGCTAGTCTAATCTCCAGAGTTCAAAAATCCACCTGCCAGCACCTCTGAAGCTCACTAATTAACACATAATGTAATAATGCTTTAATCGGTACACAAACAGGAATGTAAAATAACAAGTTGTGGTTTTACGGGGGGTTTCGTCCTGTGACTGTTTCTCAACAAACAACAGTTTATCCATCCTCCCTGTGTTTTCAGCTGCATTCATGTAATGTTGGCAAGGACAAGAAATCCACCTGTTATTCTGACTTCACAGTTCTAGCCCTGTAGGCACGTCATTAAAACGCCCTAAATTTGCTACTTTTACTCGGAGTAACAAGTGAAAGTAGATACAAACTGTGCACAACTTCTTTTTAAATGAATTGAATTGATTGTATTAGTGTTAATTTTGGATTTTAGCTGCCATTGATGCCGCCATGTTGCCAACAACACTTGACACTTAGCTCCAGCTTGAAATTACAACCAGGGGACTGACATGAATGTGTTTTCCAACTCAACAACGATGATCTAAATAATATGAATGAGCGTAACAGTGCGAGTGCTTGGTAACATTATTGACAACAAGATCTCAGAAAGTTCATTGGTTTTGTTTGCTACAACATGTAACTCCCCCTAAAAACTGCTTTTACATTTCTGTACAGGTTAATTCCAGAGCTTTAAAAGTCTTGGTAGGACGTATTTTGGAACTTCAGAGAGAGAGACAGGCTAACTGTTTCCCCTGCTTCTAGTCATTACGCTCAGCTAAGCTAAGCTAAGCTAACCGTCTCCCAGCTGTAGCTCATGGCCCTGCTGTCATTTCACACATTACATGCTAAAGCTTTAGCGTGATGCACCAGAGCCAGTGATCTCCCGGGACCAGGTGGACGTCCTCTCGTTTACCGGACAAGTTGACCAACAGGCCAGTTGTTGTCTCCCCCCAGTAAACACAGTCTATTCCTTAACGGGGTAGAAACCAGACAAATGGTTGACTTAACATGAAGCTTGTGGCTTTTCAAAATGTGAGCGGAGGACACCAGCACCTCCTCATAACATGCCTATTTGTACTTTTACTTTTTGCCAATGAATGACTGACTGATAGAATGATTGTAAACCGATACAGAGTTATAGGGGATGGTGTTTTTTGTTTTGTTTTTGCTCCAGATATCTTGTTGAAATGAATGAATGAGAAACTGTGTGTGAGAGAGAGAGAAAGAGAGAAAGAGATGGGTGGATTTGAAAGGAACAAATGTCCATCTCTGACATTTGAAAAACAAAAAAAAAAGTTCTGTTAAGTACTTTTATGTTTCAAATAAAGGAGCAACACCAAGAGAATAAAGACTCTGTGTGTAATACTGTGTGATGGTGCAGTACCATTAAAGGCCTGTAGAGGGACTCAGTGCTCTACTGTGCAAGTAAAGTAGTTACTATCTGGTTCCTGCTCAAACCTGACAGCCGGTGCAGTATCACACAACAATAATGCATTAGTGTTATTACACGACAGTTGACTTTATTGACTACATTCAACTCATAAAAAACATACAGGCTCTTTATAGTATAAGAAAAGCAAGCACTCTAATACATGCAAGTCCTAGGTTACAAAAACATACAAGACCTTGCCTAAAATTCTCTAAAGTTCAATAAAATACATAAATAGAAACACAATAATAAATACAATAATCAGGCATCTTTCAACTATAATATGAAATGAACCAGCTTTCTTCATGCATTAGAGAAAGCAAACACAATCTACAAAGATGTCACAACGTGCTTCAGTTCTGCTTTACAACTCCAACGCTTGTTCCCCAAACATCACAACCTCTCCATCTCCCTCCTGACGCCTTCTTAAATTTACACCACTACTTCCTCCCCCCCGTGTTAAACCCTCTGCTGTGTCACTGATCCTTTTTCCGGATAAGGCAGAACGAATTTGTGCCGACCCAGAACCCGGCGAAAATCTTCTCCTGGGTGTCGGCTTTGAACTTGTGAATCAGGCGCACCTCCTTCTCGCCCTCTCCCTCCACCAGGAGGAACTTGATGATGCCGGCGGGCTGGTCGATGTAGACGCCCATCGTGGAGGACAGGGGCAGCTGGACGTCCACGTTCTCGCCGTTGTGCCACACTTGGTAGCAGGAGCCAGACCAGCCGGCGCCCCAGGAGCTGGTGTTCTCCCCGAGGCCGCAGGGCCCTTCGTTGGCCTTGCGGGGTGCGCTCTCGCAGACCAGCCCGATCACCACCCAGCCGTCGTAGTCCACCTCCCAGTACCCTCGATGGCCCAGCAGACTCTCCTTACACAGCACCTAAAGAAGGGCGGAGGGACAGAGCAGGGAGAGAGCTACAGTCCACAGATACGAAAAATGAGTACAGACAAAATGATTCATCGGTCCATGACAAAGTTTCCCTCATTCCTGCTTCTGCAATTGCTGCTTTTTCTTGTCATATATTTAGTAAACAAGACGTTTACATTAAACTCTGAGACGTTAGAATGAACATTTTTTGCCACGAGTTGCCATCCTACTCAGAATGTGTGCCGAGAAAGTATTTAACATGACGACACCAAATGTTACCACTTCATGCGACCACCAAATAACTGCTCTGCAGTGTAATGCAGTTCATTGGAAATATTGTTCTACATTTCTTTAACACATTTACTCCCTAAACTCTGGCTGTTTGCCATCACTGCACCCAGACCAACCTGTGGTGAGTGCTCGTATCTCTCAGGCCTGTTGGGATATGGACAGACGGCATCTGATGTCCGGGCCACCTTGGCCCCGCCCTCTGAAATCCACAACAGCTTCTGTGCAGTTTTATCATCCAGAGAAATCGGAACCCAGTCTGAGAGAACGGAGAGGAAATACAAGCAGAAAGTGGAGATTAAAGACGAAGTGGTTTACATACAGATGGGACATAAAGATCTGAAGAGACGCAGAGAGGAATAAAAAATTTGTCAAAGTCAAGTATGAATAAATTCAACTGGTTAGTTGTAATTTTTTTTTTTTTTTTAATTTGTATTTGTAATTGATCATTAATGATTGAAGTTGAATTTGACCAAACTCCACTCTAGTGCACTAGTTTCCAGTAATAACTTGACATTGTGTGTCCATTATTTGGCAATAGAGTCTTTTAAATAAGACATTTAAAAAGTAGCTCCCAAACAGACAAAGCCTCACATTTCATGAAGTCGGCCCTGGTGGTTGGTTCGGGGACATTTGGCTCATATGGCGGCAGCTTTTCTGAGGTGACAGACAAGGAAATGCATTAAACTTTATCATGGACAGATCATCAAATTTACACTTTGGTGATTAACAAAGACTCTTTACCTTCAGCAGCATTGCTGGCTTTCCTTCCTGGAAAAGACAAAGATAATCTGTCATTTCACTTCAGTCTGTGTATGAGACAAAGAGATGTTATATTATGCTTTAGGGCCTCTCCTCACAGGTTTGTCTCACATTATGTTATAACAAAACACGTAAAGTCCCAGCACCATCATGGCGACACAGTAAACTCCAGTCAGCTTCTTCTCATCTTTCTCCGCAGCCTCTCCCTTCATCAGTGCCTCTGTCAGGCTGCCATTTATCGATAGTAAATCATCTGCTGCTCTCACCATACAGTAGATCACAGAGGAGTATGTGTGCTATGTCAGCTCAGCACTGATTCATGAAGTTTCCCTCGTGCCAGCCGGGGTTTAGGTTTCAACACAAGGAATCCTGAGGCCAGAGCATATATTTGTTGGGGACACACATCACGGCCTCTGACAGCACGAGTCCCATTCTAAGAATATACTTTCTGTATGATGCTGTTACTTCACACCGCCGAGGGCGTGTTTGTCATGTTGTGAGCTGGTGTATAATCTCTGTCCGTTTGTTCCTCCTCCAGTTTTCGACTCGCTGTGTCTCCTGACATTCAGGGAAAACTGCGATCCAATCCTGGCCGGGTCCGGTCATGATCCGGCTCCCCTCGGCGCCAGTCATCCGCGATCAGGTTACTGTTTCTCAAATTTAACACAGACGACGAAGTCTCCATCATTCTTACTCACCTATCAGACTGTTACAGCATCACATTAGCTTGATGTGTGTGTCCTGTGCTGTGGCCAAGATTAGACAGAACAGCCTCAATATACGTCTCCATATAAGGTTGTTTCTGAGTGTGATTTTCATACAGATCATGGCTGTTAGTGCAGTCTCCTTTAGCATTAGCTTTTCCCATTGATTTTCCTTTTAATGTTACAGATAGCATTTTCCCACTCAGTTTGAGAGTCAGCTTGTTCCAGCATTCACTAAAGATTCGTGTCAATTACACTGAGTGAAATATTTAAACCCAAGATGGCAAATGCTTATAGCAACATCATACTTTCTACATGCTTAAAATTTATAATAGGGGGTGGTTCAGGGTTGTTTTTGCAATAATAACTGTGTAATTGCGATTTGGTGTCTACAGTTTGGGCAGAATTGAAGCAGATGATATTGAGATAAAATACGTCAGATACGTCTTTTCAACCTCTCGCCGTCTTTGAGTTTTATCATCTGTCGATACACCGTTAGACATGGGAAGAAATGATCTTTAACCTGACCTGTGATCACTTGCACGACTGATCACTAAATGACATTTACATTATTACAAAAAGCAGTTACATGCTTCAGTAATCTGACAATAAGTTTACATGCTGTAAGTTTGGAAATATGAGCAGTGCCCTACAGCAAATATATCCCTAACAGAAAGAAAATGGATAGGCGATATAATGTAACCTATAACAATGCATCATATTTTATAAGCTCATCATGTGTTTCATATGTAAAATCGTAATTTTTAAGTAACTAGAAACCTATAATAATCAAAATAATGTAGTGGAGTAAAAAAATCCCCTTGAAATGTTAAAAGGAGCATAACATGGATATACTCAAGTACAAATACCTTAAACTTGAGCACTTGAGTAGATTAGTTATTTTACACCACTGTTAATAAGATATTCAAGTACTCAGTCATGATTCAACTTTATGCAAACCGAAGCAAACAAATGAGATCTTTAAAGATTATTAACATGAATGTAAATGCACTGAAAACCCCATGTGAAGCCTGTTGGTGTGTGATCTCAGCAGCGACGGCCATCATGTGCCTGAAGGTCTGAGTCTGAGGAAACACGACCTCTCCGGCCTGTGTGACCCTCGGCCGGGGAGGACGCCAGTAACGTAACGACCAGGAGGATAAATGTGAGTCTGGTAAAACATCTGCAAACATCAGATGGGATTGAGATGGTGGTTTTAGTTTCCCTGAAGCGTGTCGGACTGCGGGTCTTCTGAGCCTGGCTAATATGTTGAGAGGAGTTTCCAGAGGGACTTTAGAGTCTGAAATACTGTGAGCTGTGATTAAAAATCTAATTATATACAGTGTTGCTGTTATGTAGGAGACCATTATGTGGAATACAATTACCTGACTGAAGCCACTAAGACCAGAAAATTTGATAATTGCCTGAGCATGCAGATATTAATTGGACCCTACTGAGGATTAGGGTCCAATTACAGACCGGATTTGAGTTTGGATTTTGTCCACATGTCCTTACTGACTTCAGCAGGACGCCTGGAGCATCACGACCGACTTCATGAGACAGTCTGCACGCATTGTTCATCCATGAACATAACGGCAAATGGACAGAGCGCACGAGGACAAGGAGAGACTTGGCAGGACATTGGGAGATAGAGTGAAGGTCACGTGGTCTTCATTGGAAATTGGTGGAGCAGAAAGACACTGCTGACAGATCACTTCATCCATCTCTCGTCCCCTCCTTCCCCGATCTCGTCCACAAGGGAACAGAGCAGGTGAGACAGGGACACGATGAAAGGAAAGCCTCGTGGAATAGTCGGGGCATTAAGTGGAATTAGTGAGGAGAGATTAGAAGACAGACAGACGGCCGGAGAAATGCTGCACTGCCAAATAAATTCAAACCTGTAAGATGTTTCCGGCCTCTGCGAAGGGAACGAAGCGAACGCCTCAAGCAACCTTAGAGTGAGATATCAGGCCGGTGATTGGAGATATTCCAGCTTTGTGGAGGTTAAACCCGTGCGGATGCCTGTCCACGCTCAGCGGGATCAACAGGAAAGCCCCGCAGAGATAAACAGATACTCAAAAAGATTGATGACTTGACATCGCAGCAATAGAGACATGGAGGAGACAGAGCGGGATGCGAGAGCGAGGTGTGAGGCATTAAGATATTTTCGAGGAGAGGGGCCTCAAAAAAAGACGCCTCATGAATCAAGCCGGGAATAACGGACGGATAACTGGACAAGGCTGGTGGACGTCTGAGCAAAAACTGACAAGTTAACAAGCTGTCTTTGTGTATCACTTCAAAAGGACGACAGATCTTCAGTCAGATAGGTTTCATTACGGATTCGCGCCAACGACAAGATACAAAACACGAGTTCCATCCTCCCGAGCACATGTTCGAAGGAGCGAACAGCTCAGCAGGACGCCACCAAAAGGTCAACGCCGGATCTCCCGATGCTTCAAGGGGGCTGTTTGTTTTGCGAGGTGGACGCTCTCCCTCCCCAGATCCCTCTCGCTGTGGGACAGAGCCACATTATCTGTGCAGATCAGGTTCAAAACATCCTACTGAGGCAGCAAGATCAGAAGATAGTGAGATGAGGAGAGATGAGCAGAGGTGGCGTGGGCCCAGGCTCATCCCTCTGGTTCCTGTCAAGGCCGCCTGGCGGGAGGCCCTGCGAGCGATGGGCGCACGTGTGAGGAAATGAAATAGAGGAAGAAGGATTCTGGGAAAAGCCTTTTAAAGTGCGGGTACAACAAGAAAAATGGACTGATCTATAGTGTGAATCCTCCTGTCGGCTTCTGCTGCATTAAATGTGTTATTCAATCATGTTTAGTGTATTTTACGCCGCCAACATTAGCTAATGACATTAGGTTATTAGACTATCTCTGGTTATGGTGACAAAGTAAACCTTTGATGGTCCTAATTCCCAAAGGAGACGTTAACGTGCAGACGCCGGGTGCCGTGCGTTACATAATGGCAGAATCAAGCAGCCATTTATAAAACGGAGATGGGCTTTTACATTTTGGGACTTGAATTACTGTGCAGCATTTCACACTTCATTACTGTGGCCGCCAGAGGAGGGATTAGTAACATTTGGGCTGGGAGACGGGAAGGGGGGGGGGGCAGAGGTATGGAAGATATTATGGGATGGGAAATACTGAACATGGATTAGAAATATCCAAAAGAAGCAGGAGGGGCGAGCAGATTCTACCTGTAGTGGTGACAGAAGGAGGATGAAGCAATGAAAGTATGAGGTGAGCTGCGTCATGTCGAGTGGGGAAATGAACAAGACGGGCAGAAATATAAGCTCTGAAACTGCAGATGAAGACATTGGCAGAGAATTCGGTGAGCGACGACGCAAGTGCAGAAGAAACCATAACCTCTCAGCAGAGGCTCTTTTATACACTTTGTCGACATGATTAATGAGAAACTGGCAAGATCCAAGGTGAGGAAGGAAGTTTGGCTCGGAGCTGACCTGCAGGGATGATCAGCATGAGGTAACTTAACAACCTCAAATAAACAACATACGAAACACATAATAAATCGGTAATAAAACACTGTGACAAGCGAGGAATGAAGTTTTACCTGCTCGAGCGGTCACCAAAGAGACGTTATTGATGTGATATTAATGTGACACTTTACAAATAGCTTTAGAGAAAATAAAGAACAAACTAAATAACAATTATGAAAATTCTCTGAAAATATAAAAATATTGATCATAGTCAAAAGTAAAAGTATTTATGATCCAGAATGTCTCCTTTCAAACGTTTTAAAACTTTATTGTTTTACTCTACAAGCACATTCATATGGACTAAGCTGCATTTTCACGCTGTAAGTGGTTGAAACAGCACTAATACTACTTTATATATTGTTTGGAAGTTAAATCTAAAACACTGCATCAAAGTTTACACAGTGATCATATGTGTTCTTATAAAATCTGAATCTGCAAAGTAATTCGTAACTACAGCTTTTAGAAAAAAGTGAAAAGTGCATTTCTCCTCTGAAATGTAGTGAAACTGGAAGATAAAGTAGCATAAAATGGAAAAACTAACCACAACTTACCTGAACTTTATTTGATGTAGTTACAAACACTCATTTTTAATATAGTTTAACTGATAAATGACTCTCGTAGTAAAATGTCGCTCACAGGCAGAGATTGAGGTGGGGATGGTTTCTTACCTGCTTTCTTGGGCACAGGCATGATTCCTCAGGTGCTGCTTGGCGTCAGATGAAGCCGTTTTGTGATGATTGTGCCCGTGCGTCTCTGGAGGGTCTCTCTTATTGACTTCCAAATGGGTGGGGAGGGGGGAAAGAGGGCGGGGGGTCGAGTGCATAAGTTGTGATTGGATGTAACGGTCACCCAAAGGGACGGTCCTGTCACATGAAACTCCTGATCCTTTCTAGGGATCAGATAGATGGAGACAAGCGAATACCCAGTATATCCCAAGTATGCATGCTCATTTACATACACATGGACTGAGCATGTGCGCGAGGTACAGAGATGTGAAATGACACAGTGTTTTCCTGATGAATGGAAAGATGAAGTTGCAGCGGGGGTCAAAGGTCGTGCCCACATTTCTGGCATATTTCTCGAGGTTGCCTGGCTTCACACAGTCGGTATAGTTCATGTGTATTGCCTTTGATTGGTCATCTTTGCATGACGATGACCTCTGGCCACCGATTTTCAAACTGCAACTTAAACTGACTGTGACACAAGCTGAAGGTGTTTGTTTCTGCATAGAAGAGCAGAGGGAATTCAGTATTTAAGATGGCAGCCAGCGACTCACTGGAGAGCTGTCGTCGATCCCAGATCTCATCAATCAGCAGCTGCTGTAAGTTCACGCTGGCAATGAACTTGGGGCAAAGTGTACCGAACTGCTGATGTGGTCAGAGCTTGAAAATAACAGCTTGTAACCAGTCTGTGCGCGCGGATATTGCTGACATCGCTTGTCATTCGTCTCAAGTGACTTCTTCTAATTGAGCATGCATTCAGTTGTAATGGGACATTGAAGCCTGTCATCGTTTTGGCTTTAATCTCCCACATGTTATACATTTAAAATAAAATGAAATCAGCTGTTCTTCAGTCTAAATCTTGTTGGGAAGTAGTTAAACATTTTGATAGTCTAATTTCCTTTATATACATTTTCTTCCTGTTGTTTTCCCCATTGGCTTTTCCTTAAGAGCACTTTTAATCTTTGTTTTTTTAAAAGCTAAATAAATAAACCTTATTCTTCTTCCCTCATTAATCTAAAGGAAGAGAGGGCCAGTGCGGCCTGAGTAAGATTATGAATGTGCTAAAGCAATAATACTTTCTACGGAGGCCCTGCCGTCCAAAAAGATTCTGTTGCCCACATGTTCTCGTGCACACACGTTGTTGGCATAAGATATGGATCTAATGTCTCATGCGAACAGGATCTATATCATATGTGCAAGATAAAAAATAGCCTTCGTGACTTTGGAGGCTCCAGAACGTTCACTTCAAGCCAAGTCAAACAACTGTATGTTTTTCCACTTTGGTTGCTCCTTTCCATGTAACTGTTCCTGCAATCTGATCATCCAATGTGAAGGAATTAACAGTCCAGGTGATAATAAATAATTAACAACTAATAAATAATAATTCCAGGTGATGAAGCGTAAAACTCCTCTTTTGGATGTTAAAACACATGCAGTCATGTGCTGTTCATGTCATTTCTCTTGCTCTCAGTAAAATGGATCCTGTCCTTCAAGAAGTATTCACATGTTTAATTAAGTAAAAGCAGTTCCAAGTATAAGTCCTGCATTCTTGTGCAAAAGTAATAAGTATTATCAGCAAAATGTGCAAAACTCAAAAGTAAAAGTATTTATGATCCAGAATGTCTCCTTTCAAATTGTTTTACTCTACAAGCACATTCATGTGGACTAAGCTGCATTTTCACGCTGTAAGTGGTTGAAACAGCACTAATACTACTTTATATATTGTTTGGAAGTTAAATCTAAAACACTGCATCAAAGTTTACACATTGATCATATGTGTTCTTATAAAATCTGAATCTGCAAAGTAACTCGTAACTACAGCTTTTAGAAAAGAGTCAGAAGTGCATTTCTCCTCTGAAATGTAGTGAAACTGGAAGATAAAGTAGCATAAAATGAAAAAACTCAAAGTACAAATATGTCAACGTTGTACTTGTACTGAGTCAATGTCAGCTCTCATCTGCGTGTTCTTTCTTTCCCAGACTTAAATAAATGTGAACTGAAAGAAAAGCAGTAACGGTTCAGATCCTGTTCAGCTGCTGACGTTGGCTGGTGTTCTCCTTCAGGCCGTGACTCGTGTGTGAGTCTCGACACGCCGCCTCCCAACCTCTGGGTCTGCAGGGTGTCTTTAACCGACGCGTCTTAATTGATAAAACTTAATAGGAAATAACTCCCTGTCACGAGAAAGTGTCTCAGTGCTATTAGAAGAAGAATTTTAATGAAGTGTAACGACCCGCTTAGCGCCGGCTCCTATTATACCAGAAATGCTCTGTGTGAGGCATGAAAACAAATTTCAACACCTGCTGCTTACTGCTGTCAGTGACCGGGCTTAAATAGTATTGTACGGTGACCTTTAGGGCACCGAGCACAACATCACAGAGTCAAGCATCACTGTAATATTCCCAGTGTACATTACCACCCAGCTCAGCCATTACTCGCCCTCTCGCGCTGCTTCATTACATGTTAACATGATGGTGCTATGGTGAAATGTATAGCACGATTGGGCGCGGGGGATACAATAAGTGTAAGGCTGTAATCTGCCAGCTGGGATGCTTTTCAGACACCGTCAAGGCTTCAACCTTGTAGTTTTCTTGGCTCTCCTCTGATTGACAAGGCAGGTGCTTCCTCCTTCTCACTTCCCTCGCAGTGTTTTTGTCCACGTGTATTTGGCTCTGTGAAGTCTGTGGAGTGTGTTTATTCCAGAGTGACGGAAACAACTGCTGCTTATTACTTAATGTTAGAGTCAGTACAAGAGGCGGAAGGAGAATTCAGGTTTCTGTACTTCAGTAAAAGTACTGAAATCCTGTATTTTAAAATCCTACAGAAGTAAAAGTACAAAAGTATTATCAGCTAAATGTGCTTAAAATATGTAAAAGAAAAGTATTCCTTCTGCAAAAAATTACCCATGATAATATTACTATATATAACATTAAATTGTTAGTATGGAAGAATCAATGAGTAGTTTAACAGCATTTTTGAACTACTTTATATCCTGTTAGCTGGTTTAGTCTCGTGGTTTTCCAACCTAGAGTTCAGGCCGCCTTCAAAGGGCCACAAGATCAATCTGAAAGATTGCAAGATGATTAATGGAAGAGAAAAGAAGGAAAAACAAATTTCTACTGAAAAAAAATTGTATAATTTCTTTGAGCTTGATTTTGTGATGTTTTGGTGAAATATTTGACATTAATAAATAATGATATTCTGACATTTTAAGGCCTCAAACAGTTATTTAAATGAAACCATCTGAGAAGCTTTGATGAGAAAAGTTGCTTTGGTGAAACAACTAAAATTTGACAAAACTCAAAGTAGAAACTGCTTTCTTGAAAGAGGTCTAACCAAAAATGATGGGAACCACTGGTTTAATCTCTAACAATGTGCTGTATTTTTTAAGCATATCATGTTTGTTTTTATATAAATTGCAGTGGAAATATAAAGCAGAAAACTGAGATATTAAAGTACAAGTACCTCAAAATACCTTCCACCATTGATCATCCCTCTCTTGATGAAACCACAGCAGCTCTGAGGAGCAACTGTGGAAGAGATGAAGCTAATTTTCATATTAAGTTTTAATTATAGCTCGCGGTCGAGAGTCTTTAATAAACCAGTCGTGCTCAAAGTGTCCAGATTTACAGCGTGAAAACGACAGGCCAAAATCAACAGGCCCCTCGCAGCTTTAGTGCAACATAAACCTTGTAGCTGCTCCTAAATCACAGGATGTAATAAGAGGGTGTGTGTGTGTGTGTGTGTGTGTGTGTGGTGTGTGTGTGTGTGTGTGTGTGTGTGTGTGTGTGTGGGGGGTCCTGCCCAACACACGCAGCCACACTGACATTGGTGGGCTGCGAAGTGACAGAGAGCCGTGAGATTTATGAGTGACTGCTGCAGAGCGAGCGGCAGCCTCTTTCATGCATGTGATCTCCCCTCGTCTCCTCGACCCCCCACGCCCTGTTTCCTTCCTCTCTCTGTGTCCCATCATTCACCTGTTATCGTCTCTCTGCATCAATAAAACCATGTGAGCAGTTTTACATAAGATCAGCAAATGATTCACCTAACATTTGACCTGATTTACAGCCTCCAGCGGCCTCTTCTGTGTTTCAGTGTGTAAATCACCTGTTTGGACGTACAGGGACATTTTCTGCATTTCTTCATGACACAACAGGAAGAGCGCACCTGGTGATGCACCTGCCAATGGCCTGTGGCAGGTTGACCAAGGCTACAAGGTACTTTAGCCACGATCGAATTCATTTACAGTGATTAAACCACTCGATTGAATCATGTTTAACATCTATAGTGAATTAAAATGTGTCTTGGTAAAATTTAAGAGTTGCAGTTGTAATGAAGTTGTATGATTTTTTTCCCCAGATTTTTGTTCTTCTCTTCTTACATATATTCATTTTCATGTTAAAGACAATGCTTCTCATGTGCCAACAACAAGATAGGAGCAGATATGGCAAGACAAGTGACTTTAACCACGATCTATTTGAATTACAGTGATGAAACCAAGCTTGCACAGTTGACTTGAAATATTGGACCTAAGGCAGTAATGTGCTCAAAAGGAACTGGTTTGTGTGACTCACAAAAGTGTTTATAGTCGTTCTGAGGGGCCACACTTGAAGGCGGGTGACAAGCCATCTGCCACAGAGAGGGCCGAGCCGTGATAATTGTTTAAGTACAGGGATAACACCTAGAGACGACCTTTCCTAGAAGGCATTCATAGCGTCGCGCTCGGATGTTTCAAAGTGACAGAAATAGTTGTGTTGAGAATGAAAAACGAGAGAGAGCCAACTTTCTCACCTCTGCACAGATGGACTATCGCTGTGTGAAGTGGGCGAGAATGTCTTCGGATTGATGGATGTGGAAATTTACAGAAATTGTCAGACACGGCGTCTCGATTCCAACCAGGTTTCAGACATTTTTCAACCATCCCAGAAGACAGGCAGGATCGATTCGATCAAATATACAGCTCCGATCGATGTGTAATCACTCAGTCTTTTCTTCTGGCAAAGATGTATAGAAATAAAGTCAATGAACCTGGATGGATGGCGCCGTTTGCACCGTCTACTTTTGTTGGAGCAGACAGTCAAAAAGAGATTTATTATCATAATTTTCGAAGGTGATTCAGTGGACTGGGTTGAAGTACAAAGAGAAGCTGTGTCAGAGAGGTGGGTTTCTTATCCGATAAACTGTAAAGGTTATTTAACTTTTATTTTTTCCAAGCTGTTGTAACTGAAACATGCAATCAATCTAAAAACAACCTCGTAATTATCCGTCATTTTTATGCTATAATTTTTCAACTATTTCCATTTTACTTTGATTAAAAAGGTGTTATTTTTAGATGTGTGTCAGTTTTAGCTCATGGTCATTTTCCTTTCCTCATCTGTTTCGCGCTTGTTGAAAGCGACATATGTCTACGCGTGGCCTCGACGTAACTGCAAACACGTCTGATTCCATTCCCAAACATCACAACAATCATGCGTCTCCGTGTCAGCGTCCCCCGGCTTCCTGGTACATGGACATATGTCACGGTCCATGCTGAAAGGCCTCCCATCATTCATCAGTGTCCATGCTCACAGTAAAATCCCACACACAGAGCTGCATGTGCTGCCATGATATTATGTGAAAACACACGGACTGATCCCCAGCTTCTCATCTGACTGAACGCATCTCTTCACAAACACATGACTTTTGTCGTCGCTTCATTCAAACTCTCCTGTTTCCCTCAGTTGTTCTTATCACCTTATGTCTCGTGTTGTAGAGCAAAGCTGCAGGAGGAGGAGATTGAAAAGCGGGTTGGTCGGTGGTCTCCTGTGACTCGGCCGGTCATTCTGAGAAAGGCCTGGCTGATGATTGGACGGGGTCAGAGGTCGCCCGAGTGTTGAAGCTCAACGCTGAGCCTCCTAAAATAAGAGGATCGTCCTCACAGTTGGACACGGGGACTAAAAACAGCCGGACCGACTGACTGACATAAGGAAGAGGATAGGCGATGTTGACGCGAGGATTTTGGGACATTCTGTTTCCAAAGCTGTGTTGTTTTGAATCTGTGATCTCATGATTATAAATACACAGAGAGGAGGCAGGATGATGGAGCAAAGACACAGATGTGAGCTCCATGAACTCCCAAAAATGGCTGCAGTCAGGAACCTGAGCAGACTGGGAGTCGCCCTCTAGTTTGGATTGGGTCTGTGAGATGTTGATATTCTGTGTCCATGTTTCCACCTAGCTTTTGCTTTTGTAGGATTTTTCAGTTCTTACCTTTGACCTTGCATTTATTCACCAGTATAAACATCAGTTGCCATCTTAAAGGTACTGTATGTCTTCAATGCTGTTTTTATTCTTTTGGTTAAGGTACAATATGATTTTCTCTTCCAAAGATTTGCTTTGGATTTCCTTTTCTGTTCCAAATGCTTTTTATGTGCCAACAACATGACAGGAGCAGATATGGTGGATGTGATCCTGAGTGGCTTCTGTCTTGGAAAAGAAATAAAATAACATGCAACAAAAACGTAATGTAGAAACAAATTCACTGTTTACGACAATTAAATATTAACAATGTTTTGTCTTTGTTTAGATGAGCTATTTAAAAATATCAAATAAAAAAAAAAACCCAACCAATTAAATAACGAGTATACAAGTAGTAAATATTCTGGTCTGTGAGAAACCTTTTGTACTGAGAGATTTATTAAATTCCTTGAATTTTAAAATCAAACCAAAACCTCATTATTGTTCTCAAGGAATTCCAAAAACATTCGAGGAACAACAGCACATTTGATCAGGAAACTAGAAAGTGAATATTTCTGTACAAAGTGTTTGGTGACTGTTGTAATGTGTTGTAATATTGTGTCAGAGCAGTTGTTGGTGGCTGGTGGACGGCAGCAGCTGCTCTGCCCAAACTCCTGCCTGTATTATAGAGGATTAAACCGCTGAGGGAGGCTTTCCACTTCAAACATGGCAAACTGACACAGAAGTGGTTCAGGTTCCTCCACCAGTGAAGGAAACCAATCAGGACCATTTGTCCACTAGAGGTTCATACTGGAATTAGATTGGACCATTTAAAATGAATGTGTATCTTGTTTCACTTCCTTGAGTTGAGCCACCTCTTTAAAAATCTGCTGTCATTATTTACTTATTAGTAATTGATTGTAAAAATTACTGCTGACTTTTTGAGTTTATATTCATATTCAGACTTTATGCATTTGCAATATTTAAATAATTTTTGTACGTGGTTTTGTTCTGTTCTTTCTTCTTGTGGAGAAAAGACTGTTACACCCCTTAATGTTAGTCCTGGGTGCAGGTGTACAGAAGACAGAACCAATAAGTTAAATACTAAAAGATAAACTCCACAACACTGCCTACACTTTCATGTGATTTTATTTTGTTTCTTCATTGGAGTGTTATCATCCCAAACCCCTGATAAATCATCATTTTACAATATGTAGGAATTCACATAATTTTTTTCCTTCATGAATCAGATCATTCCTGATCTTATACTTATCTATTGCCCATTAAATGTACATTTCATTTAGATCTTTATATTACTGCACTGGTACTAAATCTGGACCTCAGAGTAAAACACATGTACAGTCTGAGTGACAGAAAAGGCAGGTCAAGTAATAAATACTTTATTTTCACATTAGTATTAAAAAAGCAGTCATCAGCTGGGCACAATATCTCCTCTTCACTGTACAGGTTTAAGTCGTGTGAGACATTTATCCTCATTAAATATCATTATGTACAGCAATTAAAAACTGTTCTAGAGATTTATTGTTCAGTAAAGAAAAAAAAAAAGAAGCTGTCATCATGTTGATTATCGGCCACCTCCATTGGCTCCTCCACCCCCGGCTCCGCCACCGGATTGGTCCTGAGCCCCCGACATCATCAGGAAGAGAACGAGGGGCACGATGTACATCCACTGCAAAGGATGAGAAAATGGAAGTAAATAAAATAATATTCATTTTTAAGACAACAATTTTAACTGTTATCACACAGAATGTTTCAACAGCTTCAGATTGTTCATCCCAGATTAGGCTGAATTTATTTACTAAATGGAAGAGAAGAAAAGATGAAAAAGTACAAGCGGGTGAGAGACTGCAGAGTAAAGAAGAAATCTCAGGGTCAAACACCAAACACATACTCAACAAATTCACACTATTAAGATTGAGGATTTCTTGCTGGTTTCCTCATTCTAAGCACTTTGATGTAAGAAAATTGGAGCTTTACATTTATCAGTCTTAAATGTATTTGGCATTGATCCTGGAAAAAACCTTCAAAGAGTGGTTAAGTGGGAAACAGGGTGGGAAACGGGGGGTGAGTTTCAGTTAGTCATACTGCTTAGAAGTTTAATTTATAACTTGAAAGAGGAGGAAGGGGGACAGAACGAGCCACAAGTAAGAAAACAGTACTTCTGTGGGTATCAGCTCTGCTCTCTTCCTCCCCCTGCTGGGGGCTGTGCTGAATTGGTGGCCATGAGGAAGATTGCACCTCCCAGAATCAAATACCACTGGAACACAGCACAGCACCAAGTCAACACGCTGTCATTGGATGCGGCACAGCACAGAGTCAACACAGGTCACTGAACACAGCAAGATGCACAGAGCAAAACAAGACAGAGAGATCATCAAAGACGAGCCAAGCGACAGGACACGAGGCCACGCTCTCTGTGGGGTTGGTTCAAAACATGGAGCTTGAGTGGGGAGACGGTTTTACTCCAGCCGACAGCTCAAAATGTCAGAGGACAAACTAAATCTCTAACTGTGTTTAAAAGTTTAAAACTGAACCAGAAGTCCAGTTCAGTCTTGCCCTTTTCCTAAAAGGGGGAAAGGAATGACTGAAGTACGTGATTGATCCAAAGCAGAGTCAAACCATTTTGACTTTTTAAGAGACACTAGTACATTTACTGCCCCAAATATCAGCAAATGAACTGGAAGAAAAAAAACATCTTGCATTCCGGCACTGATGTGCCCTTTAGACCATATTTAAACACATGCTACATGCATAGAAAAAGTTGTGGTGAATCTGATGGAGCAGAAAAAATGATGAACATTTCCATGTATTCATCAACTATATTGGCTGTTACAATCATCAGATCCAATTACAGAAGGTAGAGAGTATATGTTTAGACACAGCCTGCCTCCTCAGCAGTTTGCTGTGGGACTACTTACATATTTAGCAAAGAAAGATTTCTGCTCTTGTGGATTCTTCCCTTTCTTCTCAGATTCCTGTTCCATGCGTTCAAGGAACAGAGCCGTTTCAGGTCTGGAAAAAAAGCTGGCAATTAGTATTCAAACAAACAAACAAAACTAAAAGTGTATCTGAAAGGCAGAAACTGCAGAGAGATTTCTTCTAGCTATTGGGAAACGATGTAAAGCTGCTACCCTAAGCAGCTACAACTGAATCAAAGACATCTGAAAAAGCCACTCGAGGATTTCACTAATGCACAGACTGCTACAGATACGGGTGGTAGTCATGTGCTACAATAAACAGTCAAACTGTATCAAATAGATGAGAAACCAAATGAGAAACTGAAATGGTTCTTCTATAGTATTTAATAATGCAGGACTGACCCCGGTGCGTTGACAGGAGCCATGATGCTGAGTGTGGTGTTGAAAACCTCAAGATCAACTTCATCCTCAACCTCAGTGCCCCGACAGGCTCCAGGAAGTGTCACTATAGAGACACCAATGAGGTACCCAGACACGTCAGAGTGGAGGGTGATGACATCGCTCAGATGGGACTCAACCATCGCACACTGAGGATCAGAGCAGAACAAAGGTTCATGTCAGAGTCACACCAATCAGCCAGTTAGTATCAGACATATTTACATCACATGATGGCTATGATGCTGTTCCATCTATTAGATCAAGTGGAGAGATTCTCGTTATCTAGTCCTAAAATAGGATTATAGTGGAAACATTCAATATTTCTATATCAATCGCATCATTTTGCATCAAAGGAAGTGAAAAACAGCGATTGAACAGATTAGATTAGATGTGAAAATTTGTCTTTAGCTCACCATATAAACGCTAGTAGGTTCCATCAAAAAACAATCATCAAATCAATCAATACTCTTGTTCATGAACAAAAGAACAATTTAAAATGTCCCCTCAATGAACAATGTAAATTTTGAAGGCAAAATCTTTACCTAAATACAGTCTTATTGTTTTTGTGTATGAAATACATACGGCTCTGACAAATGCTGTGAGGTAACCTTCCATCTGCCGCTCCGTCTGTCTGTCTGCCTGCAGGAAAACACGGGGCACTCTGATTCTGTACAGACCGTCCACTGCAGCCACTTCCTGTGGAGACATTCAAGTTCAAAACAAACATGTTAGAGATGCAGGTTCACGTCATTCTGATCACACTCACATCCTTTGGTACAACCTCAGGCTTTCTGACCAGGTATTTTTTGACCATTACTCAAATGTGTTTATGAATGGTCATGAAAAATTTGAACTTTTTGCCGCAGCCTTTTGGTTTGTGGTTGTCCATGAGCATAATATGTCCAAAAAGAATTTAAATTTGTCATTGAAAAAGGAGGATTTGCACCATCTCTGTGTAATTATAGTAATTTTAGACACAAATATAATATTTTTAAAAAACTACATCCTTTCAAGCTCATCATATTTCACCTTCAGCTTGGTCCTGTCTTCCTCTGATAGCTGGCTCTGAGTTAATGAGACACTGGGCTCCCGTCCAGCCTTCAACACCAGGGCTCCACGTACTCGAAACTTTGCTACATCATCTGACACAAGAAGGACAACAGACAGGAAGAAGGACAACAGACAGGAAGGAGGACAACAGACAGGAAGGACAACAGACAGGAAGGAGGACAACAGACAGGAAGGAGGACAACAGACAGGAAGATGGACAACAGACAGGAAGAAGGAGGACAACAGACAGGGGGAAGGACAACAGACAGGAAGAAGGAGGACAACAGACATGAGAAGGAGGACAACAGACAGGAAGGAGGACAACAGACATGAGAAGGACAACAGACAGGAAGGACAACAGAGATGAGAAGGAGGACAGTAGGAAGAACAACAAAATGAAGAGAAAGAAGAATGATTCATTCACCAAATACCTGAAAAACACATGTATATAAGTGTTTTCAGTTTACCCTACATGCCGAATTTCATAGAACAGGCTGCCATTTCTGAGGAGCTCCACTTCCGTTAAAGCAGGTAAATAAATTTTTCAGGACATCAAAAATGATTCAACTGACATGTTTTTCAAATGAGGTTTGGTGGAGGGTTCTCCCCTGCTAGCACAAGGCTGCTCAGTTAGCTTAACAGCATTGGCAATAACGTATTACACAACATAATGGTAGTAAACTAATAATAATCATTTCTCACCGACTTCAAATGAGTGTTCAAGAGGCACAGAGAAACCGCTGAATTCAGTGTCCAATGCGTCGCCAACCTGGTAATAAGGATAAAATCGACCGTTAGCTTTCAGCCGGTCGAAGCTAATGCTAATTACAAAGCTAACAGGTGCAGCTTCCGCTAAACCGCGGTCAAATTCTTCGGTTAAATTAATATAAGTTCACACTTACCCTCCTGCCGTTATTACAACACACAAAATCTGTGCACACGACAAACAAAACAGTCGAAACAACTGCGATTTTTAATTGTAGTAGACGAGTCATTTTGACAGAAACTGGCACCGGAAGACAGTGTCAAGCTTACTACAATAAAACGAGCACTTCCGGGTTGTTCTTTCATAACAAAAGCTTCTACAATATATGAAAAAAGACATTTAAAGCATCATTTTTTGCAAATTTTTGCTAATTTGTAGGCAACGTCAAGCTGATTAGAGTAAATCAATAATCGATACAATCCTTAATTTGTCTTTAAAATTATGCTCAACCTTTTAAGATGTGCATCATAATGTTTTCAGTTTCAACAAACATGTTTGTTTTTAAGGCTTCAACACTCACACACGCACACACACACACACACACTGAGTTATTTCAGGTTGGTGCTGACCTACTTGTGTTCAGCTTGTTTATGTAAACTTCTCAATATATATCAACTTGCTTTACTTTTCACTTGTCTGTCTCTCCGTGTAAACGTTGTCATCTGCTGCCTCACACAAACAGTATTTGGTCTTTGAATTGGTATTTTTAGAATGTTGGTATTTACAGTAGTTTCCTTGTCTGTTGACAGAATGCAGCTAATGAACCGGGTCTGTGTGTGTGTTGCCGTCTTGTAATGTGTCAGCAGCAATATCTTGCGCAAGTTCTTATTCTTGGTGAATTAAAGAGGTTTGGATTTCTATTTTGAGATTTTAAAAATTCTGCTTAGTGTTGCTCCATATCTTGGCTGTAGCAAAGAAACCTGTACCAGGATGGATGATTTACCTAGAAGACGTGTTGAGATGTTGAGTTCCCGAACAAGTGATGTGTTCAAATCTATTCTATCATATTTTTGGTTAAGCTTATTATTCCTCTATATTTAGATCATTATCTACTGTAAAATACTGTATACATATGACAAATAGGTTAATATCAGTGGTTTGCCAAATGTCAGACACATTTCCATCTTGACATCACTGTACCTTGAAGTGAATATAATAGAAACCTGTTGTGAATATTCATCACCGCTTCATTCTGGATGCACTGACAGATCCAGGACCAGCAGAGGCTGCTAACACACCAGAAAAGGCCCTCAGCCCCCCCCCCCCAAAGGCCTCTAAAAGTGCCATTTTATCAGCTGAATAATAAATAGTTATGTCCTGTGATGAAAAGGCTTGTTCATGTTTAGTCAGCACTCTACCTCAGCCAGACTGTTATTTTCCTTAATGCCCTTTTAAGGACTAAATCTGGACTGAATCACAAAGAGCAGAAAACTGCAGTCGCACTGATCTCAGGACCTCGATCAGTATCTTACATTCATATTGTGTCTTCGCCCGACTGGGATGGATTCACGCCCGGCATCAGAATGCATCTCAAACCACATGAATGACCTCTTTGAATCAGATTTGACTTTCAAGCTCAAATGTGTTTTGTTATCTGTGAGAAACTGTGACCAGTACTAAGCAGAAAAAACACTGACTTTCTTGACTGTTTGTAAAGCTGGAGAAGAGGACGGCAGTGGCTCTGTGATCCTTTGCCTATAATTGTCCAACAGAGGCACGTCTACTGTACTCAAGTGTGTTTGAGAAGCTTGTAAAGTTACATGCAAGCAGGGACCTTCTTGTGTCGAGAGGTTCAAGCTGATCATGTAATTTCCCCAGTCTGAATCCAACAGCCTCTCATTTCCTGTTGTTTCTCTACTGTCCCAGTTGAAAAAAGTTATACTGAACATACATATTGATTTGCTGCTTGTCAGTCGATGAATTCAGTCGAATACACACTTATTTCATGGAGCTTCTTTGGCATCTGTGAATGAATCATTAAGAGCTGGACATGTTCAGATCCTGCTAGAATGAGCATCTATCATTCAACTGGGACACAACTCTGGGTTTCACAGACAAGTTCTCTCCTCGTTATATGTCGCTTCTTTGCAGCGTTCCGGTAGCTCAACAGGTTCAGTGAGCACGAGCTCCAATATGTGGCACCTCCACACCAGAATTTATGGATCGTCGTTCTGCTCGTCTGGGCCTCTGTGCACCGGATCCTGGCTCCAACGAGGTTTGCAGTTGCCAAAACCCTGTTGAACTGTCCAAGAGTCAACTAAGGGGGGGCAACGTCTGTGACTTCTCTGATTGGGGTCGAGGCCAGAAGAGCCCCAAAACTTAAAGGTATCAAACCGGGGAGAAAAGAGAAGCGGCTGCAGGTTTCTGCCAAATGTGATTGATGTGATTTGTTTCTCAGTGCTTATTTCTGGCTGAGGAGTTCTGCTGACACGCAAGAAAACCTCTGTGGATACGAGTGAAAGGCATCCATCATCTTAAACATCAACATTTACGCATCAAAGTGCTGAAAAGGAGTTTTGAATCCAGCGTTAATCCTTTAACGTTCAGGAGGATCGAGACTTACTTTTGGACATCATGGACTGTAATTTCTGTCCTGACATTTGCGAGAATGACAGTTTGGCTCATGTTAGGAGATCGCTTACAAGAAAATCAAACATGTTCAATAACGTCGTAGATGAGGGCGAAACATAAGGACCCCGACGACCTGCAGATGCAAACATGTTGGTTAAATCGTCCCTTTGTGTGGGAGCAACAACACTTTAAACCACTAAGAGGATTTTTTATCTTAATTCCTCACATAAAAACACATTTGCACATCCGAAAACGTCTTTCCTGACACTACTGATACTAGATCTGCCTTCAACTACTAGCGTATGTTTACAAAAATCAATGATGAGGTCTCTCCACAAGTTCAACCTCGTCTCCTCTTGAGACTCTGACAACAATAATGAACAATATTAAAAACTAAAAGAAGCTGATGATATCGACTGAAAGCACCAGATTTTCTCTGATTTTACACATTAAATTACAATCTTTTGTAATTCTAACAGTTTTTGTGCTTCTGTTCCGTCGTTGTGATCATATGTGTGGAAGCCGTCTGTCTCTCTCTGGGCTCCTGTTCAGTTTGAAGCTGCTCTGTATGGAGCATATGGCGACGGAGGCATGTGATTCCCTCCGGCTCTGCCTTTGAAACTATGCCGGCCTATACGGTCTCTTTTCCCCCTTACTGGGACAAGCCCATTACTCTCTGTCATCGACCTAAACAACGGTGTCACCTTACTATTCTTAGTCAAATATGATAGCATGTTTATTTATGTGAAGCAGCAACAGGACTTTCACTTTGAAGGAAGACGCTGTCACGTCCTGTCGCCCGCGTGCTGTTAAAAATGGAGCGTTATGAAAAATGAGAAAGAAAGTTGTTTTGAAACACGTCCGGAGGTTTAAATAAGACGGTGTGTGATGCAGAGGTCTCCATTAATATATTCTTACAGGCTGTGGTGTCGACAACTGATCAGACGAATCGAACAGTTACGAGAATTAATTAATGAATTGTTTCAGTTTCAGTTTCAAGTTTCATTAGAACTGAGCCAGAACTGTCTTATGTCCCATTTTATCTTATCTTAACCGTAACGACCTCAATAACAATAAGAGACAAACTAAACAGGAAATATTTTAGGACATCATCCATCCGAAATGACTGAATGATACCTTTTACTGAAGCACCTTCATTAATCAGATCTCAGTCGATGGGTCGATATAAACTTCATCACAAACCACAGATCCTTCTTCATATTAAACATATAGCGAACATTAATTCATGAAATAATGAAACGGCTAAAATACATTTACACACAGGGGTAAAATGAACCTTACAGTCAATGCAACTTATTAATTTGCCAGATAATAATTAGAACGCAGATGATGTTTAATTATAAATCTCTTTCGATCCTCAAAACCAAATTGTCTGTTTTACACAACAGTCTAAACGCTGTTAAAATGGGATGGCTGATCACCTTTTCCAACTTAAAGCTGATAAAACAGAGCTCCTTATTTGTGCCCCGGCTGATTTTGTCCCTGAGATGCAGAAAAATCTTGGTTCTTTTTCCTCATCTGTTAAATCCACTGTGTTTGATTTGCTCCTGTTTGTTTCCCAGCTGGGGAACACTGCTGACCTCAGGTCTGTTGTGTCTCAAGCTAAGATGGAGATGATTATTCATCCTTTTGTTTCACTCCATCTCGACTACTGTTACTCCCCCTCCACCCGTCTTAGCGAAACATCCTCGGATCGTTTACGAGCGGTCCAGAAGCTGCTGCAAAGCTCTTCACCAGGTCAAAAGGTCTCATGTAACTCTGGTCTTAATCTCTTTAAACTGGCTCTCCATCAAATTCAGAATCCAACTGAAGATGCTTGGGATCACCTCTCGAGCTCTGCATGGTCATTATGCTGCATCACCATTAACACTCTAAGGTCCTATGATCACAATTTACTGGTTGTTGTCAAGACTTAAAACCTGAGGAGACTGTGCCTTCAAATCAAGACTCACCTGTTTAGACTTGCTTTATCTTTAATTATTACTTTCTTTTTGTGTCTGTATTTTAAGTCTTTCCACGAGTTTAGTTTTGTCTAGAATAAATAATGTTTTAAAACATATAATTTGGACACAAACGGTTCCTGCTGACAGCTTTAATCTCTGAACTTGGTGTGTATCAGTCCTGGGAAGCTCTGAAGGTGGAGACGACCTGCTTCACTTGGCTTAATATGTGTTTCAGTGAAGCTTAACTAATGCAAGCGTTAAATAACTCTGGTTCCATCCTCGACAGTGGATCACTGGATCATGTAGGACACCTATAGTTAGTCTCCTATATCCTCTTTAAATCCACGGGATATGAATAATTTCAGCCCATTCAGAGCGTTTAGTCACGGCATAAATCGCCACTGATGAGCTGCGAATGCATCAAAAAGATTGATTAAAGATAATTCAGTTTAAAAGTCAAGTAATGTAAAGTCAGAATATACAGTAGGCTGAAGGAGCTTTTATGTCCTATTCAAACAGCCCTCCATAATCTTCCTCGAGGGTATTTTGTTCTCCTTGAACATCTGAATCTCAAGTTGCACTCGCCTTAAATAGCCCGTCTTCAATCTCTGCTTCTCTTTCTGACTTAACTTCTTTCCCCAAATTAAAGTCTCAAAGAATGTTTATTGTTATAGCCAAGGTTATGGCAGCCTGGACAATTTGGGCAGCAGGAAAAACGGTCGCAGAATTCAAACAAGGGACGACTGTTTTCAGACGAATGAATGAAAAGCTGCCTGAATGCATAATTTAACAAAGATGTTTATAATATCCAGTTCTGGTCCGCGTTGCCTTTTGGAGTCAAAGGACAGAGGATCAGTTCTGCTTCTGTCTCGTCTTTAATAAGCTGCATATTCATTCCACAACATGTGAAATATACATGTGTATCTGCAGTCATGTATGTGATGGGTTGGGAGGTTTATTCCTCCGCAGGAATTCTTGAGGTCGGTGACCTCCTCGTGCTGTCTTTGACCTTGTTCCTCACATCCCGGCCGAGGTCTCCCCGTCCCATAAAATACACCCTGTTGACAGTTACGGCTACTGGAGAACAAATGAGATTGTCAGAGCCTATAGGAACACAAGGCTGCTGCTGCTTTGCTCTCGTTTCCATTTTTCCCCTCTCTCATCCTCTTTAGTGAGAGACTGTCTGAAAGTTACTGGGGCGAGGAGGCGAGCTGAATCTTATGTTTGACTTTATCAAAAGGCAACGTATTGATACTGATGTATTTTACGCAGCTCTAATTGCACACGAGGAACAAAATTAGCAATTGTCAAGCTGCTTTCTGACAAAGAGCTACTGTAAGACTGTTTTTTCCATCATCTACAACCCTGATTCCAAAACAGTTGGGACACTTTGCCATTTACAAACTGTGTTTACAGACATTTTTACAGTGTTGAGCCCATGAAGTTATATCCTTCAATCCTGTGTTCACAAAGTGTCGAACCTCTCTCCGTCCAGGATGAACCTTTCATACCTAATCATGATACTATCACCTGTTACCAATGAACCTGTTTACCTGTGGAATGATCCAAACAGGTGTTTCTGGATCAGTCCACAACTTTCACAGTCTTTAGTTGCTCCTGTCCCAACTTGTTTGAAACATGTTGCTGCCATCAAATTACCAATAAATTATTAAATTTATGTTTTACACAACTTTTTTGGAATCAGGGTCGTATCAGTAGAACAGGTTGGGTTGTGCTTAACATGCATATTAAACTGTGTATGACACTTTTGTACTATTTCTAATGCAGAATTAAGTGAAGGTGACTGTTGGCTTGTGAAAAAACTGTGTGTAAAATTATGTTCCATCTCTGCTAACTGTTAGATCCACGTGCAGAGTTTCTCAAAAGTGGCATGTTTGCCTTACATATATATGTGTGTGTGTGTGTGTCATGGACCATTCCCCCAAAAATGTCAGACCCCCCCTCCCTTCAGCGAACAAAAAAAACACTTCTCCTCTCCTGACTTGACCCCCCTCTGTTTCAGTGCCGTCCTCTAGAAAGACATTGACAACACGTCGGTTTTTTTTCTTGCCTGAGTTAAAACATATCTGAGCGGTTTCGGCTTCGGCTCCATCACTCGATCGAATTGTCGGTGCTGATTAGCATCAGTCAGTTTGTTAACGTTCTGGCTCCAGCGGCCTAATGAGTTAATCAGTTGGCAGGTTTTCCCGAGGGCTGGACTTTTCTTTATGGCTCTGAACCGCTTTTACCCCTCATGGTGTCTTCCTCCTCCTCCTCAAAGCTCCGCAGCTCCTGCCAAGGTTTCAAGTGACATCTATTCTGTCACTCTCTTCCTTCCTTGTTCCACTTGTTGGGGGGAGGATGAAGTGACTGGCACTGGGAGTGTGTGTGTGTGTGTGTGCGTGTGCGTGCGTGTGTGTGTGTGTGTGAGGTGATAAAAAGGGATGAAGGAGGAAGCGCAGGCAGATCCACAGACACGGAGAGAGGAAGACGCTTTGAGAGGAATCACTATAAACAGACAAAGCGATGCCTGAGCCCCAGAAGCCAGGTAAGATGGTCCAACCTGTAGGATTAGAAGAGAAAACTCACTGATCAAAGACAAAAGTTGACGATGCACTCAAACCTTCAGATGAGTGAAACAAAACAAAACAAAAATTTAACCCATAATTTTGAGCCGTTCTTGATAAAACGATAAAACTCCTTCATTGCATCACGATGCAAATTCAAGCTTTTATAAGATCATTAGATGTTTAGTCCACTGGTGATATGAAGATGCTTCAGGGGAATCATCGCTTTATTTTTACTTCACTGTTACCTCTAATTTGTCTAAGATGTCTCTAAAGATGCATTTCATCAGTCAGCATGTGAATCCAAGCTGTTAAACATGAGCATTACTGTAATCTGACGGAGGAGCTTTAGCTTTCATCAGTATTTACGAGCTCATGTCTTCACAATCTCACCTTCAGCGTTCATCTCCTCTACTAACAATGTTCGTGAGCTACAGGAGGACGACGTCTACATCTGTCTGTCAAACTCTCGAGCTGTCGTCATGAACAAATAAGAACTGAATGGCAGATGATAAAAGTGACATCAGCATGTTAATGTATATTTCAGCCCAATATTTGACTTTATGTTTCATTGTTTTCAAGAGTTAACATATAATGTGCCTGGATTTCAGAGTTTGCTTAGTATTTGTTTGATTTGATTGAATGTTGCTCATCAAAGATAAATATGAGACGACAGTAATGGAAAGATAATAAGCTTGGAAAAGGAGCCATTAATAACAATAATAGATCTTTTAGACTCTTACAGGGACAAATGTGTTGTGGGGGGGGGTCCTCCGGGGTCCTCGAGGTTCATTAAGTCGAGGAAAGGAGGAATGATGAAGGGACAAAAGTTTAGCACGTCCAGTGACGTCTGATGTTGCTATATGGGATTATTTTCTACTTCTTCTTTGTGTTTACATCAAGGCCCAGAATGTATGAACCCAGTGAACCCGAAACTCATTGTGCAGTTTTTCGTGAACCTGAAGTGATAAAAGTCACCGGAGTCGTAAAATTTCAAAAAATGACAAACAGGATTTGCAAAAGAAAGTAGCTTTTTCCATCACAGCACTTCAAACTTCATATGTGAGATTCCAGCAGCATAACCTCACAATATATTTGGACTAACATTTAACAACCTCCGCACTGAAACATTAACCGACCGTCGATGCCGCGCTTTAATATGTGACATTAACCTGCCCGGGCCGTAGTGTATGTCATAATGTTTGTATCAGTCATGGGGTCTGAAATATGCTCCCTTTGTCAACAGTGACCTCAAAGCTCCGTCAATCAGCTGTTAGCTGGAAACCTGAGAATGTATGCATGAGGAGAGGAGGAGAGGGAGGAAAGGAAAGGAGGAGGTAATGGATAAAAGCGGAGAGATGAGCAGGATGATTTGTTAGAGAGGCCTCTGCCAAGTCAGGTGTAACTACCTTGCGTCGTATCTCTGCACCTCAGACACCTAATCTATCTGACCCTGATTGCCTCCCTCATTCTGTTACGCCGTCTCCTCCGCTGGCATCCATCTCCCCAATCTGCAGGAAGTTCACTATATCGCTGTTATTGTGGGGAAAAGTCAGAACCTTTTTTTTTTTTTTTTTTTTTCTTGTGGATTTCAGTCGAGGTATCGCATCCTCTGTCATGTGTTGATAAAAATCCACTGATCTCTTCTATATTTCAAACTCAGAAACACGTTTAAAAACAGAAGGCTTTCTTTAAAGTTCATTTGGAGACACGTCCGCATCATCCTGAAAGCATTTGATAGAAGTGAAATCCTTCCACACCAGATGAGAGTATATCATTTCTTTATTTCCATAATGCAGTAATTCCATCCTGATATTTCATTATAACTCACCAATGTGTCACCAATCCAGCGTCCTGACATCACACGTATCATGTTCCCAACACCACATTACTACCTTCTCTCCGGCTCCTCTTGTTCTTGCGTTTCCACCCATCCCAAATTGTTGCCCCTGTCTTGAACTTCACCGCTCTCTCTCTCAGCTCTGGAGCCCCCCTGCCCCTGTCCATCAGCTGGTCCCAGTTTGTGTGACCTCCCCCCCCACGGCGTCTCGGCTCCCCACGGTTAAGGCCGCCCCGGGACTCAAGAAGCCGTGGGGATCTGGGAGAAGCACGCTTCCTAATAAACAGCCACAGGAATAGTTTTCAAGTGCAGGAGCAGCGGCTGTCGGATCCACGAAAGGAAAGACGCCTGTGGGAATGCTGGGATGTGTCTGCTCGGTTAGCCCCTAGTTGACCCGTTTTAAAAAAAAAGGAGCCGAGCAGGATCATTGTCGGCCACAACAGCTTCGGCCTGTTGACTTGTTTTGTCTGGTGAACCATCTTCAGACGGAGCCAGTTACAGAATAATTAGACCTTGTGCACCAGTGTTGATGCTGATAGTTGCAGGGTGCCGCTTCACTGGCGCCGCTCCACTGCTGAGCGTGTGCAGGAAAAACAACCCAATTTTTAATTACCAGTAACACTGCCTGAGACCAGAATCTCTACCCAAACAACACCCCCTTAGAAAACTCAGTGAATATTAGAACTTCTGCTAACTCAGGACAATTTCCTTGGACAAGTGAAAACTATTTTTCTCCCTGTTTATTTCCACCATGTTACTGTGCTCTTTAAAGGCTCTTTCACGTCTCATCACTTGCGCCGCAACATGACATTAAATATGTCGGATCCCTAATCATTAATTACTTTTGGTAATGTGAACAAGGTGGCAGAGTAACACTTCAGTTAATTAAGGGAACTCAGTACCATTTTGCATCTTGATAACAGAATACAAAAGGTGTGGCCTCCGAGGGAAAAGGTTTGGGCGCCACTTCTCTAATCTGACTGGCTTTAGACTAATGTGAGAGCAAAGTTATAACTGGGGCTGGTTTCAGAATGACACCTTTGACCTTTGACTGGTCCGTAGTTCTCGGGCCAGTTTTAATTTAACACCTGCTGCTAACAACAAGGTTCGTAATTTGTGGTTTTTTAACAATGTTGTCCTTAGTCCATGAGACAGTTTTGTCCAACAGATGACTTCAGATGTCTATCTCAAGTCTGACTGTCAGTTTGAATCTATCTTTATCACTATGGAACAATTTAATTACGTCTATGAAACCGACCCTCGCCGGGCATCTACAAGTGCATCTTCTTGTTTTTGGAGACCAGCAGTTGTTTAGTGAAAGGTTAAACTGCCCGTCATCCCATTGGCTGCTCACTAGAAAGAGGCTAACGTCCTGTCACTGCCCCCAACCCCCCGAACCGCACGTCTCACAGCTGGTCCAGTGTAGCGTTACCTCATACCGAGGCCATCATCAAGTCCCCGCAGGTATGCATGCGCCGCTTGATGGATTGAAGACAGATGCAGAGTGGAGCGACTGCGCCACGAGGTCCCACAAAGAGAGTGCGACACGTTAACTGAGCCCTGATACATCATTAACAAAGGCTGAACCCAAACAGAGTGTTGGTGCGTCGATACGCACCCAGACTTTATCCCTCATTCCACGAGCTTCCTCTGTGATCTGACAGAGGCCTCGGCCTATTTGCAGCTCGGGCTGCGTTGATGCGAGCTACAAGACAAAAGGAAATGAATGGAAAGCTGAAGTGGATGACAGCTTAATACGGCATTTAAAGCCGCCTTTGTTTACCGAACACCACAGATTCCTCATCCCGAAATTAGAGCGATTGTTTTCTCATGTTCAGACGCTTTATTCACATAACGACAATTCTTTCTAATCATCAGGAAAGTTTACAGCGATGCCATAAAATCTCATCTTCAGTTTTGTGCCCCTTTTATTCCTGTTGCCAAATCCTTCTCTTTCTCCTCCCTTGTTCCTCCATAAATCTTCATCCTCACGTGTGGCAGAGAGGAGAGGGGAGGAGAGGGAAGGAGGGGGGAGAGAGACATCGCCACTGGAATCCAAACAAGCCATAATTCTTATCATCATCTCTGTAACCCTGTGTTATATACAGCCGTCCCGTCCGTCGCGTTCCCTCCGCGGGCCTGTGTGTCTAATCCCTCAGTCCTCAGCCACAACAGGCTTAATGCACAACCGTTCCAGCATGCGTACGCACTAAATAACACGGGAATGTCAGCTCCTTTAAAGGTTTACCGACGTGTCTCAGTGGGAGAAACATTATTAGTGACCTTTCCTTTGTAGAACGGTCTGCAGAGCTCGATGCGTCAAGCTCAAGGTAAAACAGAATAGTATAATGTCTGATAAATGTTGGTTTGTGTCCGTCCTGCAATAATAAAACACAAATCTGCTGCTGAATACTGTCAGGTTAATAAAGAGGTGAGAGAACAATCGTCTCGAGACTGAACCTCCAATCAAAGCAACGATAACAGATCTGAAGCAGTTGGACCTGATCAGTCACTGTAGGTCTGCACATTTTCCCTTTATTGATTAATCGGCTGAGTATTTTCTGGATTAACTGATGCATCACTTGGTCTAAAAAATGTCTGAAAATGATTGAATATTCAATTACAATTCCCCAGAGCCAAAGGTGACGTCTTCAAAATGGCTGCTTTGTCCAGTCAACATCCACAGAGACGCAGTTTACTATCATAGAAAGAGTTTTAGAGGCTGATCAGTGGCTGATCCGGCTTTTAAAAAAATGACTTAAATGGAAATTTGATAGTTGGTGATTAACTTTCAGTCCATTGATTAATTGCTTAAATGTTTAATCTCCACTTCTACCTGCCCAAACTGAAGAGATTCAAACTATTTTTATAAACAGCAGTTATGATATGAGCTGCTTTTTCTGACACTTTTTCACATTTTATCACCTAAAATCAATAAATCCTTCAAAAAATGGTCTGATGACAAATTTGACCAATCACTGCAGCTCTTTCTGTCACCAAATGAACACACCTGTTAATTAAAATGTAATATTAATATTTCTATTGAGATCTGTTCTAAGTAAAAACTGTTGAATCCACGCAGGACAGAAGCTGGATGAAAATGTTTATCTTTGTCTTTAAAGCTTAAACACCTTCAACAAGTTCTCACAGAGGTTCAAAAGAGAAAAAAAAAATCCTGTAAAATATTTAAGATATTAAAAATATTCCCTTTTTTCCTCTTACCAGCTGAAGCTCAGCAGCCAAAAACAAAAAGCAGGTCATCCAAATATGCAAACATCTCTGCCGCTCCGTTCCTGGTCAGTGCATTTTAAAAGCCAGAGCTCTTACAGCGTTTCTTGTGCAGAATAAGCAGCTCTCTGACACTTTCACTCGCAGCCGAGAGGCCACAGTGGAGATGAAAACTGACATTTGGTCGATCTAAACCAGCGGCTGTTGGAAGCAGTTTCTGTTTAAGGCCTCAGTTTAAATGTACTCTGAGTAAAAACAGTCAAATCCAGCAACAATCAATCGACCCAGGATGTTTTTCTTTTGGAAGCAGGTTAATTTTGTTTGTCAGATGTCAAAATTTTTACATTTTCATTTTCATTTGTTCAAATCATGGTTAAGTACAACTCCAGAAACATAAGAAAAAGAATTGAGACGATATTCAATTTCAATTTTATTTGTATAGTGCTAATTCATTACAAGTCACCTCAAGGCACTTTCCATACAGAGCAGGTCTACACCAAACTTTTTCCAATATTACTTACAGAGAGCCAACAGTTCCCATCATGAGCAGCACTTGGCCACAGCGGTGAGGAAAAACTTCCTTTTAACAGGCAGAAACCTTGAACAGAACCAGGCTGTAGACGGGTAATAATACCAATACTGACTCAATAATTCACCATCAACTAATGAAACACGTCACCTGACAACATCATATAGTCTGATTATTCTTTCTTTATACATTTTTTGAACTGAAAGATGTTTGAAGCCAACAACTGAAGCAGGCATGTGCTTTAAAGTACTTCATGATCTGTCCAAATTGGTCGTCATCCTCTGAACTTTCAGCCATAGCTCAACTAAAAATGCTTCTAACTGGATCCAACCTGATTATTAAATTACGCACCTGTGCGGTTATTATTTTTGATATCAACCTGGAATCACTTGAATCTCTGCCCTCTGATGTCGATCTTACAACAACCGTTACGAATCTGCGTGTCAAGCTACTATTTAATCTCCGCTCTGGATTTATCTCCCCACCTTCCTCCTGCGAGGGCCGACGCTCCGCTCAGTACACGATGCAGCTGTAAGTTAGATCATCAGCACTGTCAAATTAACCTGTCAAATGACTGAGCGATGGGGAGGGCAGGGGCTTAAGTGTACCCTGATTCTGCCGACAGCATCGCTCTCCATCCTCGTCGTAAAACGCTGAAACTCCATCAGTCACGCTCTGCCCCCGGCGTGGAGACCGGCCAAGTGCCAATAATACCATTTATACTCATCCACACATTCAGGTTTATAAATAGATTGTTGGAATATTAATCTGCTCTTTTTTCCTCTGCTGCCAATATTTCCCCCATTTTGATGTATGTGTGAATATTATGCAAATACAAAAACACATCTCGGTCACACCATCATGTGGTTTTAGTACAGTAGCAGCGGCTTGGCCACGTGCGATCACGGTGCATAATAATGGATTGAGTTGCTTTTAAAGGAGGATTAAGGTGCTTTTAAGGCGGCGAGGGATCCCCTGTTGAACAGCTTCTGATACATATACGTATAAATGGGAGCGGATCAGAGTTTTAGTCACTGAAAACATCACTCAGGAGCAGAGCTGATTGGTTGAGGAGGCAAAGACTCACAGATCTGCTCATTATTCAATTCTAAATTAAATTAAATAATTTGAAGCTCATGGCTAAATTGTTTGTACCAAAACAGGCTTAAAGGGCATTCTGTCTATTTGCACTTCCCTGAGGCTCGGGGACAGGCTTTCTGTTAAAAATATAAATTTGTCTCTGAGCCCGAGCCAAGATCACCCTGATACCCTGATGACACCGCCGGGGTTATTTTCTCGAAGCTTGCTCCAGAGAAATCGAAGCTATTTTACAACCGTTTTACTGGCTGTGCAGCACTCAACACTAATCTCGATGTGTAAATCCGGCGGAATGCCCCTCTCCTCTCGTAGGCTTTTTCTTCTTCACCGGGCTTCGGTTTACTTTAATGTGAAAAAGACAGGATATCAATCCCAGGATCCCCGAGGTGATTCTGTGTCTTTGTGGGAAACGATCTTCCCGAGTTAAACTGTGAGTAAACGTATAGAATATAAGCACAGGCCGACGTTGGCGTTTGCATGTGATCAGTTGAGATTCACAGATGTTTCCTACTTTCTACTTTCGTTCTGGATTTGTGAGTCACCATCTGCTGACAAATAGCATCTAAGGGAAATAGATACGGCTCCTAATGTAATACGTGGACGTATTATGAGAAACGTCCTGCGGTTCTCTGGCTCTCGACTTTGAGCTTTAACTCAAACATTTTGCCTCCGGAGCAGCTCTGACTCCAAGAGGCTACTTAAAACTGCAACCTGCAACTTGTTGGACGTGTGTGAGGCGACACACGAGCCTTTAGTTTCACCTGTGACTGACACCTCCCCACGTGGAGGGGTGCGACTGTGTAAAAGAGCACCAGGCTGCATTAACAGAGGACGAGCGGCGGGAATCTGTTACCACCAGCCCGAGAGGCGACGGCGTGGACCCCGGCCTCTAGTTAACACGTCTGCTGCTGCCATAGCTCTCGGTCGTAGACACGCTTAAGTGACTTAATGTATTCGACAGTCGTCCAACGTCAAGATCCTGCAGAAACAAAACTACTTCAGTGGTGCATTCCTCAGTGCCGGCCTCTGAACGCTGCTCAGCGCGTAGCATCGAAACACACATTCAAACGCGTGCATATGAGGAATCTATCTGTGCCCTTATTGTCTTTGTTCGGCGACGAGAGAGAAAGATTTCGAGATTCAAATGTTTGACTTGGCCCGACTCCTTCGGCTTAACCAAGTGAACGAGCGGGAGACGTTCGCAGGAGAGGAAGACGGGGAAATGTCAAGAGAGATTAACGAAGCACATTCCACAGAGGTTACCCTTCAAAAAAGAGAGAGAGAGAGAGAGAGAGAGAGAGACTGACAGAGAGAGAGAGAGAGACAGACTGACAGAGAGAGAGAGAGACTGACAGAGAGAGAGAGAGAGAGAGAGAGAGAGAGAGAGAGAGAGAGAGAGAGAGAGAGACTGACGAGAGAGAGAGAGAGAGAGAGAGAGAGACTGACAGAGAGAGAGAGACTGACAGAGAGAGAGAGAGACTGACAGAGAGAGAGAGAGACTGACAGAGAGAGAGAGACAGAGAGAGAGACTGACACAGAGAGAGAGAGAGACTGACAGAGAGAGAGAAAAAGAGAGAGAGAGAGAGAGAGAGAGATAAAGAGTTGCTGATGTTTGTTTTGTGGTGAAAGAGTCCATAAACAACATCACACAGGTTGTTGGTTTTCATTGTTTGAATCTCTGCATGTTCATTTATGAATAAATATCCATCTTGTTGTACAGTAAACAATATGATAAGTATATGATCAGAGCTTGATCGAAGAAATAGTGATGAGATGATCCACAGTTAAAGATTTTGTGTTTTGTGTCTGGAACCGTGTCACAATAAAAACTCTTGGACCCGTCAGCTTTAGCACATCGAAATCACCCATGAGACGCTTGTAATGAAAACAGTAGTGGAAATCTTTGATTCATGCACTTTTCATGAAACCACATTCTGTCGAACACCATTATGTCATCAATGTTATAAATAATGAATAACGATATGCACCAACTGTAACAGCAGCTCGGTGACTGACAAAGACTCTGAAAGCAAATCTCTGCAGAGTCAGCTAATTGTTTTGGTGTTTGGACAACTGTTTCCTGATCACCAACATAAAAGGTGATAAAATATTAGTGTTGCATTCACTGTTTTTTTCTCTCCCCAAAATGCCCAAAAAAATCACTTATTGCAGGTTTAAGAATCACGACTGCTTCAACAATCAAACTGGAGCAAAACTGTGACTGAAATATGTATGACCTTGTAACGTGGTGCATTATGGAACGCTCCACGCCATTCGGTGGATGCTTATATCCTCAGCACCTTTTAGATTCAGGAATACATACATCTTTTAGTATCTGTGCTTCGAGACAAATCCCCGACCCGGCCGGCGTTCGTGCTCTGCTCCACCGGCTGAGCCTTAAGACGCAGCACGCGCAAAAATCCCTCCTCCTTCAGCGTTATTACTTCATGTTCATCAGGATCCGGCCAGAGTCAGATTGTATGGCTTTAAAGCCCTGGACTTTAAAATGATATTAGTGATAAGCTTTTGGCCATAAAAACAGTCTATAATTACAGTTACGTGTGTATTTTAAGGACGTATCGACAGTGACGAGGTCAGCGAAAAATTGTGTAAATCAAAATCCTCTTTCAACAAGCATCTCACATGATATTTGTTAAATATAAACGTATCTCATCTCCCCCTCTGAAGAACCCAATCCTCCGGCTCTTAACGTGGGCTTCACGCCATCCTTGACCCCTGGTGGCCTCGCTCATTCTTCTTCTCTCTCCCCGTTTCAGTTTCCAGCTCTTCGCTCTCCCTCTTGCTCAACTCCTTTTTTTTTTTTTTTTTTTTTTCCCTCAGAAGAAAGTGGAATTAGATTAAAGTAGGACAAAGAAGCGGTGGGACAAAAAAGTGCTGAGAGTGGGGATTTGCATTAAGTGAAAAGGAAGAAGGAACGGAGAGCGCGTGAGACGTTATCCATTTAACAGATACCTGGAAGACAGAGGGACGCGGACGGCTGAGGAGTGGAATTATCTAGGCCAGAGAGGAGCGTCGATGAAGCGTGGACGCTAATGAGAGCGGCGATGGATCCACGCAGACGCCGTCTTCATCAGCCGAGCATTACCGTGAGCATTAGCGCCGAGGGTTCAGGGGTCGCGTCGTCCCGGTTGTGACTTCGCGGTTTTCCCACGGAGCCGGACGGACGGGCCTGCGACGGAGGAAGAGCTCGACCACGTGGAGTAAACCTGAAGGAGAAACAGGTCACTTGTGGGTAATTAGTGGGGAAAAAAAATCACTTTTTTAAAAGCTGCACTAGGCAATTTTTTTTTTTTTGTAAAAATACTCCCATTTTATCAAGCTAAATCTCAAAGTGGAGCTACAGTCGAGAACGACGTCACACCTTCACTAATTGAGATGCTGTAGATTTGCCCTGTAATTAAATAAGAGTGTTGGGAACTGATGAAACAAAACTTTCAGCCCTTTTCCCACCTGGATCACAGCTTCACATCAGTTCCTCACATACTGGTCGTTCTATGGATGGTGTCAGTCTACGGTCGATACATCACTTTGGTCCAGATGTAAATATCTTGACAACTATTGGGTCGATTGACATTTTGTACAAACATTCATGTTCCCCTGACTTTGATGAACTTTTCCTGTAGCAGCAGATTGACATTTATGGTTTAATACCATTGGATGGATTGACATGAAATTTGTTACATTCATAGTCACCTGGGGATCGATCCTAATTTCTTTGGTCTGTCAGTGATCTCTTGACTTTTCCTCCAGCACCACCAGGAGGTCAAAATCTTCCTCGACCTCTGCTTGGTGGATTCTCTCAAAGTTTTTTTTACAGACGTTCATGAATATGGTCTTAAATGAAATGATCAGTGGTCGAAGAAGTAATCAAATCGTAAAGCTCTCAAAATCTTACTGAAGTAGAAGTACATACAGTAAGTATTAATATGGAAGCATACTTGTAGTACCAATAGTAAAAGTGCTCAGTAAGCAGAGTGTAGTAAACCATGGATGCATTAATAAGAAAGCAGCGCTAATGTTGCAGCTGGAAAAAACTACTTTATATCCTGCTGGATAGATCAATCTATATTTATTAATTCTGAATTAATAATCAGAAAAATGAACTAGCAACTAAAGCTGTCAGATAAATGTAGTGGAGTGAGAAGTGCAGTATTTGTAGTGTGTTTTAGTTTGTGATGCAGCTCAGTCCAGGCAGGTCAAAGGTCAAACGCCAAAAGCACCAAAAACATCATCATTGTCATTTTCAACATATTAACTAATGAACATTGACAGAAAAACGTCTGTTAATCAGCTCAGAGAACGATGGACTCGTCATCTCTTTGCCATCTTCTATTAAACATAAGTGATCTGTGTTTTACATCACAACCCGTTCTTGTTATTTCTGGATATTCAAATTCAGTTTTTTCAAACACTTACCTCTTGGAACAAAAATGTGCCTCGAACAGCTTTAAATATTTTCACTATGCAGTTTTTTTGATGTTGCGTAATAATTTGCATGTTTTTTTTCCTCTGGTCATCTGCATAAACTCTTCCACCTGGGATGTACAGAAACTATCTGAAGCATTTGCCACAGACTCAACCTCACACTTTAAACTATTTACACGGGAGAACTGAGCAGTGGGAAGCTGATAAATTAGAGAGGATGATCCTGATAACATGTATAAGATCCGTGTGTAATCATCCATAGAGGATGAGGACACTGAAGGTCTGACAATCCTTTTGTGGAAACTCATGGAAAGAGGAAAACACAGAGTGATTGCTGAGGATCTCACCATCTTTGCAGTGAGACAGCACCGCGCCGCAGGCTACAGAGATCTCATATCTCATGTTTGTTATAGTTCGCTTATGATGTTTTGTCATCATATTTTTAAAGTCATGATGTAAAGAAAAAGTTTGTCAGTTGGAATATGAATTAGGCTATTTTTTACCGTCTCTCAAAAAATTAGCAAGTCTAATCTCCTTTAGCTCTTCAAGGTGTTTTTGCAGTTTATCGTGTGACCAAAATATTTGTTTTATTCATATAAGGAGAGCTCACGCTCTTCTTTTTCACTGCAGGATGTTGGATCAGTATCAGCCTCAGTGACAAGCCTTAATCAGCAATGTTAAAACTGTTTGAAATGTCAAACAGTTTCTGAGCGTCAGTAACTTCAAATCTCGACGCAGACTCATTTGAGATCTTACACTGATCTGCAGCCGCTCCCTCACAGTAAATTAGACTCTGTGTATTCACACAAAGGCGGCTGCACTTTTACCTTTAAACAAGCTTTATGTAACACGTTTATGACGTTCACCCAAAGCCCCAGTTGTCTCTCAGGGTGACAACTGTTCCTCCTGTCTTCACGACGAGCCACAGATCGAATCCTGCTCGTGAACACATCAAGGTAAAACACCTGAGCAATCTGAAATTCGGCGACCGACTTTCCTCTGATTTACAGTCGAGGGGCGGGAAGCTTCGGCAGGAACCTAAAGAAAGTTTTTACTGCATCACGGATCCCCTCTTGGATCGAAGTGCTGAGAGAGGCATTAACAGATTGCTGCCTGAAAAACAAACCTTATCCAAAATAGAAGTGTCGCCCCCCCCCCCTCCTCCACCAGTGTGCCAAACATAGTGTGCCAGCCTTGAGCGCAAGCAGAGCGCCAAGGCCGAACCTTGATATCTTAGACCCACTGTTAAGTAGACTCATGGGACGCTCGCTCTGCAGTTGTGCCGTGCCGTTGGTGGATCGGAGAGACGGCGACGTCCTCGTTCAGCTCTGCGGCTGCGCCCTTTAATGCGCTTTTCTACCTGGCAAAGTAAAACCTTTTTTTTCTAACATTTAAACAGAGACCTTAATGAGGGCACAAACCTGTGAAATTATTGAATAGCTGGTTAAGAAGCGAACGCTGCCAAAGTTGAATTATTACTGTGCAGCTGTGTGCTTCAGTTTGTCTGGCAGACACAAACTCATTCCTAATCTGCCATCTCATTAGACACCCTTGAGCTTCTAAAGTAACCTAGATCTGGGATCCTGGAACTTTGATGTACTTATCCTATCAAAAGCATTTTTGTCTTGAGGCCGCCCCTTTCAGAATTTTTTAAGCCCAATTATTCCTCATGATCTCTGAAAAATGTACTTATATTTATTTCAGCCTCACTGTTGCTGTAAACCGTGCCTCATTTGAATGGTGCACTATTCCCCTGCTGAAATCCAATACTCTGCCTTTAGCCAGAGGCGAACCCCACAGAAAGCACAGAAACCGAGAAGAGGAGCATGAAGCCAGGTTGGCTGGATGTGGTTTCCCTGCGCGGATACTTGAATGTGTGTTTATGGTATTAAAATGAAACTGTTTATTTAAAATATGTATATTTTGTGCAGTTTTGTGGAGTGAAGTGTTGGAGTGTTTATCTGCTGTGTTTCCTCAGATTAACAGAGAGCATTTGTGCACACATCACATACAGTACATGTACACAGTATATGTACAGTGTAGTATTACAGATAAACAGAGCGATGAACAGGTGATGTAGAGAAATGAAATTATTATTAGTCTCCTGAGGATTCAGATCAGTCTGCCGAGTCTCACCTCTGAAAGCCGTGACTTTCCAAACGCTGCTGCTGCTGCTGTTGTTTGATATGAAATAATGAGGATGTACAAATTAATTTACATAATTGTTGTTTAATTGCAGCAGCCAAGGGCGATAAGGCTGCAGCAGCCCCTGCTGGTAAGAACCGTCATGACATCTAATCTGAGCCCGAAAGCTGTGCTGCAGAAATCCAATTTATTTCTGAGTTACGCACACAGTAATCAGCTATTATACATTTAAACTGCAATAACTGCCCAAAAACAAATATTATAATAAAGGCTCCTCATAAAGATCGTTTAATTCTCTAATACATTTTCTTCTTTCTCTCCTTTTCAGACAATAAGGGTAAGAAAAACACTCTGCATTCAGTGTTTTGTTTGTCTGTGTGTCTCAGCAATGTAACTGCCTATAGATCATCATCATCATCATCATCATCATCATCATCAGTGACGTGTGTGTTTCCCCTCATTCAGACAAGCCTGCAGAGGAGGAGGGTAAGACTTGCAGATGAAACAAACACAGAAGCAATGAACTTCTGTGGTGATGGGACTGAGTGTGGAGATGCATGATGCTCGACACACACACACACACACACACACACACATCTATCTATCTATCTATCTATCTATCTATCTATCTATGATATTCCTTTATTAGCACTGAGGACGTGTTATAAGTTTATTTTAAGCACCAGAGATGCTAATTAAATGAGGTGTTGGAAGCAAAATTGAAGGTGTTTAATTTATGGGTAAGGCAGTATGTATAAGTGTGTGTGTGCATTTGACTTTCCTATTTTAGCTTGGATATACTTAAATCTGTGAATGCACATAGAACATGCAAATGAATCTTTCACATTCGTCCTTCAGCAAAGTGTCTCGTTAGCAGCGTTCTTCATTAACCTTATGGTGCTGACTGCAGCTAAAGGCTTTGACCAATGCAATTCTTAGTCACAATAAAGTGCAATTGAAATGTTCATCACATTCACTGGAGGGAAAAAAAACCCCTCAGTAGAACCACATATATATTTACAGATTTTCAATTTGCCATAAAGCTTTATGACCAAAATCAAATATCATTCATCATCGAGGGTGAAGGACGAATCCACTGTGAAAAATGTCATCGTGTTACAGTAAATTTTACTGTAAAAAGTTATATGTCAGTGTTTACAGCCTGTTTCCACCGTCTCCAAACGGCCTAAAAAACGTGACACATGGGAGCAAACATCAGCTGTAATGATCAGTCAACACAATGCATGAGAGACAGCAGAGCTGACACGTAAATACTGACTAGTTCTGTGAGACTTTTGCCAGATTTGTTCTTCTCTGGACTTTAGTTGCTTGTGATTGTCACTGCAGCCACTTCACGATCAGAGTGTTCATGTTAATGTTTCTCAATCTGCTGCAGGTTTCAAGATGATACTGTTTTGTATGTGTAGATTCAAAATGCTAGATTTCTCCTAATTCCAGCTCCCTGCGCGCCTGAAAATCCCGACCTTTTACCTCCGATCCGAAGTTGAGGATAATGCATTCAGCTAAATGTGTGTAATAAGTGTGTGGGTGTAGTAGCCCACAGCAGAGCAGCTGCATGATATGTGAGATGTATGTTCTGTTTGTACAGCAGAGATCAGGTAGAATCACGCTCAGCCTGCACATTTGTATCAGACAAGCACAAACACACAGGATGTATATGTATGTTGATGCAGATTTCCTCTGCTGGTAGCATGTATGCAGTAATAAGTAATGAGTCCCCGGAGAGCGAAACCTTCTTTGTTGTACGTTTATGTGCAGAGTGTGTTTGTGAATGTGTTCAGCTTCAGTTCTCCTTGTCGGATTGAATGTCAGTTCATATTATAGAGCAACTTTAATCGAGGGGACGAACCAGAAAGTTGTACAGTACACGTGTCTGTGTGTGTTGCAGTGTGTGTTTCAGTGTGTGTGTGCAGTCGCTATCATTCCAGATGAATTATTGCATAAACTTTCCGCCGCTCGCTGAGAGTGATTAAATGTGTGTATGTGTCTGCAGGTGCGATGACAAGGTAGAGCAGTGAGTTCTGCTAATACGGCAACTCACTCCTGCTCAGTCGTTGTCTTTGAAGGGAGAACACTGGACAAATTTATTATAACCAACAAAACATTTGAACATGGCCGACACGTCTTTAGTCTGCTCTCAACTCCCCGACCTTTAGTTTAACCTGTCATAGCTTATTCACAGCTCACGAAGAGCTTAAAGGAGAAATCCACTGATTCTCAACGTCAAAGTGTTTCCAGGTGTTGGAGCTGCACGTGCTACAGCCGTTTGTGTCTCCAGGGGGCGCTGTGTGCCGTCTGATAAGTGTCCTCATGTGATGTCACTCGAGTCAGGGCTGGACTACAAGTTTAAAAATGAAACTAATCTGAGGGTGTGGAGTCAGAAAGTGCAAAGCTAAATCTGTGCTGTTAACAAGCAGCTGCGGTGGAAAAGCACAGTGTCATTTTTCATGCACTGAACAGATCACACTTGTCTCCACGTCGCCTCTGAAAACACATTTTTCTCACGTGATGATTAACATGTGCCACATGATTTGGATCCGACCAGATCAAGTATCAGATACAGGGAACTAAGTGGAGCCAATAAGACCACGAGTAAGAAAAGTTGCAGCTTATAAAGATATTCTATCACATTTTGAAGACGCACACAGGAAATCCACATCATTGGCAGAGATTAACGGGGCCATTGTGTTTTTACCCCTTTACATGATCATGTCACTTTCAGAGACAGAGGTGCAGCAGGTTATATACTGTCCTGGTTAAATTGTTTCGTGTGTGTGCTCATTGTGGCTTTACTCATCTGTTAAATTAAACACAGCGACAAACTCTCAAATCATCATTAACTCACAGAGGCTCGTGAAGCTCAGCGTTATTCTATCGTCGTGTGTTTATGTGCAGTCTGCATATGTATCTGCTTTACTGCTCACTGGGTCCAGTTCATCTGCGTGACCTGTGCTTATTCTTCGTTAACAGATGTCCAGCCGTCTGTAGCTGAGCGCTTCGCTTTTGTCATCGCTGTGTGTGTGTGTGTGTGTGTGTGTGTGTGTAAGTGTGTGTATGAATGTGTGTGTGTTCATTTCCAGCTTGTCTGAAGATGTCGTCTCAGTGAATAGTCGTACACATCATCTTTAATCCGATCTGTGATGATCACCTTTTTCATTCATGATCTTCACACACACACACACACACACACACACAGACACCAGAGACGCACTGACTAATTTCCATGTACTGTTTCTTTTCATTCAGACAATGAGCCTAGGGATGGTAAGGAAGCGACACACTGTTTTCCCGCCTGCTTGTGCTCTGTGTTTTTGTGCCTGGTGTCTGTTACTGACTGTGACAGACTGAAACTGTCCGTCCCAGACGCCTGGGATTGCTCTGGTGACGGCCATCATTGGTGCTTAGGCTCAAAGCCTTTCAGTCAGCGGACGGATTCATTACCGCGTACGACCATGTTGATTTTTGCAGAGATAAAGCCTTGAAGATTTCTGGACATCGAGTGTGACAATAATCAAAATAATAACTTTATTTATGTATCAGACAAAAGTGTCACAGTGAACAGATAAAGGAAAGTTTAAAAAAAGGATGAAAACAATGCAAAGACTTAAAAGCCTCTCAAGTCAGAGCAAATTCATCAGATAAACTGTCAGAAGAAACAAGCTGTCAGTAAAATGAGAAGATAAAATACAGATGGAACAGACAACAGAGGAGTTTATGGCGGCGTCTCGCAGTGAAAACATGCTTTCAAAGCGATTAAAAGTGGTTCGATTGCTTCCACCAAAGCATCCGAGAGAACGTTTGAGTGTTTGAATGTGAAGTGAACTTGACTCTGAAATGAACTGATGAGGTCTGATGCTTTATGAAAAGTGATATATCCTGCCTGTACTTATGTTGGATATATATCATATGTGTGTGTGTGTGATACTACAATATACTACTTCTGAATAATATCGCTGGTAATATGGTTTAATTTCTTTCTATACTGTGTTCGACACGAGATGGAGGGACTTTGAGACGCAGCGTGTTCTCTGGTGGTGCTCTGATGATAAATTGATGAAATACTGAATAAGTAATAACTGTGAAATTACAGTACTATACATTCTATGTATAGTAGTATATTTCATGGATGGAATGGATAGATATGTTACTATTTTAATGTAGTATTACCCAGTCTGGGATAGAATATTGTATGGGTTCATAAATCCTTAATCAGTTTTCTAATAATTCTCTTCAAAGGTTCTTGTGTACTTCTGTGTCATTTGGCACCAATTATAAGTACAATACAGACATTGTTTAGTTTGTAAGCAACCAAATAATCAATTCCAAATGAATGTGTAACCTCGACTTTTTAGTAGAAAAGTGAAGTTTAAACAGATGTAATACAACATACGTAAAGAATACACTTTCCAGTAATGAGTGAATAATGAATAAATCTTTTTATGAATTTACATGAAACAGTTCTTCAAATTCCTGGAAATCATCAACTCCTTTTAAACTATTTCTTCCAAAATACAAATCACATTTGAAAAATAAACCAGTTTTCTGATGTGACAACGCTATGGTTTAGGTTTTGGCACAAAAACAACTTGGTTAGATTGAGGGAAAGATGGTGGTTTGGGTTAAAATGACTTCTTTGTTAAGGTTAGGGGACATTTACTGTTGTGGTTGGGATTGTTTGGATTGTTTGATTGGACGTTGTTGGGAAACAAACAGCTGTCCTCCATGTTACAGTCAGACATTTCGTCGACCCATCCGTCCATCCCGACCTCCTGCTGATGTGGACTTTGTGAAAAAGCTTTGTCATTTGAACATAATTGGATGCCATTTTTGGTCATTTGCTGAAAACAAAACCAGTCTCCGAACTCTGTCTCTATTTTCCCTAAAACTACCAGTAAATTATGTATTTTTTTTTTCCAGGAAAGTTTCTGGAAATTATTAGAAAATCATGAGGAAATACCAGGCCCGTTAAATAATTACTGAATATGTCAAGTCGTCCCTGCAGGCTGTTGTACAACATCAGAAACTTTCATTTCCAGAGCCAAGGACAGCGTCTTGAGTTAATCTGACTGAGCAACCCTCATCCCAAACACAGCGAGTGTCCAATGTAACAGTGTAAGAGTGTAAACATTGAAAAGTGTCCCCTGGGTGCCATCCCAGGATGAGCTTTACCCACTTAGCATTCTAGCCGAAACCTTTTAAATCATCCTGAACATCTGAACTTGGATCTGTCCTCAGGGGCACTTTTGATTAAAAGATCAAATTAACTGAGCCCATAAAAGCAGAGAGAGAGAGAGAGAGGGAGGAAGAGGCGCAGACGCCGTGGCTCTCTGAATTTATGGAGGCGCATGACCTTATCTGACACGTGACCCTGGATCCATTCTCTCAGCAACCGCTCTCGTCCAATGGATGTCCAACCGGGGCCCGACTCACTCTGCTTGATTGGTGGTCCGATGTGCCTTTATCTTTACCTGCCGCTTGTCCATAAACCCTCTTGTCCTGTAACACTCACAGTGGGTCTGACCGCGAAAGTGAGAGAAAGAGTTTATGTAGAGTATGTGCAAGCAAGTTATGTTGCATATTATTAAGTGATTTTTGGACTGGATGATGTTGAAGGCATAACTCATTAACAGGAAAAACAGATTTGTTAAGTCTGAGAAAGAACATTTTTTGTAGAGCACGCTGATTTAATGTGTGACTGCTCCTCACCTGAAGTCAAGATTATCATTGGGCCAATTAACACTTGTGTTTAACAGATATTGTACACACTGACATGTTCCCCGCTCTCTCTTTCTCCCCCCCCCTCACTCCGACGCAGAGTTGCCTCCTGATGGTAAGAGAAATGAATACGTCGGTGTCTCTGTAAAGCGTATCAACTGACAAGCAAACACCTTACAGAGGTTACATCAATTTACTTGCAAAAGAAACAAGCGAGCGGATAAAAGCGCAGCTCGTTTTTTATCGCCAAGATAAGAGTGTACAGCTTCGGCTTATGTTCTGTCAGGGTGGCAGAAGATTGCACACAGTCAACCCTAATGTGACGTCTTCAGAGGTGATCTGAGGAGTTTCTCTATTCCCCTGAGGCCAGGTGGCTCCTTGGTCGCCCGTCATTTGTCAGAAGGTCCCAAATGGTTTATGCAGCGTAACAGAAAAGGCTTTATGCAAACCGGCTCAATGGTTTTACCTCACAGGAAGACTGTTGCTCAGTTTTACTGCTAAATACAAATTGAATAGATCCCTGAGCTCAGTGGGGGGGATTTAGTGGTTTGAGGCTTCTTATTATCAAATTATACTTTTAAAGTTTCCCCAATGATCAGTAATCATTCCACTGTAAAAGCATCAGGATTGAGAAGGCTCCTGATTTGGAGGTTTGCTTGGTCGACCTGTCCCATGTTGTCGTCTACGATCTGTTTGTTGTCTCATGATTTCCAGCTTCAGTTTGTCCCTCTGTGATTAATCCATTCAACACCCGTCACAGAACATGTGCCAGGGGAGGATCCTCAGATGTCCGAGCTGACCGGCCTGTTTGTGTTGAAGCCGGAGAGCGTCACGGCTACAAAAGGTCTGGAATAATGATCCGCCATAAAAATCCTCTAAAATGAAAGGAGCGGCTCACTTTATGCCAAACTCCTGTTGGAATACAGACAGTTAATGTATTTTCATTAATTACCGTGTCTCGCTCTTGTTCGTGGCAGGGAAGGACATCACGTTTGTGGCTAAAGTCGACTCCTCAAACCTGCTGAGGAAGCCGAACATGAAGTGGCTGAAGGGGAAGTGGCTGGACCTGGGCAGCAAAGCCGGGAAGCACCTGCAGTTCAAAGAGTCCTACGACAGGAACACCAAGGTATGTAGGTGCTGTCAGCGGCGCTCTGAGGACGGGAACGCTGGCTGATTTAGTCATTTAATTAGTTTGGTCCAGACTGAAATGTCGACTGGATGAAATGCTGTAGAGATATTCATGGTGCCCAGAGGATGAAGCCGACTGACTTTCTTCTTCTAGCTGCATCTTAATTATATACATATAAGGTTAATTTGTCTTTCAGAGTGAAATATCTCAACAACTATTGAATGGATTGAAGTTGGCTACAGATATAGGATAAATTGTAATGACTTTCATGATCACCTGCCTTTTTACCTGCACCATCATCACATCAAAATTTCAATTTGCCAGTTTGGTTTATGACCAAATGTTTGCATGATGCTAACCCTATCACCTGCCAAACATCAGCATGCTAACGTGGTCACTTTTATTATCATTTATTTTACTTCCTCATTTAATGTATTTCCCACTTCTGTGACACTTCTAGTTATAAATAAACAGCAAAATTTTAAATGCTACTGAAATGCAAAGCAATGCAGGAGGCAGTAACCTGTTTCGTTTTTGTTCTGTGGACACTCTCATCAACAGCCTGATGGTTTTATCAGGCAGCCAGTATTGGTCAAACTGTGAGTGTGTGTTTGTGAGCTGCATATCTGTGCATGCACGTGTGTGTGTGTGTGTGTGTGTGTGTGTGTGTGTGTGTGTTGACAGGTGCTCATTTAATTGCATGTGTTTCCTACCCATCATCCCCCTCTCTCTCTCTGTGTCAGATCTACACTTACGAGATGAGCATCATCAAAGTGGTGGACGGAGACGCAGGTGGCTACCGCTGCGAGGTCACCTCCAAAGACAAGTGCGACAGCTGCACATTCGAAGTCACCGTGCAGGGTAGGTCCGCAGACAGACAATCACATTATTGTCATCTTCCATTCAGCGTTTCCACCGTTACTACGTAACCGGCTTTGTCAGCCAATAAGTCAGTGAGTGTGATGCACATTAGGTCCTATCATTTAGTGGCCCGGCGAGGTCATCAGTCCATTATTCCTCGGCGGCTCGAGCCCGCTGTGTAATGAATTAACCTCGCCGAGCTCTCACCAGTCTTCCTCCTTCTGTCTGGTTTCAGCTGTACAAGAGGAGCAGCAGGACAACATCTTGGAGGCGTTTAAGCGATCGTGAGTGTCAGTGTCGGCGAGGGTCTACTCAACATGTCACCCATCACACTGTCTCCCATATGCTCCTCTGTAGATCGCTGCCTCTGGGCATCTGTCAGACTCAACCAGTGTCTCTGCCTGTGTGTTTGTCTTTCCCTCAGTTGTGGCCGACTTTGTGCGACTCAGTCTTTCTGCCGTTTTTCTCTCTCTGTCACGTCTCAGTGCGTCTGCCGCCTTGGTGTTTTGCTTCACCTGGAGTCCCTCATGGTTAAGCATCTTATGTATTTCGTCACATGTCTCGGTGACAGTCTCTGAAGGGACTTTTTTTTTTTTACATACCTTCCTTTTCCTCACTTTCTATTTCTGTCTCTGCTCCTGCTTGTGTGAAGTGAATCTATGCATGTTTCCTCTGACTGTTTTTAATTTCAGCTGTTCTCAGCCTCTATACTGTCTGTGTGCAGTGTAATCGTACATCAGCCGACACCTTCGCACCGACACGCCGAGCCTCCGTATTTGTAATCTGTGCTTAAAAATATAATTTCCCTCCCTCATTAGAGCGCGAGCAGAGAGTCACAGGTAAGATGAGAAACACAACAGGAGAACAGACAGCCTCACATTGTGGTTTAGACAGGATGTCAGTGTGCTTATTTGCAGAATGCTGATATGAGGGCGAGAGAGAGCGAGAGAGAGAGGCTGGTGTGAAAAATGAAAAGTGAAAAGTTGGTTAAAACTCAAATATGTTGCTGGAGAGATAATGGAGGAGAGTGTTAAACACCTTGTTATGTGGAGGTCATGCAGCTGGAGGGAAGGTAGAGAATCCTGTTTCCTCTGGGACAAACATCTGTGTGTTACATGTTTTACAGGAGCACAAGCACATACATGTGATCTGACTCGGTTCTTTAGGATCCTCGCTCCTGTTCACTCATTATTTCTCTGGATTTTTCTTTAATTCCACCCTTTAATCTGTGTTTCATGTCTGAAATAGCCCAGTCTCTCCATCACATGCCCCGGGCGTATCAGGCTATTTTTTCTTCCTCATGTTGTCGCTTTACTGACTGGTTGGTCGGCTGAAGAGGCTTCAAAGGGGAACAGGAAATATCCTGTGGAAAACAGACTGTAAGACTGGCCCTGCAGTCTGTCAGTGTTGTCTCACGCTGTCTGAAGAACAGAGCTTTGAAAGCATTTCCTGCCTGCACTCACACTGTGACACAGTCAATTCAGGACAAAGCAGGTCAGCAAACATACAGTATTTATACTGCATGTCAAGGCAATACTACACACAGACGAACGCCAGAAATATCAGTCATGTGTCTGACTAGAGGTTTTGGCCAGTTACTTAGTTAAACTATTTAAACTACGTCTCTGACTCTACATCAGAATCAGTTTGTGCCATTGCATTTGTGTTTTTGTTTCATGGTCAAACCTGTTTCATCAACCAAACCTCGATGCAGCTTCAGTTTCTGCTGCAGCAGCTTCAAAATGCTCATTTCACATGAAAACTTCCTAATGGCACAGGCGAATGTGACAGATGAGCATTTTGAGTTTTCCTCTCAGTGCACGTGCTCGCACCATGAAAGAGAGCTCATTATCCCCTGATCCGCGTTTTCATGTAAACTCTGGTCCCATTTTTTAGACCACAACAGCGCTGGCAAATCAGTTTTTTACATCAATGAACTTCAGTGTAGATTCTGAAAAAATGTGTCTAAACAAATTTAATACAAAAACATCCCGCAAATTTCTCAAAACCATGTTGAAACCCAGCCGTTGCTGTGGCCGCAGCACACAGATATCATTGTTTTCGTGCTCACCCAACCATTTGGCGATCACGTGAACGAGGGCATTTTCACCCTGGGAGAGTTTGCTCCCATCAGGACGGCAAGGACAACATGGATGGATGTTATCCTTGAATGAACCGTTCATCCATAGGACGAACACGATCGCTCAGGATGGCTTTGAATTTATTGGCATTTATCTTGGTCGCTGAGGGGTTCAATGAGCCTCGACCGCGGCAGGAAAACACACTCCACGCTGCAGAGGAGCTGCCAAAACCGTCCGCGGTGGAAAACAACAAGCACTCGAGCCTGTAGACGTTTATTGGCCTGTGCCATGCGCAGCACTTGTCACCTTGTTGAGCGCAAGAGGGCGACTGATGACTCAAGACCACGTGAACTTTTCTCATCACTTGCAAATGTGCATGTGAGGGGTAAAAAATGTTTATGCAGTGAAACGCAGGCATCGTTTTCTCCTCAACATTTTATTCTGCTTCAAACTGTCGACTTCCATTCACCGATGTCTTCCACGTCCATATAATATCACCCTCCTGTGATGGGCAGTGTTTGCATGTTGCTTGCATGTGCTCGTCTGTTGTGTTTTCTGTCTGTCGCTGGAAATGAGGGCACGATGGTAACTCGTCGTCCTCATCAAATGCTCCATGTTCTCACTCATCCTATTTATTGCATCCATCTGAACAGAGGATAAAAAAGGGATCAGCTTTAACTACAGGCACTAATTCATTAGAACTCTGATGAGGCTGTTGTGTTTGCTTGTATTGTCTTTGCTGGATTTATAATTGTCTTGTAATTTCTGTGTGTATTTATAGGTCTGTGTAATGTGGAATAAAAGAGGATGTATTATTGGACGTATATTTCCTAATGCTGTTTTTTCATGATGCCATTAAATAGCACAGGTTTATAATCATACCAAGATAATCCCTCAAATCTCTTTTATTTTAATTCCAGTGGAGATGCAGGTGAGGATGCTGGAGATCTAGACTTCAGCGCCCTCCTCAAGAAAAGGTACGATCATCCTCATCAGCTACAGACAAACATAATATTCACATTTGTTTGTCTTAAATTCCTCTCTGTGGTTTTATCTCATTCACGCTCACACACCCTCAGGGAGAAGAAACAAGAGGAGGCCAAAGAAGAAGTGGATGTTTGGGAAATCTTGAAGGCGGCCAAGCCCTGCGACTATGAGAAGATCGCCTTCGAGTACGGCATCACGGACCTGAGGGGCATGCTGAAGAGGCTGAAGAAGATGAAGACGGAGAAGGTGGTGAAGAGTGACGGTGAGGAGCGAGGCAGGCAGGAAACCAGAGCTCTGTAATGCAGTGGGTTGTAAATACCAGCAGCGTTCAAAGGCCTCAGGGGAGACGTTATATTGGTGGGACAACAGGTGGAATGTCTGTTAGCGTATGCCGGCTGCTGGTCGACACTCACGGATTATTTGGCCGTTAAAGCGGCGGTTGAATTATGCTAACAGGATGCTTTCTCGTCAGCTTTCCTGAGGAAGCTGGATCCAGCTTATTCAGTCGACAAAGGCAAGAAGATCCAGCTGACGGTGGAAGTGGCCGATCCCGACGCACAAGTGAAGTGGCTCAAGAACGGACAGGAAATCAAACCATCGGCCAAGTGAGTGAATGACACTGCTCCGAACAGTGCGTGCGTCTGTGTGAGTGTAAAACTGTACTGGAGTCTGCTAATACACTTAATATGATAATGTGGTAATTTAATGACATTGGACAATAGTGCAGTTTCAACAAAAGGATCAAAGATGTGATAAAATTGATGACTGATGACTTTGACGGTACCTCGAGGCCCTTGAGGTCATGCAATAAGTGTTTTGCTTAACAAGATTATAATTTGTACATAAACATGCAGGCGTATCTTTGACATTATCTGTAGGTTTCTAAGTTTCATCCAGACAAGACAAAGCAACATCAAAAATGATTAAAAGTCTTGTCTCTGGCCTCCTGATGTCCAGGATTTACTCTCCTTTTAGATCTGTTTTGGTCTCCGCCATCTTTTGAAAACAATATCTGGCTTTTTTTTTTTTTTTGCTGAAAACAGCTGATGAGAGCAGTGAGATTGAACTAAAACAGTAAAGCTGTGGAACATAAAACCAAAATGTGACCAAAAATAAAACCAATGAAGTAAAAGACACTTAAAAACTTCACAGAACTGATGCGAACCGCGTTGGTTGATAATTAATTGTGTTCGTTAAGCGACCCTTTTTCTATTACATGTTTTTATTTTTTACATTTTTAATATTGCACATTGCATTAATTAAAGCCAAGTTTTTCAAAAATTCTCCCATTTCAGAAGTAGTAACATTAATCCCACACACAGAATTCACGTGTGCTTCTGAGTTAGTAAGTAGTAGTTGGGTCCTAACGAGCTTCTCAGCAGGATCATGTGACCTGATCGTCCAAAGCAACAAACACTGAGAGCAAATTGTAAATGTTTGGACGAAATAGTACAATCAGTGGCTTCTAGTTTTGACTGAACAGCTCAGTAGCTGTTATGACACCATGACATTGAGCCACAATAAAACTCTGTATAGAACGAATTCAAAAATCCTGACGCACAAACTGTGACTTTGCTATATGACTAACAGCAGATACAAATGTTGTCTCTTCAGTGTCTGAGTCGCTCTCCTCTTCGCTCTTTCCCCCTCCTCCTTCAAAGCCTTCTTTTGGTGTTTTATTGAAGAGGGTACAGCTGTTGCAAGTGGTATTTTTCAATGGCTCCACCATCTGCCATTTTGAGTAGCTTCATGCTGTTCATTGAAAGTAAGGCAGTCCTCTTCCTGTTTTCATTAAGACAGTTACTATGGGAGAGAGGACTTTTTGCCCTGATCGCAGCCTCCCAGGAGGTTGTTCCAGATCTAATGGATCTAATGTTGTAGGTTACAGAGACATTTGGATTAGGATCCAGTCACCAGGTCTTTTATATGAGACAACTAGTTGCATGTCGGATGATAAAACACAAACAGAATTACGTTGTGTAAAATTATCGAAGAAGCAAAGATCTTTATGTCAGAAGTTGAGATCTTGTTAAACCCAGACAGTATGTTAGTCTCAGTGGAGTCGCAGGTCTTGTCACGTGCTATTACACATGTGAAAAAGGCCGAACAAAACCTTTCGTGGCTCCAGAGAGAAGTTTCGTGTGAAGTTTCATAAATGGCCGCCAGTGATGTCACTTGAGCGTTGGTTGGGCTGAAGTTTGAAAAATGAAAATGAAAGAAATCTGGAGGTGTTGGAACGAAGTGAGCTCACCAGACCTCTGATTCTGCCGCATCGCTTTTTGTTTGTTTGTTTGTTTTTGTTTGTTTGTTTGTTTGTTTGTTTTTAAACTGCGACGCAAAAAGTCTAAAAGTTCTGAAAAACATACAAACACTTTGCTCCACAGCAGCTAATGTCATTCATTTACAGGAGCTACATTTAATGCTGTTTTGATCCTAAACACTGCGTTTCACTCCCACACAAACAGCTCTGGATCCGCTCAGTCCTGCAGCAGGCAGATATTAATTCACTATTCAAATTAGACTTACTATTACTGACACCTTGAGACGTCCGACCGTGTGTCGAGCTTGTGACTGAGGGAATATTTCCCATCATTACCTTCCGCTGAGTGTGACGACACCGCGGCTTCGCTGCCGCCCTTTGATTCTTGTCGCCACCCAAATGAAAGTGTGTGGGAACATGTACGGGGTCTTTGTCTCGGTCTGCGACTGTGACTCACTCGCTCGTCTTCGGGCCCTCTGCTGATCGTGGCTGGATTCGCTGAAAGCATTTATTTCATTATTCTCTCTCTCCCTCTGTCTTTGTCTCTCTCTCTCACCTCGTTTGTTCTTCATCCTCCCCGTGTCATCTTCCCCCGTCGTCCCCGTGCGTCCAGGTATGTGTTCGAGAGCGTGGGCAACAAGCGGACGCTCACTATCAACAAGTGCAACCTGTCTGATGACGCAGCGTACGAGTGCGTGGTCGGGGAGGAGAAGAGCTTCACGGAGGTTTTTGTCAAAGGTATATGAGTCACTGTCTTTGGAGGAATCCTTCTTTCAGGAGGGAGAGGGGTTTTTTCTGCTCGGTTTAGCAAACGCTGTCATTTGAGCGTTGAGAGGCTTGACAGCTCTGTTCCCTTCTTGTGTCTGTGTTTGTCATCTGTTTATTTCAATGCTTTCATGCCACACAGTCGCACGCTGCTCTCTGTTGTCTGCTCACTCATTTTTAATGGGTACGTGGCAAGAGCCCATTTTCATGCTTTGTTTATTGTCATGTATCGCTGTTGTCGTGCTGCATGTATGTGCTGTCACGTTTATTAAAGCCTGACTGATATGTGTGTTTTTGAAGGCCACGTTGAAACGTCCATATTTTGTGGTAATGTGCTATAAATTTTATTTAAATATTAAATGTTTCCTGCACTGTAAAGTTTTATTGGGTTGAAATTGGAAATGGTTCATGGGAAACATTTTAATGGAAAAGCATTTTATTATATTCTATATGATGTTATCAGTGGAGCTCATATCTCGATGGTGTCTTCTGCGTCCTGTTCTCTGTGTGAGCATGAGAGGTTTTAATAGATGTAATTGGGTCTGCTGCTTCTATATTAATCCTGCTTTTACAATTTCAGAGGCCGTGCAAGAGGGTAAGCTCTTCACCACAGACGCAGCTCCCATGCAGCTACAGTGTGTGTGTGTGTGTGTGTGTGTGTGTGTGTGTGTGTGTGTGTGTGTGCAGAGGAGTGTTTGTGTCCATAAAGCTATTATTCATGTTGCTGTTTGCAAACATCTACATCAGTTCCTATTGTCAGTGATTCATCTCGAGCGAGGGAGTTCAGCAGATGACAGCCAGTCAAAACTCGCAGTCACAGTACTTTAAAGACATAAAGTACTTTGCTGTGTTGTGATATGAAGTTGTGTTTTCAACCGACATCAAATTCGACACTCACAAAGCTTTGTGAAATGAGCTGCAACGAGATTTATATTAATGTAAAAATAATGTTCTTAACACTTTATTGATTTTGCCACCTCAGTCGTTTCTATGCTTCACTTTTTCTAAATAGTTAATAAGTTGGTCTTTATTGAAAGTGACTCCTGAAGGTGTTCAGACAGAAAACTCAGAGAATATTTGCCTCATGTTATTGTGCAAATTTGACTGCTGGGCCATTTGTGTACTCCACGTTAATTCTCCTCCAACAGCCACTAAACAAAGTGCACAGATGTTAGTGGAGGTGGAAATCATGAATCATGATTGTAACATTCAGTTCACTAAAAAAAAAAAAAAGCCTATATATTCTTTCTGTTAATGATGAAGTAACTGTGAATCAAAGCTGAGCCGACAGCGGCGCTCACACGAGGAGCTCCAAAGCTAAAAGCTACTCAGTCAGTGATAATTGTGATTCACTTTAGTCAGTTTGCCAAAATAAAATCATCATTTGTACCTGCATGAACATGTGAGAATGTGAAACTACAGAAACCACATTTTACTTCTATTATTTTTTTCTTCCCCCCCTCACCTCTGTAGGTTTATGCAGTAATGACAGATTTATAAAGTCGGTGATAAGCATACATTTTTCGGTCAGAGTTGAAAGATATTCAAAATTTGCAGACGTGTTGTCGCCTCAGGGCAAATTCATGACCTTTGACCATTAGGGTCTTTTGATTGACGGTCCAAGATTCACCTCATGCTCTGTCTGAACACACCTGCAGAGTTGTTGGACTGTAACTTGCAAACCAGATTATAAAACATCCCACATCCTGTTATATTTCACAAATTAAGCATTTAGCTCAGATCAGAGTTGAAGGTAAACACGGCCTCCGTCCACCTCCACCTACTGTACACCTACTACAAACCACTACTTCAAACTTCCATGTATTCCAGAGGGATGATGTACTTGTCTCCGTACAAATTACACTGAGGACATCAAGCTCATTTCACCAAACTTTTGCGAGGCCCGCAGTCAAACCCTACATGTTTCTGTGCTGCTGTGGTTCGGAGAGTTTCTGGGTTTTCCAGCCGAGGTTGAACAGAACTGAGTCGTCCGGAGGGGAGCTGGATTCTGACGATGACAAATAGCTGAGAGCAGCAGAGCGTCGAGCGTCGCACCATGTGGTTACACAATGTGACTCCCACCACCTCGGGAGACTTGAAGAAGCTTCCACCTCTACGAGACGAGCGCGTTCGGTGACATTGATCTTCAGGAGTTTATTATCCAAATCTAAAAAAGGGTGAGCGCAGGTTCTGTGTGCTCGTCCTCTCCACTTATTGAGAGCACTAAAATACACGCCACCCACCAGCCGTCCACAGAGGAGGAAACAGCACAGAAATACCTGCTGTGTTTACTCGTACCAGAGCGTCGTCCAGAGACAGCGCCGAGTAAAATTAGAGCTGGAGCTGCCAGGTCTGGACGACATGACAGAAATATCGAAGAGTGAAAGCAAATATTTTTCTTATATAATAATGAAATTGATGTTCTGATTAATGACGTTCTGGTTGATGTTGATCTTCACACACAACAAACACTTAAATATGTAATTTTGTTAGTTTTTAATTATTGGATTCATCCATTGAAAACGACTTTTTACAGCCAGAACATAATGTACTAATATTGTCCTGATACAATCCCACTGGAAGACAAACAGTGATGATGCTTTCTCGCTGGCTACTCATCTTAAAAGGTAAATTTCCACTTAATCGTGCTTGATTTGGCCTTGAAGATGGAAATCAAGATGGATCACTACAATCACCATATCTGTTGTTTTGTCACGTCCTCGCTGAACTCAAGCACTGATGCTCAGTGTTACTCTGGGGCTTTAGATTCAGTTTTCACCAAGTGATTCACATGACACAGCAGTACAGTTTGTTAATGACTCAGTCCCTCTCTGCTGTTTTAAAGTCCGACTCAAAGCTTTGAATCTGTCTTCAGAGCCACCGATCACCATCACCAAGCTGCTGGATGACGTTCACACCGTGGTGGGCGAGAGGGTGGAGTTCGAGGTGGAAGTGTCTGAGGAAGGAGCCAACGTCAGATGGTGAGCCAGCGAGCCCTTCGGTTCGCTCTGATATCAGTTAATTAAGAAATCCATTAGTCATTTAAAAGACTGTGAGGTCAGACCTTGTTAACGGTTCAAACCCAGCTTAATGTAAGAAAGAGAAAACATGGTCCACTGAGACAAAGGCTCGCAAACTGATGGCAAAAGTTAAACAGTGTTCTCATCATCAGAAGGAAATATTTTCAGATCATTCATACATTAAATGCCAAATGTTAAATTGTGCATTGTCGTGGCGTTTCCAGATGTTTTCTCCCATTCAGTAGTTTATTACAGGGATGTTTGACAAGGACATGAACTGTGCAAACTTAAACATGACAAAAGAAACTGAGGAAGCAGAAACAAGAGCTACTATGCAAATAATACGACCTAGTCGATGGCTTAAGTTTTACATTTAGACAAATATTTGTTTTCTAGCAAATGTGCAAAGATTGTATTGGATTGTTACAGGATGCAAAAATCTCTGTGAATTTCGGGATATATTTTAGTTTTGAAAAGTAATAAGCACAATTTTTATATATACAAACAAAATGATATCAATATGATTGAAAACATAGTGCAGAATTACTTATTTATATATTTTCTAAGAACTTTTTATTATCATATTTCCTCAGAACGAGTTCTACAGTTGCTGTGAACACGGCCCCTAAGACCCCAGTTTAAAGTATAGAGTTTAAAAATCTATCTGAGGAAACGTTCACCGTCTTAAAAATCCCCGAAGGCTCAAACCATGTAGAACATCGCAGACACGTCAATCAGCTCTTCCTCCCTCCTCTCTGTGTGCTGAAGTGTCGATGAAGCATGTGTGTGTGTTTTTCATTCCTCAGGATGAAAGATGGAGTCGAGCTGAACAGAGAAACGGCAGGTTCAAAGTACAGGTTTAAAAAGGACGGGAAGAGACACATTTTGATCATAAACGAAGCGACGAAGGAGGATATCGGGATGTATCAGGTCTTCACCAACGGCGGAGAGTCAAAGGCGGAGCTGGAGGTTGAAGGTACTGTTTTCTCTGTTCGATCAAACCACCTAAAGCTCTTTCATGATACGACTTTTTTCTTAAAAGTACATAACTTAAGCATCTGCAGTCAAGTCTAACAGCAGCAGTGAATTGTGGGTCATCAACTGCTGTATTAAGTTTGCTAAGTATTTTTGACATTGCTGTTCAATCAGGAGCTTAAAGAAAATTTACCCATCAGCACATGTGTTTTTCACTCTGACAAGCATGAAAAGCAATAAATTAGCCATTACTCATGTCATAATTAATATCACTTCATTAATCCCTTGTATCAGTGGTTCATCTCGCTGTTCGTCATGCTCATTTTCTTTTACACCTCCAAAATTGATGCTTGGGTCCTGCTTTACCCTTCAGAAAGCGTCTCAGTTGCTGCGTACTCGCGAGCCAGACGAGTCCCCTAAATTGATTAGAGTGTGAGAAAATGTCTGTCCTGCGTCCTCGGTGGACTCACAGTCACAGTGCACCAATGTGAACATAGCGTTACAACCCAGATTAAGATAAGATAAGATATACCTTTATTCATTATTAAATAGACTACCTGACAAGATGCAACCCAGAATGATGGAGGATGACTCATTGATAAAATGTTAAAGGATAAAATGAAGTTTGAAGGTATAGTTTGAAAAATGTTTGCTCTTTGCTCTTCACTTTCACATCTACAACTTTCAATGTGATTACGACAGGTTAGTTTGGATTAATAAGGCTCACCTGTTATGTGACTCTTGAACAAATCATTAAATCAACATCGTGTGTTGGAGTTAATCCTTGCTCTTATTTATCAGAGAGTACGACTGGTTAAGAGTTTAATTTAGCTGTCTAGGTATCGGAAGATGAAATGGCTTTGTAGCCTTAAGAAAAATCAATGAGAAATTAATAAGAAATAAGAAAAATATGACAAATTCAAACAATATAAAGTCGCCAGAATGCAGGAAAACAGTCTCTGAAATCAACCACTTTTCTGAGGGAAGATCTCCAGATACATTGGTTAGATCTGATCTCCAAAATGTATGATGTCTGGAAGTTTGCAAGTATATTGATCAACCACACTTCTTCATCATTGTCTGTGACTATTGACTTGGCTTTTTATCCATATATGCTTTCAAATTGTGACTTTGCAGACAAGGAGCTGGAGGTTCTGCAGAGCATAGCTGACCTGACTGTGAAGTCTGCTGAACAGGCCATGTTCAAGTGCGAAGTGTCTGATGAAAAAGTGACGGGGAAATGGTTCAAGGACGGCGTCGAAGTCCAGCCCAGCGATCGCATCAAAATATCGCACATCGGAAGGTACTGTGTCCGACGGCTGCGGGTCCATGTTTGAATGTCACGAAAGCTGTTGTTCTCCACACAGACTCACAAATCACACAGCCATCGCAATGAGCACTGTCCGCCACACGGCCCGGCAAACTATTACCAAAGGGTTTTCTTATTTGCTTGACCCATTTTTTTTTGGATAGGCTGCAATCTGTAAAGCTCTAACCTCCAAACACAAACTCACAGACACGCTCGCAGGCATCACACACACCCCGAGGGTCCGGGGTTTCTCTCAATAATCCCCCCATCAGAGCCGCCTATGGCAGGAGATACGCCGAGGCAACAGCGGTCACACAAGGTGAAAGCCATTTAGGATGTTTCTCACTCGGCGATATTGCCTCGTGGAGGATGTTGCTAGGGAAACCGTCTTTTGCATAATTGCGGGTCACAACAAGCGTTGTCTCCTTGGTAACATCTGGTAACATGTCCCCAGGACCCACAAGCTGACGATTGATGACGTGAAGCAGTCGGACGCCGGGGATTATACCTTTGTCCCTGATGGCTACGCAATTTCTCTCTCGGCAAAGCTCAACTTCCTGGGTGAGAAAAACAAAATGTGAAGCGTTCGATCGTCTTTGTGAACTAACCATGAAATCTGAAGACTGATTTGTATATTTTGTCCCTCAGAAATCAAGATTGAATATGTTCCCAGACAAGGTGAGTGCTGTTTTTTACCACATTGGTATCGTCTCTCAAACATGTTGTGCCTCTGACCTGAATGACCTCTCTCTCTCTCTCCGTCTTCTCCTCTTCACCCTGAAAGATCCTCCCAAAATTCACCTGGACACCAGCGGCGCCGGCAACAAGAACACCATCACCGTGGTGGCCGGGAACAAACTTCGCCTGGACGTGGAGATCACCGGAGAGCCGGCGCCCACTGTGTGCTGGATGAAAGGAGATGAAGTGAGGGAGAATAGAGAACCATTCACCTTGTACACGCTCGAACACACGTCAGATACTTTCTACCTTTGTGCGTCAGTCAGAGTTTCCAGCCATTAGTCACCGAGCGGCACAAAAGAAGAATGAACATGAACTAGAGTGGGAAGGTTGAATCACCTGTCATTGTGGCAGTTGTGTCATCGTTTCTCTCCAACAATCTCCGTCTTCTGTCTCTCTTGTCCCGTCCTGCGTGGTAGGTGGTGGCCGAGGCCGAGGGACGGGTCCGCGTGGAGACGAGGAAGACCCTGAGCAGCTTCGTAATCGAGGGGGCGGAGAAGGGGGACGAGGGCTATTACTCCATCACGGTGACGAACCCTGCTGGAGAGGACAAGGCTGAACTCTTCGTCAAGGTCGTGGGTCAGTGGCTTTTTCTCACTTTTACTGTTTTCACCTCCAATTTGATTTTTCCTGGCTGGCTGAGAGCGACAGGAGCTCGCTCTTGAGCACTTGAATTTTCACTGTTTGAATTTTAGGTCCACATCAGTGCTTTTGCATGTTGCAGCCAGTTCATTTGTGTATCTGGATGTGTATGAAATATTTGAATGTTATTAGACTTTCAAGGCAGCCATTGCTTATTTTTCATCTCATCTGATTTTTCAGAATTGACCAAATATATCTGCTGCTGCAAATAAAAAAATATAAAACTCTTAATTAAGAATATAAACTTTGAATTCTTTTTGAATACAATACTTACAATACACATTCATACTCACGCCTCCTCTCATTTTCTCTCTGTTTCATCTTTCCTTTCTTTCCATTTCCAACTGTAACCTGCCTCGCCAGATGTGCCCAATCCTCCTGAGAATGTCAAATGCACATCAGTTGGCGAGGAATCTGCCACGATCACATGGGACCCTCCTGCATTCGATGGCGGAGTTCCCGTTAAAGGTAGCCCTGAAACACACGGCGTCTAATGTTCACATCTGATGTCTCCCTCCCCGGAGAAAACAGCAGTTTAGAATCCACTCTGTTTATCACAATGTTTTCCCGAGAACGCTGAGTCTAATGGCATCAACGCATATCCGTATCACTTCCTCCAGGATACCTGATGGAGAGGAAGAAGGTCGGCTCGGCCAGATGGACCAAGCTCAACTTCGACGTTTACGAGTCCACCACATATGAGGCGAAGAAGATGATTGAAGGCGTGCTTTATGAGATGAGAGTGTTCGCAGTCAACGGCATCGGCATCTCTCAGCCCAGCACGAACTCGAAGCCCTTCATGCCCATCGGTGCGTTGCTATTTATCATTAGCAGAATGGTTAATTAACAGAAGCTTTTTCACACAATGCTCATTTTGAGGCGGCTTAACCCACCTCCCGTCCCATTTACACCAGGTATTAACGTATTAATTAGCTCCTGTCTCTCTCAGCCCCCACCAGCGAGCCCACTCGTCTCACGGTGGATGATGTGACAGACACTACCTGTGCACTCAAGTGGCGTCCTCCAGAGAAAATCGGAGCAGGCGGCATCGACGGTTACATCATCGAGTACTGCAAAGAAGGAAGTAAATACATGCAAAATATTTAGCACTTAATACTAAGAGAGTTTATAAGTTGCGTCTAATGTTATTTAGTTACTTTTGGTTTCCAGGTTGTGAAAATTTGTGACTCACATTTCTTTGTCTTCTTACCGACAAGACAAGAGAAAGGCCTTCCAAAGAAATTTTTATAAACCCTCTTTTTGTATTGTTTCTGATCTGTTCCTTGGTTGCTCCTCTTCTTCCTCTGATCTCGTTCCTCAGGTAACGAGTGGGTGCAAGCTAACGAGGAACCAGTGAGTAAGAACCAGTACAGGGTGAAGGGTCTCCCGGTCGGGGAGAAGATGCTGTTCAGGGTGATGGCCGTCAACATCGCTGGACGCAGCCCCCCCGCCACTCTCTCCCAGGCCGTCACTATCAGAGAGATCATGGGTCAGAGATGCGTTTTTTATTTACAGAAATTCATTCATTTTTTTAAGCTGTTGTTGGAACCCAGCACTGGCACCAGTCCACAGTCAGTAACGGCCATTGTTCATTTTTTTAATCAAACTTACCTTTGGCCTTTGCTGATGGATGGATTATTTTTCAACCACGTGCTGTATCTAATATGGAATAATTCCACTGTATATTTCGTATCTCAGTGTTATACATTTGGTACACACACGAACATATAACATATACATGCTGTACATTTTGTCCGTCTACCCACACAGAGCATCCAAAGATCCGCCTGCCTCGCCATCTGAGAACCAAGCTCATCTCGCTCGTGGGCGAGAAGGTGAACTTGGTCATCCCCTTCCAGGTTAGTCCACGTCTGGCCAATCTCTGGCTTTTTAGTATATAATGTACACTAGAACACCAGGGAGGTCAAGAGTGAACAATACAATGTGATTAAAGATTACTAGCTTACTTCCACACTGACCTTGTATTACACGGCCATTTCTGACTCTAAAGCGTTTCAAAAAGTACGTCTTAAGTTTGGCTTATTTGAAGAGAGGAGAAAAAGGCAGTGGAGTTTGGATAGAAGCCTAAAAAGCCACTATGTGATCCACATAAAATGGGTCATTGCAGGGGGATTTGGAGTGAACCCTGAAGTGGTTTATTTGAAGTGAAAACTCAAGTGGACCAAAAAGACAGTCAGGAGATACCATGTTGAACAGTGGACGACCTGTTTTAATTTATCTTTGCAAATGTCTGAAAAACAACCAAATGCACTTTGCTCGGTTTGTGGAAGTCGCCAAATAAATGTTTAAAATTTTCCTGTGGCTGCAAACTGATTTTCTTCTGAAATGCAAATCAGATCTGTAAACTTTGTTAGTAAGAGCGAGAGCGAGAGCTGAAAGGACACAGAGAGCATTACAGCATTTGACAGCGACTTTCAAATTATGGCATTGGCAAAAAGACGCTAACCATAAGTAGCAAAGGGGAAGCCATTGTTATAAATAAAAATAGACAGGAAAAAGTGAGCCGTGGCTCTGCTTGCTTTTGAAGAAGCAGATGAAAAGCCTGTTCTGAGACAGAGGACGTGGCTACACGATGTTCTCCTGGGAGAAAAGAGCACCCACATCTCTGTCATCTTATCCAAGAGCCGGTCAGAGTCTGTTCCAACGGCTATTTTCACTCTGATGGAATATGCGGCGTAACTAAAGCTGGGATGTTTGACTAGAATAGGATGCCCTGAAATATTTCACGCTTAAAAACATGAAATAAATCCTCTGCTAATGACTAAAAAAAGGCACGTGTTCAGAAAGTGTTCTCAAGATCGATCTCGTTTACTTTAATCACAAGTGAAAATCAAAACTGATGGTTAAAAATTTCAGATCCTTTTCACATGTTTATCCTCTGAATGTTTCTTACAGCTCTTTATTGTGATTCCCTTCACTGTAACTGCAGGGTAAACCTCGTCCTGTTGTGACCTGGTTCAAAGATGGCGTTCCCCTCAACGACAAAACGGTGGGAATCCGCACCAGCGAGGTGGACACCATCCTCTTCATCCGCTCCGCAGAGAGAAACCACTCGGGAAAGTACACGCTGTCCGTTCAGATTGAGAACATGTCGGACAGCGCCGACATATTCATCCAGATTGTAGGTCAGTCCCGTCACGGCTCCGACGCCTCTCAGCTTCACCTGGAGGGAGATCCGCTCCTGTTGCATGTTCTCTCATTAGGATTAGAACGCCGTGGCTCACGGGCTACTTCACAAGGTGTTAATAACCTGTTTGGAAGGGGATGATGGCTTGAGCCCAAATCAGTGACATGTCAAGAGTTTTTCCAAATTTGATGATAATTCCTAATTTCATACTCCCCAGGATCTGTGACTCAAAGCAGCAAATCATCAAAGCGCTGATTCCTCTCTCACATAATCCTGCACTGCCACCGCGGCCGCCAGCTCATTCCCCAGCTTACGGCTCGTCTGCCTGGGTCAGGGTGCCGGGCGGATTATTTGGCGGGGCTCTGCTGGGATTATTTGCGTGTAGACTGGGATTAGGTTTGGATTTTGAGGGCTACTCTGTCACTTCCTCTGCGGAGAAGGTTGAGCTAATGAGAGACTGCAGCTCCTGTGATCGGGCCCCCCTCCGAGGCTGATCTGTCACCGCACTGTTTCGGCAGGAGACAGTACGGGAAGGATTAACGGGCGGAAACGGTGGCGTTGTTTGTACTGTACTCCACGGAGGAGAGCGTGCAGAGAAAGATTAATGACAAATACATGACTGTGTTGTACAGTATTTCTGCACTGCGCCGTGTCTGGTTCGGGCCACACAGAAAGATCGATGATAAACACATTGCATTCTCCGGCACTGTAATCCACGCAAAGCACACAATTTCTCAGTTTGTCAGTTCTTTGCCGGCACAGTTTTTCTAGTAATGTATGCAGCGATCACCGCCTTTCCTTGAACCTTTGTCTTTTGCTCTGCTAATCTGTCAATCTTTGCCAAATCTCTATCGCTGCGAGTGTTGATTTCTTTCTCTCCATGGGACTTTCCTGCTCCAGATCTGTTTATCAATCCTCTCTCTCTGCCTCTACAAGCTTGTCTACCCAGGCAGGAAAGAGAGTTACATGCATTCCTGCTCATAATCATCTAATGAGTCTCGTTCAAAGTTTCCAAAATCCTCCATCTCCTTTCGCAGACAAGCCCGGCCCTCCCATCGCCGTGCATGTCACAGAAGTCTGGGGTTTCAACGTGGCGCTGGAGTGGAAGCCGCCCAAGGACGACGGCAACTGTGAGATCATCGGCTACACTATCGAAAAGGCTGACATGAAGACTAAGGTACGCATGGCACAGGAGTGAACGGAGAGGTGGCAGCCATGTTGGAGGTCTGCGACTCTCGAGCAACAAGTGCAGTGAACAGCAAACTGTCAGTAAATCGATTGTAGGTCAAGATCTGCTTGCTAAGTGTATAATATGATGTAAACTGTCTTGTCAACACAACTGACTTGAGCAGCTGAGTCAACATAATTTTTTTATTGGCAAAAAAATCCTGCGTGAACAAATTTGGACTAACACATAATTTGTTTGAATGATTCTGAGTCCATGCAGCCCAGTTCCATTTTACATTTTAAGGAAGCAAAAAGACTTTATATATGATTATTCCATCCTAGGCATTAAATCCAAAATGTTTCCTCACATTACTTTTCTGATAATTGGGAGTCATGGGAACAACAGACAACAACAATCGTCATGGTTTCAGACAGGACAACAGGACACGCATCAGTCAGACAGACAGGGTTTCAGTTTTTTTTTTTGCCAACTTAAATTAGCATGAAGCTGATTATTATTAGTAGGTTCCAATTAAAGCTGCTATCTGTAACTTAACACATTCACACTACAGCAAAGATGCAGGTTCTTGTTAGTGTTGGTTTTGCACCTAATTGCACCTGATTGCCACCTGTACACTGTACAGACATGATTGGCAGGTCAGACCCAAGTACAGACCATGTTGGCCAAGCTAAACAAGAAGATATTTTCCAGCATCCATAAGTGTCCAGTGGACCGTCATGATGGCTGCTGGGTAGATTTACTGCAAAGCCTCACTGTTCTGTCACGGTCGTTATGCTGTGTGAACCGACAGGAAGTTGGACCAGAGGAACACGGGTGGCGGGGATGGGAGATTCTTTAGCTTCTATAGACCTCTAAGCCTCTTTGAAACCTCAGCTTCTCCCGTTCCTCTCTGTCTCTCCGTCACATCAGGAGTGGTTCATGGTCTATGAGCACAACCGCAGGCCCAGCTGCACCGTGTCTGACCTGGTCATGGGGAACGAGTATTCCTTTCGAGTGTTCAGCGAAAACATCTGCGGCCTCAGCGACGAGCCTGGCATCAGCAAGAACACCGCCGTCATTGCCAAAACAGGTAATGAAGTCTCCGCGGGGCCGTGCACGCTGTAACATGATAGCACTGCTTTTGATGCCATGATCTTTTAACTATAGAACAAAGTAATAACAGCAGAACGACTTGTCATAGTTGTCTGTGATTAATTACTTGAACATAATTTAAAGGAAAATTAATTCACGCTCATTATGCTGAACAGAAATATTCTTTGACAGAGTGTTAAATAACATTTAATACTGGCCGCGCATTATGAAAGCAACTAGGCTGGGAAATTAACACCTGCCACCAGCCAAATGCTGCTACTGTTGTTGTGTTGTTGCATTTACTTACTCTACCAGAAAATTTGGCAGCCAACCAGTCCATCTCTTTTGTGTTCCAAGCAGCAGTCTGGCCTATAAAACTGTGAGGATTGTTGATCACAGCACCCACCTGACATCGTGGTGAAACAAAAGAGATTCCTGTCTCAATATTTCAAATGGAAATCTGCAAATTGAAAGAGTTTCCTTTTTTAACAGGATTTGGTTTGGATATTAAAGGCAAAACCTTCCCAAAGCAGCTGAAAGACATAACAGTTTCTATTTAAGCATCTCAGTGGATGTTTTGCACAAGACTTGAACAAAGCCAACTTTAAAAATGTGACACGAGCGAGACAAATTGTTCAGTGTGGGTTAATTTGAGATGTGTCAAAAGTAAAACACATCACAAATCTTTTCTGCCGTAAACCAAGATTTCCTGATTCTGTATATTCTGGATTGCAAGTATATAAAACATTATCATTGCTTTCTTTAAAGATGCTATTTACAAATGATACACTCATACACAAATTTACCAGATAAATATAAACTAATATAAATACAAAACATAATCTTAACCCATCAGTGGGTAAAAAGGTTGAATATCCATTTTTAATCCCAGAGAACAAATTCTGTTCATACAACCTCAGATAAGGAAACAAGAAACAGCCTCAGATTTTACCCAAATGGAGGCAAAATAACTGAAAATGTTAAAACATGTTAAGCTGGAGAAGAGTTGTGTGAAGTTTTAATTTTTACGGACTTGAAGTGGAACTCGTCTGCACCTCGCTTCTCCACCTGTGCAGGTTTGGCCTACAACCCTCCACCCTTCAAAGAGAAGGACATCAGCAGTTCCCCCAAGTTCACAGCGCCCCTTGTGGACAGAAGTGTGGTTGCGGGTTATGCCACGGCCATCAGCTGTGCTGTTCGCGGCCACCCCAAGGTATTTATACATTTACAGTGAATGAGCCTGTGTCAGTGAAATTATTTCTGTATTAAGTAGCTTGGAGATAATTTTAGCTGAAGTTCATGAGAAGGACCTCAAACACTCCTGTTCCTGTCATGTGTCTATAAATACTTTCCTGCCCCGCACACATGTTTATTCTCGTTTTCTGTTCACGTAACCTCAGAACGTTTCTGCAACAAACTTAAGCTCCAAAATTAATATGAATTGATTCAAGACTTCAACTCACCTCCTTTAGCTGAACAGCAGAACTGTTATCCTTCAGCCTGGTTCTGTGAGGATCTATTCAGCTTGACTCCAGAAGATCGACTTCGCCGATCCTCCACATTCTTCGTAATCAACACCAAGAAACGTTACCCTGTGTACCACACCACAGTAACGTCCTACCATCACATTAGGTTGCCTGTTATCCTTTTGCAGGCTAATCTCAGAAACCATCTCAACATTTTAGACCTTGACCTTATTTTTAGAAGGGTGCCTGTTATCCTTTCTTCCACATTTTGGTCATCTTTAGAAGCGGGATATTCTCGGTTTCAGAAACCATCTGTCAGCTTGGACGAGTTTCTCCCAAATTATTCTCACTCTCGCGTCGTCCTTATCAAAGCTGCCAGGTCAAATGCCAAGAAGTCCCAGATCACTTCATTAAAATCCCAAGCCTACCAGCTGAATCTGAACCAATCTGCTCTGGCTTTCAAGACCGATACAAAGGCCGGTTGTCTCTGTATCCTCCAGAAAGCTTCTGAAGCTGAGGCTAGATCCTTCCTGAAGCCTTCCCCACACCGCGGCCGACATCCTGCTGGCGTGGTCCTTCCTCCTGAATCATTGGTTAATCCTTTGACTGGAGTTCATTTCTGCCACAGTTGGTCCTCATTATTCATTTGTCTGTTTATTAGTTATCAAGATACCTGAAAAATACTTGGTCTAGATCCAAAAAGTTTAAAAAGATCTCTCAAGACTCTTAATAGTCATATGACATTTTTCTATTTTGTCAGAAAGTCCTCCACTTTTATGAATGAAAAAAATCTACAGATTATTTTTAAAATATTGATTTGATAATGACATTAATTAAATAATAAATATTAATCTGGAACTTTACAAAATATTTGTAAGATTTCTGTCTTGATTGTAAATATTTTCATGCAACCAATGAGTTAAATAAGAGTAAAACATTGATTAAATAAGGATGTATTTCTGTTCAAATACAGGTGCTAGGTAGGATAAAGTATATTGTATACTTCTGAAGTGATGATGTAACAGAAGAAACTGTTGGACTGTCGTTTGGAATAGAAAATAATAGAATACAGGCGATGTCCCTACTGTATCTTGCAAATGAGCAAACTCCACGTTACAGCACCACAACACCTCCATCCAACACTCACTTTACCTGAGTTCACAGCTTTGCTGCAAGGGTTCGCCACAGATTTCATACTTTGTGTTTTTAGAGCGAGTGTCAAACAGCGAGTGTAGAACAGTCAGAGAGGATTTTGATGCCTTTGCAGCAGGAGTGTATTTTTATGTCTGAAGCTGGAACAAGAGGTGGAGCAGAAAGATCTTTGAACACACATTTTTTTTTTTTTTTTTTTTTTTATCCCTCCGAATCGGCAAAGATTTGTCGAGCCGAAATGTTGACCTAATTTCACCTCTCCCTCTTCCCTCCTCCCTCTGCTCTCCCATCCTCCCAACATCCCTCGCTCTGTTTACACGCTCCCCTCCCCACCTCCTCTCCTCCACCCGCCAAATTTGCCTCCTCCTCCAACACGCTGCTCCTCCAGCCAAAGATCATTTGGATGAAGAACAACATGATCATCGGTGAAGACCCCAAGTATCTGATGCAGAACAAACAGGGCGTGTTGACTCTGAATATTCGGAAGCCGAGCCTGTTTGATGGAGGCAGATACTCCTGCAGGGCCGTCAACGATCTCGGGCAGGACGAGGTGGAGTGCAAGCTGGAGGTTCGAGGTAAACCGCCTGAACTTTGCATCCCATAATACCGTGCATTCAAAGTAATGAGCAAGAGCACGGCCCGGGCCGGGGCGAATCTCTCTCTCTGACAGTCTTCAATAAAGCTCAGCATGACAAATCTCCATCTTCTCAACCCTTTGACTGATCTCTTGTTGTGAAACATCAGTTGAGCTAAAAATAAATCGCCCTTTTGTATTTGTCAGTTAAAGTTTCGGAGCCACACATGACTCTAGTTTCTTTAAACGGTGTGATCTGCTGGCCTCTCGTGCTGATTTCAATTTCTCTTTCTCTCCGCAGTTGTACAAGAGAAAGGAGAAGAGTCGAAGAAATGAGCGACGGCACGAAACAGCAGAGGATACAGTCGAACAGGAATAGTAATGGATTATGTATAACGGGATAGTCATGAATAAATATGATTAGAATAGATCACTGGTGAGGCTCTAAAGCCGACCCCCCCTGCTCCCCCTCTTCCTCCCATACGCTTGCCTTTCACCGCCGCTATGACGAACGCAACATCAGTAATATGCCATAAATTCTTACAGCAAGCTGCCACCTTGTCACATCCTGACTGAGAGAAGCCACAGAGTAGTGTAGTAGCACTGCCCCGCTGCGACCACACACAGATGGATCCTTCTTTATCTGTGAAGTGGACCTGTCACTGAACACACTTATAAAACAGCCTTTCATCCATTACGGCTCCCTGTGTTGTCTGTTTTCTGTCCGGGACGTTTTTATAGGTTGGGATGAATTTATGATTGTAATGCAGCCTGAGCGCTCTGCGGTGTGACCGACCGGCCGCACGGCTCCGCTCGCTCGCTGCTCGGCGTGCGATGCGTGAGCCGGGGCCCGTCGGCCCTGCGATGGCTGAATGGAGGGATCACCATTCAGCCGGGCGTGGCCGACATCATGGAGCCACCGGGATCAAAGGGCTTCTTATACACAGGTATAGACCTCCTGCGTCCTGCACACACACTCACACAGAGGACACACATGTTGACTCACACTCCCTCTTCCCCACACGCCATCTTACCACATTCCTCATGGCATGACCTATAGTGGTAGGCCTTTACAGATACATGCCTTACACTCATGCACATTCAAACACAAACACACACTCTGAATCAGGGTCTCATTAGCATCACACACTAGAGACTAATTAATGCACCCATCAACACTGCCCTAATTAGCTCTCCCACGTCATTACTGAGCAAACGAATTACCGCTAATTTACACACCCGCAAAACAAACACAGCACCATCTCTGCTGGGAGAGTCCGCCGCGGCTCGCCTCGCACACCAAATTAAAGCCTCGCCGATGTGCCGCAACCCGGACCGGCGTCCCAGGTGACCCCGCCCTCCCTCACACCCACCCCCGACTCAGCCATCTGACAGAGGGCGGTTTGAAAAAAAAGATCAACTTGGAGACAAAGAGCAGAAGTTCAGATTGAACGTTTGTTTGTGGCGTTGGCTGCTGCAGAATCGATACACCACCCTCCTCTGGAGACGTGGGGGTGCTTCGCTCTCCAGGCCTGTCCCACCATCAGGTCCTGGTCTCCCGTCTCTCCAGCAGAGGGGGTAAGAGCACAGTGACACAGACCACGACTGACCATCATTAGGGTCTGTGGCGTAATCGTGAGTGACAGGTTATTAAGAACCATCACATTACCAATGCATCTCTGACTGAAGCTCCAAACCTGCCAGCCTGATCCCGACTCTTGGCACTCACCTTGAAACACACACACAATGGATCGCATTTCCTCCTTTACATTGCAGCATGTTGCTAAAGATGAGCTGAAATAGGGTGAGGGCATAAATGCCCAGATAAAGCAGGGAAAATCCTCCAGATACCTGAAAGTAGGCCACGATTGGTTGCACAGTAGACCTGCAGTGCAGCACAAAGCTTAAATTTTGAACCCTGTCGAGCAGTAAATTACTCTGCGAGTACGTGTGTGTGCGCGTGTGTGTGGATTATGTGTGGTGTTGATATAATCTTATTGTCAGTTAACCTGAGACACAGCGTGGCGTGTTACTCCGCTGATTGACACATGAAAGCGGCGCTGAAGATATGCCGTGTGCTACTTTGCATGGAAGTTTTGGGAAAAACAGATTCTTCAGAAAAACAGCGTGTAACCTCGATACTCCACCTGAGCTTTACCCTCTGTTCCCTCTTTCAAAAGTGATGTTCAGTTGCTAAGCAATCAAACTAATTGTATCTACTGGCATCATCCGCGAGCCTTATGAAACTTTCAAAATATGAGCCGGTTTACAATGCTGCTGTCGGTGTTTGTGTGTGCAGCGTCTCTCCCCTTCTCACAGTCTCAGAAACCTTTAAGTAGTAAGCAAGAAAAAAAAATGGAGCATTTTGTTTTCCCCTCATTCCCTGTGACACACCTTAAGGCTCTTTAAGTTTGTGATGTCTGAATGAATAATTAATGAGGAAGAATGGCAGCCCAGGAGTAAACCACCGGCTCCTTCATGCACACTGTATCTGCTCTGCTGTCTTTCCAATATTAGAACAGGCCCGCCTCAGACGGAGACGAGACAAAAGAGAGTGACAAGACGAGTCTTAGCACCCGGCGAAGGGGAGCCAGAATCAGTAGGGTGCAAGCGCTGTTATGTCTGTGTGTGCCGGTGTGTGTGTGTGTGTGTTCAAGAGAAAAAGACAAGAGATACCAAAGAGACAGAAACAGACCTCCTGAAACAGTAGGATGGAGGGAGCTATAATTATGCAAGTAATTATACATGAAATCACAGACTTGGAGTGAGAGAGGAAGAGCACTGGAGGGAAAGAGCCTCGCAGTGAGTCTCATCCATGTAATTACAGTATAAGAACTAAATGAAACAGAGGGAGAACACACACATATCATATAGGACCATCCACCTGTGTTCTCCGCGCAATGTACATCCACCTACTTTTAAGCTGACCGCCGTACTGCGTTGCTCATATGGACGTTTTGTCTTCATCTTCCATCGCTCTGTTTTTTCGTTGTTGCCATGGTTTGCTCTATTGAATATCAGTGTGACTTACACCCTGTGTCATCGCGTTCATTGATTACAGAGCCCAAACCCTCCCCGAGCTCACGACCCATATAATGAGCACAATGTATCTGGAAGGGTGGAGGTGGAGGGGGGGTGGAGGCGTTAAAGGAGAGAGCTGCCCTCACATTTCACAATAATGACAACTTCATGACTGGATGTGGCTGACAGGAACAGAAAGATCCTCCTTTGCGAGGGGTCAGTTTGGCTCGTAAGGATTCGAGTGTAGGTGGAAGTAGGAGCGACAGAGTTTACGTTTTCTGAAGTCAGATACAAAGCTCAAGTTCCAAATTGATGAACTACATTAATTCCATACATGCTTTTGACATAGACTTTTTAAATATGGAACAAAAGATGTATTCAAATTAAACAAGAAATGAGATTTTCAAAATAAAAGAAAGCAACTTAATGGACATCAAATGCTGTAAAGAACTTCGGTTTGTTTCAGCCGATTTTCCATCGTTCTCTTTAGTACATCATCCATTTCCTCGCCACACAGCACGGTCCATGCCACGAGGGAAGCAGACGAAGCAATTCTCCCCAACCATGTCCTCCAACTCTTGGTGTTCCTCAAGTATCCCGAGGTGTCCTCAGGCCAGAGGGGACACATAATCCCTCTAGTGTGTCCTGGGTCCATGTCCAGAAAACCTCCACAGCGAGGCAGCCAGAATCACAGTGGGCTCTGCTCAAAGTGCAGACTTCCTTTGAGTCTTTCCAGGAAATCTGAACGGGTGTCTCTAAGGCTGAGCCCAGACCCCCGAGGACAGCAACTCATTTTAGCCACTTGTATCCACCATCTTGTTTTGATCATTGCTCGCAGCTCATGACAAAAGGTGAGAGTAGAAACGTAGCTCGGCTAGTAAATCCACAGCTTTGCCTTCTGTGTCAGTTCCCTCTTCATTATGACAATCCGGCCGATCCCACATCAATTTTCTATTATTCTAATTGTCCATCTTACCTACTGTCGCCTATGAACAAAATCCTAAGACACCTGAACCCGAAGAAAGCAATCCACTGTTTTTCTGCAGACACCGAAAAAATCATTTTCTTGGAGGTGTGGAAACTCATCTTAAGGGTCAGATTCACATTTGTCTTAAAACAATACTCGTGCCCATATTGAAAGGGTTATTGGGTAATCATCCCAGTCCATATTGGCCACACAGAGATCCCTTTGAAAAGCCAATTTAATGTAAGTGATGTGGACAAAGTCCACAGTCCTCTTTCTAAACAAAAATGAATTCCACAGGTCAGCAAAAGATACTGATCATCAAAAAGAGGGGGGGAAACCCTGAGGTCACCAAACTGAACACTGCAGGAAACACGAGACGGATCGGTGACAGATCAGCACAACACACACTGTTAACACATCTGACTATTCAAAGTATCACCAGACGATTGGAGATAGAGCTTCTTAATCCTCGCTGCTCCCCAGTACAGTCGTAACAGGCTGCTCTCAAAGCCACGTCTTATCCAGGGTATTGATTGCTCTCACTGTAATGAACACGTCTGCTGAATTAGACATTTTGTTCAGAATTGATTAATATAATAGAAAATGGGTGTTGAAGAGTGTTCGGACTGGATTTGGGAATTAAAGTAAGTTTAACCCGTTGTGGTTTTATGTTGCGATGCAGCGTTGAGAATATGGGTTTAGGGAATAAATATATCCAACAGAAGGTTCTCATAAGTAACGTGTGTGGGTGCACACATGCATGCATATGTGTGTAGGTGTTTAACGTGTTGGCACACACAAATGAGCCACATATTGTGTATGTAAACCCATCTGCATAGTGTGAAAGGAATAACAGTCTGGAAAATCGAGAAAACATATGCAAACGCCGACAAACTGCACTGAAAAAGCCAAAGACAAGTAAAGTGGACAAGACAGACACCTAAAAGGACGAGTGCTGCAAAACTCCAGGCTAAAAATCACCACGTCATCAACTCCTCAATGGCGACAAAGTCTGAGAGGAAACGATACACTGAGCTTTACAAACCTTCAGAATAGAAAAGGAAGGTGGCTGAAATCTGCAGATTTGGTTGGTTGTCATTTCCCTTTCTCTTACATTTGGGAAAAACCAAAACCTTCAGCCCAGGATCAGTTATCCAGTGTGAGACGTGACGGTGGATCTGTAACGGTCAGCCGTGTCCCGCCTTTATGTCTACAGATTGATCTCCGGTCATGTAACACACAAGCAGCACGAGGACATTTCAAATGGCAGAAGCAGCCTCGGGTGCAAACACTGCTTCATCATGATGACACCACAGCGTCCACACACACACACACACACACACACACACACAGCTACACGAGGTGAGACTTTAAACACACTGTGACCTGATCCCTGATCGTATATTACAGCTGAGTCTCTGTTGTTTGCATTTCAATGAGGACCGAACCTCAGTCAGCAAAGGCTCAGGCCACGATGTGTGAGACAGATGCTGCACACCAGTGATTCCCAGCCGGTAACGTCTGCAGCTGCCAGCGGGGACGTGGAGAGATTGTGGAGCAGCTCAGCTAATTTGAAAAAAAAAAAAAAAAAATGGAAATTGTGATTAAAAACATCAGAGTCAACTTTAACACCTGACCAGTGTTGCGATGGAGAGTGTGAGCGAACTAGTTAACGAGTAGCAGAAAGTTTAACAGTTGTGTAAACAGTTTGATTAAAGGAGTGGTTCTTTGTCTGTCATGCCTCCACCTTAAAATATTCTATCAATCAAATGAGAGAGGAAGCAACTAATAAAAGATCCAAGTCTCTTATTTATTTATTTCCATACATAAATCATATTCATTCAATGTTCGCTCCGTATTTTATCCCTCGTCGTCCGAATGAATAAAGAGTTCCTGAATTATCTTAAAGAGTTGAAGCAGCTAATGAGAAATAGTTAAAGTAATAAAATGGTTGAAATAATTTGCTGAGATTTGGCTTCTGCTGCTCTAAGTTGGTAGAAATATGACTTGACCAGACTGAGCAGCTCAAAAACAACATGCAGCTCAAAATCAAATCACATGAACACATCTGGAGGAGACTGGATTGGCTGTTTCAGGCCAGACAGGACACAACAATCTGCTCTTTCCTGGAAAAATAATTGAGCTCCTCGGTCATTATGTTATGGGAAACAACATGAACAGCAGCGTTGTCTCGAGCAGCAGCATCTAAACATCACTGAACTTTCATCAGAAGAGTTTCCCTCAGAACTCGAGGTTTCCCCTCTTGAAAGAAGCTCAGAGATCTGGGCGGTCCGAGCGAGCACATGAGCGCTTCACAGGACGGACTGGAGCTGATCTGACGCTGCTCGTCCTCCTTGATATTCACATATGGTCGGGGTCCTTCTGTTATTTCGTCAAACCCCCTGAATGTGTTCATTTTGTTCTCTCTGCGTGTGTTTGATCATAACGTCCTCACCTCCGCTGGCTCCTCATCATTAACTCCCAGGAATCCTGCACCGGCTGAAAGTTTGTCTCCTCAGTCTGTCGCAGGCCGGATCCGTCTGCGTTACCATCCCACACACACACACACACACACACACACAGGCTCCCCAGAGAAGAGGGAACTGGCAGCACTACCGACTAATCTCTGCATTTTGGGAGGGTTTTTTTCCCCCTCATAGGCTCCTCTGCAACGGAAAACTCTGGCTGTTGAATTAGATTTGCTTACTCGTCCTCAGCCAACTTCAAAGGACTCAGATAACTGAATATACCTTTTATTCATTTCATGCCACTGTAATTGTTTTTTTTCCCCACTGAGCAAATCCTGAGCAAGTCTTTGGGGAATAGACTTGTGTATGTGGCGGCGCTTTCATCTGCATTATGTTTAGTAATAGTGTTATTATTTTAGGCTATTGTTTTTTTCCTCTACTATTTGTTATAATTTTTTTTTTTTTTTTTTTTTTTTGCTGTTTCTGTAGATTTTGTTTAGTGCATCCTCTTATTCTTGGGGACAGCCTTTGCGCTCAAGGTGAGAAGGACTCATCCGCTCTCGCAGGGCGGAGACGAAAACGCCTCGAGGTCTTTTCATTAAAACAATTACGGTAATTTCACTTTACTTGCTAAAAAATGGAAATGCTTTATTTTAAGGAATCCAGGGCTGGAAAAGTTGCAAGCAAAAAAAAAACAAAACTGAAAGTGGATGTTGAGCACAAGACCGAGGAGTAATGATTCAGGCGGGATAGTGATTAATGCTTTTTATATGTTTCATGTTTTTCTTTGATGAAGACAATAAGAGCAGCTCAACTTTAAAGGGATGCAGAGACTCGTCCCTCCACATTTCTGCACTTCCTCCTTTGTCATTAAGGATGGAAATCATTTTATCTTCCCAGCGTCGCGTTGAGAGCGATGTTATTAGTTTCCCTGTGCTTGTATGACCACGGCCTTACAATTAGATCTTTCAGATAAAATCAAAGCCCACTGTCGCATCAGGACTGTGGTGAGATATCAATTATTACAGACGGATCTAAAATAGGACGGATTAAATTTCACAGTTATGGCACTTTTTCCCCCTTCCCTTCCCTTTTTTGGCTCACGAGAGAAACATTGTTGGTTGCATTTCTGTATAACTGTGGTCTCAGTCGGTGCTGTCACATTCAAAGCCTCAGTGTCAAAGCAACTACTCTGATATGAAGCTCAAAAATAAAAATAAAAATAAACAACTTTTAATAGCTCTTTGATGAGAAGTCAGAACCGGCTCCAGCGTCGAGTCCCAGTCAAGCTGTGACTTCTTTTGGGCTCCAACATATTATTACACAACACGAAACCAGCGACAGACAGAAAGCTTTATGTCGGCCGTCGTACACGTTATTGTCTCATGTGAAAGAGTCGGAATGAGGCAGTAAACATGTTTGACTCGACAGTGAGCGGCGGTGCCTTTACGTCCTCCTCTGTCGTAAAAAGCGTCGCCTTTCACTGGAACGACATTTTCACTTTCACACACTAAATGCTGCTCCGTCAGCCTTTAAGATGCATCTGGTAACGGAAACAAGAGGTAAGTTTTGATCGACTTCAACTACCCAGAAGTTATGCAACACGATAAACACCGTCATGTTTACCTAATTTCTCTACTTTCAATGGACAAAATGTGACATCAAACATCATCTGGGAGCATCTATACTGACATTAACAGACACTGACATCCAAACTTTATTATCTCTTTCTTTTGCCTCCTCTCTTTTTTTAAATTGAAGATATTTGCTTAATCACAATATTGATGTATTTCCTTTTTCATTGGTATATATTTAAACTGTCTTCATTGGGTATGATATGATTTTTTTCTTTCTGTGTTCTAGTTGTTAAAAACACAATAAAAACCAACTTCATTTGTGCAAATAGAACAAATCTATGATATTTCACTTGATTTATAAACTAACCTACTGCAGCTTTGAAATCAAACTTTAAATGAATTTTCACTCGGCCGGATGTTTGTGGAGTCGACCTCGGCGGCTGCAGCAGAGCCGGGCCTGCGACCGGACTCTCAGGCCGCCAGTCAGTTCAGTTTTACTCCGGTTCACATCATCAGGCTGCTTCCCGGGGGAGGAGTCACAAGTTTGACAGGCAGGCGAGCTGCTGTAACACTCGAGAGGACGAGCTCAAGGTAAGTAGTGGAGGAGGAGAGGATGCTTAGGCGCTCGGCCGTAATCGTGTTTGGTTCCTGCAGAGAGTGCACAAGCGGAGGAAGCACGGACACGTACACACGTGTGTGTTAAAGACAATCGGCTCACACAGCTGCACGGCCAAAACCCAATCAGAGCTCAAATCCATGAAGCACACGCACAGGTGCATGCTGGGTAACACAGAAAGTTGACTATGTGCTGTATCACACACACACATGTGCATATATACATGTACAGGTTGACTGCGACATCAATATAATCTATACTGGAAAAAAAGGAGTAAAGATAGCATGAGGGAGAAAAGAGGGGGAGCGAGGGGACGAGTGCAGCAGGTTTGAAAGCGTTTGGCTCCGTTCAAATAGTTGCCATGGTTTCGAGATGTTTCCATGGAAATGCTAGCTGCCAATAAAATGAATTTGAGGAGGATCTTTGCAGCAGGTTGGCAGGAAGGTGAGAGCGATGAGGGAGAGGGGGACAACAGAGCTGGAGGGGGGGGGGGGAGAGGGGAGGAAGAGGAGGCCGCTTTGCTAATGCACCAGCCACTTGCATAGGTGGAGCACAACAGGAGGGGGGTGGTCAGGGGGAGAATTTAGGGTAAACAAGGTGAGGGGAACATGCTACGCAATGGAAAGCAAAAGGCACTGAGACTATTTCAGTCTGGATGGGTTGTCATAGTAACTATGGCCTCACAACACAGAGCAGGTAAATCCATCAGAGCCTGGACGCTGATGAACATGTGTGCCATCACAATCACGTCTGTGTGTGTGTGTGTGTGTGTGTGTGTGGAGAGAGGAGATGTCACAGAGCATGTGCATGAGAAAGTGTGTGTTTGTGTGTGTGTTTGCGCACACAAACTCAGTGAAAACACTTTCCACTGAGTCTCTTTCATGGAAGCGGAGCCGGCACAGGGAGCTGAACGCATTAGCTGGGCGCCGACTCTGACGCACATCTGTTTATGTGTGTACACGAGTGTTTAAGATCACAATGTTTCGTACTTTAGCTGCTCCTTCAAGGGCTAAACGAGGCTCTTAATGTGCGCTCAGCCGCTGAGCCATGTTTGCTCCCCTGCATCTTCTAACCTCACTTCCTTTCCTTCCCTTCCTTTCCTTCTTTCCTCTCCTTCTTTTCTGTCCTTGCGGCCTTTGTCTCGTTCCATCTCTTCCTTCTCTCTCTTGTACTCTCTCGCTCTCTCTGAAGGACGGAGGTATTCCCACATTTCTCGGTCGCCATGGCAACGCTGCAGCAAGAAAGAAAGAGAGGCCGCAAGAGTGAAGGGGGGTGGAGGGGAGGTGGGGGTGGTTGGGTGGATGGGGTGGGGTGGGGGGGTGGAGGCGAGGCTGGGGATGTGTGAACAATGCTAATGCTACTTCACTGATCATCGATTGTGTGTTTTTCTCCCCCCTCTCTTGCCTCCTCCCACCTCCCCAAAACCCAAACCACCACCACCCCAACCCAAACCACCTCCACCACCCCAACCCCATCCTCCCTCCCTCTTTTCATTTGTATCTCTCTCTTTCCATCCTCATTACTCTGGCGCTTCGGCCGGCGTCCTTCTCCCTGTGGTTTTAAAACTCAATCTCCACATCATGCTGTCATTGTTATCATTATTATTATTGGGTCATTTAGCAGGCAACGTTGGTATCCACGGCAACCCGGAGAAGTGGCATCGGTTCCTTGGTGAATACCAATATAGACAAGCATCCATCAATATCCCAGTGACTCATTATCAGTCTAATGGTGAGGCCGCCGCTGTCACACCGGACTATAAATAATGTCGTCTCATTAGACACCGCCGCCGCCGCCGCCGCCGGTCCGTGTGTAAACAGGTCCAGTGTGTGCGGCGCGGGCGCAGGGGTGGCGTGCCCCTGCGTGGTCAACAACGCTCGCATATGCACAAGGGTGTGCTTGTGTGGCTCGACTGCAGGGGGGCGCAAACGCCGCTAAAGCCCGGTGGCAGAGCAGCCGAGCTGAGGGGGCAGGCGGCCGCATCAGAGCCTGACTGAGGGGGCTGACTCAATAAACCAGGTAGTGGAGTAAATAAGGCTCTCGCACTCCCTCGCATAGGTGTGTGCACGACTGCAGGCTCTGCCCCCGTGTCTGCTGTCTCTATCCCTATCTGTTGTTCACACTCGCAGGCCGACACACACACACACACGCGCGCACGCACACACGCACGCACGCACGCACGCACACACACACACACACACACACACACACAGGCGATCCTGCAGGACCGCAGTGGCTGCTGCCTGTCAGTACTCCTCTGTAGCTAATCGATGGATTGAAGACGCTGATGAGACCGAGAGAGAAAGAGAGAGAGAGATTCACCTCAACCATCGCCTCCTTGTCTCAAGTCATTACCGCAACTACTTGAATCGTTTAGCGCTGCAGCACTGGGATGGAAGGGAGTGGTGGCAGCAGTGGCCATGTGCGTGAGCGAAGGTTGCACACTGCGTGGATTTCAAAATGTACTACAAGTGCACGATCACGTTTCGCCGTCCACCATCGAGCCAGTCGATTCACCTCGGGGAAGCATACACAGCACCTTTATGTAAGCAGGAGACACAGAGCGAAGAGTGAGAGCAAGTTGGGGGTGAGGGTGGGAGGCGTGAGGCGGACTCCATACGAGCGACTTCTGTTTGCATGTCAGTCATCTCCAATGTGTAAGAAACCTGAGAGGACTTTTAATTCTGCTGGGTTGCGCGACAAGTCATTGCGTGTTGATTGCCTGTCTGCTGGATGATAATGCATTCATAATTGCATCGTGTTTGTTTGTACAGATTGTCTCCCGGTTGTTCTGCTCCAGTCTGGAATGCTGAATATCAGAGATAATTATCCGAGATAGCCGGCCGCAGTCCGGCAGGCCGACACGCTCTCATCTCCCTTGACAGAGTCCTGTCGGATGTCAGGATTTGAGGAGCTCTGTGGAAACTGATGCGTGGACGTGAGCCCGCTGCAGAGGTCCAGACTGGAGCCTGTGATAGCGTCATATCACCAGTCAACATGCTGCAAACGCTGTGCACCACAAAGAAGGATCTGGCACCTCCTTAAAGAGCTGCTTTTACTGCACACACACTCACACGCGTTGGCTGGTGTACTGGTGTTACGTTGATGCTTCCACCGGTGTCTGACAGAACATATGCTTGCTCTCAGGGAAAAAAAGACATCTCTTCATGGATAGCTGTGCATGAAATAGTGTCCCTGGGTAGCTAAATCCTTGTTATAAATTACATCTTGTGTTGTTTGCTGGATTTTTTTGACCTTCTTCTGGGATGACATATTCTCCGCGCTGTCTAACTGCGAAACTGCTGGTGTCATATCTGCCCTTGTATGTGAGCCACATGTGGCCCAAAGTGCGTAGGTTCTTCATTACATTGTGGTGTGCTTAACAGCGCGGTTAAATGTGTCACAGTCAGGTGGAAAACAGTTTCCCCTGCGCGTTCAGGAATTGAAATAAATGGCATCGTTTTGAGGTTGACCAACATGCACGGCCCTGCGAAGCCGCCCTGAATCTCTTGAACTCACTTTTCGCAAAAAGATTTCAAACATTCACTGAGAATCGATTCCTGGCGGCTAAGAGTCAAGAGACAAATCAGCAAATTAGGGAAAGTGGTTATATGAATGACAACAACCGGCAGCACTGAGATTGAACGCCAACTCAGTGCATCTCAACATGAACACGCTTCTTAAACTCATTGCAGAAAGAAGAAGGATTTACCAACATGTCCTGGATGGCTGTTTCCAGTTTGCAGGTCGGTGAGAGGTTTGTTCATCTACTCCACTAAAAAGGTCTCATTGAGTGTCAATCATCTCACTGAGTGTCAGTCATCTGTTGCTTCATTGAAAGGATGATCTGCTCTCTGATCTGACGACACCCCGAAAACAAGCTAATCAAAATTAAGGATTCACGATCGCTACAAGTGAAGCGAAACCTGTTTTCAAGAGCCTGACAGGTCATTGACTTCTCCACCCGCAGAAAACCACGTCTCCCTTTTAATCTGTTAAACGTCTCAGTTGCAAAGATTTTCACACAGCAGTGACAATTTGTGTCGCCCTTTATCGTGTGTGCATGTAACAGTGTGTACACAGCACATCGCGCATATGTTCCAGCGGCATGCGTGGGAATGCTGCTTAATACAGTATGCAGGATGTGTCATGGGTTGTACGTGTCATCCTGTCTCTTCTCTCTCTCTCTCTCTCTCTCTCTCTCTCCGAGTCGCATTACCTCTCCCCTGCAACCTGCTTTCTAATCAATAACTCATCTCTCGATGTCGATTCCCCTCTACCCCCACAGGAAAACAAACGTCCTTCCACAGGACAAACAAAGAGAGGGGAGGATGAGAGGGGGAGGAGGAGAGGGGGGAGGTAAAGAGGGAGGCAGATAATTGAGAAAATACTGTAAGGCCAATGAAATACCTAAATAGCCTGTTGCAGCGAAGAGGAGGGGAAAAGGTGGAGAGGAGGTGGGAGGCGAAGGCGAGGAGGTGTAAAGAGACAGCGAGGTGGCGAGGTGGAGGAGAAGGATTGAAAGGGTAGCTATGGGATGGATGATTAGCCCCTGTCTCCAAGGTTACTCTTTACAACTGTATCACTGCAGAGCGGTGAGAGGAAGAGCGGGTGGAGGCTGTGGAAGGGTGACACGGACCGTTCATCACGCGAGACCGAATTAAAGAAGACAGAGGCACCTCTTTCTGCCGCTGACCTTCACGTCCAGGACTAATGCCGGCCTTGACCTCCAGACGAAGCTCACCTCCCAGATTAACCACGCCGCCTACGCCGCCGCCGCCAACGCAGCACGAGCACCGGAGCAGAAAACCAGAGACAAATGGCAGCGAGGAGGAGAGTGACATGCGACAGGGCCCACGAGGGGAGAAGCAGGCGGAGAAATCACTTAGATTCCAGCCAACTGAAAGAATTGGCCTTTTCACGAGAAGGGGAGGCAGAAAACGGAAACTTGTTTGCTGCTCATCGTTAGGACTCCCCTCCCCCTCATCCTCCTCAAATCCCCTGTCCTTCCACCAGCTTTTATTTCCCCTCACAGTTCCCACCGCCCGCCCCCTCCACCTTCAATCACAACTATTTTAACCTAACGAGAGCTGAGAGAGAGACAGAGCCCTGCGATTGAGCCGCATGCTTCAGCCTCACTGCGGTCTGTTCCAATCTTAAGTACGTACTCGCTGCTCTACCCTTGAGTCATGTACATACTAGTGTCGGTGAGGTGAAAATGAGAATTGTTAGGCGGTTTTGCATAATCTATTCAGCGCGACCGTTGTCTGCACCCTGGACGGCACGCACGCGAATGGAGGTGGTGTCGCATCAGCATTTTGAAGTTCCAACACATGACTCCTGCAGAAGCGTTTTCCTTTTCCTTCCACCATGCACCGAAGCTCACGCACCCATGCAGAGAACATGTCACACTTTTTTTTTTTTTTTTAAAAACATGCTAATACACATTGCATGAAGCTCGTGCATTTCAGACCTGTATGCTTTAACATGGATTCATCATGCAAAACAGGACAGCGCTTGTTTGCATTTCCAGTTTTTTTTTTTTTTTTTTTTTTTTGCTGCTGCTTCTCATGCACACGCCCACACAAAGGCTGGAGGAGTAATACATAACGTGTAACTGGATTACAATAATCTGATTACAGAATTTACTGAATTTTTGCAGGAAAAAAAAAAAGAAAAGCAAAATTGCTAGATTACCAGCTTTGGGAAAAAAAAGAATAAACGCTTCCTGGTTTACATGTAAAAGCTGTTCGACAGGAAGCGGAGAGTTTATGTGGAGTCAAACAATTCAATGCACCATTTAAACGCTGTAGGTCAGAGAGTCCAGTACAGTTTATACAACTTGTACACTGTGCAGATTTTAATGGAAAAGAAACAAAAATGTCATGTAAGATCTGAGCTGTTTTCAAGTCTTTTGAGGCAAATTTCAGTCCCAGGCCAAAGGTCAAATCCTCAAGGGAAAGTCAGAGTCACTGCTCTTCACATTCAAAGTCATTTACAAGTTTCTCAGGTCTGAATGCAACCAATTCAAACATTTCATCATTTTCCTTTTCAAAGCCGTATTAACTGTGATTGTAACCATGCTAACGGACTCTGGGGATGATCTGATCAGTGTGTTGGTCGCTCCACCTCTCTGGTCCACACTGAACAATTTAATATTCAAAACTCGGTTCATTCATTGAAGCCTTGTTTTTGCTTCAGTTTTCACTCAGCCGGGTCTTAAATAAGTCTCACAGCTTTCAAGGCCGAATCAAATCTACAGCTCCGGCTGAGAGTCATTGATTATGTTTCAGTCCAGATTGCGTTATTGAACAGTTTAAACCTGGACATTTTTAATACTGTACATTGTCCCAATAAGACAAACACACACACACACACACTACATCTGTTTTCTATCATTATTTGTGCTCAGCTGTCGGCAGGTTTGCAGCAAAGTTTAGTGATGGGTTTGTCACTGACTAACATCTAACACTTTCAGAGCTCGGTGCCTTTGTTGTCGATCGACAGGCCGTTAACCGCCGCAGCCGTCATATTCAAATATTAGAGAAAAACAGTTTATTCTTCAAACGTTACAGGAGAATCACTGTAAAGACAGAGTCAATCAATGTTAACTCACCCCAACAACCCCATCCTGCACACACACACACACACACACACACACACACACACAGTAAGCCAATAATTGTAACCCTGAGTCAGGAGCATTCAGAAGCTGACCTCTTGGCAAACCCCCAGCCAGCACGAGCTAAGTGTTCACCGCAGGCTAAACAACATCCCACGAACAACACGCACGCACGCATGTACACACACGGACAATGCACCCACATGAACACAGAGACACGCACACACACGGGCAGACGTGGGGCGCAGGCGTAGGTCAGCCGCTCGGGTCACGATACACACCCTGCAGCCAGCCGGTCCACAGCCTCAGTGTCAAATCAGCTTTAACACACTGACACAATGCTTCGCAAACACACACACTCTGCAACACTGCTGCGGCACACCGAGAAACAAAACTGATGCCGACTGAAGGAAGAAGAGGCTCTCAGCAACGTGGAAGAACATGCACGAGAACCCACAGAAATTCACACACACACACAGGCAAAATAACCTGCAGACAAACAAGTTGCTGTTGCGCTCCAGCGACGTGGCACACACGGACTTCCACTTATTTTCCGTCTTGATGATTTAAGTTAATAGACCTACAGTCGAAAAATAAGAACTCCAATCTCGCTTTGAATTTTTGTGAAAAAACGTTATTTTTATTTCATAAATTTCTCAGTATGGCACATGAACAGAGATTGAATGTTCTGAAAAAGATTTGGCACAGAACCTTGAAGCAGAACAAATCCACCCTCCTCCACGCACACACACACTCTCTCTGCCACACACACACACACACACACAAACAGACACACACCCCTGTGACATGTTCCTCCAGTGTTAATACGTACATCGGTGGTTATAACAGGTTAAAACACAGTCTTAAGAAACAATCACAAGAACAACCATAGTCAATATTGCAGAAGAGAAGCCGAAGCGAAACAAAGAAGCAGATGGAGGCCATGTTTAATTGAACAGAGGGAAGGAAATATCAGAAGCCTTGGTTTGTTGTTGGGTTTGTTTTCCATTTTTCCTGAGAGGGGATCGAAGGGTGCGGGGGGGGCTAACGGGAGCGTGGGAGCGAGTGTGCGCTTGTGCGTGTTTGTGTGGATCCAGGGGTTAATACAGAATCACAAGTTGACATCTAGCTGCAGGGGGGTGAAAAATGGCAGCAGGAGGAGGTGGGAGGGGTGAAACAGGAAGCGTGAGGTAGATAGAGAAGAGCGGAGGAGGGGAACAGGAGGGTTAAGGGGATGAGAAGCACGAGCGGGGGGGTGAGAAAGGGGGATAATGCGAGACGCACTCCCGTGAGCAAGCGAGCATACGAGTATGTGTGTGTGAGTCAGGGAGAGAGGGAAAGGCCGTGACTGAGGCTTTAGCTACATTTCTGAAGGAGAGGGTGAGAAAAGGCAGAGGAGCAGGAGAAGTCAGCCGTGCTCCTCCTCTGCCTTCCCTGGGTCGGGGACAGAGAGGAGTCATTTCCCCTCCGGCGCTGGGTGACATATAAGCACCGCGGCGGCCCTTCCTCCTTCATGTCTTTATCTCTGCCGCACACAGATACACAAACAAGGATACCGTGCGCACTCGAGCGCACACAAGTACGCACGCAACCCACTCGGACGTATGCATAAATATGCATACTTATGCCTCTCGTGCAGATATGACACCGACACAAAGTGAGCGCGCAGAGCTGGGGCCAGTGTGTGTGTATGATATACTACATTCGTGCGCACACACACTCGAACATGTAGATTAAAACCTACATAGATGTGGAGTGACAGGATGCCTCTCAGTGTCATCTTTCATTCCTGCTGTCATCCTCGTTTCTTTTCAATCCAGCTCTCCTTTCTCTTTCTCTATTTCTGTCTGCCCTGTCCTCCCCTGTCACTCCGTCTCCTCTGGGCTCAGAGGGTGGGGAGGCCCGAGGCGACACAGGCTCCACTGCTGCTGAGCCCCGTAAACGTGGCGCAGCCGTGACGGCCGCACAGGAACACGCCGCCGCCGCCGTGCCCCGTGAGCGCCAGGAGTGAAAATATAGCTCGTGAGGTCGGTTTCATATAGACTGGGAGCAGAAATGAGAGAAGACATGAAATGAGGGTATTAAGGGCCAAACCGGATAAATAAATCAGCACCAATGAGAGAAGCAGCATGCCTCACTGGCTGACATGAGTGGGTGGAGACAAAAAAGGGTAAAGAAAAATCAATACGTCCAGTAAAAGTTTATTTCATATTGATGACTGTTTACAACTGTTTCCTGCTTTTTAAAAAAAAAAAAAAACTTATTTCACCAGGAGGATGTAGCAGCTCAGCTGGGGAGGCTTATCTGGGTCAGGGCTCATTTCTGCTCCGGCTTCAACCTCTCTGAGCCCAAACAACTCGTGACCCCCGCTGCTGACGCCGGGTTTGACCTCACGTCCTCCGGGGCCTCCGCCACCTCGGCTGACAGATACGGGTGAGACGGCTCCATTATCAAACCAGCAGCTTATATCCATATGGCTGTCGCTATCTGCTCGCCGCCCTCCATACGCTGCTCCAACCAGACCTGAATTTACACTTCAAAGTGTGGAAATGTGCTCTCTGGCCCCCGCCCAGCTTCAAACAAACATCAGACACAGCAGAGTGTGATTATGATGCCGAGCCAAGGTGCCCATAAACAGTAAATCTAGGAGCCGGGCCGCTGTGGATGGGGGGGAATGTGCGTTTGGAAACTTAACTGTGAGCCCGTCCCCCGAGAGGAGCACAGCTGCTGGGTCAGCACATCCTTTAATAGTTACGGATGGTTCAGGACAACACCAGTCCCCGAGTCCGCTCACATCACAGAGCTGGAGGGGAGTTTTCCACAGCGCTCCGGGGCACAAAGTTGCTCCAGAAGAATGTTTCCCAAATCCCAACACGAGCCGCAACATCCCAGATTGTTCTCAAAACACGAATCTGTAATTGAAAGCGCAATATGGCGGCAGTCGGATGAAAACCTCGCACAGCCCCAAATGTCAGCTTTTCAGGATCTAAGAAAAACAGCCTTCTTTTGAACTTGCCACTTTTTTTTTTTAAAGTTTACCCCACGGAGTTGTGAAAAGGTTCCAGCAGCACCGAGGGCTGCGGATAGAAAAACGTCCACTGATGTTTGAAAGTGGAGGTACGAGGTTTTCACTCGACGACACTGATACCCTCCTTTATAAAGCATTCATGAGAAGCTCTGTGTTAAGCAGCGCTCCAGCTTTACTATTCCCATTAATCAGTGCTTTACAATTACATGGGCTGTGAGCGTGTCCCATTTTACTATTTCAGTGACTATGTGGATTTTTCTCAGTTTTCCTCTGAGCCCGCTGACCCACAGCTGAGTGACACAGAGCAGATCGTCATCTGGGACGAGACGCCGCTCATCGCTCTCACGTCACAGCCCACACGCGCCGACAATCCCCCTCCGACTCCACGCGGCTCGTCGCAAGACGGCCCGGACGGACATCTTGTGACCGACGACACGGTTACCAAGGCAACAAGGAAATAAGCCACGTGCTAATGTTCCCGGGCCGTTCCCAAATTAAGGACACCTTCACAGGATATAAAGCAGGCGCACGTCAACTGAAGCACAATGGCAGCGGCTGAGAGGTTTGTGTTCACCTCCAATGCACTCAGCTGCAAATTGTTTAAGACAGCCCCACCTCGATCGATAAATCACTCAGTGTCACAGTGTGTGTGTGTGTGTGTGTGTGTGTGCATTGTTACATGTGCACATGCTCGTGTGTGATAAGGTTTGATAAGTGGCTTCAGGGCAGGGTTTGCACAGCGATGACACAGAAAAATTTCAGTGTGCATCACATCTCAAGCTCCAGCAGAAGCGACATTGCAGTGACGAAAAAAAAAAAAAAAAAAAAAAGCAGCTCCTCATTCTCTCATAATGTGACTGAACAGAATGACCCGGGCGTCTAAAAAAACTGGTGCCATCAAATCGGCCTTGGACCAGCGTGATGGTGATGAAACCAGCCCCTGACTGCCAAACATCCCACAGCAGAGGCACAGTGAAGCATAGCGAGACAGGGCTGCTGCTGCTGGGTGGAGGGGGGGGCTCGGTGACACAGTGGCACACAAAACACTGCTGCACTTAACAGAATCACAGCAGCCATCATGTGAGGAGACAAGCTGCAACGTTTGGCTCTGCTCACACCAACCGTCTTGATGGCCGCGTGAAAAATAATAGCAATAACGATGCATATAAATTACAGCGGTTAGATACGTTTGGCCTCTGCAAAGGGGAGAAAATTAGCAGTGGCGCCTGAGCACATGCATCATTGACACCATGTGTATCAATAATGCATCGAGCTCTGCTGTCGCTTCGATGCCATTTTTAAGGGGGGGGGGCGACAGAAAAGAAATTAAGCAGCGTGGCGCTCACACAGGGCTTGTAGTGCTGAGGTTAACATGTGTGCAACACCGCCCTCAGGGAGCGGCGCAAGTGTGGCCGTGGTTTCCAACGCTGCCGGCCACAGTGAGCGGGAGGCTGCACCTGGATCGGCCCTTAAATCTGTGGTAACACAAACCTCACCCGCCAATGGAGAACAGCCCCGAATCACTTCACTTCGTGCATTACGATTATGACCAAACTTGCATCGCTGTCAAGGTGATTAACCATAAATACAGCGGCTGAAAATGCACATTAAAATCACTTAAGCTTCACCAACAGGTGTTTCTGTCCAATATAGATGAGCCAGGGCAACGCAATAAAAACAAATGGCACAATCCAAAATATTAACCTTGACGTGAGGTGAACCAAAGCCGCCACTAGAGTTGACCCTTGACCCCCAACTTGTTGTGGATTGACAAAGAGCTAAAAGGCTGAAAGGAGAGGCCGGCCTGAGTGAGCAGACCTGACAGAGAGAGAGAGAGAGAGAGAGAGAGAGAGAGAGAGAGAGGGGCGAGCTGCTTAAGCGAGAAAAAAAAATCCTGTTTTTACTTTAAGTGTCAGTGAGAGGATCATAAAAGTAGCCTGAAGCAGAGAGACAGACAGAGCTGGTTTGAACTGGGGATTTAAAATGGAGGTCTGACCGCCCCTCCTCTCTCTTCCCCTCCTTACACAACCTAGCGAGCGTAAGCCCACCTGAACACGCACGCACACACACACACACTGAGCAGTATTGCATCAACAATGGTGTAACATCTTTTGCCATAAACAGCGCACCGCTTCAAATGTCCTGATTTCTTTGCCTTATACAACAGGAAAACAGGCATTTTATAATCCAGAGTAGCACACACACACAAGCACACGCACACACACACACACACACATATTCTGGTGTTTTTCACCTATTCCCTGAATGGGTGAACGAGCGGGTCCCTTCCTGCACAGTAAACACAGCATTTCCATTAGAGTGTTGGGAGTGTGTTCAGCGCTCTGTGACTCAGACACTGCAGCACTGTGACTTTGTGTCTCCGGCTCAGACGCCGCTCTCTCTCTCTAACACGGAGCCTCAATAACATGGCCTCTGGTTTGTGCCACTTCACAGGAGCTATAGGGGCGACACAGTGCTTTTCCAAAGTGATGAGCTACTACAGGCGATAGGCAGGGCACGCGCTATCTGAGGAATTAGGGGTAAATAGCTTTTGTAACAGTCCTTGCTTTCAGCCACTGATGTACACAAAACTGACACACACACACACACACACTCGTACCCACAAGCGTGCCCACATGATAATTTCTCCGTTATTTGCACACACAGAGGCAGATGAATATGTAAATAACTTGTGAGGGGAATATGGATCCCTTGTGCTGGGAAAGGAATATGTTAATGACTGATGCAGGGTGTGAGTGTTAATCACAAGTGTAGGGTGCATAAATGCGTTTAAGCAATGGCGTGGGGCCTATGCAAATTGAATGCATAGGGGGATAACGGCGTGGAAATCGCACGACAGGAAGTCAGCGGTGTAAGAAATGCAGTTGCTGGTGCAAACAAATCAAGCACATTAACGAGGGAAAACATCTAAAAGATGGATGCACACATGGATGGGATCCTATACTGTCTGCCGCCGTCTGTTTAGCATTCGAAACCCAAATCAAGACGCTGTGATAAGGGCTGTCGCAGCAGCAACAGTTGCCAGGGAAACCTGATGGCAGGATGCTGAGGGTTTAGAGGGGGAGGCCGGAGGAGGAGGGGGGGGGGAGCGTGCGAGGACATGGGTACAATGCTCAGGTTGATTTGCTACCATTGAAGAAACACCGGCCGGCTCGTCGAGATATGGCACCTAAAGGGAACGTGAGTGACAAGGGGCGACGGGGCGCCGTACGAGACGCCGGCGGTGGCGCGTTTTGTCTGAGCGTGTAGTCATGGCAACGAGGTGTTGACACGGCGCAATCGCACTCTGAGCAACCATGATGGCGATGACATTCAGGAAAGCACAGAGCGAGCGTGAGTGAGGCCTGTAAACCAGAGCAGGGCCTTTCCTGTCCCCCTGTGCAGAACAGAGCCGACCGACTCACATTCGCCGCGTCTCATCTCAAGCAGAGCCGAAGGGATACGAAACAGTGATACCACAATTAAAGTTGGTCGGAACGGAAAAGGGAAAAAAAAAAAAAAGAAAAATAGCCACCAAATTTCACAGACTTCCACTGCCATTTTATGTGCCAGGTTTTTTTAATTTTCAAAGTGACCTCTGCTAACAGAACATCTCTCATAATTATAACCAGTGTAATTAGCTAATTATAATAACAATAACAATATTACAATAAAGATAACACTTGATTTAAAAAAACAGAAAATAATCAAACTAGATAAAAACCCAAAATGAAAAACACTTATCATAATAATTTTGTTTTTTAAAAGAGATCTATAAGGTTCTATATTTTTTCATTTAATTGTCCTTTATCTTTAGAAAAACTCCACCCACCGCTGTGATACTGCGCTGTATGTCACCTCCTCCTAAACGAGCTTCGCTTACCTTTAAAAACGCTCGGCAACGCCTGTCGTCCATTTAGCTCCCTGCTGCCATGAAATCCACTCACACACGATAACACTGAGATACAGTTGTGAAATAATCCCCTGCAAAGGAGCAGTCTTCATCAAAGGTTCATGTCCTGTCTTTAATGCGTGATAACATGAGGCGTCCCGACTGCTGGAGACATCAGAGCGGACGAGTCAGTGAGGGCTGGACTGAAGGAAGCCATTTTGAGGGCCAGGTTATTTCCTGCTGATGCACGTGGAGTTGGCCGAGTCCGTCCCGCAGCCGTTCATTAGTCCAACAGGATCAGACAAAACAACTTCAGTGTCATTTACAAATGAAAAAAAAATGGACTTCTCAGCTATTTGTAGGCACAAGTAGGAATAATAATAGTCATGTGAGTGATAATAATGATAACATAATAACAATAATGTGCCATCTTCATGTTGAAACCGAATGTTGAGGAAATCTTTTTGAGTCGTATGTACAGTAAAATATTTTACTATATCGTTCAATCATTAAATGAGCATTATGACAAATAAAGCTAAATCTTGTTATCATTATCACCATCATGATCATTATTATTAATACTGTAGCGATACTGTACCAACCGATGAAGAGCCGGAGTCAGTATTTTAAAGACCTCCCTCCTCCGATGACCCTGTTGATGTGATGCGACGGGAGAGGGGGGGAAACACTTGTGTGTGTGCGGCTACAAAAAAGTCAAGACCAAAATAAATTCACTCAAACACTTTGCCAGCTCCCGATGCCACTTCTCCAACGCGCGTCCTTACGCAGTCGGAGCGGCCATCTTGTTCCAAGTTCGGAAAAGTCGTAAGGGAGGGCCACTACAACAGCTGTGTGGTTTTTTTTTTTATATATTCTTCAGACGTTGTAGTTTTCAGTCAGAAGCTCGATAAAGATTCTTTATAATTTATTTCTTTGAATGAAAATATATTTACGGTATATATAATATGTACTTTCGTCCTTTTTTTATATCTCTCATTGTCCTTGATGCCGTGGGATTTGTCTTCTCCCACGATAAACCGCTCTGTTTCTCTCCTCCGTCAGAGAAGACAGTAGCCAGGAAGGTGTAAAAGGGAGAAAGTGAGAAAGTGAGAGTGAAACCACTCTGAAAAACCGTTGTTGTTCTGTCTCTGTGGTTCTGGTCTGATCCTGGACAGAATCGCTGCGCTGCTCTAATTTTGCTTTCTCTGATTTGTTTTAGTGCTTCCTGGAAACCTGGGACCGTGACGCGCACCCAAACCATTGTTTGTTATCCAGCGCCTCTGCCAAACACTAATCTGACAACATGTTCAATGGCCAATATTATGTCTCCCTCCAAATATATACACTCAATGTGTCTGGAAATATACGAAGCGATCTGTATAAAACCTAGAGAGGCTCGTTGCACATGTGTATTATTCAGAGCTTTCCACTGCGATCGTGGAGGCAAATGAAAAGAGTTGGCTCGATCTCGGACTTTGGCAAAGACGACAGCAGGTTGCACGGATAACTGAATGATTCTGATGTTTGTGGTCGTAAATGTTTGTGTCTGATTACGTTTGAAAGTATGTGCAGACGCTACTGGTGGGACTAGTGCTGATCAGATACTGTCCTCTGCCTCCTTCAGTTTTCCTATCTGCTTCTCTCTGTCAACAGATTGACAACACAAAGCAGCGACTATGTGAAATATAATCTTTTCTGGAATCTGTCCACCAGGACAGTAGGCTACAATCAGTCTCATATACTCGGTCTCACAGGCTCTTTCTGTCTCACTGTCTCTATCCGGCATCTCGTCTTTCTTACCTCTTACTTCCACTCTCACTTTTACTCAAATTTGAGTCTCTTGCACATTTTCCTTGGAGCCGCTCTTAAAAAGCAGGGGCTCGTTCTGGCTTTTCCCCATAAGGCCTTTCAGAGAACTGTGGAGGCCCAGCTGGGGCAGGGGCACAGGGGAGGGCAGGGTGCCGCCCGTGGGCGTCCCTCCACTGGTGGAGGTGGGAACCTGGGAACAGGATATGGACGTGTTCTGAGACTGAGAGCAAGGTGAGGGGTTGTTGTTGTTGTTGAGGCCCACACCAGGGCCCGTGCCCAGGCCCAGGCCCATCATGTTGTTGTTGAAGTGATGGGTTTTGTAGTAGTGGTTGAGGTGCTCCGATCGGGCCAGGTTTGGCAGGTTCACGATCTCTGGGTGGTGCAGCCGGAGGCTCTGGCCTCCTCCTATTCCACTGCTCCCACTCTGCGTCATGGTGGAGCCTCCTGAGATGCCGCTGCCTCGCCCGCTGGCCCCGGCCCCCAGCTCGTCCTCCACGTTGATGATCTCAATGGCGCGAGCGGGGCCGTGGTGTTTATGCAGCTGGTGCTGCTTCCTCAGCTTGTAGAACACCACCAGCATCACCGCTGCCATGAAGGTAATGGCTACGAAGCAGCCAATGATGATCTTGGTGGTCTTCATCACATCGTCCAGGCCTGAGAAGCCTGGCTCCGTGATGGGCACAGTGAAGGTGGGTCGGGTGGCCCGAGGAGAGGAGGAGGACCAGCCGGCTGACAGGGAGGAGGCCGTGGTGGGAACGCCCTCCGGCCACAGGTGACCCGAGGGAGTGGGGCCAGGATGAACACGGATGAAGGTCTCGTTGATGGCTACTAATGCAGAGTCCTCATCTCCCGGGGTCTCGACTGTTTCCACAGTGACTGTAGTGAAGTAGGTGTAGTTGACGCTGGCGTCGGCAGCAGTGACATTGAGGACAGCAGTTGCTGTGGTATTGCCGGCAGCATTGGTGACCATGCAGGTGTACTGGCCCGTGTCTCGCAGAGTGACATTTGTGAAGTTGAGCGTGCCATCATGCAGGACTGATATCCGCACCCGATAAGAGCCATGGGTCATTAAAGTGCCATTAGGGGTGATCCAGTTGACAGATGTCGTGGAGGTGCTTGTGCGACACTTGAGCTCAGCAGCCATGCCCTCTGTGACATTGAGGTCTGTAGGTGGCTCCACGATGACGGGCGCATAGCAAGTGAAGTGGCTCTGGTCGAGCTCTCCAATGTACTTGCCCTTTAAGAACGGGGGAGCGTGGCAGCGGGCGCAGCAGGTGGTGTTACTGGGCACCGTCTCTTTCAACCACCAGCTAAGCCAAAGCACATCACAGTTGCAGATCCAGGGGTTGTGGTTAAGGTGTACTCTCTCCAGCTGGTGAAGGGGAGTGAAGAGGTCATGGGGCAAAGAGTGCAGGGAGTTATGGGACAGGTTAAGCTCCTCCAGGTTTTTCAGGTCATCGAAGGCATTGCGCTCGATGACGGACACCTGCGAGTGCATGAGCCACAGCTTGCGGAGAGACACCAAGCCCTGGAAGGAACCGGGTCGGATGATCTCCAGCCGGTTCCCTGACAGCTCCAGCTCCTCCAAACGCACGAGGGCCGTCAGTTTGGGAATGTCCTTCAGCCCGCACATGCCCAGGTTCAGGTATCGCAGATTGATGAGGCCAACAAAGGCCGCGTCAGAGATGAAATCCAACTTCTTGAGCTCACCCAGGTCCAGGCGACGTAGCGAGGGCACGCGGTGGAAGGCATAGCCTGGCAGAGTCTCGATGGGGTTGTTGCGCAGCCACAGCTCCCGCAGCTTGCTGAGGTACTCGAAGGCATGTGATGGCACCAGTGTGAGGCGGTTGTCGAAGAGCTCCAGCGTGTTGAGGTTGGGGAGGCCATTGAACGCTCCGACTTCAATCTGACGGATCTGATTCTTGGACAGCTGGAGGATCTCAAGGTGCCTCAAGTGCTTGAAAGTGTCTGACTTGATGACCTGGAGGGACAGACAGTGACAGTTATTGTACAACATGTAGAATAAATAGCAGAAGTTTCATGTAATTATATTTGACAATGGAAGGTTTTGGATAAAGTTTAACTATACTAACTAACACAGTACAAAATATGAATTTCTCTGTCGTGTGTTATCATTTATAAGGTTTGCATACTGTATAAACTTTCCTACAAATTTTATTTACACGCAGACACGCAGCTGATGTAATATTTTTAAATTCAAAGAATATGCAAAACATTACAAACTCATGGAGAAAAAAAACACACAAACCCAAAATGTTGTCAATGAATGATTCAAAGGCACAAATATGGCTGAAGGCAGCTTTAAATAAACAAACCATACAAATATAAATAATGTATTTCTCTGCTCGTGACGGGGACAGTTGACCCTTCCACCCCACTGACTGTCACTGCTGTCTGCAGGGGACGGTGAGCTTTTCACACACACTCCCACTGACTCGCTGACAGCGACATGAGACAGATAAACGTTCGTCTGGCAGCCTCTGTTTTGCCTCCATGATGGTGCCTCTATCTCACTGATGTACTGAGGGTTATAATAAGTGCATTGATGTTGAAAATAGTGGCTGTGCGGTAAAACCCAAATCTTTAACCTGCTAACGAGAACAGTAGTCTTGTTATGAAGATTCCCTTATCTTAGATGTTATTTCAATACCAAAATGTTGTGTAAATTGAAGAAATGTCTCATATATTTTGTAGTTGAATGCATAAATTCAAAAAACTATCAAGTGACAAAAAGCAGGTGTTAAACACTTGTCATTACATCTCTGAGCAGGATGGTGAACCTCCTGTAAACCCAGTCCCGTCTCTAACCCTGAGCTTATTTTAGTGGCTGCTGCCGACGCTGAAGTGCTTTTCACACTGTTGTTTCAGTGAGACTCAGGGGACTTTCTACTGACACGTTATAGTCCCTTGATAATACGTTGATTATCAGTGTTGGACTATTCACTTGAAGTGTCACCGCAAATCACCAAAACTGCGACACTAAATTAATACGTTTTTAAAAATATCTAACTATTCTGCCTGACACTTTTCTTTCATCAAATTTTTTTTAATAAAAGAACAAGAGATGCTTGTCTGCAGGAAGTTGTGGAGAAACATGGCCGCCACGGGTCCTGGACAGCACACGCCGGCGCGGTCCAGCCCATTTGGTGAGAAGTCAGAGATACACAGCTCGTGAGCGCGACTAAAAGCCCCTTAAATCTCTGATTGTTTGAGATATGTGTGTCCAAAGGCCTGTGTGAAGCTCACAGAGCCTCCTGGAGTCAGGCCATCGCCTCCTCTGTATGTAGAGCAGCAGTGGGGGGGAGTCGGCAAAGACGGGGGAGAGAGGGGGGGAGGGTGGGGATGTTAAGAGGGGGTGGGAGCTGTCAAGGCTTTACTCTCAGGGTACTCAGTGAAGGAAAAAATAAGCCAGAGAATCTAGGATGCCTTCAGGTGTTAAAACATTTTTAGATTTTTAATCATTTCAAGTGGGGCTGCAGGATACAACAAAGCGAATCGGAATTTGTAGGCTAAAAACGAAACGCGACGAATATTGTTTTTATTTCTTTAATTCCTCCTTCGTGTGAGCTGCATCTCTCAAGACCCCACACGCCAAATCATGTGTCCCATTTATGCTCCGTTAACGTCACATAATGTTTAATAAGATGTTTTCTCCGAGGAGCGCGTCCGTACGTCGCCTCGACGAGAGGATGCGCCGGACGACTTTAACAACGTTCAGGGTGCTCGTTGTTTTTCCTTTAGAGGAGATAAAATATAATGGAATTTAAACTCACAAAAGAACAAAGCGCCGTCCGCAACATTAGGAGAGATCCAATTACTTCAAATGCTGCTGCAAAGAGTAAAATCAACCCACACTGTTTATAAATGTAGATTCATGTGCTTTGTATCGATGGTCTGTGGTTAAATGATCTTCCCTTGCAGCTGTAAAGCCACAAAACGCCGTCTAGGGACTCCAGATAAATTGGTAATGCATACAAAAGGCAGCACGGTGTCATGGAAATATGCCTTGCTTTCAATTCATAAAATATTCCCTCAGTTCAGCAGAGGCTTAAGTGCCTTTTTCTACCATTACTGCCGCTTACGTTTCTGTCTTCCCTCCGAAGTTTCTAAGAGAAAACCTGTATCAACAAGTTAATCCTAACATCCACAACTGGCTGCAACAGCAACTGTTCCCTCTGATTACGAGCACAGACAAGTGTTTAAGACACATGTGTTAAAGTCTGTGCGTGAATTTATTCATGTGCTCTGTGAAGCTGCTACTTTTCCATCAATAAACAGCAACGATTGGAATAAAGGAAATCAATAACCGAATTAAGACGTGTCAGTAGGTTTTGTGCTGAAAAGAATGACATGTTTAAAATGATTCTCTGGTTAATTTATGCTGCGATGTAGCTGTCAATAAAAACCATGACCTCCAGGAAATCATCATGAATAACAACCAGCAATCCTAAAAAAAACGATATTGTTCGACGACCATTAAATTGCATGTCTTGTTGTGACACGTGTCTCTCTCTCGTCATGTGATCTGTATTTCCACGCAAACTGTCCCGTATGAAATGCACAACACAAGTCAACACAGTCATGACGTGATGCAACGAGCGACTTCCTGCCGCCGATATTCACCTGTATCGAGTTCTCCTGCAGGTTGAGGTATCGCGTGTTGACTGATATGCTCTCGGGCACCTCCTCCAGGTTCTGCCTGGTGCAGATGACTCGGCTGGCCTGGTTGGAGCAGGTGCAGAGGGAGGGGCAGGACGAGGCGGCTCCCACCGACTCCGGCCCGGGGAGGAGGAGCCGCAGTAGCAGCTGGGCCAATAGAAAGAGGAAGGGGGAAGGGCCGGGAAGGCAGGTCAGCGTGGCGATGCGCATGGCAACTGGGACATGACCCTGCTCTTTAATCCGAAGGTACAGGTGAGGTGACTCCACGCTGGTGGATTTGTGAGAAGATTTCCCCTTTGGTCCTCCAGTGGCAATTTGTTCTTTCTAATTCTGCATCCTCCGAGATGTTTTTTGTCCTCCGTCGATCTCTGTGTTTTCTCCTCTTGTTTTTTGAACATAGAAATATGCAGATAAACAGATGTTATTCCCCCTTTTTTTTTTTCTCGTGTTGTCTGGGGATTTGAGCGAGGCTTTTTGTGAAGTGAGAAGAACCCAGGAGTTACTGTGGAAGAACAAAAGAGAGAGAGACAAAGAGAGGGAGAGAGAGAGCAGATATTAAAGAGAGAACACAGACTGCGCGCCGTGTTTTCACCAACAGAGAATGAACAGAACAAATAACAGGTAGACATCTACAGTATAGCTTATCATGGGAGGGATTGTCAAAAAATCTTTGAGAAGCATTAGAACTTCTGTGTCACTGCTCACATCAAATCCCACATAATCCCTGAGCAGACATTTCGTCAGAAATCAAATCCTCACACCGAGGGCAGGTGGAAGCCGATTTCTGTAATTAACGGTTCAAGGAGGTGGAAATATGGAAACACACAATCAAAAGTAGGACAGCGAAGTATTTCTGTCTGTACAGGACGGCAGGTAGCATGTAGACATGGATAAATCACAGAGACATGAATGTTTGAGAAAATGAGCAGCATCACACACAATCGAGCTGAAACAATGAACAATGATCGACAACGATGGGTTGAAATGACAATAAATGACTGTTTAGGTCCCATCACAGGTTCCACAGGCAGATTTTAAATAGACGTTATGCAGTAATTTTCATTATCACACTTTTATAAAAATTGATTATTATATAGTCAATAAAATGGAAAAGTGACCTTTGCTCACCTGTAATTCAGGTTCATACATGAATAAGTGATGAGACCACGTTACAAAAAGAATCAGCTCGATCAGACACGTGTGTTCACTTTATTGAACAGTTACTTATCAGTGAAGCTTCAACAAATTTACCCAAAGTGTCGACAGTGAGCTGATGGCAATAAAAAGCCCAGCAGAAATGACTTCAGTTGTTAAGTTAATTTACAAGACATGAAAGGAATCAATAGCAAGTTTTCAAATTTGTGAAGGTTTTGACGATTCATTACTTATGTTTCTACTTTAAATGATTAATTCATTATTAAAATAGTCACAGGTTTGATATTCGGTCGAGTGATCAGCAAATCATTTTAGCACTAATTAGGTTTTTAAAGATAAAGGAAATAAGACATGTACATTATACTGTGTTCAACCAAATAATCTCCACATTCAATCAACATTAATAGAAAGATAACCTCTGGAAAGTAAGAATCAAGTTTCGGATCTGTAGAACAAAATGGAAACTAACGTGAACAACAGAACATATTTTCTTTTCTTCATATTTTCATTAATCAAAATCTGGAGAACGACGCTGTGGCTCAAGTACTTTTGGGCTTAAACCACAAACTAATTCCCTTTTTACGAAGTTTGAAACGATATTGGGTTCAATGCAAATGAAGCTAAAACTTCAGGTCAGGTTTCTTGCAGGTGCTAGATGATGGAATAATCCTCCTCAGTGAAAAACATGGACACTGTGAGGGGAAGCAACAGGGTTTGTGGGACAGGTGGTCTTAGCTTTGAGGACCATCAATAACACCACTGGTGTGAGATGGAGGCTTCCAGTCATCTCATCTGTTAACGCTAATTACACCGAGGTAGAACAGATAACGCGACAATGATGCATCGAGGTTTGAACATGCTAACTCTTACAAACCATGACAACAATGAGAGCGGTGCCACTTTCTGCGGACGAGCAGGTGGGACTGAAATGTTAACGTGGCTCCTGTACGAGCGCCGCGTCGCTCGAGCTCCAGGGGCTGGAGGACGGTGGCGAATGGTGCAGTCTACATTAACACTAATAGATGGGCAGCTGAAGTCAGGCTCCACCAGCCTGGAGAGGAAGAGAGCGTCTCTTCCCCTCTGCAGGTTATTTAGACCTGAGGAACCTTAATAAGGGCATCCAGCGATCGAGATACGGTTATTAATGATGATGGTTGTAATGATGGGACTTTGACACGCAAACTCATTTGACACGCAGAGCATCCTCACTTTGGCTCAGTAAGAAAGGAGACGAGGGGAAGAGAGAGAGAGAGAGAGAGAATGAGAAGGAGAGGATTATTAATCTGATAGATGACTGTATGGCTGCAGGCAGAGAAGGGAATTATCAACACTACAGTAATAGATGAATACTGAACAGCTGCAGAGAGCGGGCCGGAGAAAGAGAGAGAGAAAGGAAGAGATGGAGATGGAGACAGATGGAGGGAAGGTTGAGCGAAAGCAATGATGAGGGATAAAGAGCCAGAGAGAGGTATAAATAGTGGGAAGAGCAGAAAAGAGATCAGTAGTAAAAGAAGGATAGAAAAAAGTGGAAGAGGGAAAATGGGGAGGGAGAGAAGAAGAGACACATTAATATTAATAATCTCAGCGAGAGAGAGAGAGAGAGAGAGAGAGAGAGAGAAAGAGGGGAGAAGGGAGGGAGGCTCAATAGAGAGATGAATATAAAACAGACAGAGATGGAGGGAGGGGAATGACAACACGGAGACGCATATAAAACAGAGAGCGACGGAGAGATGGAGGCAAAAGACAATACAGAGGGATGAATATGAAACAGGTGGAGATGTAGAGGGAGGGAGGGAGGGAGGGAGGATGGGCGGGGGCGAGTTTGATCAATAACGCGTACGCAGTAGTTCAATGACATTAAAACACACACAAGGACACTGTGATAAATCATATTGGCAGCAGCATCTCTGGTCAGACAGAGCAGGGCACCGGTGGGAGAGAGACAACGACTGCAGCGACTGCATCTGCAACATCTGCATCTGCAACATCTGCAACGACTGCAACGACTGCAGCTGCACCGATGCATCAGTCATCAGGGACGGCGGCGGCGGCTTGTGCTGCCCTGCAAACTCTCCTCCTCTGTATCCCGACATGCGGCGGCGGTGGCGGCGCCGATGGATAAAGAGGCACTCAAGTGTTATTTTTGGATCAACTCTCACCTTTTTATGTATTTTAATTTCTAGCCACCTTTTTTTTTTTTTTTTTCCTTGCCAGCGAGAACTAAGTGCCAGAGCTATTTCAGGTAGACAGCATCTGAGCAGAGTTGGAAGGTGCAAAGAAAAAGAGAAGAAGAAGAAGAAGAAGAGAGCTGGTGGAGGCTGAGGTTAAGATGCTCAGATGTTGGAGGGGGGGTGTGAGTCCACAGAGGAAGCCGAGACCAGTTGGAGCTGACAGCTGGTTCGAGGCTGCTTGATTGTATCCTGACTCTCTGCTGTCACTGTCCACATGGTACAATAGTCTCTACCTGTAACTCTCCCTCCTCATCCTCTCTCTCTCTTCTTCCTTCCTCTGTCTCCCCTGATATTACCTGCACCTCCTTCCTCTCGACTACTACTGATTTCCTGGACCTCCGCCTCCCTCCCCACGCGGTGCACTGCACTGTGCAGTGACGGGGGTAAACGCTGCAGTGGCCTCACAGTTTGGTGAAAGATTAACCTTCAACATTGATGCATATTAACCCTTAACCCCCCCCAACCCCAAACTCTCCTTCCACCGCACACAAACACACTGCAGCTTCCTTTCCCCCCTTTGCTCTCTCTCTCTCTGCATTCAAATCTTAGCCAACAGAGTTACCATGGTTACCTATTCACCACAGTCTCCCACTCCGTCCAGCTGTATCCCACCAACTCCACATCCACCCTCTCCTCCTCCCTCATTAGCACCCTATACACACTCATATACAAATGGCACCGACCAAACACGAGCGTGACGGACACCCACACCAGAAACCGTGAGGCTGCGTTACACAAGGCCGCGTTACGGTTTTCAGCAGCGTGGACGACGATGAAGATGATAAAGATGATGATGATGCTGTGATTTACAGTGAAGGACAGCACACTTTAATTTGGACCGGTGTGACGCCACAAGTGACAAGAAAGCACAAATCACGAGCGCAGAGGTCAGGGTCACGTTTCCTGTGAGTCATGGTTTAGTGACAAAATTTTTAAAAAAAAGTAAACTGACATTCTGGCAAGAGAAAATAAATTATTTTCATTTCATCCAAATTAACGACCAAATAAGTTGTTTGTCCTGAGTTTCATCGTCTTCATCATCATCAACTCATTCGTGTTCATGTTCAGATCAGTTACAAATCACTGTTGAAAGATGAATAGTACATAGTTTTTGTTCCCTGAAGCTTTAAAGTTCCTCCTCACTTAAATTTTTCTAACTGTTCTTCACCATGATGGTCGAGCTTCACTGTGCAGACTGATCTCTGTGTTTGACACTCGAAGGCTGTTTTCATTCATCTGCTCAAGGAGGAAAGTTAAATCTCCGTTAAAGACGTATATGTACAAACTTTTCCAGTTTGGAGGCCAATCACAGTTTAATATTGTCCACATCAATGTGTGACCCAGCGATGTGGAAACACCAGTGCACAAACACTGAGGATGGATTTTAAGTGAAGCAACATGTTGTTTTCCAGTTAAACTTGTAAAAGATTTCAATTCATTTTTATTTTATCCAGAAGTTTTCTCAGGACACTTTAAATATAAAGCAGGTTGAGACTATAACATTATTCACAGAGACCTGACAATTCATAGATTCTGGATTTTTCTGGGTCGATGTTGTTTGTTGAAACTATTGAAACTGAACTTGAATCAGACAGATTATTTTTCTAAACAGAGTATGTTTTATACTGTATGTGTTTGAATGGGGTCTTTGACTTGTTGCTTAATTGGTCACAAATATTTAATATTAATAAAAATACTCAAGATATGAAACCAAATTTTCAGGGTCGATAACTAAAGCTCATATATATATATATAGTGATGGTTATGTTCACTTTTTCTCTGCAGCTGAAAGCAGCCATTATTTTTCATTAATTTCGATTTGGTCTGAAAATCATTTACTGTACAAAAATTGAAAGAACTAATTGCATCACAGCGAAGAACAAGTCTGCATTTATTTCTGCCAGTTACGTATATTATCAGTGATTTGTGATGCAAGTTAAGCTCAGATTGATTTGAAAAGCTTTAGCTCACGACAGTCGTGTGAAAATGAAAGGAGGATCTGTTCAGTGCGATGGACGACATCGAACAAGTTTTAAAAGCACATAGCTAATTGCTTTGTCTTAAATATGGGAGCAGCAGATTCTTGGGACAATCAACTCAGTTCAATTCACGACTTGCAAAATGATTATTTGGGATGTAAAGTGTAAAGATTTGTAGCAGATAAAGCTAAAACACACAGAACAACTCGCACAGTCCTTCAAACGTGACGACAGAAATAATAAACTCGTGCTCTTTCCCCTTTCTTCTCTTTAATCGTCGACCCCGAATGTTCCCAGCGTTTCCTCTCAGATTCCCCCGAGCTTCAAAGAGGAGCTTCCAAGTTAAATAAAACATTTTTCCCACACTGTTAGACAACATTACATATACAGTAGTCTCAGTTGTATGAAATATTAAAATTCAAGACTGTTTTTTTAAAGATGTATGATTACTTCAAATGAAGAATTCTAGATGTCCTGTGCATCATTTTCACTCGCACAGTGCTTCCCTGTAATTCAGTCTGACATATCAGACATCTTTAGGAGCTTGACAGGAATCTAAAATGAACTTTTGTGCATCTGAGCGATGCTCGGTCGCTCAATACGCTCGACTTGCCAAAGGCTCCGAAGAGGTTAAAAGACCCCCATCTTCATGTTTTTGATCCGAGCTGCAATGATGTATCCTGCGAATTTTATTTCATAAAGATTTATGCCAGCCTCTAAAGGTCGGGTAATTGAGTTTGGATAATTTTACCCTCCACCACGTCTCTACCTGTGACCACAGAGCCGTAATTTAAGAGAGGAGAGTCGGGAAAAGGAGCAGAAAAAGGATATTTCCTCTCTGTGCACCAGGAGAGAGCGATCATCAGCAGATTATACCGAGCATGAACGGCCCGTGCAGCAGATGGTTAGACGCTAACTTCTCCAACTGATCCAAAGAGCAAGAGACAGGCAGAGAGATAACCAGAAACATGTGCTGACAGTCGAGTCGAGCCGACGGGAGGACGCTCCCTCTCGCCAGCGTCCTGTCTGCACACCAGCGTGGAGGCCCATCAATAATGACTCGGCACACACCAAGATGGCAGCTCATGCAGCCACGAGGAAAAAAAAAAAAAGAGAGAGAGAGAGAGAAAAGCTCATCATGTCGGTTGTGTGCGGTGGGAATGGAGCCGCGACCTTTCCTGATGGCGGTGACATCTCGCCAATCAGGGTCGCGCCTGTGAGGCTTTAAGACGGCGGAGAATCTGCTCTCACACGCCCCGATTTCTGAGACACGGAAGTGATTTAAAATAATAACCTGAGACAGATTTGATCCCAAACAGCAGATCACGAGTTGAGCGACCGTACGAGAAGTGCTGATACGTCTGTATGTTTCATGACAGCTGCTGATTCAGTCAATTTACTCAATCAATTCACACTTTATTAAAATTCAGTTCGCAGCGATCCACGTCTGATATGATGGATAATGTTGAGGTTTTCCTGATCGATATCAATATTGATCAACGACGCCCTCTGGAGCTCGTAATCTGGACCAAAGTGGACAAACAGCAGTTAGGTTTTTGTTATTATCTCATGTTTCGGTGCAGACTTTTAGAGCCCCGTGTTCTACAGTAACTGCTGTTTCATCGGCTTTACTGCCCTGAGAAAAATAAAATTCGGAGGGAAATTGGCTCCTTCGATCTAAACGGCATCAATATCGGCCTTAACGGGCCACATAACAGTAACCAATAAAAAACGATTCGGAAACAATCTCTCAGAATTTGCAGCACACAAGCCGTCTGTAAACAGGAACAACGCTCGTGGTCTAATTGCTCACGACTGGCGGCGAGCGAGCACGGCGGGGTGACGAAGAGGGCAGGAGTGAAAACCCAGATCCAGCTCTCCAACCCCCCTGTCTCCCTCTTCAGAGCGAACGCCAGCAGCGACGGGCGGAGGCCGCCTCACAAACGGACACAGTCTTGGCACCTGGAGGCATCGCTAGGGGGCGAAGTCTCGGGGGAGAAGTGAACTCCTTGTGTCGAACAGAGGATCATCCCCTCACACAGCACATTTCTCCAGCGCTTATCGGTCCACTCGCTGGGTCGCACACTGTGTCTGTGGACGATCCAGTTTCACACGCTGAGAGAGCGACAGAAGAAAACTGCAAAATACGAATACAGCAAATGATCAAACAGAAAGAAAATACATGTTTGTTTTCTCTGTTTTAAAGCAAAGGAGACTGCAGTTCACTAATTTGTGAATTTGCACAGAAAATACTGGAAACTTTCCTCTAACTTTGGAAAATGCAAAAAGCTGAACTTCTCTCAAAATGCAATAATAAACTGACTTTTTGTCCACTTGGTGGCGCTGGAAACAAGCTGTGAACACAGATTTATTTTTACATTTTAAGTTGAAGACTAATTTGTCACAAAGATGCGGCATGTTTGGAGTCGTGTTTCTGTCCACCCGACAAATGAAAGTCCAAGATTTGTTTTTCGCTCTGTTTTGGTCGGCACCAACTCCAGGAGGAAATATCTGGCTTTTTAGCTGATAAATGCTCAAGTGTTTTCTATTTTGATGCCATTCAGTGCTGAGCTGATTGTGTGCAGAGGACTTTTAAAATCATATGAATTCAACTTTTAAGGTTGTTTAATTTCTTCTGTCAAAAGTTGCACAGTGTCGCTTTAAAGCTGAAGGGACCTGCAGGGTCGGGGGATGATTCTCGCCGGGTTCGTCATTACGAGCGACTCCTTTCATAAACAACTGGTCATGTGATCCAGTGTTAATATAAAACATGGCGTCGCTCTCAGTTTTAACATTCGTGAATTAGCACTGAAGCCGCTCAGAGCTCGGTCGTCTCACTGTTCGTCGTCCTCAAAGCCGACTTCCTCTCACAATACAGTGGTGATTGCTGAAGTGTTGCAACATCCAACAGACGAGCAGGGAGACGTGGATGTTTTCAGATTTCTCATCATTTAAAAGTAATTCAACCGGCAGACAAACGTCCTCTAAATACGAGATCAGCTCAATCATAATTTCTTAAAGCGATTCAGATCCGAAGAGGCCGGCTCCTCCAGTGAACTGTCCTCCAACACAAAGCGCCAAACCAAATCAGTCTCATCTCGCTGCTTCTTATTAGAAGGGAATATGACGGACCACAATACAATCAAGTCGGAGGCTGCAGTGAGGTCTTTCACTTTCCCAGACGTTAATTTCTCCAGGCCTTCCCGGGCCGAGGCGGAGCCGCTCTATCACAAGTGTGATCTCCGCGCTGCACAGCTCATAAGAGGCCGACAAATTTAGGATATGATAAATCAGAGCTAATACGATACCCTCAGTGTCTGCTAGTTAACATAAAACAACCTCTACATTTTCACTTGGCAGGTTCTCCTCACTCAGCCGGCGACGTCTTGTTTGTCCCGACCGGGGCTGAAAAGCAGCTCATGCAGAATAACACACAGCGCACGGAGGCCAAATATAAACTGGGCCATGTGAGCTCCAAATTCCAAATTTGAAATAATAAAACACGTCTCATTTGTTTCAGCATCCGTTTATAGCTGTGTCAGATAGTAATCCTGCCACAGAGACAGTTTCACCATCATCAGCCTGTTATAATCCATCCAGACCTTCCACGGTCTGCGTTCGCGTTCAGCCCAGTTCTTCGCACTCGGCCCGGTCCCAGGGCAGACCGGCGAACTCAGCCTCACACTCTTCACTTATAAACATTTAAAGCGTGTGACTTAACCGCCAGGCAAAACTGACTTTGGGACGAAAGACCGGGGGGGGGCTTTTAAAAAATGAAAAGGGAAATTCTGCATCAGGACACCGAAGCCCTGATTTAATGGAAAACAAAAAAAAAGAAGTAGCCGAGTCACGCAGAGGGTTTCTCTTTTTAATGATCGTGGAGGGGGGGTTGTTGAGTACAGAGCTATGACAGAAGGTGCTTGTGAATGGTTTTTAAATGGGGAGCAGTGTGGGGGGGGTGGCGGGGGGCGGAGAGGACGCCGCTGTGTCGTATTGTGCCGGATGGGAGAGAGGAAGCACGGCGCCCCCCCCCACTTCCTTCCCTCTGTCTCCTCTGCGGGCCTCCTCCGCTGTGTTTGCCCTCCCACCCTCTGGCACTGAAAAGAAAGCTGGACAAGCGCTGGCCTTGCTGGTGAATGAAGCCCTGACGTCACTTGCCCACACACACACACACACACACACACACACACACTGTGACTAATAGCGTACTAACGTCCTTTGTGTTGCTTCAGTTATACCTGATTCATGTCTGGCTCCCAGGGGACGGAGCCCCCCAGGTTATTGAAATATTCAGAGACGTTAGATGTTAGTGCAGGTGAATCGATGATACCTGACGATACCCCCCTCAATGATTTTCCCACTTTCATGCAGTTCACATGTTGCTCATTATTACAGATGAAACCCAGAAACACCTGAAGCACCTTAAACAAGACACATCCTGCATCTGCATATCTGCATCCTGAGATATGTTTTACTACAAGACGTTTTTTGAATCCTTATGAAATATAGCGAATCCATGTTAAAGGACTTTTAAGTCACAATCAACTCATTTTTCACTGTGCTACATCATTTTAACGCATCTTCATTTAAAACCTTAACAAACAGCAGCTTGTCTGAAAAATAACACAAGAAGGTGAGAAAAAAGGTGCCGTCTTTAAACTTATTTCACTTCGACTAATCGTGAGTTGTTGTTTTTTTTACAATAGACCAGGATCATTTAATCAAAACAGTTCAAGAACAGCAACTATTTTATTTGGGATATTTAAATTTTCAGGCTGTGGACAAAACATTGTTAAGAATAAAACATGCAAAACGGTTATTTTAACAGCAGAACCTGGATATTTTCAGGCCTGTTTATTTGTCTGTTTGTCAGGAGGATAAATTTGAAACTATTCAAATCAGACTTGGTGGAAAGAGCAAATGGCCAAGAAACAAGTGACTGAGTTCTGATGCAGATCCAGGAATTTTGTTTGGATGATTTCTGGAACATTTCAGTTTATTCTTCATGAATGAGCAAACTGAAAAATCATTTTCTCATATTGGTCAATTTGATCGATTGTGTGTTTTGATAAATATCTGGATCGATGCACATTTTATACAGATTGACTCAGATTATGCAGCTGAACCAAACCAGTACGAGCACTTTCCTCCGAATATTCTCATCTCTTCCATCTGATCACAGATCTGCGTTAACGTTACGTTTTAGATGTAAACGTGTCAAACTGTGGAAACAAGATGCTCTCAAAGTCCCATGTACTTGGAAACTCTCCTAAATACCTGCATTAAATTGCATTATAATGGATTACAAGAAGATTATACGCCCATCAATACTTCCCTAAAATGAAATTAGCACCAACTTCACACTGACTTCTTGTATAAAGCCACACAGAACACAGGGAGTCATTTAATCTAACACTGGTTTCATTATCTAACGTTCCTGTTCTAATAAATATAACATGTTCGTAACGAAGCAAATGCACTTCTGATGTCTTATAAGGCCTCGTTACCACTCGAGCTAATCCGTCATTCTCCTCAACTGAATGTACAGAAGGTCAATTGAGCTTATGATTGTGCGATAAACTATTAATTAGACAGAAACTCCTCCTCATTTCCTCCCTATTTACTTATTAAGCCTCTTAATGTGATCTCATGACAGGACGAGCCGCCTCAGACGCTGCTACACTCCGATCGCACGCTACAGCCGACGCTTCACTTTGGTTATTGGAGCAATATTACAATAAGGGCTTATTTTTAGAAAACAGCACAATAGCCTGATGAGGTTTCTGAAACCGGAGCATTCAGCGTTCCACATTTTAATCACCATTCATCCTTGTCAAATAGGATATACTGCAGCCCCCTCTGCACTGTATCTGTCTCCCACCTCGCCCTCCCACTCCAAATGTCCAAAGACGCGCCGTTGCTCTCATTAGGATGCAGGATGCAGAGAGAAGCCCTGATCTATTCAGAATTGCTCCTCCAGGAGCGGGGACCTCCTCCCCTTCAGAGGAGGCCAAGAGCCGCAGATTAAAAGTCACTGTGTTCATCACCCTGCTAAAGCACTCCCATTAACAGACATTACATTACCTACCCCACATGTTCAAATCCCTAACTGGGGGCTTCACACCGCTTGTCATTACATGCTGGGATAAAAGTCTTTTTAATGTTAACATCTTCACATTCCCGACGCCTGCTCTCGACATCAAATGAAATCCAGTTATTACTGTCCGTTCTGTGGCGCTGCCTGGTCGGGACGCCGCTTTCCTGAACAATTAATCCCTATTTAAGGTTGTTAAGTGTGTTGATACACTCAATTCCTGCGTGCTGAGGGAGGGAGGCAAAGCCAGCAGCTAATCAAAATGTCTCTCAGCCATTTACAGAGCAATGTAAACTGCACAGTTTTTTGGGTTGCTCTAAAACCTTTCCCAGTGTTTCTGCGCTGAGCGTTTGTTGCTCCCAGCTGTTTTGGAGAAGAGGACTTGGTTCAGCATTTCTGTGTTTCACGCTGCCCTCGCTTCCTTTTTTTTTTTTTTTTTTTTACTCAAGAGAAAGAGCGAGAGTGTTTGTGTGTGCGGTTTCTTTCGGGAGGTCAAACTGTGGCGTGTCGGCTCCATGTGATGTGTGTTTGGTGACATTTGTGTGATGGGGTCAGTCAATGCTGCGTTCAGAGTTTGGATCTTATGATAAAATTGCTGCTGTCATATATCTGAGAGTGAAGCTGCAGGACAACAGATAAAATAGTTTAATGAAGTTTTTTCACATCTATCCGTTTGTTTCTGTGGGAACATAACAGGATGCATTGTTGAGAGAGAAAAACAGTTTTTGTTTGCATAAAACTGGAGCGTTTTTCTTTCACTGACACTTCCTGGATTATTGATGCATTAAAGTGATTGTTCCACAATCTCTTACAATAATACTGAAGTACAGCAGCAGTAAAACAACAGTTAGCTGTCAAGTCCAAATTATACTTTTAACAAAAATATTTATTTGCATGTTCTGACTAAATGCTGTTGCTCGTGAGCGCAGCGCTGTTTGTCAGCTAATTATGGGATCTCACATTTTGGAGCGTCTCATCAGCACGTGAACACATCGTCAAGTCAGTGCTTTATGTTTGAGCACTTAAAACTACATCACCATAAAACAATACTGTGCTCTTTTAAAAAAGATATACTGGATGTAATGGATTACTTTTGGTGCGTGCAAATCTATGCAAGCTGAGTTTTACATTATACTGAAATCAGTGTATTAGTTGGAGATTGTTTTGCAGCAGCACAAAGAATTTGACAATTACAGCAATTACAAATATTAATAAAACACATTTGTTGCCAAGCCAGATTTAATAATTAGCACCATATTACATTACAGTTATATATTTGAGACTCTCTGGAGGAGCATTTACAGTGAATATTTCATCCTTTATAAGTGTTCATTTATTTGCTCTGCACTTTCCCTCTTGCACCGAGGCTGAGGGGTTCACAGCCTCAGCGTTCAGGCGGCAGAGTCCCAGAGTGAGCACACTCTTATTATGAAGTATAAATCTAACAGTTGGAGGCTGGTGTGCTGCACATCCACAGACCAGGACACAGCTCACCGATTCTCTAATTGGAGTGGGGAAGTCACTCCAGCGACGCCGTGCAGCGGCGGCAGCAGCACTTTGGAGTTAACAGGTGCAGTTTTTAAAGTTAACATCGAGTCAAGTCTCACTCACTTCTGCTCTCACACACTCTCAAGCCAACTCCACCTGAGCACCTCCAAAGTGCAAACACACTCGTTTGTAATGAGAATAATTAATGACATTACAAGTATTACTTTACTACTCAAGGTCGAGGTCAAGGTCATCGGTACAGGAGTGAGCAGGTGGAGTTGCGGCGTCACCTGGTGCTGTGTAGTTTAGAAAAGCAAGAAATTTTGAGAATCAAAAATAAAGAGTATTTTAAAAATAAAGGTAGCTTTTCTGTAAAATAAGTACAAATATCACGACAACAGTGCAGCTGACTGATTGTCAAAGTGTCGACTGTGTGAGTGTAACGCACCAACATCTGTGTCTCCTCAGTGTAACAGAGAGACGGTGCAAAGACTAAAGCATGAGACTAGAATATAAAATGTGGCAGGAGAGCTTAATGGCGTTGCACTGAATCAGTGACACACGGCTGTGACGGCGTCGTGTTGCTGCACGTTGTGGCACATTGCACCGAACGGACGAGATAACACTGAAGATATGCGGGAGAAGAATCAGCAGCAGCTCTCTGCAGCAACAGATTTTACAGTCTAACGGGGATCAGCTCTTAATGAGGATTTCAGAGGTGAAAGAAGGGAAATAAACATGGAGGCGATGTGGTGCAACATGTGGACCAGAGGTGGGGACGCTTCCATTACGTGTCCATCTGTCTGCGCGTCTCCCGCTCCGCGACTGTACAGCAGACCTTACAGTTTGATGTATAAATGACTCTGTTCCTCCAAACAAACAAACAGCGTGTGCATGCATGCGTGATAAGAAACACTCTCTTGGCCTCCATCCATTCAGGCCTCGCCCCAGCCTTCTCCATGAGTGACACACTGACTAATACACAGACAGATAAACACTCACGCTGACAAACACGATAAGGCTTTGCCCACGAAACACTGACACGGACTGACTGATGGACGTCTCCATGGAGACCAGTCACCAAGACTGACACCGTGTCTCTCGCAGCCGAACGCCGTGCCAGCTGAATCAGAGAGGTGAGGGAGGGGGGAGATAAAGAGACCGTGCGGCATCACAGCCATCACAAAGCAGCGGTGAAATATTCCAGCGTGTGGACGCGGCGCAGATCCGGTCCGACGAGAGGCCGCGTTCGATCTGCTCCTCTCACACCTCGGCCTCACCCCATCACTCACACCTCCCCATCACTCCTTCTCCTCTCCATCCTTCCTCTCTCCTCCTCTCGCCCCCTTTCCTGTCCTCCACCTCAGGCATGTTTATTTCCACACCTCACCTCCTCTGCTGATCTCTCCACCCTTCTCCTCTCTGCGGGTTCTTCTCTCCACCCCTCTCTCTCTCTCTCTCTCTCGCGCTCTCTCTCTCTCTCTCTCCCACGCTGTGCAAAATGGAAGCTCTCACAGAGACCTGAGGTTGCCATAGTAACCTGCCATAGTAACCACTCACCATCTTGCGTGTCTCCGTCACGCCGGCGGGGGCTCGGGGCCCGTCCGCGGCCCCGCTCTGCAGCTCCCAGAGCGGGGCGTCACTTCAGCGAACCCTGCAGCGTGACGGAGAAGTCCCTGGATCGAATCTGTCGCTGCCTCACAAAACTTCCACATGACATGTCTGAGGCAAGTGATGACTGATGGCTGACAAAACAACTGTCTGCAGGTCAGTTTGGTGTATTATTAGACGTAGGTCACCACGGGCTCAGAGCTGAGAGCAAAACTGTCTGTGAAGGCTTCAAACAGGCTTTTATGGTTTCCAACTTTAACTGTTGACAAAAGATCAAATTAGGACTCACTTGAACTTTAGGTGCAACAAATAACCCGAATCAATTAACAGACATTTTTACAAGAGTCCACGCAGGGAAATTGGAGCCTCACTGCTGCACCACCCAACCCAAAGATACCACAAGAGAAAAGTGCAAGAGGGGCAAAATATATAAATAAACTAGTACAACTGAGTCAACACTCTACACGTTTCGCCGAGAGTCTGGGGAGCGGGAAAACAAACAGTGAAGGTATGTTTGGTTCACGTGATGACACCGAGAGTAATCGACCTAACCGCACGGACGAATCTGTGATTTATCACGGCGACGGCGTGGAGCTCCACTAACTACCTCCTCTGTGGCTGTTAGCGGCCTCCGGGGATCACTGCTGGCATGTCTCATCGCCCCCTTCTGGAGCCGCCACCTCGCCATCAGCGCTGACCACCCCCTCCCCTCGCCAGTCCCCACCCCTGAACCACCGCTTCGCCCTAAAAATACGACAACCTCCAACCAGATCCAAAAAAGGACGTTTGATTATGTGTCATCTTGTGCGACAGTGCGCCCACGCTTCTCTCCAGGCGCCTCATCGTGATCTCTGAGAGAAAGCGAACCTGTCTGTGTCAGGCTTGAATCACAAGGAGCGAGAGAAAAAAAAAACGAGGAGATAAAAAAACTGTTAAGCGTCACACTTTGGTCATCGGGGTTATAATTTCATGTTTACTGCTCCTGTTGCCGTCGACATCATCAATATTTATACTGTCATCATCATCGGCATCAGTATGCCACTACTGTTGTGCCTCCAGCCGGCGCAGCCAGTCAGCGAGGCAGACAGAGGAAAGGCCCCAGCCTGACTCTGCAATGCTGTATTGAGCTCTTATGCCGTCACTGACCCGAAACAAACTCCCTCAAGACTCTGCGCCTGGATGCGGCCAAGCCGGCAGTAGCTGCAAAGCATGCTGGTCACTGAGGCCTGACTGCCTTCATTAGCCAATCACATTTACTAATACTTAATCTAACCAGGAGAAGATATCGCTTCTGTTTGCCAAACTCAATATGAGACACGCAGGCCCGACTGCTCTCTCCGGCCAGCTCATTTCAAACAGCACGAGCTGAACGGCGTCCTGAACCGTTTCAGTCTCTCATCGACGCCATGACTCCCTGCTTTTGACTTTACTAACAGACGATTGGATGTTCGGATCGAGCGCCGCCAGACGGCTCTCCCGCGGCGAGGGGGGAGGGGAAAGGAGTCGCCTCGGTCCATTTTTCAGGCGTCCCTTCTCCACTTTAGGTCATGATGAGAATATATTCCTCAGGGGAAATCTCACCATTTCTAATTATGTCAATTCAATGGATTATAGCATTCATTTTGGGTCATTAACCATTGCCATTCTTCCAACTATTATTCAATAATTAATGCCCGGACAGTCATCATGATCCCCGAAGGGCCAACACCCAGGCCTGGACAGGAGACTCAATCAAACCAATCATGGCTAATTATATCCACCCCGCCATCATAGGCGGCTTAGCATTTCAGCCGTGGACGGGTCAGCGCTCATGCACTCCCAACCCATCGGTCACCGAGATTCAAATCGTGCTATATCATGCGCAAAAACAGAATCTCAGATCTCCGGGGTTCGGGCGGGGACGCGTGCGACGCGATCCCAGCGTCTCAGATGGAGGCTCGTCGCGCTGCATTATTAAGAGACAGCCGGAGGTCGCTCCCACAGTTTTCAGCCTCTCGCGGCCGATCGCCGTCTCTCTCTCTTCACCCTTCAACCTGCGCGCATCAGCAAAGTCGTGCAGCCATCAATCAATGACGCCCGCGCCCTATGAAGAGATCAGCGACCAGCTTGGCCTGATTAGAGCCGTTTTAGTGTCATCTATAATCTCCGTCTCTCTCTTGCTCTCCGACTGTACTGTACAGGCATAAACACACATGCGTGCACAAACGCACACTCACACAGACACCAAATTTAGGGCAACAGTTACTCTCTTTGCATTCTAATGGAGCAGCAGAGACGTCCCTCAGAATTAATGCAGTCCTTTGTCCTTTTATGTACAGTGAGGGGACGAGGAAAGGCAAACTACACTTTAACCAGATTGAAAGCATCCTGGCTTCGTTTGAGAGGAATCGTTGACATTGGGCAATATTTCAGGGGGTAATCATTTATATGCTCGACTCCTCTCGTGCCCTTTCCCACCTCGCGTGTTTGTTTTTGGGAGGATTTGCTGTGACTTTTCCACATCTCCTCTGGAAATAATCCGCAACGGCTCCACAAATCCAGCGGCGTCGGAGCAGCAGGGGGCCGAACATTATCTCAAAGTCACACCTTCCCTCTAGGCCAGGTGTGCGGGTGTAATTTACCATGTCCCTGTTAACCTGCTTGCTTGTTTTCATCAAGCTCATCGGCCATGCATAAGTGGTGCGCCTCGGAAATTAAAGAGCAGCCTGGCCCGGTTCCTCAAATGACTGAAATCGTTCAGCCGGTGCTTAATTTGCAACACAGGAAGGTTTTATGGGACACATGTGCCAATGTGTTGAAATTAACGGTTGACAGTTAAAATTAGTAAGATGACCGTTATCTGCTCTCATTTTCAAGTTGTCATATGGGGGGAAAAAGTTCAGGATGTCCTTTCCCTGCTTTCTTACAGGGAAACATAAAATCCACAAAAATGTCTTTCCTTTGAGACAACGATGAAGAACTTGAAGCCACCAGTGGAAAAGTCCAAATATGGAGTCTGTCACAGGTGCACGATCCTTAAAGGGGGAATAAACTGAATAAAACATGCCACCTGAATCTCATTAACTAATCTGTGTTAACCTTTCCCGGTGAATCACGACATTGTTCAATCTTAATAACATGCACATCAGGTCAAGAGGTGTCATGACTTTGATCCTTCAGGACGTTGTGCCACTGACTTCCAGGCCTTTACTCATTCAGAACAGCTCGTCCCTGAATTTCTCTGCCACTTAGTTCCCAAGAACGAGGCTTCACATGACACCCCATCACAGACACCGACTCCACCAGCTTCTTGTTTTCCTTCGAGTGGCTCCATTCTCATCAATGGCCGCCTTTTATTAACCTGCTCCACTTTGAATTCGGCTCGGGCGACGCTTCGGTCGGGGGAGGTGGAGGAGGTTCGGCGACAAAGTTCAACACGAACAAATTCCACTGACATTTTGGCCTCGCTTTTGCAGCAGCGAGACGTCTTGATATTTTGAAGCGCTGCCCCGAGCTGGAGGACCTTGCCTTTAAATGTGATATCATGTGACAGGCCTCTCGTGAAGCCGGGGCCCTCGCGGTGACTGGTGCTGCCGCGCACAGCTCGCGATCAGCTGGGAAAAAAGAAGCCTCACTTCCTGACTTTTGAACATGAAGCTCACAATATGATTGAACAAAATACATACTTTTACAGGCGGCATAAAAACTTACCATCCCCTTAAAGTTTTACGTCTGTGTAGGGCTATTTTGGATCTAATGGAAAGAATAAGCTTCCAAAGCGAGGCCTCATAAACGGTATGTGTCATGGTCATTCACTTGACGGTTGAGCTACGATGGTGTAGAAGTTTACAGGTGCTGTAACCAGCACTAAATCTAATACGGTTGCATGAATAAAAATTACAGGACATAAAATGCAAGCGGCATAAACGGCCTGAGGGGGTAACAAAAAATTGAAATGACACCAGCCATCTTACAGTAATGTGTTGGACCAAAATGCCTCACAGCACAAATTCCTCCAAATTCTCCTTCAGCTTCCTCCGTCCTCACATGCAAATCTGCAAAAACTTGCAGTGTCGGAGGGGGGCTCTCGACACCCCACCCCTCTCTTGTCTAATCCTGCCCCAGTGCCCCACTTCACCTTCCAACACCCCATTAATAACTTATTCTCTCTATCATAAAACTCAAGAGATCATCCAGCTGGTCCACAGCTCACACACACACTGCCAAGCAATCTCCTCCTGCCAGTCCCAGCCTGTTCGGATTTCTCTCCAACGCCGCACATTAGCATTTAAATCCTCTCATAACCGTATCATTGTGTTGCAGATAGAGGCAGTAGATCTTCATTCATCAGTCCTAATCTATCTGCTCCTTGTTCTCAGCCGGAGGGGCCCCAGGCTCTGACTCACAGCTTAACCCACCGCGCATAAGCTGCAAGGTGCCTGCGCATTTTCCTCCAAATCTGGGGTCATCGGCGGGGGCCAGGGAGGGTAACGAACCCCCAACACGCAAATTAACACTGGAAAACGGTCCGATTAGGGAGGTTTCATTGAGTGTGTTTGAGTGAGAGCTGCAGTTAACCGGATCAAATATTAAGCCCTGTCAACAGCTTGTGCTCCAGTGGAGGCTCCTCTCATCTCCAAGGTTAGATTAACTTGCATTGAAACACAAAGAGCCAATGAACAAAAAGACTAAACCAAAGCTGGGGATGAAAGAAAAGTTTGATTTGTGCATAAGAGCCAAATCAGGTCATGCAAATTAATTTATTTACCCAAATTTCTCTCTCTCTCTCTCTCTCTCACACACACATATCTGTCTGGTCATACATGTAATTCCTGGATATCAGCCACCTTTTACATCCGTGCACAGTCATGCACACAAGGACAGTTCACACATCACACATCAGGTCATGAATGCGGATTTCAGTTCAGTTTGTTGCGCCTGGAGCGCACACACACACACACACACACACACACACACTGACACACACACACACACAGAGCAGACAAACAGAACGAGAGCACATGAATCTGCATCTCGGCTGAGCTGAATGTCACAGATTCAGGGGCTGATGGGAGAGACTCACCTTTCTTTCTTGTGGATGCTGAGGTGCTGAAAAGCTCCAGACTCCGAGACCTTCCTCCAATAACAGCGTATTCCACTGCAGAGCCGCCGCCGACGCTGTCTCCCTCTCCTCTCCCTCCTCTCCTCTCTCTTTCTCCTCTGTCTCCCTCTCTGTTCCTCCTCTCTCTCTCTCGCTCTCTCTCTCTCTCTCAGATTGATTCAGCCTCTCCAAGCGCTGCGCTGCCACCGCTGGTAATGAGGATTGTCTCCTAAATCTTCAGGTGGATGAAACCACCAGTGAGGGGACTTCACCTCACCGCTGGATGTGCAACTTTATTTATTGACTCAATATTTTTTGTGCATGCAAAAATATATCAATGCATGCATTCTGCAGACACACCATGCACGGTGCAAGCAGGAGCCAGACAGCCTATGGCACAGGCTTAAATATTAATAACCCAAAATGAGATGACATAATAAACAAATGCATCCACTACAATAACAATAATTATAATTAGATGAAGTTCTTGTTCTTGTCATTTTTCCATTTCAGTCCACTCACATGTGTCCATACGCTCATATCTCTGTACCATGATGATGCTGGTGTTTACAGCTTGTTACAGGGAGCATTTGCAGCTTGGCCGGTTCCCTTGGCAACACTCAAGCACACAGAGCCCGAGCCCCACCTGTTCAGCATCACCTGACTGGATCCGAGTCCGGCTCCCGTCACATGTCGTGGTACATGCAGCACACATGCAGGTGAGGATCAGAGATGGAGGGAGAGATGAGATTGTGTGTTTGTTCTTTTCTGTGATTGATCTCAAGTGAGAGCAGTTTAGCCGAGACCGTCCAGGGATATGAGAGTGGGGGGGTTGTTGCATAATGGGGGGGGGGTTTAAGGTCAGGTTAAGGTTACAGGTCTGATCAAGGTTGTCAATCACCTCAGCAGGATATTAACATGAGGACACATGTGAGAGAGTGGGTGGGCTGTGTCCATCAGATAGCAGAGGGGAAGAAGGGGGGAGGTCGACAGAAGTGTGTGTGTGTGTGTGTGTGTGTGTGTGTGTTGGGGGGTGTGTTCAGACGGGTGATTAGTGCTGGATTGATAACGTTCTATATCGAGACTCAGAGGATCGCTCTTTCCCACATCCTCGCACCTCAACGCCAGCTCTCCATCACTGGCACGTGTTCTCGCACACACTCCTCACACACACGTGTCGTCCTTCCATCACACACAAACACACAGAGGAGCATGATTTAGAAAGGGGGGGTAATGACTGACCCCTGCATATTCAGTCTGGATGCAGCAACAGGGTGTCCAACCTGTTTCTCCTCTACTCAACGCTCTGCCTGGTCTCGGCCACTTTATGTTATATGTTGTGGCTCATTGACCCCCCCACTCTGCGGTGAGGGTCCAGCAGCGTCCACAGTCCGTCCAAGTCCTCTGTAATTCCAACAACAACGTCTCTCGCTCAGTGCTTTTGCATTGCGTCGCTCCTTCCTCTCTCTCTCTCTCTCTCTCCCTCCCGCCTTCCTGCCTCCCTCCCTCTCTCTCTCTATTAAATTTCCAGTCACACAACAGTGCAGTGGATATCCCTCCCTCTCTCTAACTCTCACACACTCTCCGCTGCCACATCCCTCCCTCCCTCTCTCCCTCCCTCCCTCCCTCACACATACATACCTCAGTAGTCTGTGGAGGTGTTGTCGTCGTCCTGGATCTCTCCCTATCGCTCGCTCTTGATATTGACGGTTCTCTCCCTCCTTTTACTTTGAACCTCTCAATCTCTCTCACTCTTCATACAAGGCTGCTCTCTTTTCACCTCCAGTTGTCTCACCCCCCTCCCTCCCTCCCCTCCTCCTTGCCTCATTATTTAAAAGAGCCCCCTCACATTTCCTCCTCTTCCTCCCCAGCCCTCTCTGTTTGTATCTCTGTGCTGCAGTGTCTGCTCAGGCTGCACGGTGTCGAGTCGAGCCTCCCCTCCTCTCCCTCCCTCGCCGTGGTGGGTGTGCGGGGCTCGCTCCATCAGGCCAGCCTTTAACTGACTGATTGAGTGGACACCACAGGCCAATGAATGAATAAAGATGGGAGCCACTGTGAGGATTAATGCGCCTCATATGAAGACAGAAAGCTTGCCATCCAGTATTTCTCCTCTGCCCTGTGGATGAGGCTGCTCTCTCCTCCTGTGCTCTGCCTCGTGTTGCTGTGTGTTATGCTGTGCTGGCATATTGGTTGAGAGACGTGCGGGCGCCGTCTTTGCCCCGGGTTATGTTCAGGTCCCGGGGCCTCGGCGGCAGTCGCTGCGCCGGGGCGAAACCTCTGCCGTCGCCGTGCTGCGCTGGAACGGCGTGGCGAGAGGAAGTGGGGCAGATACGCCGACGGTGTCGAGAACACGCCGCCTGCCTTTCTCCTCCCACTGTTTCTGCATCTTCCCCCTCCTTCCTCGCACGCTATCTCAAGACCGAACTCTCCGCAGCCTCCGAGGCCCTAACTGAGCCCTGATCCGTATCTGATGGTGAAACAGCACGCCACCGGCTGCAGAGACTCCAACCTGTGTGATACCAAATTGAACATTCGGGCCGTCGTGACTAGCAAGCGAGGGTTGAACGCTCTGACGCTTATGCCTGTGTACACCCTGAAACAATGTGTTTTCACCTGCAGAGAAAAGAAGAAGCTCCTTTAAACACAGAGTTAACCAAGCTTGTGTCTCCACCACTAAAGCCAATACTCCTCCCTTATCAGGAGCAGCTCTATCTGGCAACCGCATCCATTAGGACCGATAGCGCCATTGATCTTCACGCACCCGGGCCAAGTGGACCTCAACCACCAGCCCCTGAAGACAAATCCAATTTTAGGTGTTATATGCTCCTCCGACCCGCACCCTCCTCCTAATCTCCCCGTGTGCAGGCTAAATTCATCCACCGACCACCACGACCATCACAACACGTTTCCTCTCTGTGTGGCCAGGCTTAATAATAATGTCTCTGCCGCTGCTCCGTCGCTCGCTCCTGTCAACACCTCCTCCGGCAGGGCGTAAAACAAACTCTGTCCCTGGGCCTATAAAGCCCGTTCTGCTGAGGTGATGCCACCGGCTGTATAATCTTCATCTCTAGCCCACGGCCTCGCCTACCTGGCCCCAAACCGGTCCACCGCCTCCGTCCTCCTGGAGACAACGGGGACAAACAGCATTTTCATTTTAGGCCACGGCTGCTCTGACCCAGAGTGCTTTGCAGCAAAGGGCAATCAGACGTTGGTCATATGGAAGGAAATGTTCAGGGATATTGTCTAACAGCTAAGTTTAAGTTAATCACATTAAAAAGTTCACTTAATCACATTTTTAATGCAAATGTCATAAATCTATATGAGGGACATAAAAGGAAGTGTCCATCCTCAGAGGCTTCATGTTGAGATGTTTAAAGGATTACAGGAGTACTGTCCACTCTTTCCATAAGTGATTTCCATCTGTGTCCTAATTGAATATTATATATAAGTATATTTACATTATGTACCGATTTCAGCAGTTTGTATACAAGATGTTTTTTGCAAACAGTAAACTTTTTTGAGTCACTTATTATCTTACTGAATATTACCAGTACCATCACCCCACGATTCATTCCAATTATTAGTAGGTCATGGTTTCTGTTGCATTGTGGGATCGTTCTTCTATCAAAACCACAAACCAAACTATTTTTGCCTGCCTGCATTGTTAAGTTTGTCCAGTGTGAACTTTCCACAGACTCAAAATGTGGTTTGAATTACAGCATTACAGAACAGTGAGCTTTATTTCACTGGATATTTCTCACCCTGCCTGAACCTGTTGCATTATGGGAGTGCAGGTGTACGTGGAGTGAACATCAGCTGTAGAGATGAATAGTTACAGCAGCAGAATGAGCGGCGCTGCATTGCATTCTGGTCTACATCAGGTTCTGGGGTCAAATTGATCATTAAAGGGAATTCAATGATTTGAGATAAATATTTCCACCTCACACTGCAGAGCAGACAGAAAGAGATTTGGTAGAAGGCAAACTGGTCTCAGCTTCGTTTTCTGTTGACCTTCCTGTACTAAGCAAACAGCCTGTGTTCTGTTTTTGACTTTTTTTAATGCACGCTTCAGTTTCGTGATCTTATGAGAAAATGATGGTGGTTATTAGAAATTTAAAGGATCTTAAAGGTGTGAGACTTTTATGACATATCACAAAGTAATCTTTATATTTGCCGTCTGCAGACCTGATCTGGGGTAAAGTGCAAGAATTCACTGGTGCAGTGAACTTTTGTGGGTCTAAACATTGTGACACTTGAGTGTAAAATACAGTGTTGTGAAATATCTGAGTTGTATCTACATCACTAAGTTACTTCAATCGGAAAGTTTAGTTTTTATAGGTTGTTTTGTTTGTGTCATTTGACCCAGAATTATGGAAATGTGAACTTTTTTTAAACCGTAGTCGCACAACTGTTCCTCACAGGAGAAGCAGCACTCGCAGCTCTTTTTAAACTTTTAACATTACAGTGATGCTTTTCTTCTAATTCAGATTTTAACAACATTGAAATAAAGGTCTGATATATGTGAGAGTCTTGGCAAAGCCTGCTACCCATAGAGAACATGCTCTCTCTCTCTCTCTCTCTGGGTGAACGAGGCCCAGATGGCTTTGATGGCTCCCATCAACAGCCCTGCATCCCCATATTCCCTCAGCAGCCCCCACACGACAGCCCAGGGGACGTGATCTCCACGTCCACAAAGCACGAGAACACAGCTGCCTCCACAAAGGAGGATCTGAACATTACTCACCCTGTTTCATTCTCTCCAACCTTCCCAAGAGTAAAGGAAAAATCAAACTGGAAACGAGGGGCAAGGCCTTCTGGAACGGGGACTTCAGCCAGACGTTCCCAGGTCTGTCTCTCAGAACTGATCCAACTCCAACCAGACAGACATATGGACGTAGATCAGATAGTACGAGCTGAACTTTAGCAAAACATATATGGTGTTCGTTATGGAAGTTCAGAAATCCACAACTGGAACATCACTTGGGCTCAGATCTGGCAGGACGTTCTTCCCAGAAATCAAGTAGTCACAGTCATCAGTAGGAGATTAATTCATGGACTCAGGGACACTTTGTAAAACTGTTGTGGGTAAATGTGTAACACACTGTCCACACCTACTGTATCACCATGACGACGTACTAACTCTGTGTGTCATGAAGGGGAAATATAATGGACCCAACTGGAACCAGCTCTCATATGTTTATATGGAAAAACATAAAATAATTCTTTTCTTGAAGTTAAGTCTTTCAGTATTGATTTTTAAAAATCTTTATGGGGATGTTTGCCAAACGACCATCATGACTGGAGGTGGGTTTAGTCACCATTTTATTTACCACTACAGTTCATCATATGGACCTATGAACATTTTTGCCGTTAATAAAAGAGATACTGAAAAACTTATGAGCTCAGGCAGGCGCTAATAGCTCGTTAGTGAGATAGAGGCAGATAGATGGAGATGGAGAGAGAGAGAGGGTGAGTGAGTGAGAGGAAGATAAAGTGAAGCTAAGCCGGGCTCCGAGGGCCGGCCAGTGATTAAGGGATGGGAGGGATGAACACCAGCCACTGAGGGACTAGTGTCTATCTGTGTGAGTCCATGTGAAAGCGGGGCTGAGGAAAAGCTCAGAAACAAGAACCCACTGTCACGGTATCTTAGCAACCGTCTCTGTCTCCCAGGTGACAGGGACTGACATCACTTCCTGTTGGTGAGTGTGTGTGTGTGTGTGTGTGTGTGTGTGTGTACACCATGTCCAAGTGTAAAAAACTGCACAAACCGATAAGTGAATGTGTCATAAAGGTGCGTGTGAGGTTGAGCAAAGTTCACGAGCGTTTCTCTTCCCCACGCGACTCGGCTCCGCAGCTTCAGCACATGTCGCTGTCAGGTGCACGACAGGTTGTAGTTTGTCGGTGCGCAGGATTTAACTTGCATCGTGTGTGCATGCGAGGGCACGTTTGGAAAGCAGACTCCGGGCGTATATGTGGAGTCGCGGCCATGTGCGCATGCGGTCAGCCTGATTGTACGTTATGCCAGGGGAAACATGGCCAACTGATGCCATCTGGTAGGACTACTTGGCACAAGGGGACTCTCTATGGTTCCACGACATATTGGAGTAGTTAAAATTAACACTGTGACACTATTTGGCAGAAAAAGACACTGAACTATCTATTACTGTGTCTATTTCAGTCTCTCTCTCACCTTAAGGGTCCAAGCCACATTCACACAGGGGGAAGCAGGACTGTGGAGAGTTTGGCTGTGCAGCATCACGAGCGCGACATCATCACGTGCATCAACGGCGAAACGTCTTCACAATCATGAACAACTCCTTCGATCATCTATGCGCCTTAATTTTATTTGATCCTCATAAACCAACTTTAGCAATAATAATAAAAAAAAGGAACCTAACAGAAAAAAATAAAATCTCAATTAAAAATGAAAAAATAACACTACTTCAGATTTTAATGATAAAATGTAAAATGATAGAAAAGTAGAGTTTCCAGAAACAAAACATAATTGACTGTTTCCACTGGTTTGGCTTCAGCCAGTGTGCAGCGTGGAGGATTAGCGTGCTGTCGGTTTGACCAGTTACATGAAAAACTAATGCTCGTATTGTCTGCCCCTAATTAACTTCAGCTGCTCAGTGCCTTAAAAAAAAAGAGGAAGAAGAAACTACTCATAATTCGTTCCTTAATTATGTTGAACATTTGTAGCAGTAAAGCAACAGAGCGGATGTATGTGTCCAAACAGGCAAACGGCTGCGAAGATTCCACTAAAAACCCAGTTTCTGAGTCCTGATGCTCCATCAGATAAGGTCCATGAGGATTTCGTCCTCCATGACACTGGAGACTTGGGGCATCCCGGGCTGCGGCACAGCTCCTCTCTGACCTCCAGACATCAGGATCTGACCTGCACACGGGTTTTGGTTGTTTGGGAGGCGGGTGGAGAGAAAGAGAGCGAGATTTTTTTTTTACTTTTCCAGAACTGATACTGAAAAGCCATTTCTTTATGTGGTTTTACAGTAAGAACAATGAGTTCAGGAGTTTAAATGACACGTGTAGTTTAAAGTCAGGTTTGGCCACCTGGATACGTTATTTCTATTACAAGACACTGTTTTCCAAATCATGGCACACTTTTTTTCCCCATGCAGCCATCTGTTTCCATTCACTCTGTCAGGAAGGTCAACTTGAAATGTGACTGACGTAGGTAAACATCAAGGTATTTACTGTAGAGTGACTTGAAATATTTGCGTCATGCATGAACGTTCGGCCTCAAAGCTCAGACATCTGGGACTTTTTAGTCTAAACTCAAGTCTACAGGAAACGAAACATTTCCTCAATGTTTAGTAATCATAGACAAAAGTAATGTGGACGTGGTGATTTCTTCCTTTAAGAAATTAGTTTGGTCCCTTTCATAAAAACTATTATATAACTAAAAATTATACAGTATTTTGATTTATTTTTTGTCTGGAGCTGAATGACGACAAAAACAATGGTCAACCAACACCTGACGTCTGGGAAAACCAGCCTGCACTCTCACTGGTTGTAACTCATCTACAGTGCACCGTAGTGTGGCTACCAACGGAAATTAATATTTTAGCAAAGGAAATGATGAAAGTTGGAGTTTCAAATCAATTTAGAAACGCACCACAAGTTCTGCAAACTTTTCCAATCAATGTGCACAAAATAAAGTTTGACAAACATAAATTTCAGCAAAATTCCCACTGGGACAGAACATAACTCAACAAAGTCTCTGCAGGATGATTTTTTTAGTTACAGACGGCTGCACGTGAACTTGGGAAAAAAGGCATTTTAAATTTGTACAGCAAAAAAGTGCTGTCTGTTTTCTGTATGTTTTGGAAGACTGGAAGGTACAATCACTCTTGAAGGCCTTTCTAGATTCAACTTTTGACTGATGTTACTGTTGTGTTGAACCAAAAATGACTCATCTCCTGTGACTTTGTGAGTCTTTGAAGGTTTTTTGTATCCTTTTTGACACCAACCTTATAAACCTGCCATGAGCACATTTCCAGACCTATATTCTAAAATTTCATGTGAGTCAAATCTTTGAACTCCTTCCACCTCCGTGGGGGGTGTTTGCTGACCTCCCAAGGGCTGCCTCCACTGGCCCTGCATTTGAGCCCCCCCTCCTGGTGTCGCATGGACCAACTGCTGTCCTAAACCCTGGTGAGACATCATGCCTTGCATGTGAGACACTCCACCCTGCTGCGAAGACACAGAGACAGAAGAGTCATGTCAACGTCTACAGAAACTCAAACTTCCAGAAGAGACATTTTTTTTGAACGGCTGATTCCTCGGACAATTGTTGGACTCTTACTGGCTGCTGTTGGCTGAGGAGAAGACTGCGAAGCTGAGGATTGGCTCCTGGGTTTGAGAGGCGGAGTATGGGACCCTGGGGCGGGGCTTGTCCACTCTGTGCGACCTGATTGGGTGGAGCACCGCTGACCGGCTGCTGTTGGTTGGCTGGTCCGGCTGCTCTCATCGTCATCTGAAGGAATGTTTCAGATGTCTTACATCTCATTCATGTCATATAGGAAAAACTATTATGAACTAGTTATTTTTAAAAAAGAAAAACAGCCCATTAAGACACGAAGAATTCCTTCTTTCACACTTACAGTAACGTCTGCATGTTTAATAAGTGACTGGTCAAAAATTCTAACAAGTGGTTGTGTCCTGTCAGAGCATTTTTAGAAGCAACTATTAGAAGATGACTTACATGTTGAAAATAACTCTTTGTTGGTTTATATGTAATAACAAATACCAGCTGGTTGTAAACCATCATGTTTGGACGAGGTCTGTTGCTGTTGCGATCATCACCTCATGCTCAATGCAAACAGTTCCTGTTCAGTAAAATGCAAACGTAGGCATGCATGTTAGCATGAAATATGTTTCTTTCCATGGCATGCTAAAAGAGGAACATTCCAGAGGGACTGGTAAAGCCGACACATGCTCCATCAGCCTGATGGTGAGCAGTGGGATGGGAGCGACGGTGCGTCTGTGTTTGTGTGGTGTTTTTTTGGGGTTTTTTTTTTTTTTTTTAAATCAAACACAGTATTCCTAAGAATTTGAAAAAAACAGGATGTCCACAAGTTCCACAAAGACTGGAAAGTATTTTAGTGTCATTAAAAATAAATAAAAAAGCAGCTTAGTCCTTATTTACGGTTATTTCTGACACTGTGTGCTAATCGATGCAGTTCAATGAAACACATATAAAGATGATATAACATTTTAAAGTCCTTCAGTTTGGCAGCTGTGGACACACTGAACACATGTTGCTCGTATGTTAAGAGGCTACTGCAGGTCTCACCATGTTGTTCTGCCTCTGCTGCTCCTCCATCATAGAGACCTGACTAACAGGGGGCATGCCCACCACCACAGACTGGACACAGGACAGAGCAGAGAGAAGGAGGAGTGGGGAGAACGGTGGAAGTGTTGGGGGGGGGAAGGAGGACAGCGGAGGAAAGGGTTACCAATAAGGCATGCAGAAGTCAGCGGGTGTCGGGGCAGTAAAGGTGTCAACAACAGGCAGTGAGAGAGGAGCCGGTGTGGAAACACAGGCAGACATGCCAGCACAGAGTGGGTTCACTGACCTGCTGCTGGACGTTGCCGTGGGAGACAGGAATGGGGCCAGGGGCCCTGTTGAGGAAGTTCTGGTTGGGGGCGACCTGGCCAGGCTGCATCGGACCCCCTCCACCACCCAACTGCTGCAGAGTGAGACAGAAATAAGAACATTTTTCTCGCATCACAGGGCGCAACAGGACGTTTTAGCAGCTTTATTTATGGAGTCGCTCTCCAGTGCCGCTCAGCTTCACCTCGATACTCATTTACACCTTAAAGTTACCCAAACAAATATGTTGTTTTTCCATTTTCAGTGTTTTTCTCTGAACAAGCTCTACAGAAGCTGCATTCAAGAGTCTAACAGTTCTGACACCAAAGGTCCGAACCCCAAAACATGGCAGTCGAGGGCATGTGAGAAAATCCTTTGAATTATGTACACGTTGGTAAGTTTTGATAAATAAATTTCACTGGAACAGTTCAATGCGTGAGTTTAACTTCAAGGATAGGTTCATATTCAAGTCTCTTTAAAAAAAAAAATGCAAGTTATGTTCAAGAACACAGAAGAGAATCCTGCCCACCGACCAGAAACCCCCTCGGTTCTCAAACTGAAAGGGATGAGCGCTCTAAATATTTAGGCCCACAGAGAACGCTGACGCGGAACATAAAACTCATCACTGTCAACAACTGAAAAAGGGAAATAAAATAAAAGGGAATATTTGAGCACTTCAATGCGACTTGTGATTGTTTTTTTCTTCATGTGTAACCACTGGTTTGTCTATGTAAACTGTGTTTGTGTCCATGTGTTTAAAGAGAGATTTTGATCTCAATGACACTGTTTAAATAAAGGATTAAAGACGTAAATACTCACAAGCTCATATGTAAACTGAAAGCTCTACTGGTTGCTATAATTGCACTTCCTCACACCGGCCTCAGAGAGATTCCTTCTTACAGCAATTTCAATGGTAGTGATGGGGGAAAAAACTTCAGTTAAAAGTTCAAGTCAAAATCTTTTTGGTACCAAATTCGTCCCATGTCTCTGACCCATGACATAATTATCTAATATTATCATCTTTTAAAAATTCATGCTCATTTTTAAAAGCTGGACCAACAACACTCTGACCAACACTCTCGTCCAAATAGATTAAATTCAGATATTTTGGTTTCGTCATAATGAATCTATAATCTATTTTTTCCGTCAACATATTTTCCCCATGTAATGGATGTTTACTGTGCTAACAACCTTGAGTGCGTTGGGCCGAAACCAAATATTCGCTTTCCTTGTTCGTGAGCGTGCAGATGGAACGCAAACACAAACACGGACGCGACGATGCACCAGCGGAGATTTCACTTCAAGCACCACCTGCTGAGGTGTTTGCAATTTTGGATTTCACAGTTTAAAACAAACTGAAGCTTGATGAGTAAAGCCGTTAGCAAAAGAGGAAAAAAAAAGTCATATACAATATCCATCCGGTGTTTAAACGCAGGGTAAAAAGAAAGGAAGCACACGGTCGCTGTTGTTTTACCTGCCAACAGATTGCGGAAACACACCTGTAAGAGAGGTTGTGATTATTCAGAAATATATCCTAAGACTTAAAACTCTGTTCCACATTTTATTCACGTTTGAAGAAGGAATCAGAGCAGGCAAATGTAACTGCTTAAAAAGGCCAAACTGTGCTGTGGTGGCTTCCACACTGAGGAGAGACAAGGAGGAATGAAGGGTGTTTCATCCCTCCTCTAAGCACAAATTATTCACTACACACTCAGAGAAAAAAAAAAAAGTGTGATGGAAAAAACACCTTCACTCATCCATCTTGCTGAATCTTTACAAACCATCGTGGGATTGTGCTAATGCACGCTGCGTTTTCTGACCAACAACAGCAGCGTAACACAGCTTTAGGTCTTTTGAGGGAACTAACAAAGCAGCTCTTTCTCTCGTCTGTCTGTGATTTATCTCCTGTCTTTAACCCACTAACCTGTAAAATCCCGGATCAAGATTCAGGGCCCGCATCACTTTTCAGGGAAAAATATTCTATTTTGTGTCGCTGTAAACAGAACGCGGTGCAATCTCTTTCCCGAAGAATGCCACTCCAGGGCTTTGTACAGAGGAACCTTAACTACTGGTCCAAATTGAAATTTTAATTACGTTAAGATTGCTGTAGCACTTCCCTATTAGCAATGCAGCACTGAATATGTGATGATACACAAGAGGCAAAAAAAAAAAAATCTTCATTACAATTTCATGTCTTCTGCCTTCTCTAAATGCCCTGATGCTCATACGCACACGACTTCAAGTTACATATAGAGCTGACACGCTTGTGCGAAGACATAAAATTAGCAGGGTGAGTAAACAAGCGCGATCACCGCTGATGAGAGCAGACTGCGGAGAGAAATGTAATCGAACTCATGTAAACCTGACAACAGGCTTCATTTTGTAAATGGAGACACGCTGCTTCTCTGTGACTGGATGCTGCATTGTTTCTCTGCAGTGTCGCTGGATGCAGAAAGCTGGAGCGGAGCCCTGTGATGGAAAAGACAGCTAATCCAGGGGACACATTTTAAATCGGCCCGTCTCCAGGGACGAAGATGAGCACAGAGGGAAAGTGACATTTTCATGTCGCGTGGACAAGGCAGCAGCGTTTGTAACCTGTGATGAACTCAGCACCGAGAGCCGGTCCACCTTCAGCAGAGAGAGTGGAAGGAGGGGCCTCGGCTCCTGTCCCTGAAGGCTGGCACACAGCGCTGCCACTCCATCGCTCCTACGGCGTCTCATGTAATGTTCAACAACTGAGCAGCCTCAACTGAAAAATTCATATATACCAGAGTTGTTCTTTGTTTAGAGCTGAATCTCGCAACTTTCCATATTTTCAGATGATAGTGAAGGCGACGGCGCAACTAGTGTGAACTTGTTTTTTGTATAAGGTAAAATAAATAAAAGCTGATGAGGGAACGTGAATGGATTTTTTAACTAGTGGGACAATGTTAGGATTTTTTTTCTCACCAACAATCTAACTCCCAAAAGTATTCAGTTGACTTTAATATACAACTATTGAAACCACCAAACTTCACATTTAGGAAGCTGGAATTAGCATTTTTGCTTAAAAGATTAATCACTTCTCAAAAAATTTTCTGATTCATTTTTATGTCAATTAACATATAGTTGGCCGTAATAGTTATACTAAATAAAACAATGACAAATTTTAGCTTTAAGATTTTTTTTTTCAGGTGCTGTAATTTAGACAGCTGACATTTGCTATTGATGTACACTCAGTGGCCACTTTATTAGGTACACATGTACAAGCTTTGTACAAGCCATAAATTCAAGCTTTATGATATTTATAATGTTCAGTGTTTGGTGACGGTCAGAAATGTGTAAAATCAATTGCAGTCACAGCTAAATGTGGTGCTGGAGGGAGAATATTAGAAACACCACCACTAACTCTGACCTTCATGTTAAAACAAATAACTTGATTAACACCTCAATGACAGTGTCACCAAAAACTCAGCATTAAAGGCATCAGAAATGTAGACTGTATTTCAGATCAGTTGTATTGGATCACATTAGATTGCACAGGTGTAACTATCATACAGAGTGTGTTTGTATTGCACCTGTACTTCCCTCCGTTAAGCAGAAACAATGAGAGTGCAGGTTGCAGCTCATGTTGGAGTAGGAATTTAGCTAATGCTAGTCCCATTAGCCTCCACCAGAGTGAGAGACGTTAGCGGCCGCTGTGAAGATACTGGGCTCGCTAAATGAAATGTCAATAACAATGCACCTTAATGCCGTAAACAATGCACCTCAATTCCCGGGTGCTCCTCGATAATGCCTTCTCATTATCACCTCCTTTTGGTCTCCCCACTCCACACTGAACCATCCTCTCTTCCCACCAGCTCCGCCTCCTCCTCCACTCACCGCTCTGTGCTGCTGGACCTGCTTGTGGTTGGTGATGACTTGCCGGATGCCGTTGACGAAGCCGCTCTGGTCGTTGGGGATGAGGCCCATGAATATTCTCTTCTTGGATGAGTAGAGCAGCATGAGCACCCGCACTTCACAGGGCGACGTGGTGTGGGGGAAGTGGACGCAGCCGGCCTGCAGGGAGGGTCACACGCAGATTAAGACCTTGACACGGGACTCGGGCGTAATTATGGGATGGGCTTCCGGCTCGGGGACATAACCTACTCCTGAGCCCCTTTGCCCAATCAAACATATCGGTTTTATAAATTGAATGCAAATGGTATTAACTTAATTCATACTGTGCTTTCCCTGGGCTGTAAATCAAATTCAGGCAAAGAGGCTCAGCTGGACTGAATAATATTAATGCCTCTGCTATTTCTCAGTGGTATTACCTGATGAACAATGTGCCACACTGACAAAACCCCTATCATTATGCTATCCTTCTGGAAGTGAATCAAAACCAAACAATGAGGCTTTTTTGTCTGAACTAATGCAAAGCATGGTTGAAGCCATATCATCTGTCCTGAAAGTGACTGAATGTACAGTCTGGAACCCCCTCTAGAGTCTTTACCATGACACTGCAGCACAGCTTCAGTCCAACTACTGGACAGAGGTGGGACCTGCACTCAGTTGCCACTCATGGAAAATGTATTGAGGTTCACTGAATGATGGATAAGATTAGGGACATGGAGGGAACACACATTTTGCTCTCAGGGAAAAGTAGAGTGCTGGAAAACTTACAAAACCGTTGACCATAATCCGGTAGAGGCCTTTCAGCGACTCCATGTCTTTGTTGGTGAAGATAAACTGAACCATTCGAGAGTTTCTGAAGAGGTGACCTAAGGTCGTCTACGGAAAGAGCGGGCAAGAGAGGACTTCGTTATGCATCATTCATAAACGAGTCGCTGCTGCAAACAAGAGTCACCACAACATGTTCACACACGAGAACAAAAGGAAACGGTCTCACCAGGAGCTGCTGTGGAATCAGCTGCATGATGAGCTTTTGTGGCCACTGGTCTGTGTTTCTGTTCAGACACAATGACAAACTGTGAGCATGAAACAAACCAGCCTTTGCTACAGATGAAGCTCACAGTGCTTGATTGGCTACTCACAGATTCTCCCCCTGGTTAACATGCACTTGACACGGCAGAGAGCGCGTCAGCTTGGTGGTGGAATCCATAGAAGAGGCTTTAGGCTTCTGTGGGGATTAATACAGAGAGAAAGGAGCGACACAAACAGAAGAGGAGAGTTAGAACGTGAGCCTGAGGAACACCTGGAGGAGCTGGCAAACATTACTTGACAGGAATCCTTTTGAATTTTAAAGATCATTAAAATATTATTACCAAAACAAAGCTGTCAGAACCTCCGTCCCTTCAACTCAACAAGGTAATCAAATATCTAAAACTTTATATAAGCAGAAGTTGAAAAAGTTATAATGGCATGAAAAAGAAGTTTGCACATTGTTTCACTGAGCCTGAACTGCATTAAAAGGTTCCCTGTGGGATTTCAGACCTCAGCAGCACGACGGAGCTGCTGGGTGTCCGTTCTGCTTGTCTCGTGCACGCACACAAGGAAACACGCACATGTGCACCCAGGTGACGCCGCACACTTTCCTGCCAAAGGTTTCACATTGTTCCACTGATTTACAGGAGGTGGAAGCATGACATGCTGCAACGCACCAGCAAAGGCAGGGAAGAAGAAAACTGCAAGCTCGTCAACATGGATGTAAACAATCTAAAAAACTTAAAATCGACTTTACAAATGTTTTATATGGGAGGAAACACGTTCGACGATACACAAAATGTATTCTGGTGAGTAACGCTGAATATGAACAGAGCTCCACAGGCCAGCTTTAAGTTTAGAGTGGACATCAGGAAGCTCAAGGAAACCAGACAGTGCGTGGTACAAAAAAACACTACTGCTGCTATTCACACACCGAAATATTTTTAGATCATTCACACCTCCAGATTTTTTAACTATAAAAGGAGACTGGATGGTTTGTTCTAACTACCTCGGAATCACAACGGCTCCTGAGACAGCCTACGCCAAAGTGCTGGGAAGGAGACTCCACATCACTGTCCAAGCTCAGATTCAGGAGTTATGGTACATTTTTACTTTTCCACAACTAATTCAATTTTCTACTTTTTTTCTACATGCATTTTTTCAATCTGGACGATCTTATAACCGTAGGGGCGCTGCCTGATTGTGGCGTGCATGGCTTGCTGTTGTGATCCATTGGTGCCCATTACACTCCTGTCGAGAGCTGTGTTCACATTCACCCATTATGAGCCCATTATTTCCAATGGAGAGAGCAGCTGTGCTCGCATGTCCAGTAGGACTGGCAGGAGGTGGAAGACAATTTTACTTTAGAAAGGAATGGTCATTTTGTACATCTCTGGATTCCCGGAGTTATTTACTGTAACTCCTCTCTGATCCCACTGAGACTTGAGTAAAAGCTTGATTTGCTCTATCAAGGTGAAGGAGGAGCAGCTGTCCCGAGTGAAGAGGGTCAGCTAGTGCGATTCAATCGTGGATAGTCTCAGTCTGTGTGACAAATACGTTAAGTCGAGGTGGTTCAGATAAGGATGCCTCCTAACTGTCTCTATCTGGTGGTGCTCTGGAAATGAACAACTGCCGAACACATCAGGGAAGACCCAGGGCATGCTGGGGGATTACATCTTCCATCTGTCCTTGGAGCGGTCGGAGAGAATATTGCTGAGGAAAAGAGGATGTGGGCAACCCCTGCTCGCCCCTCTTGCCACCGTGACCCCAATCAGGACAAGCAATTAAAAAATAGATGGATGGATGGACTTTTAAAGACCTGCAGATAACCTGTTCCTTAGCAAAATGTCAGGAATGAAAGAAAAAAAGAACTACTTTCTAAGCACATCAATACAGCAAGCCCACTGGGGAAAGGCAGCACTCTTCATCTTCAGAGCATCAATATGGGATCAATGGTCAATCAATCACATATTAGTCAGGCCTACTGTAGTCCCTGCGCTGTCCATTACAAATCTCTGCTGGGCTTTCACTGCAGACAAATGGGTTATTTATTTCTGGGCCCTGCTAAAGCTGGAATGAAAAGGAGCCTGAGATGTGGGCAGTAATACAACAATCCTCTTCAAATTCATCCACCTTAAATTAGTGGTAGAAAATGTTAGCAAAAGCATTCTGGAACATTACCCCACATTTTAGGCAACAAAGGCTTTCAGGAATTAACTGATTAAAATTCAGCCAAAACAGACCGAACCATATTGACAACGCTGTATTCAGAGCGAGCTCCAGCCAAGTGTGCTGGCACGCCTTGTCAGAGTCTTCATCAACAGCTATTTCTTCAAACAAGTTTTAGTGTCTGCAGTGTAATTCTCCTCAACGTTACAGATTAGCCCAGAAGAGAATCACTCACAGAGCTGAAAGCCTAATGACAGACCCAGAGGAGGAAATGGCAGATCAGTCTCAGATCTGTCCACTCAGGTTGTTTGTGGCTGCACGAGCTCAAAGACAGGATTTAGAGTTTCCTGAGCTTGCCACTCTTATTCCTGTCCATTTAACTGACTTAGATAATTTTGACAAACAGAAGAGAGAGGATGAGACTGTAGTCGATGGAGGCGATTGATCCGAGTCCGTCCGAACGAACACAAACACTTGGAAGGCCTCACGAGTGTCGCATAAAAGCCATTAACATCCATTTTCCTGGCTCAGCACTGCCACTGTAAACTAAATCGATTTGACCTTGAGCTAAACAAATAGTAGTAGGACGGTAAAATGATGTGCAATTAATCATACAGTGGAATAATCAATGACAGATGGTTATTAAGACTTAGCACAGTGATAGGTCCTGATCACAAGTTCAGTTATCAGAAGCTGCTGGTTTTTATTCCCACTGTCTAATACTGGCTGATTTACAGGCTGATTTACAGCCTGGACATCAGACCAGCAGACAGACGGTTTGGGAAATACGTGTGATGTGAGTTGATCGATATGGCTCTTGTTCATTAAATATAAAAATCAGTAGTTTATAACAAGTAATAAGTACAAGTAAACAGTAATAGTTAGTAACATGCTCATATTCATATTTTCTTTCCTCTGGCTGAAGCTGGTCTGGCTGTTTCTCCATGTTTCCACTCTTTGTTCTAAACTAACCGGCTGTAGCCTGATATCAACCCTGCAGTCATGAGAAAGGTATCAATCTTCCCATCTAACTCTCGCAAAGACAGCAAATAAATGCATTTCTCAAAACTATTTCTTGAAGTGACTTCAGCCTCCTGAAGCGACTTCAGCCTCCTGAAGCTGGAGGAGTAAAGCTGGGAACCACTGAACCTGGATGGATTTCTGAGTTTTAATCCTAAATGCTTGTTTGTACCTTTTGGGGGGAAAACAACACTTAACATTCAGCTGTTCGTTCTATAAGAGATTCTAATTAAACTGCAGGGATTGGTTTTAACAGCACTTTCTCTTTACGGGTTTCTAATATTGCTTTTGCTTACACCTTTATTTTCAGGGCACTTTCAAACACTCTGCACCAATTCAGGATCAGACTTTTTTTTTACTGAGCGTTACCTCCTGCCACTCCAGGACCCCGGTCCACGCTACAATCTTATTGGTCACACCTTGCTGCTGTCCGATTGGATTTGCATTGACCTGAGCTCCAGACACACCAGGCTGTCAGGAAATGGAAGAGAAGAGGGTTACATGTAGCGCGCTAGTACAACAAAACCAGAAGTCAACATCAGAAATATAAGTGTATTTTTTTAAAAGGAAAAACAGGCAAACAGATGTTTATTTTATTACATTAATAAAATAAACATCTAGTTCTGTTGAGCTCTTTGTACTGAAACATCATTAAATATCTAATTTTAGACAACTGAATCTATAATAACACAAGTATACTGTACTACTAGAGAGAAGAAGGAATGAAGGGACTGTAAAACAGAAAAAAACCAACAATGACTGTGCCCAGAATGATTTTCTAGGGAAAAGGAAAAATCGTCTGGTTTTGATCTGTTAGTAGTACTAACATTTAAAATTCATTCTGATATTAGACTTCAGACAGTGTGTTAGTCTGCAGACTCAGCTCTAGGCTAGTGCAAGTGCGACGACATCACAGATTAAAGTCTTGGCTCTGTGATTTCTAACTTGAGCAGGGCCACTTACATTTGAAAATATCAATAGGTTTTAAACATTGATCATGTTAACGGGGTGAAATCAAGTCTTCCGCTGAGTGTCGCGCCTTATTTCAGCTCCACAGAAGGATGAACTTACAGCAAGCATGATGAAATACACTTCAACACAAGGTGAACAGCAAACATGTCACATTAAAAGACTCAGTCACCAATCAGAGGCCAAGTTATGTGGCAGCACTTTGGTCAGCAGCTGTTGTTTTTAAATGTGCTGTATTAATAAATTCGACCTGACTTGGTCACAGGTCAGGCAGTGCATCACATCACGTTGATGTCTTCTCTGTGGTTTGTCAGATAATCGCTCATCATTTATCAGAACATCAGTGTTAATTGTGTATTTCTGACCCTGATCTCCAGGCGGTTCATCTAAAAATGTTGGTGCACACAGGATACCACTTTCACACTGATGAAAGCTTGGTTGGTGCATGATGCTGCAATCACCTTTACTAGGGCTCCAGTAAATAAGTGAAAACTCTGTAGATGGAATATGAAAATTATTGAAAATTCAATATGTAGTCACGTGCTGGCCCTGGAGGTAAATATTTAGAGCAAGACAAGCTAAGCATGTGCAGAAAAATTAATCTAATTTGAATTTGCAGTGCAAGAGATGCAACAAAACCATGGCTGGGAGTTTAAACTGTAACAACAGCACCCCCTTAAGACAATCAAGATAATTCTGCAAACGTTAAAATGCAGTAAAGAGATGCCTCAGTTCACCAGCAGCTCTTTTCCACTACAGGAACTTAAAGGCCTCCCATAACCTGAACTTTCAAGAACGCGCAGGCTTCTCCCTTCTGTTTCTAGTGTGTTTTACAAACTGGAATGTTTTGTATAAAGAGCAGTGAAAAGGTGCAGGTGATCTTGAGTTTACACAGATAAATAAATAACAAGGCAGTCAGATATTCTGACTCAGAAATATTACCTGTATACTGAAACACACTTCCTTGCAGTGCTTATCTGAACATGTTGTGCATTATTAAAGGAATAGCTCAAGATTTCAGGAAATTGATTTCAGCACCTCTGAAGCTCACTACATAAAATGTTATATCTCGTTCAGTTAGTTATGTACCAGACTATTTCTTGTACAGTGACTTCCTGGAGTCTCTGCTGACATAACCTACCATAAAACCGCAGCTAAAAAAACATTTCCAGTCTTTGTGGTAAGCTAAGTTAATCAGCTGCAAGGCGTATAATTACCAGACAGATATTAGAGTTACAGCTTACATCTCTCTCACTCTTGGCAAAAAGCAAATAAGTGTATTTCCCGAAAGGGTGAATAATTCCTTTAATTGCTGTGGTTGCCATGTTGGAATTAAACTGAACTAAAAAGAGAGCACCTGGAACCTGAGCAGTGCTGAAATATCGGTTGTGTAACGTGCCCCTAAAGCAGTGGGACAATGGTTACACGCTACAGCTCATTAAGCTCCTGTAGTGGAAAATGTCCACAAGTTTTGTTTCTGTCTCATCAAATGGACATAAAAACACAGATTTACCATGTTGGGCTGTGCCGAAGGAGCTGTGGGCTGATTTGCTGTCGGGGGCTGCTGAGGCTGTGCCTGCGGCTGCTGATTGGGTACCGGCTGTCCCGGGGGCGGGACTGGCTGCTGCTGATTGGGAGGAACTTGTGGCTGTGGCATCATGGGCTGCGTTGCTGTTGTGACTGTTGATATACTGGGCTGATTGAGCTTCACCCCAGCGACTGATGGGATGGTTGGCTGACCGGTGAACGGAGGACCTTGACTGACCATTCCTGGGACTGGAGGAGGGAGAGGGAGCACGGCAAATGAATCACTTTTTACTAAGATCCTGTTATTATAGGTCGCTGCAGGAGAGAGCATCTAGTAAATAGCAAAAATGTAAAGTGAGAGCAATGCTATCTTTCTGCTTCAGAGAAAAAGGTACATTAAGCTTTACTGTAATACGCACAAACACAGTCACACATACAGTCGGCAGACACAGAGACTAAAAGCTAAGCTAACATAATTTGTTGACAAAGGCCCACAGAGTCTGCTGGTAACTCACAACGACTCTTCTGGCTGTTGGCTGTCTCCACGGCCATCTGTGCAGCCACCTGAGCGGGAGTCAGGGGGGCCGGATTCTGTCAGCAAGCAGATTAAAGGAAGACAATGCTGGGTAAAACGTTTTAGGGAAGGAGCATAAACACCACTGTCTGAAACAGAGCCAAAAGCAGGCGGCAGGAATTAGTCTCCAAGCAGCCTTACGCTGCGTGGCTGCTTGCCATTACCTGATAAGGGTGGGTTGTGTTAATGGGTGGAGGGGGCTGTGAAGCTCCAACAAGAGACTGACTGACAGGCAGCGGCTGAGGAGGGAGGACAGGTTTGAGTGGTCCAGGGCCTCCACCTGAGGAAACTGGAGACAGGGGGATGAGTTTAGAGTTTTTACACAGTTCAGAGATGCAAATGCAAGAATGCTCTAAAGTCCTGATGTAGGAGGAAAATAGTTTGTCGCTAAGAGTGAAGAAAAAGACACAGTTATAAAGAAATTCACTCCTACTCACAGAAAAGTGTAGGAGTAACCATTAGGGGCTGCTCAAAAAGTTTTCATGCCTGCTGCAGCTACCACAAACTAAAGAGTGACTTCACACAATCAATTATTTTACAGTAAAATTGTATATAATTTTCCTCCAGCATCAATTAACACATGTGAAATTAGCATCTTGTATCTACAGCTATATTAGTACACACATCATTAAAGGAGAGTGGCCAAAATAAAATAAAAACAAAATCAGGCTGGCGCTTGGAGGAAAGTCTGCTGCTGGTAGAGGAGGCACCTCAGAGAAGACAAAGAATAAAAAGGGCAATTTAGCACCGCAGACAAGAAAAAGATGCAGGAAAGCGATAACAACATTAATGTTTTGCTCGTTATTTGCAGCCCTGACGAATCCAAAAAAAAGTGGTGTAACATCGTATCAAAAGTCTGCCTGTAGATAAGAAGCTTAAAACGCAGCAGCTACGACTGAGAAACTATAAAACTGAACTTCTGTTTGATGTTACAACACACAACATACAACATATTGCTAATTATGAACAATGCTATACTGTACAAGCGTGCCGGAACTCTTTTGTCTGAGAAGGTGCTTGTCTCTGTCTCCATAATGCAGTTAAAGTTTGTTAATACAGCACTTTTAAAAACAAAAAGGTACAAAATTCTTCACAGTAAATTTTTGAATTTGCATTTGCTACAGCCATCTCTGATTAGAACTGGCTTCAGCTTAAGAGCCCTCTGCAGCTCTTTTGAAGACATCCATAATCCAGAAAGAATTCAGTCAAAGGAATAATGTAAGTAGCTTCTATTAATAATGCTGCACTGATAGTTTTCATAATGACATTAATGAATTCATGAATTAACTACTTTACCTGCAAACCACAAAAAAAATCATTCAGATGCCAATTCAAACTGGAGGGCCAAAAACAAGCAAAGCTGGTAAATGAAGTTTCTCACCAGGAAGCGAGATGCCTCTGACGAGGACCATGTGGAAGGGGTCCTGACTGTAGTCTGGGTGGGGTTCAACCGCACCTCCTACTGGAGTTGCCCGTTCAAACAAAGCCCTCAGTGCGGGCAGTTTCCGAGGAGCCACCACAGAGAAGTGAATTCCTCTCTAAGAAATATGAAAATGAAATACATTCAATGAAACATATTCATATTGATTTTCACATAGCAAATAAAGTCATTTAACTACAAATGTCACAGATATTGCTTATTCATAAATTATTTAAAAAAAGATAATGATACAATTAAGTCTGTCACACCTAGTTAAGAACCTAATGGAGACAAGATCAGTGATAACTCACATCTCTGATGATTTTGACCAAGTTGTCTGCTGTGCAGCCGGTGTAGCTCACACTCTCCACAGCAGGAAGCAGGTATGGAGGAGAGTTACACAGCAGCACACACACTTTGTGGGTCTGACCTCTGGCAAAGAAAGAGAGAGAAACAAGGAGTTGAGCTTTTCATTACTGTCAGAGTAAATTAACTTATAGAGTATTTCTTTAAAACTTAAAAAAAAAAATCCAAGAATTTGAGGTATATTTTGTTTATTGGAGCCAGTGAATCGAGGGCATTAGAATTCTGTGTGTGCTTCATCACTCAGTTGTGATTCTTGCTGTGCAGTTTGTAGATCTGTTTACAGCTGGTTTGATGGAGACACTCGATGTGCATGCACTTTTTCACGTTTTCTTGCCCTAGATCGACATCAAATAGCAGGACAACCTCTCACTGAGCCAGTACTTTGGCATTATCAAGTAAAAAAATTACAACAAATTGGTCCATTAACAAGCTTCTGTTCCCCTGATCGCTCCCACAGATTTCATTACTTTATAATGACCAAGCAGAAGCATTAGACTGCTTAGTAATGATCAGTCCATTGGTGCGGAGTGATTGTACTTTAAAAATGTGTAGACTGTTCGGAGGAATTAGTAAGCAGTGTGAAATAAAAAGACTTACATTTGTTCCCTCATCTTCTTAAAGTCATCAAAGAGCTGCAAGGCCACAGAGAGTCCCTCTGCTATTAGACTACAGCTTTCTGCTCCACCTCCCATGAACCTGTGTGGAAAATAGGGTAATTTAATATTTGCAAAATCACATTGCCGTATTTATCTCTGTTATTATATAAAGGCAATATGAAACCACAAGATTGTCAACGAATAATTACTTACTGGATGCTGTCGATCCACGAAACAAACTCAAAGGCAGAGCTGGTTGGTGCGTGACACTGGACATACGACTCAGGAGCACAGTCCACTGTGTTGAACACCACAAGGCCATACTGTGTCCCTCCATACTGGGAGAACAAAAGGAACCAGGGAATATTTGTATTAGCAATATTAACAAATGCTTTTCCAAGCAATGATCCTCTGAAATCACTGACAAAGAATGGAAAGTGAAAGATCAAAGAATAACACTCACATCGCCTCCAAAATCTGTTTCTGCCGGGGGCCCTCCATTGAAATATCTATGGTAATAATAAAATCAGAAATAAAACAGAGGCATTTAGACATTACAACACGACTAATAAGGGGATAACTGAGCAAAGGAGGAGTGTTTTAGTGCTCTTACTCGATAGCTGGGAGTATATAATTTTTCCTTAGAGATTCAAAGTAGGGTCCAAGATTTGCTGTCCCTTCAATGACAAACACTACATCAGCCACCTGGTTGGTCCCAGGCTTGGTGGACGGTTCCATGAGTGCCGAACCTGCCACCAGGGATTTGGACAAGAAGAGGGGACATAGTTTACAAGTCCAAAACAGAGACATTTGTGGAACAGCAGAAAATCTGTTATTATGGCCTTTCCACTGCAGGAACTTCACCACTACTCAACAGTACTTATGGTATTGAAAGTCTGTAATTGGCAGGTGTCATTATCTGAGATACGCAGAAAGACATTAGTTGTTGTGCAGCCTTCCTTTTGTTCCTTTCACAATGTTTTACTTCCCTTTATTTGTTAATATTATACACACAAAAAGCATCACACATGTACAACCCCAATTCTGTACAAAGATCTGATATTTAATGTTCAAACTGGTAAACTTTATAGTTTTTGTAGGTTACACTCATTCTGTTCCAAAAAAGTCACAGACAATTTATCAATTTGATTATTAAATATCTTTTCTTTGTATTTGTAATCAATTGAATACAGGTCCGAAAAGGGTCTGAAAATCATTGCATTCAGGTACATCTTTCCCTTTTTGTTTGTGTCTTCCTGCCACATTGAGAATCCTCTCCAATCACCACCAAAAGCCTGATATGTATGATAGCTCTCCTTTAACTGAAACTTCCAGTACTGGGAAACCTGACTGATTCATTCTTATAATGATTTAGAGAATCAGGACCACAATTAGTCAACATGAAATGTACATTTGGTACAGACACATCACAGGGATTCACATGTGGCTCCTTTGAATTTGTGGTTTTACTCAACTGTCAAACCGTGTTTAATGTTTATTTTTTGTGAGTGTTGAACCACTATAAAAGCTGAACTTTTGATCTATTAAAATTAGCAGTTTGTTGCTTCAAGTTCTGCTGAACTCCAGAGAAGAAATAAATAAGTTAGATAGCTAAAGTTACTGTGCTAAGAAGTTCACGTTTTCCAGTCGAAACAAACAAAGCAATCATCCCTCAATCATCAGTATATTTCAGCGTCCCGGTGAGTTTCATTACATGCAAACGAAAGTAAAACTAGTCCGCACAGCCAAAACACCAGAGCTGCACAGAGCCGTTCGTTTAACGCTAGCTAGCTATGTAGCTAAACGTCAGTGAGCGATTTAAGCTAACGGAGTGAAAATAGCCTTAAACAGCCAAACGCCATGTTGCTGTAAAGAGCCGAGGACTGACCTGCTGGGACGCGGCTTCCTGCGGAATCCTGCGATCACTTAAACCCAAATATAACATAAAATCAGATTGAATTAGCTCTGAATAAACAGCACTACTAGCATGAGCGTTTGTTGTATTTTTGACGGAAGTGACATACAGACCCGCCCACAAAATGTGACGTAGCGATCACTTCTTCTTCTTCTTCTTCTTCTTTACTTTTGACGCTCTGGGGTGCAGTGCTGCCCCCTACAGCTCAAAATGGTGAATCGACCTGGATTTTCACAGTTTTCTCTTCTGTCAACTTGAAGCATCCAAACATAGAAAACAATCTTGTTTATGACCTCTTGTTTGTCACGACACAAACTTATTATCATGTCACAAGTAAAGTAAAGAAGAGTCATTCATATAGAAAATTTAAATACAATAATATATAAAAGAGACATTACAACAAGACAAGATATAAAAGGAAACAAAAGGTAATATAAAAGAGTAAAATAAGACAGAACAGATTTGTTAAAAACATAATAAAATGGAATAAACAATAAAATAAAAAAACAAACAAAACATCATATTTTATTTATGTTTCGTATGCAAAAATGTTACATTATAAAAGAACTAGTAACTAAAGCTGTGAGATAAATATTTTCCTCTGAAACATAGTGTGGAAAAAAGAAAGTGGCATGAAAAGAAAAGACTCAAGTAAAGTACAAGTACCTCAAATTTGTACATTAGTACAGTACTTGAGTAAATGTACTTAGTTACATTGCACCACTGCTTTTTAGACAGACCTATAAACACATATTAGTAGTCAAGCTAGTTTTAAAGGGGAAGCATCTAGTTTTTCAATATCTTTGAACAATTATGTTAGGAAACAAATTAAATTACAAATTCTGAATGACAGCATCACTGAGCCTAATTGAGACGACAGCTGCCTAATATTCTTTACCTAAACTGGTAGCTTTCGATTTATTCTTGTGCATCCAGGGAAGTTCAATTTATTTCTGTGGCTTCATTCCTGTTGAGCTGCCTGCTGATTGTAAAACTCATGCATTTAATAGATGCTGACACTGAGAGTAAATGGAGCTTGGAGGCATGAGGTCATTGCTGAATTTTTATCTTGGCTTGGAACTCTTCATCTCACTCTTTGCAAGTGCTCCGCGGTGGCATTAGTCATGAGAAAGGTCATCTGTCATCTTATCTACTTTAAATCCATCTAATGGCCATCGTGAGGTAAACAGAGCAGGGGACCGACAGGCTTCAAGAGGAAAATGAAGAATTTACACAAGACTTCCTAGAAAATCCTGAGTGTAAAAGAACCAGCATCACACAATCAGCTCCAGATCGTGTTCAGGTTCGTCTTATAAAAATCCAACATGTTTGATTTAACCGTGGACTCTGGACTGGTCTGATGCTCAGTCTGGACGGGAGAGAATTTAATCATAAACCTGAACATGTTCCTGACTCTACGTGAACAGCAGCAGAATTGATGCTGAGAGAAGACCTGCCAGACTCCAGCCCTCACTGAATATTGACCTTCGGCGTGTTTCTTGCACTGAGCATATTGAAAGTGAGGTTATGTCTAAAACATGCACCGTTAAAGCATCAGTCCATTCTGGATAAAATACCCTGGAAGCATGTTCCGCTTTTGCAGGAGCCAAGAGAAAATCATGCAAGACGTGTCCATTTAATGAAATCAAAAGTAGAATTAAGACTCAAGAGAGACGAGAAGCTTCTCAGAGCTGAAGGTATTTAACATTTCTTCAGAGACTGACAGATGTTTGAAAAGAAATAGAAGTGATTCCAGGGTGAACGTGAGTCTTTTACTGTGTAATTCTCTGCTGAGGTTTGTTTTAGACTAAACTGTCCTGCCACAAATGAAAAACAGTCTCGTGTATTCTTCTATGTTTGAAACAGAGGTAACAATAATGGCGATTTCTATGTGCTGTTGAAGCAGATCTCCAGGAGATGTCAGCAAATATCTACAGTAAGTTAGGACAGTAGATCTGGTCTTTATCAGGGACATGGTTTCAGATTGTAACTTAAAAGGGCCTTTTCTTCACTGAGCGCCAGAAAACCTTGAGATGGTTTATCTATAGTATCGCATTTAAATTTTAAGTAAAGTTATATAAAGAAAAAGGGACGATAACCATGATGCACTTGAGTTTCTTTCCTTAGAAAATAAATCGTCCAACTATTCTCTTCATGATATTTAACTGAACATAAAATGATTTGTCAGGTTTAGCTGGTTTTCATGTTTCCTGTATCCCAGCTTTTCCTTTTAACCCAACTCTTGCACATCCGCTCCAGAACCTCAGAGCTGATAACTGGAGCATGATTACTACAGCAGCTATCAGCACGATAACCTGCTGTCAGATCAGCACAATACACCAGCGGCTAACCTGCGCTTGTAACACATCGGCGCATTGTGTCTGTGGGTCCAACAATAGCATCCAGTCCCCTGTGGCACTGCCAGCCAGCCAGTCGGCTCAGCACAGCGCTCAGCAAAGGGTTTCAGAGCTCATCAAACTCAAAACCTCCCACAGAAACAATGCTCCATATCAATTTAACCCAAATTCTAGGGAGGGCAACAAGCTGTGGGCTCGAGCAGCTTTTCTATTTGGGGCGTCAGTAAGCAGGGCGACCTGAGAGAAGTTCATCTGAGGGAGGGTTTGTGCCGAAGGCGACCCCCCGAGATGCAAACATTAACCCCCCCACACACACACACAAACAGCTTCTTATTCTGATTGAGCTACATGACCAAATTAAACTGACAGAAGAGATTGTGTGTGTGTGTGTGTGTGTGTGTGTGTGCATGCGTAGGCACCCTTTTACTTTGCAACTCCGATACTTTCTGCTGCTCAGAGGGATGTGCTGTGTGTCTCGCTGCTTTGAACTTCAACACACACAGTGCCAGCAGTTGCCAAGCAATTACAGCTTGCCTGCTCTCTGGGTGTGCCTTTGGAAAACCAGACAATGTTTTCTCTTTTTTTTCCCATTTTGTTTTTATGTTTGGTCAGAGAATGACATAAAATATGAATGAGAAATAGGGTCGGTGGCGCGGCGCTCCACGTCTGCGAGGTCCAGGTGGCGTGGTAAAGACAATCCGTCTCCTGACCGTGGTACCCAGCTGGGATGCTGAGGGCCAGATGGTCTGCTCACAACAGGTAATCACAGCCAGCATGCTGATACACTGACATCCACACAAATGGGTTACCAGAACCACCTAGAGCATTTGGGATGCTGTGATAGTACCCTCTCCTGCCAGTCTCTGGGGCTTCTGCTACGGAGTCTGACACCGGCGCTGTGCAGTGGAAGTAGTGAGTTATGAAATGGAATTTACTCTCAATCTGAAAATGGCAAGATGCTTTTATTCATTTTTGCAAAGAAGCTCACATTCATAAACTCCACTTTAGCGTTCCTCATTTGTTAGAAGAGATGTAATGTCAAAGGATGTTTCGCAGAAGTTTCTGTTTGTTAGGTGAATTTCTTCAACTTCTTCCATGAAAGCAATTTGTAGAGAAGGTCAGATCCTGAGGCCCAGCTCCTGTATTAATACACTTTCCCCCTGCAGAGGCAAGCTACTTTCCCCGGTTGAGGTTTCCACTTGCATGCATTCATTGAATTCATTATTTTGAAAGGTTTGGGGTATTATTTATAGTGTTGGAATAAAATGTTAAAAACTGTATACGTGGCATAATAAGTGGTCTTAAAAAAAAGGTCAGAGTCTCTTTGCGCTGCGCTTTCAAGACAAAAGTTTGGAGTCCCAGTCACGAAAGGTTTGCAGGTTAATGTCGAGGTAGAAAGTGAATTTGAACATGTTACGTAAAGATGCCCCTGCCAAGAAAACTGCAAAGCATCACCCAAAGCGATCGCATTCATCTTTAATGATGCGAGGCGATTCATTATCATTATGTCTAATAATCATATATATTAGCAATGAAGCCGATGTCTTGCTGTCAGCTCACTTTAGATAAATCCCTCCAGTGTGATACAAACAGCTCTATAACGCACACACACCTCCCCCAGTCTCTAACTTGCTCCCCCTCCCTCTCTGCCTCTTTCAGCTCACTGAACTGAGTGAAATGTCTTTCCGACTAAATGATTTTTTTTTTTTTTGCACGGTGGGAACGTTGCCATGGAGACAACAGTCCCCCCCCCCAGCCCCTCCTCCCACTTTTCTCTCTCAACAGTCTACAGCATTAAAGCTGTGCTAACTGGTGCATTGTCACGTGTGCATCGTGGTGATCGTCGTGTGTGTGTGTGTGTGTGTGTGTGTGTGTGTGTGTGTGTGTGTGTGTGTGTGTGTGTGTGTGTGTGTGTGTGTGCATTTCGCTCTTCTTGAACTGTTAACGCTGTCGGTGTGCTGCAGGTGCCCCATGATGAGTGTGTCTATATATACAGAGCTATCCTCCTCCACCTCCTGCTTCCACTTCCACACACATCCTGCATGCAGCCATCCCCTCTCTTCTCCAGGTTTTCCCATTCGTGTCCTCCTCCTCCTCCTCCTCCTCTCGCACTCTTCATCCTCCTTCGTTTGTTTAATCCTCTCCTACTCCTCCTTCTCTGTCATTCCCCTGCACATCTGAGCTTCCTCCTCTCTGCTCTCTGCAGAAGTGGCCGACCGCTGCTGGTCTGCATCTTCGGCTTGAGCGAGAGATAATGACCACATGACAAATAATATTTTAAAAATAAAGCAAGACAAACTAGAAGTAGGGAGGCCAGATGGAGGAGAGAGCACGGGGCGGGCGGCCGTGCTCCATTTTGCATTTAGGCAAAACGCGGCCACAATAAAGAATTCATGACAAAGTGGCTGAATAATTACACACGACTTAATGCACAGCAGAAAGTCAGAGAGCTCGGCGGAGAGAAAAAGTTCAGGCTGCTTCTGTCCAGGTAGAGCGTCCTACCTTCCACGCCTGAGTCAAATATAGACTGTGTACATCTGAAATGCCCAGGGCCTTGCATTTTATATATAGCACACTGGCTGGGATGTGTGACAGCAGCTCCAGCACCTCTCCTGCCTCCCAACCTGGCGGATGCAAAAGAAGCGAGAGAGAGACGAAGCTGGATGATACATATCCTTTATTTCCGTTATCGTTGCTTCAGCCACACTGTTACTTACACATTCACCTAAATCCTGCAACCAGCTGTCCTGACTGAAACAATCGCCCTCACTCAGATTCTCAGCTTGAACCAATAAAAAAGTAAACCTCTTGAATAAATTATATATATATAAAAAAAAACAAAATCAAAAAGAATACCAATTCGAGATAAATACAGCATAAACAATGTTATTTCATCATCGTTTGTTTTTGACCACAGAGATAAACAATTGCTAGGTCTCCATTTAGTCGTCATTAGTAGTATTAGTATCAAGTTCATTGTCAGATTTTGCTTAAAGCATCACTTATATAATTTTTCATTGCATCAAGTTGACATCATTCATGTTAATATAAGCATGCAAACATGTTTCCCCATGACCATTCAGAACTGCACTAACACGAGAAGACAGAGAGAGAGAGAGAGAGAGAGAGAGAGAGAGAGGACGGAGAGGACAGGTGTCATCGGGAGAGAGAAAGAAAGAGGGCAAGATGGAGGGATGCGAGATAGCAGAGGAAAAAAAATAGAGCGAGAAATGGATAGGTGAGGGGGAGTCGGAGCGGGAGGAAAGGTGAGGGTTGAGGATGAGTAATCAGACAGTAATCAGACAGACAGAAACAGAAAGGAAGGAGGGAGGGATGGTGGAGGGAGGAGGAGGAGGAGAAGGGAATGTGCTGGTTCCACTATGAGTTTTGTAATCTATCACCAGGCAGTAACACAAGGGCTAAATAGGGTAGACACAAGCAGAGAGAGAGAGGCTGGGAAAGACAGAGTTATGGGGCCTCGAGACCAATGGATCAATAACATATCTACTTATACAAGCTGATCAATAATCCCCCAGCTGACCGACCAGAATACTCGCAGGTATGATGGGGGGATGTGCCACCTCCCGCATACCCGATCAAGCACGATGGTAAGTCTCGCCGCACATCCACGGTCCAGAGGCAAAGAGAAAGTAGATCCCCTCCCCTGAAACACACACGCACACCTCCAGCGAAAGTGTGTGTGCGAGAGGATGAAGGGGGGAAACGAGAGCAATACAAGTAGCTGTGAGGTGTTGTACTGTTGTTCTGCTGAGGTTACAGTAGTAGTCGTAGTAGTAGCGGCGACAGACATGGCTTTATAAGTCTGTATCGGCTCACACAGGAAGTGCAGAAAATCCCAGGCGCTTGTTTTCTCACGACACCTCGTCCCTGTCGTTTGCTTTAAGGGGATTTAAATTTGTCATGATCTGTAGAAACAAATGAGCCTCGGATGTTTTTTTTTTTTCTTCATTTTTTTTTTTGTGTTCCTTCTTAAATTTAATCAAAACACACCCAACAATTGAATTTTCAGTCACTGTGCCATCTGGTTTTTTCCCTCGGACATACAGTACACAAATTACTGAAAGAAGTACACGATCAACACAGTTACTTACATCAGGCAAAGGGTTAGAGAGGAGAGGAGGGTTCAATGATTGGCAGCTGATTTCAGAGACGACATAGACAATACAAACTAATGTCTATGAAAGACAGTGTTTCCCCACCTAGTGCAATGAGGCACGTATAGTACACACACACATTCTCACACACACACAAACACACACACAGGCACGCACACACAAAATGGCTCCTCGTAAAGACACGGGACAGAAGACACGTTTGGCTCCGAGACGAGCGTTTCAGTCTGTGGACGCCGGGGTTTTGGGGGAGTGAGGGAGGCGGAGACAGAAAAGAGGACGAGGGAGGCGGTGAGCACACAAACGTGTCACACACAAAGGCATACACACACACACAGACGCGCACAAATACAAAACAAACACACCCACAAACACGGAAACACACACTAATAAAAGCAACACGGACGTGTGTGTCCTTCTAAAGTCTTGTCAGGGACATGATGTGGATTTGAAGGTTTTCTCAGTCGAAGCTGGACGATGACTTCTTGAGAAAAGAAAAGGAAAAATAAACGTCCTGGAATGGTAGAAAAATAAAGTGGTGATTTCCTTCCCTGTGGAGTTCGTCCTCCAGCGAGTGCAATCCAAACAGACGCCGGTCCAGTTCCGACGCAGGTTTCATCGACCTGCCGAGTCCCACGTCAGGACGAGTCTGCAGAGGACGACCAACCAGTCCGCGTCTCTCAGAAGCTCACGTCCTCGGCGGACTTTAAAAAATGGCATGAATAAACTTTTTCTGATGATTGAACTGATGCTGTATCACACAAACAACAAAGCAAAAACAGTCGAAATAAAAACGGATACTTGATGAGCACCATGAGGACAGAAAGTATGAGGAAGAGGGACACATTTCAAGGTTGCTTTACATGCTGAAACCAATGAGTCCACCCTCATTTTCACTCCTCTGACATCAGTAAAGACGCTTTGTTGTCTTTCCTCTGGGGAAAATAAGCGAGTTGAGTCTGAAACACGAGGGTTCGGCGTCTGGAGAAGCCTCCAGAACGAGCCGGGAGAATCCACCTCGGAGGTTTTGTCCTGCTAAGTACTACGTGAGACGTTTTTTTTTTTTTTTTCCCATACAGTACGGCACATACTGTACACCAACGTCGCAAAGAAAAATATCGACATAGTGATTTTCTTCTTTTAAAGTCTGTACAAGGGCGTGAACCTTTGGTCCTGGTTTGATGACCATTCTAGGATGGCTTTTTTTTTTTTTTGTTTTCAAGAGAGAAAAGTTTGTCACATCACACTCCTCCTAGATGAAACACTACACTAATCTGAAAGCACACATGAACTACGCACATACTACAAACTCTGTGTGTATTCGTGTGTGTGTGTATGTGTGAGTTATGTGTGTGCGCTCCTTCACTTGGCCCCAAATTTACACCCGATATCAGTCCTACTGTTCCATTTAGTGTCTGCATGTGTTTGTTAATGTGTTGTCTATTGCTCAAAGTGTAGTTGGTGATGGATGTTGTATTTTTTTTTTTTATCCCCACGGCTCGGTAAAGACGGCACAGGACTTGGAGGATTCATTAGCAGGAGCAAAACAGCACTAGCAGTCGGACACTAGCAGTGTCTCCGCGTCTCTCTTTCTTTGATGGAGAGAATTATTCACAGATGAGAGGAAAGAAAGGAAAGTCTGGAGCTGGAGAGATGATAATGACCTGAGGAAAGAGGGGATAAGGGAGAAGAGGCAGATTAAGAGAGAGAGACAGTCGAGGGGGGCGAGAGAATATATAAACAGCATGCAGTACTGTAAGTCTGGGGGGAGGATGGGGGGGGATGCATTACATAACCCGTAACATCTAGATTATACAGATGCTTCTGCCTTAGAGCTCCTACTTCTGACAGCTCCACAGCCTTCACTTTATCACACGCTCACAGTTAGGTCATGCTTTTAAAGGCTCGGACGGTTTTATGTGTAAATCCGACTCTGCCGCTCCGTACGTGGATGTACTTTAAGATCCAGTACAGTCGCTCCTGTTTGCAGGCAGAAATCATGGCGGCTTGGGAACGTATGTGGAATAATGATGCACTTCCCAGTACGCTAGAAAAACATCGTACAGTATGCGTGATGAGACGGAGGCTCACAGTTTTAGTCGGAGTGAGGACTGTCCACCACGATGTGCGGCTTCGGGGAGGAAGCTGTAGCAGTCTTCGACACGAACGTGCCGATCGCTTTTTCCTGCAGGCGGAGAGAGAATTTGCTTTTATTAATACTTCATGACAAGAGGAAACACTTTTTCTACATCCAGTTGAAATAAATACAATTTTTTGATATGAACGTCACCAACTGTTATGTTAGTACCACTGCTACTGTACAGTGGCGGAAAGACATGAAGGACATTAACTCTAAGGAATTATGGGAAATATGCTGATTCACTTCCTTGCCGAGAGTTCGAAGAAAAGACTGATAGCACTCTCGGTTCTGTAACGGTGGTGGCTTCATATTTACCATACAGATATGGGAGTAGTATCGATGTGTGAAGAGAGCTGTGAACATGTTTGAGATCATCTTTAAATATTTCACACGACTATAATTAAACACACGTACAACTCTACTACAGCCACAGTTAGTAGTTACTTTCCTATAACGAAGATTTGACATGCAAACATATAATTAGCTTTTAAAAATATGATGCATGTTGTAGATTAATTAGCAAACAATATAAAATAATTAAAATTTGTTTCACATAACGGCACATTCTGCTTCTGCTGCTAATACTTAGACATACTGTTAAGTGAATGTGAGACTTTTACTTGTAATGGACTTTTTCTAGTACTGGGCTGATTCTTTTTTCATAAGTAAAACATCTAAATAATTGTTTTATTGCTGCTAATTGAATGACTCCTGTATCACTACGCCTACTGCTGCTGTTCCTCTCCTGCTATTGCTGCTTCTATTCACACTGATAATCATCATCATCTTCAGTTATCAGGCCCAGAACCAACAGCAGAACTGAACATAACATATGTGCTATGAGATCATACTCATGGCCGCACACACACACACACACACACACAGAGTCACGCTCACACACACACGAACACACATGATCACATGCTCATTACCTCCACAAGCTGATGCCAGTGCTCTATCGGTTTGCGTGGATTGGCCAACATGGCCGACCAGTGCTCCCTCCCCGGACCTTCGGCTTCGCTGCCCACGCGACACATCCCTATAACCTCGTTATGACCAATGCTGACACGCGGCGAGGGACGGAGGCGAGGACGAGGGAGAGAGAAAAGGAGGGTAGGGAAAGAGAGAGAGAGGGAGACAAGGCTCGTAAGAAACAGGCAGAGAGAGTCTCATTTATCAACGGTGAGTAGTGGGGAAAGAGTAGAGCGGCCGAGGAAGGGCGCTGAATAGCAGCTCGCAAACACACACAGCCCAGGATAAAAGCTTGATGTCAGCGGGGGAGCAGGCACGAGCACAAACATACAAAAGCACACACCTATGGAGATGCCAAATGGAGGGCAGACTACATAATAGGGAGGCGGTGCAGCTATACACAAACACATCAAGCGGCCAAGTGTTGCTGCGAGCGGCAGACAGACAAACACTGGCAGGGTTACACTTCTTTCACCATTAGCATAAATCATGCTTATTCATGAGGTATGTAAAACAGGGAGCGTCCACCAGGAGGCTGACTCATGAGGGGGCCTCATCATGTTCGACACGGACGCAACACCAGCAAGACGCGGCAACCCAAAGGTAACAGCAAACATTACGCTGCATGTGCAAACACACATTCGACGAGCGGCACGCTTCACACCGACGATCATCTCCGAGCCCCCGGAGCCGCCGTGCAACAACACCTCAGCTCGCTCACCAGTCATAGTCCATCACTGCGATGATGATGGATACGCTCTCTATGTTTTCATTGGGAATGTCAAACACCAGCGCCTCGTTGTACGTGGGGTTCAGCGTGTTCTTCTTAATGGACGTCTTCCTCTTTTTTAGCCTTCGCCCGTCACAGATCAGAGAGGCCTTCACATACGGGTCTGAAGGAGAGACGAGAGAGAGAGAGAGAGAGAGAGAGAGAGGAGGATGGGAGAAGAGAAGAGAGGGAGGTGGGATGAGAAGCGGCAAAGAAGAAAGACAGTGGGAGACGGAAAGCGAGGGGGTGGAAACAGAGGGGAGAAGATAAGGAGGGACTCCTGCAAACACTGTTTTGCTATGTCGGTATTATGCTCACAGGTATCTGCGTCTGTAACACATGAAAGGCGTGAAAATCAAGTCACCTTGGCAAAGCTGGATTAAGAGCACAAAGGTAAAAAAAAAAAGGAAAAGCACCACAGGTTGAATCACTTCATTCAACATGTGCAGCTCGGTGACGGCAGCCAGGAGAAACACACACACACACACACACACACACACACACAAAACCTCCATTTTTATTCTGCGTGTTTACGCATCTTACAGGCACCGCAATCATCCCGGGATCATTGTGCCGATAACAACGTTAGCGTCATTATTGTTTGAGATCACATTTAATGTGAGAGGGCGCTGCAATCAACTGTTAAAGTGAAGGATAACTAAAGACAAAACCTTTTTATAACACCTGGTTAATCCAATATTAGTATTACAACTAACAGCTCTTGATTATCAGTCTCGCGGGGGAAACTGTTTCTGCAGACAAACACTAATTGCTGCTACACCTGCAGCTGATATTGCACCACAAAACACGACTTTTACTGGTTGTTGTGTTTGTAACAAATGAACTTTAGAGCTTTGGGTAATTTATGCATAATGTATAAACTCTGCCTCTGCTTCTCCAAGGAAAAATCCACCTGCAGATTCTGTTGCACCGTTAGAAGCGATCAATGCGGTGATGCTCGATGCACCTTTTTTTTTTTGAGCAAAGATTTATATTAATCTATTTCTTGGCACTTTTCCTGATCATGCTTCATCTGCTTCTACTTCAGTTAGTGATCCAGTTTTGAAAACATCTCTCTGCTTTTGCACAAACGTGTCGGTTTTACTTGAAGGATGACGGAGCAGTAAAGATAATGAAAGTAAAAGAAGCGATGCATTCCTCAGTTTAAGCGCACGACTCTGTGTCTTGCAGCTGCATTGCATTCTGGTCCACCGAGGCTCGGTGGAAAAAACTTCTTCATTTCAAGCTTAAAAGTTGCTCTTTTATTCCAAAAGCTGGTTTCAGACCAGTTATTATTCTTCATGTTTGATCAGTTATTACCCAGAATAAGATTTAAACCTGAAGGAGCCCGAGAAAGCAACATACATCAGCGGCGGCTGCTTTTGAGACAGTGTTAAAGCTGTTTTCTGTCATATTTCTCCGGTAAATGAGTTTCCTGTCAGACTGCTCGCTGCAGCTCTCGCAGCAGCCTGATGTGTGTGTGTTAATCCTTTACCTGAGAAGCCGGTCAGGTCCATGGCTTTGAGGTTGGTGGCCTTGATGATTGTAGCGGTGAGCCTGCCTGCAGTGGGCAGGTAACACAGCGAGAAATTAAGCTCCCCGAGATCAGCCTTCTCCTGTAGGTCACCACACACACACACACACACACACAGGGACAGGGATCAGAATTGGAGGAGGGATGCTGTGTCAGAGTCAGATAGGAAGAAAACACTAACTGAGAGACATGCTTTGGTTCGCTATCATCGTCCAGAGAAGAGCTACATCTGTGAGTGACGGCGGGCGACAGCGGGCGTCCTAATGCGGACAGGCAGAGTGTTTAGGCAGAGGGGAAGTGCCGTCACTGTAAATGAATCATATGCCAATCTGTCGATGTCCCCGAGTGGAGGAAAGTGTTAAGTAGAGGTGACGATTCTCCGGGCTTTTTATACCCCCCCCTCTGACTCCCATCTACTGATCATCTCGCTGCCTGTGGTCTCAGTGGCACCACAGTAATGACACCGGCGGTATTCAGGTCACACTGTGGCATGATGACTCCTTAGTGGCTTCGAGCCTCACTAATCAATACTTCTCCGGGTGAAACACTGAAATACGGCGAGAGGCCGATGCTTTAAACTTATTTAATAAATGAAACATCCATGCCAAAAAAATATAAGACTTTGCTCCATCTAATTTGCTAATAGCCTTCTATGAATATTTCATATAAATCTACTTGGACGCCGCGTGATAAAAAGTTTGGATGTGGCCAGCGATGCCTTTCCAGTAATCTATCTGGACTCTCCTGTGCCGTGTTTTTACATTAACAGACTCTGAATGAATCTCAGCTGCAAACAGCTTCCTGCGTCATCTCGGTACAGTGTGAGTGTATGATCTTAAGAACGATGCACGCGCGTCTTTGAGTGACAGCGAAGAAAGAATCCTGCAAGAAACGGATTTAAATACCACTGAACCGACGGCATTTGACTTTTATTTTGTAAACCAAGTGGATTCGTGTGGTTTGAATTCTATTTCTGTAATTTCCAGAAGGTCATTTCAAGCTTTTTTCAGATACTAGATTTTTAATTTTCGCATCTTTTTCTCGGCACATGTGACAGAACATAACCTCACTCCTCAGTAAGCTGAATCTTCTGGTTAGACTTTTACTTTTTTTTAAATTTCGGTGTCTGAATTTCACCAGTTCAATCTGAGCAGCCTGATATTTCAGCTTGACTTGAGTTTTCTGATTGAAAAAAGACCGGTTGAATTTTAGACACATGAAATACAACATTTTGAACATTGATCACGTTTTCAAAATTGCACAAATTGAAGTGATCAAATAAGTTTTAATAGGTGATTTTCCAAGTTCAATATTTCAGTGCTTTTAATTCAGTGTTAAATTTGAACATGCAGATATTCATTCAGTTGCTTGTAAGATTCAAACTATCGTGGTCTCTCTTTGCTTCCATGGAGTCACCTTTGCTGTGATAGAAGAGCTGACCAGACTGTGCAACACATATCAACATACATGATGTATGTGGATCCTCTGTCCAGCTGTTAACAAGAACACAGGGCACATTTTGCACCTTTTATAGTTTCACATTTACTCACATGTGCATATATCTCGTGTTTATATTTATCATTTGGCTTCAGACTGCCAAAAAATCTTTGCACATTTTTATCTTTATTTTTCATTTATTTTCTCTTTCTTCCAGGCAATAATTCAGTTTCATTTTCCTGCCATGGATGCATGCGTTTCCACTTGAAATCTCAAACTGAAACTGTCACTTGTGTCATGTTTGATATGCTCCACTCCTGGCGTTATCCCATCTATCACTGCTTTGGCCCATATTCTGCAGCTGCGAGGGGCCGATATCGCCACAAGGCTCATTCAGATTTCATCTAGTCTAATCTAACGTGGCCATCTCCTCCAAATGAATGCCATTATTGTGGCTCGTTTCTGCGGCAGAGCCTCGTCCTTACCGCGGTGCCCTCCACGATGTCCCTCCACACGGGTTTGTCCCCGCTGCCCTCGCTGAAGTCCAGCAGGTTGTCCACCACGACCTGGCCGATCAGGTCGTGTCTGGAGAAGCGGTCGAAGTCGTACACTGAGAAATGCAGCTTCCTGGAATGTAGCTCATTCAGCGGCACGCCGAACTGAAACGTCTCGTTGAACACTGGGTTTAAGGTCTTTCTGTGAACCTGAGAGAACGAGACGGACGGAGTTTAGAGAATTTATACTTACATTACATCCTGCAAGGTACAGTGTGATTATTCTGAACATACGCAGTCCCGGTGAAATACCTACTGGGCAGGTTCAGGGGAATTAGCACAGGGAATAAGGGGGGAACAAACAACGACATTATTTTACAGCCTGCTCGGCCTGTAATGACACTATAATTACAGTGAAAAGGGGGTTAACAGGGGACTACTTCCTTTTACAGCCCACACACCCAGACTTACAGTGTAATAAGGGCCGCTAATGGCCGTGGCCGTCGCCTCCGCTGTGTAACTCGTGCACGCTTTTCAAAAACAGTTGGTCAAACATAGATTGAATTTTGTACATTTTATCTGTTGAGCAGTTTTCCTCATTCTGTACGTCGTCCAATAAATTAAAAAGGTTATGAGAGATGCATCCGGCTCCTTAACTGTTTATGACCTGATGTTATGAAAGGACATTAAAGCTGGTTTAGCTTCTTCCGTATCATCAGTTTTGAGCATCAGATTCAACATTGGATGTGAAAACTGCATTGCGCTGTATTTTATGATCACTTTGAAAAACATAACTGTTTCATAGCTACAGAGACAGAAAGCTTAATGTAATGTTTTATCCCACTGCCACAAAAATAATCCACTGTTTATTAATAATAGCATGTTTATTTTAAAGAGTGCTGCATGTCATCATTTTAAAATATACTAAACGTCACTATTTCATTACGATGTGAAGCCATTTTTCCTGCCTTGTTACCTGCGAACCTCTTATTCCCAAACTCATCTTCTTATCCTTACATATTTATCTCTGCATATGTGCCCACTTTATTGATCCCCTGTATATACTGAATAATTACACAGTGATTTATGGGCCGTAATCTAAAGCAAATGTATTTTCCTTGCCCCCGTCTGTGCCTTTCATGTTACCATCATTTTCACATTTGACACATTTGCGTTGACGACTGCATTCCAGTCGCAGACATGAGCCGATCCTCAAAGATAACTTGAGGCCGGATTCTGAAAAACCCAGCGGGTTGTTTGACAACGCTTAATGCTGTTTTGAAGACGCGTCCTGAATCCTCAAAGACCCCGGTGTTTTGCTGGTATGAAAAATATTCCAAAGTACATTTTCAGCCTGTTTTACAAAGTGCCATCCGTTTCTTCAACCAAACAAACTGGATGTCTTTCATATCGGCAAAATAAGGGAATCGCAGAGGATTCTGGACACGTCTTCAGAAACACAGGAAGCGCTGTCAGACGACCTGCCGCATTTTTCAAAGGTTGTCTTTTTATCTGTGACTCAAATGCAAAATGCAATGCATCAATGCAAAAGTCACATATGTAAAAACTAGGCTTATCAAAGTGGCACAACACCGGAGCTATATTTGGTCAAAACGCTTTCTTGTGCTGAATCTTTTTCCACAGATTTGAGGAGTTTTGGCGAATGGTGTTTTTTGTTCTGTCTGTTTTCTGCTCCTGTAAAACAACCGCTTCATCTTCCGTTTTATCCAGAACAAACTGGAAACGTATAAGGTGGACAAGATGAGACATGAGCTACAGATATTATCTCATGTTAATTTAAGTATTTTAAATTGATCTGCATTCCTACAGAAAACAGACACATCAGGACGCAGAATATTCTGGAGCAGTTTGCGGCCGACCTGCCGAAACGTCCTTGAGCAACATAATTAACCTCCACCGCGCCGCTCGACCTTGGTCCTCGGCCAGAGGGAGAAAAGTGAATTTCACCTGTTCTTGCGAGGTGAGGAATCAAATCAAACCTGCTGAAATGAAATAAAGACATAAAACTAAATCTAGAACTCAATATTTTGTTTCCCAACTCGTACAAGGTGCAAGATTTCTCTCTTTTCAACGTTGACGACACGTTTCCTGCAGGTAACTGTGTTTATTCTGAGTTATTCCACCTCTGTTTCGACGGTATGTTGCGTTTCCCGCCTTTTCCATCCGTTGCCTCCATAACAAGTCAAATAAAAAACGGATCAAATCAGAGAATTCAGTCTGATGGAAAGCGAAGCCGCAATTTCCTGCTCATCATATTTTAACACATCGCGGACGGCGTTTGTAAATTTGTCTTCAATCTCCAACACAAAAATTTTTTACTATTTGTTGATTTACTGTTGGGATTTATTTGCTATGCAAGCATTTGATATAAATGCTGTCATGCAATAAAGCCTGTGATAATTAAAATGTGACACACACTCGATTTTCCAAATCCAACTTTTGTCACTGCATGAGTGGGTCCGTCACTCCGGCTTATTAGCACTTGATGATTACTTGTTAGCTTTGGATTAAACATGCCTCCGACGGAGACGCCGTGCTTTTAGAAACCAGGAACACAAAGCTCCAACGTCTCCTTGTAGGTGATGTATGTCTCCCTTTTGAAGCGAGTTGGAGGGATGAAAGCGAGGCAAAAATATGAGAGGTGTAAAAATCCCATGTTAATGAGGGCGTGATTGAAATGAAACAATCATCTGCACTCTAAACAAAAGAGGAGCTGTATTATGCAAATGATTGAAGCATTCATACTTTTCAATGGCTGGCTGAGGGGGCTTTTGTGATATACAGGAGACAGTCGCACAAAGGGGAGAAATTTCAAACTGGTACAGATCATCGAAAGCTTGTCGCACTTTTCCTGCCTCTACAGTACTTCTGACCCATTTCAGCTTCAGAATCTCTCTCATCCCGACACTGCACAAAAGTACTGATGGTATTTATGGACAGACAACAGAGAACTACAATTCACATTTGTGAGGCCGCTGAGCTCGTAAGTCTCGAGCTTCTCCTCAGAGAATAAATTAGAAGCGAGGAGGATTTTTTTTAGGGCTAAGGCTACGTTTCCTGGTACAGAACGTCCCGGAACGTACTCAAATATTGACTCAACTGTCCTCAAACACCAGAATACACACAGGAGACGAGCCGCGGTGGCCTGTAATAGTCTGAAGCACATTATGTTGAATAAATTATGGGCCAGATTAGATTAGATTACATTAGTGAAACTGTAATGATTCCCCATGAGGAGGCTGGCTCATCAGAGCAGAGAGGAAACTGTCAGACCTGATGTTTAAATGCTGAGTGGATGTTGTTTGTTTTCACAGCTTTAACACACACACACACACAGCAGAGGATACAGGTGAGTGTGGTGGGAGTGGGAGTGGGATTCACCTTGGTCTGGAATTTCTTCTTCCTGTCTGGCAGTAGGTAGATCTTCACGTACGGGTCAGAGAAGCCGTTGGCGTCCTTCGCCGGCAGGTCCAGAGCTTTCAGGATCTTCACCACCAGCTGCTCCGTGCTGAGACACACACACACACACACACACACACACAGAGACCACGAACTCCGTCAGACTTTCACGTGCACATAGGGGTCGCACAAATTTACAAAAATACTCAAATGTGAGACCCAGACAGGATCAACCCCACACACACACACACACACACACACACACACGCACCTGTGCAAGATTCATACACACATACTGGCGTGGGAGGTTGTGTGTCTCTGAGGAAAGGAGTAGCTAAAATAGCGTGTGTGTGTGTGTGTGTGTGTGTGTGTGTGTGCCATCCCTGCAGCTGCATCACTGTTGCACTATCAGCGATGTTAGATGTAAGCACAGTGAGCACAGATGCACGGCCAGCGAGAGAGTCCGGACAAAGCTGAGCTCATTAATAATCCTTAACACGGTCAAAGCCTTTATTCCACGCTCACTCTGGGCCACGTGTTCAGAGCTGCCGACGCAGAAGAGACTCGAACACGATCCACATCAACAAGATCTCAGCCTTCCTCTGAACCTTTGACTCGCAGTGTCACCAACTTTGAACATATTTGTTTGATTGACATGTTGAGATTTAGATAATTCTTGTACATTTTAGTCAGCAGCACATAAATTCTGTTAATCTGTGGGTTTTTTTGTTTTTAATTTTTTCTTGTTTTCTTGCTCACTAGTAGATTTATATTATAGATTTATATTACAAAGTCACATGCAAAACGAAAGTACAAAATCCTGCAGTAAGAACTACAAAAATAAGTAAAGTACAAATAACCTATGTTTTATTTTTTTCTTATTTTGATTTATTTAAAGCCTAAATCTGATCCAGCTGTAAACAAGCCGCAACACCAACATTTAAAATGCAAGTTTGGATGTGGCTTCCACTCTCAAAATGAATGACAGGTGTTTTAAATTCAAGGACAATTATTATGCAACTAAATCTTTAAATGGATGCTGTTTAATTCAGTATTGTTTAACTGTGCAGTAAAACAGATCGAGATTTTCAACTCACAACTGTTTTCATTAGTTGTTGTTAATCTGCTGATTATTTCCTCTCTCTGTTGTTTGGTGAGATAAATGTGTGTCACTGTGTCCTTGAGTCCAAGGTGAAATCTTCTAACAGTTCAAATCCAATAATAAGCAGATTATTTTGGGATAAAACAGAGAAACGCAGCAAATGTTCCAAAGTGAGAATTTGAGTCCAGCTGGATTTTTTGATAATTTTTGCTTAACAAAAGATTAATTACTTATCAAATTGATGCTGAATATTTTTCTGACAATTGACTGATTCATTATTCAGCTGATTATTTCTGCTCCAGTAACGATAAGTCAAACTCTGCATTCACTATGTAAATATTTAACATTGCACGTGGCCAAAAAAACGACAGATTTGGGCTTGAAGAGTTTCAGAGTCTCAAGCTCAACATGCTGCTTTCACCGACAAGAATGAAATGAGAAACACTGTTCACTTCAGTTGTATTTTCTGGGATATTTTTTCGATAAAAACGTTTAAAGATGCAACTATCGGTAAAAACACACACTAATATGGAGGCACAAACACACACGTGAGCACATGTGATGCACACATCTTTACATTCAGACGCTCGATCCGGAGTCACGGCTGCATCTCACGCGCCGTTTATCATGTATTCAATTACCAGATGAAGATGAAGACGGCTCGGAGGCCTTTAATCAGACCTCGTTAGACTGCGTCTCCCCGTGTTAACCAGTGTGTCAGCACTTCATTAGCTGCTTTAGGGGAGCGGCCTGAACTTTGGGGCTGAGGAAGGATAAACAGGGCAAACGCCAGCAGTGACCCCACAGGATATAACGTCTTCTGCCCGCGTGCACCAATCGCAGATAAGACACGCTTGTGGACAATACGGCCGTGGCCAATCCGGACACGTGTTTACCTCTGAATCACATCCAATTAAGGCAATCGGATAAACATGCCCAGTCTGCAATCACATCAAATCAGGGAGATGATATACAGAGCAAATTGCTGGAGGAAATTACATTTCCAGCTCGGGCAGACAAATATTTTAACGAGAAACCCTGACCAATGCAAATACGTATCTAATGATCTTTAATCCAGTATGATTTTGAGACTCACAGTCGCCGTGATCAGCCGGCGCGGCTCACATGCAACGCTGAGATGCGCTATAATTAGAGGCGTCAGGAAGCTTCTGATCATCGTGAATTTTCCTGCATTCCTTGTTAGTAACTAACACGGTCGCAGGTTTTCCACACTCACACATCTTTTTACAGAACAAGACGTGAGCTTGAACCAAAACCAAGGTTTTCACACAATCCATGCTGCAGAGAATCTACCCATTACCGCTGGAGCAGAGAGCGAAATCCTCGGCCTTATTCCTGGCAGACAATGCCCGAAAGCTAGCTGTTATTCCCACAGTGGAAATGTGTCAGCTTTTAATGGGATTGTCAATGGAAATGCTTTTCCCGGAGGATCTCAGGAAGATTGACATTGTTGTTCTGACTGTTATGCTCTGAAACAGCGGGGTCTCGCACATTAACATACAAATCTTGGTGTCGAGCGCTGACACACCTCTGCATGTGTGTATCTACAGCCACATCTTTCACCTTGTGTTTCATCCCTCGGTCGCCACCTCCTCCTAATTCATTAATTAAAAGCACTTTCGACGAAGTTGTTGTTGAAGGTGCCGCTTTGCCTCTTCTGCTCTTCTCGCTAAAACAATTTCCCTCCAGTGTGATGACAGGCAATAACAGCGTGACATAAATTATCTTGTGACTTTATAAATGGGGGAAAAAGGGACACATGAACAGTTTTCATCATTAACCTTCCCTCCGTCCAACTCCCTTGCTAATTCTCTGTATCTGTAACTCCTGCTATAACACAGTCTGGTGTTATTATGTGTTGACAGGGGGCTGCTGTTTAAAGTGGCTCGCCATATATAATTCATGACTCCAGCGGCCTCTCACTCCCTTTCTTTTTCTGACCATCAGCACTTTCGCCTGTTGTAATGTTTCTACATGTCGGGGCAGGCAGAAACAGGCTGAGCCGCAGACAGAGCGAGCAGCTGCACAACACCTCCACTTACAGTACACACACATTCACACACACACACACACACACACACACTCCATCGCCCGGTCCTCACAGCATGGCGTCCAACAATTACACACTCACTTCTGCAGCAGAGGAGATTCAACATCGTCGAAGGAGAGCGACGACGGCAATCTGTGCCAAACAGTACATAAAAGACAATGACGCCACTTTGTCACTCACATTTAATGGCACCACTTTCTTACTTCTATCCATTAATATTTCAGCACGATTATCATAAACAAACGAGACTTACAGTCGAGACAACAACAAGTCTCACATTTAATGTGGCGGTCTTTCAAAATGAGGGCCACGTTTCCCACGAAGCCCAACGCTCGCTGTCTCGAACTCAATTTTCTACCGGAGTTAAAGGTTTTCTTTGTGTGTCTGCTGAAGAGGATAAACACGCTGAAAGATATTTTCCCAAGAAGCACCCTCTCTCTCTGTTCTGCGCCATAAAGAAATTCAGCAAAAACCAGCGTCTGTTTGCAGCCCTCCGACTCAGTGTTTGAAGAGCCGCACACCCACCGATACGATCAAAGTGGAGCAAAAACAGATGCTTCAACATTCACCGGAGACGAGTAGAACTATGCTGTGTTAGTTCCACTCGGTGTCGGATTCATCAAACAATGTTCGGGTCTCATTTTCAGGGTTTAAATTCTCCAAACGGAGCACAAGCCTCCACAGAATGTATTATGTATTCATGTGTTCTTTTAGCCATACGAGCAGCATTCCTCTGGTCCAGGCTGAAACATCTCTTTACTAGATCGTCATGAAATTTGGAATTTAACACTCTGAACAAAGATGGTGGACACGATGAATACACCTGGTTAACGTGAATGTGTCAGGATGCTGATGTAAGCATTTCGCTCGGTTGTGTGAGCTCAGAGCTGCCAACATGGCTGAAGACTCTTAGTCCTGTTTTTTTTTTTTTTTTTTTTAGTCGCCCAAAGTTAAAGTCAGCGACATTTCTCCTGGTTTCAACTTGGAGGACACCGAGCCGTGACAGCTATGTGATGTCCTGTGCGACGCTCTCACATTCTGCGCTGGCTTGTTGCGACACTTTACAGTTCTGACACTTCAAATCTTAAAAATTTGAGCGAAACACTGTTGTGTGAATCCAGCTCCACATGGAAAAGATCTGCTCTGTTTTGATCAAAGCGGGAGCAGAGCGGCGCTGAATGAGGCTGGTGCGGCTCCTTGAGGCTCAGCCCGTGGTGATGAAATGGCCTCATTGTTTACTCTTTTCACACAAGAAGACACTGACGGGGCGAGGGGGTTGATTCGACGCAGACCCGCTGACTTACTTGAAGGCGTAGCGCAGGAGGAAGCTGATCTTGCCGCAGGTGTCGCCCTGTTTGCCTTCGCCCTGGTCGCCTTTGGGCCTGTAGAGCTCCGGTTTGATCTGCCCGATGCTGGTTACCTGCTCCTTCTCCTCGGTGTGGAAATCAGGACTGGAGAGCTGGTGAGTCATGGGCTTGGGCCTAAACAGACACATAAGAGCTCAGACTGTGAATATTAAGTGATGAATGCACACAAACACACACACACAGACACACACACACACACACACAGACACACACACCAAAAAAAGATGCAATGCAACAGTGTGATTCAGCAGCTTAATCAGAGATGCAGCGGCGGGTAAAACATCTAAATGGAGTTAAGCCACTGTTTTTATTTGCATAAGAGTTTACACACCTTTTTCACACATGCACGCATCATAGTAAATGTTAACACGTCAAGGCTGGTTGTAGGATGAAAAACACAAATAAATATCTGCTAAAAATAGTAAAATGTTTTGTGTGGGTCGTTTCTGTTTTTGTAGAATGAATGTATGTAGCCGCGGTTTGGAAAAATCAGTTAATTCAGCCTCGTTTAAAAAAAGAGAGAGGGGTTAAAAGCAGACAAGATTAAAGCCAACATGGTGCGACCTCATAAAAACATTTTTTAGCAGGTGAATCCCTCCGTCTCTAAATTTTCAATCACATGTTTTTCAGTCGATTTTCCTTTAATGATCACCAGCTGGAGTTTAACACCGCGAACACCAGCCGAGAAGAAGAAGCACAGAACACAAACAGCGTCTCAGTGAAAGTAAAGTAATGCACTGGATACTGACCGCGAGGTGACCTGCTGCTGGGAATGAGCGTTGGGCAGGTCTTTATTGGGCTGAGCTCCAACAACCTCTGAGTTGGGGACATCTGGAGACGTCTGACTCAGCTTCAGAGTTCCTACCGGAGGAAATGGACAAAACAATCCCCGATGAGACGAGTCACATGTCGCTCTTGTTAGTGCCACTGACAACGTTATTTTTCTGTGACGCTGGGTCGGCATCATTGATCGCATCGATTGTATTACATTGATTTAACAGGGCGATTTAACAGCAGGGAGAAGAGACAGAATGAGCAAACATATTTACAATAGCAGAACATGAGGCAGCATGAAAGGCTTCACAACAAAGAGATATGAAAGGAGGTACAGTACATCCAAGCGCAATAAAGGCAGCTGGCAAACATTTCAATCTGAATAATGATAAACAACCTGCACCAGTGCCGACAGCCTGAATAAATACAAAACCAAAATGACGACTCGGAGCTGTTCCATCAAACCAGGCCTTAAATATCTCCCTGAACTCGGTTTATAACGGTTTTTATCTGATCAGGAAAATCGCTGCTCATCTAAGTTCCTGTTTAGCTTAACTGGCTCGTTCCCAACCATCTATGAATGACGTCTTAAAACTATGTTCATCAATTGCTTTATGTGTATTTGTGTTGAAGCTTTAATTGCTTGGAAAACAGAGAAAAATGCTGGTGATGAAAGCTAAAAAAAAAAAAAATCTAGCGCTCAAGGTGATGTTATGAAGTCCAAAACTCCAAATTATTACATTTTCTATAATGAAAAAGAAAAAGCAATTCTCCCATTTAAGGAGCTGGAAGCATCAAATATTTGTCCTTTCCTTATTAAAAAAATCAATTTAAATGATAAATTCTCAAAATCGTGTCAGTGAGTTTTCTGCTGATGTTGAACAAATGGTTGCAGCTCTAATTTCTGTGTTTAATTTTTGAATTTGAAGATGAAACCAAATCACATATTCAATGTGAAAGGTTTGCTCGCAGTGACAAACCCACACGGGACTGAGAGCCAGCTCGGCAGCTCCGAGCTTTTGAGCTCATCGTCCTTGTTTCATGGAACGTTGTTTGGTTCGGTTTCACTGCTCACATCAGGCTTTTACTCAGTGGATTCAGGCAGCTGTTTTCTGCAAACACGCTCTGATAAAACGAGCTGGTGAAGAAAGTTTGCAGAGACCAAAACAGAGCTGAAAGAGGAGCAAACACTCCCCAGTGGGCAGAAACATGTCTCCAGTGTCGTGATAATGTCACTGTCACAGCAAAGGTGATTATATGTCCCTGTACAATAAGCAGCTTTGAGGAAAAAAAAAATTAATCCTTTAATGAAAATACAGCTGTAATTTGAGGTAATTGAAAAGTCCCAGATTAGATCTTCCTAAATTTTTCTCTTTGATAACTCTGTGTAATAAAAGTTGAGGCCAGAAAGATGAAAAAGTAATATTCCTTGAATGTAGCACAACTGAAAGAAAACCCATTTTTATATATATGATAATGGTCAGCATCCGTCACACTGTTGCAGCACAGATAAATTACTCTTACTGTATGTGGGTGAATGTATTAAATTCAGTGAGTATATTAAAATGAGAAGTTATTGACCGAGGCATTACATTACAGACCGGGATTAGAAGATGTCTGCGAGCCTCTCTCACCAGCATTGTTGGGGTTGGTGTCCATGTCCAGGTAGGAGGGCTCCTGGGTCTCGTGCGGCCCCCCGACCACGCCTCCGACCTCCCCCCTCTCCAGCCCCACCAGGTCAGAGAAATGTGGGTGGTGCTGGCCCTGCTGGCCGAGGGACGGGTAGAGCGAGGACGAGGAGTGTCCGTCCTTCCTCTGCAGCAGAGGGGGTAAGAGCGACGAGCCGCCGGTGCCGCCGAGGCTTCCGACGCCGGCGCTTCCGGGCAGCAGCCCCGACGTCAGGCTCAGGCCTCCGCCCTCCTTGTCCCGCCATGGCAGCCAGCAGAGCTTCCAGGAGACGAAGAGGGAGACGGAGAGGAGGACGATGCCACAGAATGTCACGATGACGGACAGCAGGCTGACAGAGATCTCTACAGGGGACCGGAGGAAGACGAGCAGGGGAGGGAGAGGAAGGTAGAGAGAGAAAAAAACAGAAGATTCAAAAAGAAAAAAAACACCCACAGTGATGTCTCTATGCAATGTCATCCAGCATTTCCTCATGGTTATTAGCTTTTTAATCTGTGAGAGCTCAAGGACTGTGTCTGAGGGGTGTGGGTGTGTGTGTGGATATGGGGGGGTGGAGGATGTGGGTGTATGGGGAGGGTGGAGTATGACTCATCCGAATGAAAAAGTGTACAGAATAAAAGAAAAGCGCAGTTTCAGCACCAGACTGCCGGACAGTTGCAGCAACAGCCTCTGTCAAAGAGCAGGAAGGGAAAGACGAGCAGAGTCGACGTCAGCTCGGGGCAACTTTTCTACTTCTGTTAGAGGCGCTCGTCCGAACGCGTCGGAGCCTATGATACGTAAATTCATGATGAATTCATAAATTTGTAAATACCCTGTAAATATGTCATGAATATTTATAAATAAATAGACTAAATATACAATGAATATTTATAATTATCCTGAGCCATTTGAAGTCTCTTTATAAATAGCATGTTTTGAGTCTGATGACTGTCTTGACAAAAGGACCAATCAGAGCCCAAAATGAACTATAGGCCCAGAGCCCTGAACATGAATATTCATGGTTTGTAAGTAGACCGACAAGACTCATTACGATACAGTGTGCAGGTTTCGCTAACCGAGGACGTTTCCCCACCTTGCAGCATCTAACTGGAGTGTTTGCCTCTCGCCATCCTGGGCCCCATCCAGACCAGAGGGCCACCAATTAACAATCTTTCCTGTCTGCTGGCAGGACCGTCATCCCCCTCGTGTTGAACCGTCTCACCGTCAGAGGAAAATGTTTCCCGAACGCCCCACCACATCCACACATAGGCCTCCTTTTCTTAAACCTCCTTTTCCTTCAAATTAGTTCATTTCAGAGAGTCTTTATGGGCATGACAAAGACACAAACACTGCTAAATCGCACAAAAGAGAATGAAGTTTTATCTGGAACAGGCCGACAACAAGACTGAGAGCAAATGAGTGAAAGCAAGACAACAGCAGCCAATCCTCCAGCCCTGGGGTACATCTTCTGGAATTCGGTTCGCCTTCTGTCTCCTCCCTCCCTCCCTCCCTTTCTCTTTTGCTTTCTCCTCTATATAATCCCCTCAAACACCCCTCATTCCTCGCTGTCATTTCTTTTCCCATGCTGTCTGCCTCTGCACGCTTTGACTTTATTCCTCTCCTCAGCGGCTGTCTCTTTGTTCGTCACCCCTACCTTCTCTCCGCCATCCCCTCCTCTGCCTCCCCTTCCTCGCGCTCTCTTTGGTGAATTATTCATCAGTCTGTGTATGTCATTAATCAGCACTTGTTCAAAAGATATGATTGGGGGGCCGCGGGGGTGGGGGATGGGCGAGGGGACATCGATCTGTCTCAGTGGAGAACACGACGGGGTGGGAAGTGAGGAGCGAGGAATGGAAAGGGAGAGAGAAGAAGACGAGGGAGAGGGAGCGTGATGATGGAAATCAGGAGACGGGAGGAGGGTGAAGTGATGGAGCTGGAGAAGAGGGAAAAGTGCAAATGAAGATAGGACGAGGTGGAAAACGGCGAGGAAGAACGGACAGTAGCGATGAAGGGGAATGGAGTGAAAGGAAAAACGATCCAAACCACAGAATGGCCAGCGGGGCAGGGATGGACAGGCAGAGGGTCGGAAACAGATTGGTGCACATGTTGAAACAGACATATGAGCTGACTGGGTTTGTTCCCCCCGTTCGTTTCCTCAGAGGAGCAGGAGGAAGGGAGGAGGGTTGATAGAGTCAATGCAACGACATGTGTGAAAAAGTAGAAAGAAAAGAGGCGACGGTGGAGAGAGAAAGAGCCCGGGAACAGAGAGATGGAGGAAAACAAGCTGACAATGATTTAGAGCGAAACGTAAAGAGGGGAGGGGTTTAAGGATGAGAAAGGTTAATGTATTGATCTGGAGGGGGGAGAAACAAAGCGAAGAGGCAGAGGAGTAGGTTGTGTGTGGTTGGCAGATCAGGGTGCACTGATAAGACACGGCTGTGATCAAACGTGCCCGGGGACCGTCGGGGGCCAAACCACTCTCCTCCACTTGTCTCTCTTTAGGGCAGTCGCTGTACCTTCCCGAGGACTGATCCTGCTGGAGATCCATCGCTAATCCACAAAGCATAAAAAGCAAGTCAGCGGGCAGGTAGGTGGGTGGGTAGGAGGCCTCTGAAGTGCACCGCGAAGAGGGGCCGAGGTGCCTTGTCAATCAGCGACTGATGCAAGCCCACTGGGACTCGTACGCTGCTCCACATCAAACACATCTCCGCTGCTTACACAAGCCATTCGCTGACAGCTTTCGGCAGTCGCGGTCCTCGAAGGGCTCGGAGACTTCCGTCAGCAAACACCGAAAAATCACAGCTGGTAAGCGAGAGGGGGCCAACGCCTAAAACCATGGCGTGACATTTCTTCACAGAGCCATCCAAATCTCCAGAGGCAATATGCAGCCAATCCAGGCTAATCTACGCTGAGCCACAGATATCCACGCTAATCTGCATAACAGCGCTTTGCACTTCCAAATGCTTCAATGAGAACCCACACACAATACTCTGCACACAATGCACTCCGGGGTGCAGCATGATGCACCTACTCAGTTTGGTAAAAAAAAATGCATACAGTACATATACTGTATGTTTATTTGTAATCCAGCTCTGAGATAACAGTTGCAGAATTCCACTGAGACTCTTTTGAGGCTGGTGAAAGAAATGGGATGGACTTGTACCATTTCAATCTTGCAGATGAATATTTCATGGTTTGTTGTGCACAGTACTTCTAACTACTTTTGAACATGAGCACTCCTCTTAACATTGGCCTTCTCATATATTAAAGTCTAACGTCACGTTGCTGCCGTGTCCGCAATTGACGAGGCAATACTGAAGCTTTTCATAGGTAATATTTTGAATCACTCTTCTGACTATTACCACTTTCATGACAAAACACGCTGTATTTAAAGTATCAGATGTCTCGTTTTTGTTCTTGTCAGGGTGTAAAAGCCTGATTCAGACCATAATGGGATACTAAAAATTCAATGAATTCCTTTTGAGCGGGTTATCAGTTCCTTAAAGCAATTCCCCAAATCTTTTCACTATCAAAGACTTGCCCCCTGTAGGCTTGAAAGGTGTCTGTTAAGTTCCCAGTTTCCTCGCTCACAGACTACAGCAGCTGTGGTCTACATGGATACATTAAATTGAAAACCTAAGCCGATTTTAGTAGTTTTTAAAACAGTGAGTGAACGGACAGATGGAGTGGTTTATTCTGAGAGGTGTCTGTGGATGTTTGAACACTTGTTCCACTGTAAAAGATCATTATCATTGGAGTATATCTGAAGTGACGTGAATCAAGTTGACCACAGTTTCTGTTCTGTGTGAAGGAGGAAACTACCAGCGTGTACGAGCCACCTTTCAAATCTACATGAGGGCGAGTCTTTGATACCAGATGGGTACATTTTGGTAAAGTACAGCTTGAAGGCCGAGGTGAGGCACTGCGGGTTTGTTAGTATGTCTATTAGATGGACTGCAATGACATGGATGAACTGTAATCACTTTGGCGATCCCCTAACTTTTCAGCTAGCGCCATTATCAGATCAAAATTCTACTTTGTCCAATACTTTATGACCAAATACACACAAAACTAATGCCAATCTGATTAGTCTCAGTTGTACTTTGTGAGCTTGTCAGGATGTTGACATTAGTCCCTCAGAATACAACCTCACAGAGCTGCAGACTCTTAGTTTTGTTATAAGCTGATGAATCCTATAAACAGGGGCAAAAGCTTCTTTGATACTTATGATATTTTGAAAAATTTTGACTAATGCAAACATTGAAATGATCTATGTGAAGCCCCAGCTGTGTCCCTTACCTGTGTCCAGCTGTCTGTTGCGACCCCTCAGCAGGTAGCTGAACTCCTGGCAGCGTTCACTCTGGCTGTAACCTCTCGGCGAGTTGAAACACAGCTCCTCCACCAACACCAGCGCCTTCTTACACAGGTCTTCATCCCAGTCCCCCGACATCCTCCAATCCGCATCGCACTCTCACCGGCAGCCAGCCAATGACAGCGCAGCCCTCGCCGCCCTCACCTATCGGACGGCGCTCAGGTAAGTAGAGCGTTGGCCCGTCCACCTTTTACGAGGTGCGAACTGGGAACGAGGAGGCCGAGGAGGCTGAGGGGGCAGCGGCAATAAAGGAAGAACGGGAGGGGCTCTGCGGGGTGTCTTGGTCTGGATCACAGAGACCAGACTGATGCGCCCATGTATGACTGAGCGACACCCACCCCTCTCACTTTCCCTGGAAGAGATAAAGGGAAAGAAACTGGCAACGTGAGTGTAAGGACATAAAAGTGCACAAATCAAGTTTTTGGCAGATTGGTCACCTTAACCATTAAGAGAGAGGTCTGATGCCAAAACCATCAGTGTGTCCCTGATAGATCATTGGCTCCGGTGCTACATAATATCGCTTTAGCATACACTATGAAGAGTGGTACTGGGCAACTGGCATCGAGGAAGAAGTGAGAAAAGTTGATCGTGTTGTAAGTATAGCTAAATGTCTGGCAGGTTTGTGTTGAGAGCAAAATTTAGCTTAAAGGTTTTCAATGAGAAAACACATTTTCTCTCTTAGCTCTTATCGAACTATTAACCACACTGGTGAGTCGTCTGCCGCCACCACAAACCACAGGCCTGACTGTTGGTAATTTTCTTATTTTCTTATATTTCTTGAGTTTTACCTCCAGCAAAACAACTGCTGGCAATGAAGTCTGTGGATTATTTTACCAGGGTGCAATTTCTGGCAGGCACGTTGTCAAACATTACGTTTTCAATGCTTTGAGGACGACAAATGAGTTTCCATTTACCTCCATTGCAAAGACTTTCAGCAGGCTCCGGGTCAAATAAAATCACCATACGGTCTATGTGCGGCCAGAAGACCTATACCAGTCAGTTAATGAGTCTTAACTTACACCTCAAGGTATGAATAAAGTATTCTGAATTGAAGGGAATTAAATTAAAAAGCAGCTAAAAGCTTTGTGGAACTGCGCGGAACTGGGGGTTGATTCTGACGAGAAATCCTTTCACATTCCCTCACGTCTAATCCCAATATCAAAAGTATCATTTGATTCAAGTTTAAATATAAAATTAGGTAGTGCATTGCATATTTGAGATGAAGGAGGTACATGATGTGTACCTTTGCAGAGCTAAAATTGCATATCTCGTGTCAAACAAACCTTGCTGACAGAGTTAACATCTTATTTTGAAATATATAAACGTAGACACACAACAAAGTAAAAGCCTAATTAAATGTCAGTACTCACTCAACAGGGTGGGTGTTTAATTGCAGGGGGGCCTATTGTCAATGACCTGCTGGGGATACACTGAGGATTTTGGCGTCTAAAACTGACCAGTGGGTCAATCACCCTGAAACTTCATGTAATATTTCAAAGCAAAACATTACTTTCTGCAATTACAGACTCATTTAGATAATTATGAGCTCTCTTGTTTGCCTAAAACACAAATATGCTGAGGGACCTACAAACAATGTGAGAGACCGAGTACTGATTTCTCTTTTATTTGTAATGATAGGTTACCTTTGGCAAATTATTCCACATAGTCCATTGTACTGAAAAAAATCCAAATTAAAGCATTTCATTAGCTTTAATAATGTCATAAAGTTGTGGTTTGTGTGTTTTACCTTTATTGAGCTTGACTGTCGAGGTTTTGGGCCATGTTGAATTTGCAAGCCAGAGCGGAGACACTCCACATGTAAAATTTTCTTTACAAATAGATTTGGCTGAGGAAGGCAGAGTTATGCCTGCAGTGCATGCATAACCTTTAGCTTGTTATTTTCCTAATGCTTCCAAGACCAGAAACAGGAGCCTGAAGACAAACGGCTTTTTGTCTTCGCTGTAAGTTGGGGGGAGAGTTGAGCGCTTAGTCATCTAGCTCCAACGGTAAACGGTGGGTTGCATGTGGTCTCTCCAACACATTGGCACGGATTGGAAGTCAGATTTGTGGAGACTCTTTTGAAGCTCTCCAACATCACCTGAAAAACAATTAAAATAAGGCAATCAATAAGGTGAAGAGACACAAAAACAACAAGGACACCAACAAAGTGAAAAACTACGCCGAACTTTGAAGGACAACAAAACCTCCAAAAACATCAGATGGAGGTATAATTAGATGTATAAAGTCTGACTGTCTTATGTGTGTCCTTTCATCCAAGAGAAACCAGACTTCCTTAGCATACTGCCTTTATTTTTGAACTCATTCTGTCTAAATAAAAGCAGGTCAATGCCCAAACTCCAGTTTCTCACAGTCTGCGAGTCTCCAGAGACTCTGACTGGGGAGAATGTATGCAAAGCTGTGTCTAATAATACAGACCCATTGCAAAAGCCCTGGTATTAAATATGTCTTGCCAAAAATCTCGTGCAAACCGTTGAAGAATAAATCAATGGCAAAACAATGTTCACGGTGAGAGGTCAGCTCACTTTTTCACCGAGCTGTTTGTCCTTGTGAAGCAACGAACCTATTTCTCAAACAAGGTGCTTCGTCGGACAGAGGAAGGACTATTGATCATTTGATGTATGTTGTTCTGTAAAATGTCAGTGTCAGTCTTTGTGTATTGAGTGGCACCTCCCCAGCAAAGTGCTCCTTATGTGTCCATCTGTCTCCCACCCATCAATCAGTCACAGCATTAGGCAAAGACGTATTTCACTCCGAACAAGGTCCGAAACAAGAAATGCTTCCACTCCCTTTCTAGCTTTCTCCAAGAAGACAGAAACACATTGTTCCTCACTTGTTCGCCCTCTGTCTCTGTCTCTTTTGAGGAGCTGATTGTCACATTAGGATAGTCTGTCAGTCGAAGGGAAACTCAGATAATGCAGAGTCTATTTATCTGTCCATCTCAGCACGGCCTATTGTAGAAAAGGATCTGAAATTAGTGAATCAAAACGCCATCCAGACCCAACATCCTACAGCAGCCCTCCCCTTGCCCCCCACCACTTACTCCCATTAAGATAGTAAATCTGTCTGAGTGACTTTAAAACCCAGGATATCTCAATCTGAGGAATGGCTGTCTGGCACAAAACTGGCTGCCTCAAATGCCAGCGAGAGCATCAGGAGGGAGGGAGAGGCGAGGAAGAAATGGAAGAGACAGACAGACAGAAAGAACGATTGTGTATCGAGAGACGGAGGAAGAGGGAGAGAGGGAGGGATAAAAGAGATGCTGACATTAAATTGGTGGCGAGACAGATAAAGAGGGAGGAAAAAAACTGGAGCAGAGAAGGGCAGGAAAAAAAACATAGGAAGCTGGCGGCGAGGGTGACACAGCAACAATGGTAATCAAGGGTTTGGGGATGCAATTTACTACAAGCAAAATATTTACAGAGACGGGTTATTCACAGATAAATATGCCTTCACAAACATGTTGACGAATCATTCCAATCCACAGAAACGTGCATTCCTGGTTTAGTGTACAGAGCAACACTAAACCTCCCACAGACGCTCCATTGACTGCCTGGGATCGATACTCTCAGGGAACGAATACGCCACAACACAGACCGGCCGACCAGTGAGGTCACCGTCCGATTGGGCAGAGGAGACAGGATAGCATGCAAGGTCACAGTCTAATCACGCCACGAAGGAAGGGGAATCAGTACACGCGGGTCCTGTCCAATCACGTAGCATGAAGACGAGGGGACGAGGAGGAGGTCAGCGCCCGGAAGGTGGTCAATCAGATCATGAGCTACATCTGGGGGAAAAAGGCCAGTTGCACCAGATCAGACTCCCAGTGGTAAGTGTCAAGAGACATAAACCTAGATTCAAGGGTGTATCAGTCAGAAAGAGGCTGAACCCTCCACAGTTGTCCTTGACCAAGACACCGAGCCCCCGGCCGGCCCCTCCTGTTAATCACAAAGGAGAAGAGCATCAGCTAAAATGTCCCATTTTTAACGGCTCAGTCCCGCCGTTACATCCTCAATCTAGCTTATAGGCGATGAAGCAGATGAGGCGTTTATGTTTGTATCCCCTCGTAATGAAGGGATCATTCTCGTATTTGCACAGAAAGGACAGATTTGGAGCCGCCCTCAGGTGCACGGAGAGCCGAGAGAAAGAACCCAACAAATCCAATACAAATTAGACCGAGGAAGCACATCCAAAATGCCAGGAAAAAAAAAAACACAACTTGACACAGTACTCCCGTTTCTTACTGCTGGGGCATGCGCCAATAAATATTTATCTAATATCGAATGCACTCCCTCACTCTTTTTTTGAGTAGTTGTATTGGATTTCTTATTTTTTGGCTCAGCACGGCTCACACAAGAATTCCAGCGGTTTCCTGCGTTGCTCAGAAATTCCACCGAAAACAGCTACAAACAAACAAAAATCCTCGAGCGGGGCGAATGTGAATTTGATAAAACCCAGGGGGCCGGTTTTTCAGCAACAAGGATCATGTTAGAGAGTGCGACTGAAATCTGAAATCTGTATGTGCAATCTGTCTCTGAGGGATGAATCACACACCTCAGCTGGGTTTGGGAATTACAGTGATAAGGCATTTGAAACGCCGCTGTCTGCTGAATAAGAAGCAGAAGACATTCAGATGCTTACCACAAACCTGTGATCTATTGCAACCCCATATCATCATGTGGCATTTCATTTCCCAGTCAAATTGTGTATTTGTCTTTTTGCGGAGTAAAATACGTCAAATGTGAGTCAGCCACAGTTTTAGCTTTTCCAGTTCAGAGGCAGCTCGATCAATATTATTAGTTGTAGCAGTGGAAACAGTGGTAGTAGAATTACATTGAGATCAGGCAGGTTTCAGATCATATCCTTGTTCACTTTTCATGAGAATCTCTTTCAGTCTCTTCCTCTCTCTTTATTAAGCCCGGACTAATATGAATTACTGTTTATCGCTAAAATATCTATTTTCATGAGGAGAGCACCTTCATAATTGCAAAATGGAAGTGAGAACAGTCAGACCCTTTCTTGTGTCAGAACATAATTCTTCTGTAGACAAAGGAGACTAATCCATTGGATATACCTAATAGGATGTTTCAGTCAGATCTCATTCAACCTGCTTTTAAGTCGCCCTATCCGCCGCCACGCTCTCTCTTCTGTTTTCATCTGTACCTGGAAGTCGTCTTTAATTGAGCCTCACGTCCTCGCCCTGCTCGCTTTTGTTGTCGTGTTTTGTCTGCAAATTAGCTTAAGTGTTTAAGCGAGTTTCACACTTCAGCCATGTCTGCGCCTTCGTGCCAATTTCCGCCTGGTCAGTGCTTCCTTTTAAAAACGTGTCGTTTCCAGTCCGCTGTACTCAGACGTGGCGACTTGGCCCTGTGACCCGCCGCTCTCTGTTCCAGACTTTGATGCTGTCTGCTCCGCTGTACCCTGCTGGGCCGTATCATGTTGTGTACCATCTCAAATCGATGTACTCGTGTACCCTCAGATCATCCGCCGTTCGTCAGGACCATCCCTGATTCATAGAGGTCGCGACCTCTCTCCACCGGAGCTGGCACATCCGCCTTTTTGTTTTGCACCACTTGCTTTTGAGGCCACAGCCATGTCTGCCCGAGACAATGCTATCATCGCTCCTCTCTGCTCATTCGGCCGTGACAGATTGATGCACAGGGGTAAACAGATAGGGCTACTACAACACATCTTTTTGGTTACTCCAGTAGAGCGGCTCTGTGTTTCGCCGGGACAGAGACGGCACCGTATGAGGCCAAGATTGAGCGTGGGGATATTAATGTCTATTGACTAGAGGTAATAGCTTTGCCGAGCCTCAGCCTCGAGGTTGTTCCAATTTAGTCTGTCCTATAATAGCTCCTGGACACCCTTTCAGCAAATAAATAACACGAGGTGGGAGAGAGTGGGCCTTAATATCTGCTTAAGACCATATATCTCTATAAACATGCAATCAAACACCCGTTCGCATCCAGGCAGACGCCGTCCCCTTTTATCTCCACCTATTTCTATCCCACATTCACACATTTGAAAGGTTGCTGCTGAGGCTCTCGCAGCTTTCCAGCACTCGGGGAAGCTGCAAGTGTCTAAATTATCTATAACGTGGGACAGGAAATAGAGAGCAAGTGGCCGGCTGGGAACCCTGGGATACTGGTGCTGCTCTTCCTGTCTCATACACAGCCAGTGGAGCTGCAGAGCGGGACCTATTTACAGACAGGGAGTGTAATCACACACACACACACACACACATAGAGAGAGAGACACTTCATTTTTCACCTACTGCTATGTCAGAGTGAGTCAGTGTGTCTCAGTGGTTGGAGGTTTTTTTTTGGTCCATTTGCATAAATATGGTTCTCTGTGGTGAGACTGTGCCTTTGATGGTGAGGGGGTGGGTGGGGGTAGTGGGTGGGGTGGAAGGGGGTGTCGGTGGAGAGGGAATTACGCACGTCTTACGCACGTCAACCTGTCTTCTGTGTGCACCCCCTCCCTCCCACTGTCTGTTTGTCTTGCATCTAATAGCCTTTGCATCCAAAAAAAAAAAAAAAAAGTTAAACCACCAGCATCAGTGTGCAAATCTGCCATTGATGCACTAACACAGATCCGAGGCTGATATCTGCCTGCACAGCCTCTGCAAGCAGCCTCCACACAACATGCATCCCACTATAGGCTCCCAACGCACACCTACCGACAACCGGGCTGATGCACAAATAATATGCATGAAATATTGATGGAAAACAGACACATGCTGCCGGATCGAGGGCAGGATGCGGGATCAAAGGAGATGCGATGAGATAAGGCAGCAGAGCCCACTGCGCGGGGCTGCAGGACTAACAAAGGGAGCATCTTCCTACCTTGCCGTTGCAGAAAGCACAGGTCCTCCCTCTCGCTCCAATTTACGAGCTTTTTTAGTCAGATGCGACGCTTGTAAAGGGGCATTCCGCCCTCTTTCCCTCGGTGCACCCCCTCCTCTCTCTCTCTCTCTCTCTCTCTCTCTCCAAGACGCACCGAGCAATAAGCCCTGCAGCCCTGATGGCAGACTGAGAGGCACAAACGTACAATGTGATATCTCTGCCCTCCCCTCCTTCTCCTCCTGTTTCCTGTAGTCTTATAGCTATTTTTCCCCCCTCCTTGTGTTTTTTCCTGCTCTCTGTTTCACTATCCCCTCCCTCTCCCTCTCTCTCTCCCTCTCCCTCTCTCCCTCTCTCTCTCTCCCTCACCAGGCTGCTCTCGCTCTCCCTCTCATTTTTTTTCCTCCCTGTGCTCTGAATACTAATACTGTGTCTCTCCTCTCACTGCCTGTGCAGCCAGGCCAGTGCTAAAGACATACTGATGTATGTGGGGCGTGCATGGTGTGTGTGTGTGTGTGTGTGTGTGTGGAGGGTAATGGTCACTCTCAGCCTGGAGGGTACACAGGTGGGTTAGAAGGGCCCAGGATCTTGTTTGGTCTTATTAGAGCTGTGATTCGATAATAACACTCCTGCAGATGCCCCTGGAGAGGTGGTGGTGGTGGTGGTGGTGGTGGGGTGGGTGGGTGGGTTGGTGGGGCACATAAAATGTTACTCCTTTTTATGATAGCATCGCCGGGATGAGAGGAAGAGGAGGAGGAGGCGGAGGTGCAGGTGGGGGAGTGTGAGGAGGAAGTGTTGCTTGGATGTCAGGCGGTGGAGAGCCGAGATGGAGGGCCAACGTTGTTCGGCTCGGAGCCAAAAAAAGGACACGGCTCTTAGCCTGTTTGTGTTGTGTGTGTGTGTGTGTGTGTGTGTGTGTGTGTGTGCGCGCACCATGGAAACCTCACCGATAAGAGCAGCCGAGCCATACACTGGCCATGATCTAGTTAGAATGAGACACAGTCTTATTGGAGTCATGATTAGATTATGATATTCCTGCAGGCCTCGTATCAGGAGAGAGGGGGCACATAAAAATGTTTCCCTGTTTTATGGTAACATCACCGGCAGGATAATGAGGATCCTCCACGGTCGGGCAGGAAAGGGTTTAGAGGTGGTTGTTTTTAAAGTGGTGTTCCGCAGGGCGCCCCATTGGGTCCTTGGATTATTCCCACAGGGGAAGACAAAATAAGAAAACTGTAATTCAGTTATAATTGAATTTGCACATGAAGCAATGAGAGAATGTAATGAGAATGTTTTCATCATCATCATCAAATCAGATAAAAAAATTCGATCAGATTTTAGTCTGTGGCCTGACAGGAATGTTCTGCTTTGGATTAATGCGTTGAAAGCATGTTTGAACCCCATCATCAGGGTTTGTGCTCTGCTCGCTGCTGAGACAGTGCCAACTTTAGCAGTTACGTAAGACAAGTCATCCCTCGGCCCCTCAAGATGTTCATTGCATATGGGCCTGCTGCCATAATGAATTAGCATGGCGAACAGCGTGTGCTTTTGATTCGCGTTCTCTGTGTGATGTATGGCCGCGTTTGGAAAGGATCGCCAATCACTGATGGCACTCCCTCATTACTTACACTTCCTGTCACTGCAGATATTTCGCCTTCAAACTGCCGCACGTCCCATTGTTAAACTCAGAAAAAACTCAGCGATCATGTGATTAAACATGAAGGTTGTGCATTAATCACTTGGAGTCAAAAAGGGAAGTCGTCTTTCTGTGAGTTCTGCTGTCAAGATAGAAGGAGGCACCTTAGTATATAAAGACAGAACAGTGATGAATTAATCATTTTGTTCAAACAACACCTAATGGGCCACACGGCACGAAGAACATTCAGGCCTTATTATAAACTGATGTTGATGTTCTACATGGATTTGACTCCAAAATATCCCAAATACAAGATTTTTGGAAAATAGCTCCAATCAGACTGTTTTTCATAAAAATGCTAATTACTGGTATCAGATGGGTTTGACTTGAGAGATTCCAAATTTGATCATGTGCTTTTTGTTATGATAATGGAAAAACAAAGATCAAGACAAAGATTCAGAAAAAACATTTGGAATCTAAACAAGGGTCACATTAAGGGAGCAACTTATGTTCCTGCTGAGTATTTACTGATCTGCAGCGAAGATTTTCATCACACTGACAATATAATAAAATCTTGTCATTCCTCATATCTCACAATTGACCAAAGGGACAAAATAATATCTCCAGAGTCCGTTTGTCTAATGATTTATTCCACTGACCACATAATAATGCATTCCCTGCCACATCACTAATAACTTGTCACACTGACAAAAATAATAATATCTTGTCAGTCATCGCATGCTCGAAAAAATTAAACAGGACTGAACTTATGGCAGGAAGTGATATTAAATTGAAAAAATGTCCTATGTAGAATTAACACCCCATAATTACACGTCATTGTCTCTGTCGTCGTTCAGGAAACAGCGATGGTGGAAGAATAACGGAGGATGGAGAAATGGCTGTGTTTGGAACCCTGCAGCGGGCGATGATTGACTGATAAATGAGAGTAAACAGTGACCTCTGTTAACTGTCACAGCGGAGCAGCGAGAGACGCTGAGACACACAACACAAGAGGACAGGGACGCATAGAGAGAGAGAGGGAACCGGGACACAAACAGAGGAGAGGAAGAAAGTTAAACAAATGGGATCGAGTGAAGAGAGAAGTGAAAGCTCGGCCGGCGGCGGCGGCGGCTTCTGTCAGACAGGAGACTTTGTTTCCTGAAAAACAGGCGCTGGCGTCACAATATTTCTTCTATGTGACGCAAATTATACAAGTGCACACGCTCAGGAACTCACATGCAAACTATAAAACATGCATCCAAGCATCACACGTGTGCAGAAAGTAAAAAAAGAAAGTAGACCGAGAGATGCCGGAGGGGAGAGGAGAGAGATTAAGAATGACTAAGACCATTGGTGTCAACTCAAGAAGGTAAAATGTGGCTGAGTGCAAATTTGAATGGAATATTTTTAAGAATAACATAAGTCACCAAGTTTATTTACCAAATGTAAGAAATTGATTTTCCTCCAAGCTTTGTACCTAAAACTTGATCACACTGACCACCTGATAATTCATGAGTCATTTTCCACCAGGACTCTCTCTGGTGACACATATTAGATTTAATTACCAGATCTGGTTCTGTTCTTCACCCAGGCCCGTGTGCACTGGATCCTGTCTCTTTTGATTGGCTGTGACCTTCTTTCTTCTCTGTGAGAATTATAGCCAAGATGAATCCAGGTCCTGAAAACCAAGAGATTTTTATTATTTGACCTCTGGCTGGTATCACTATATCTCATCAGTTCTCTCAGGTTTGGAGCAGCGACTCAACACAGAATCAGGATTTTTCCTTTTTCATACTTTGGTAGCTTCAGTACGTTGTGCTTCAATCACAGCAATAAAGCCAGTGCACTCATCCTCTTCACTGACTTCATTCATTTGTAGGCTTGTCTTTCTGGGGCCGTTAACATGGACCAACATTATTGCTTGGAGATTAATAACCCGTTGAGGTTGACTACGAGACAACCAGTCAGCTCAGCCGCTCCTGGTTGGCTTCATTTATATTTTTCTGCAGCACAGATTTCACCCATAATTCAGCCACGTTCCCAAACTCAACACCGTGTCTCTCACCAGAAGAAGAGATAGGTTGTCCCTCTTGGCGAGTAAAGACAGAGGAGACAGACACAGGCATCGCTTAAAACGAAGTGTCTTTGCGTGTCTGCTCTGTCTTGTCTTGCCAGAGGGGACAGACACTCGAAGTTGCCCATAGCTCACCAAGTTTTACTTTCTCAGCGGCACCGACGAAGCAGAACATTGGTAGAATTCAACCTCTGCCAAACTGAGTCCCGTGGCGACGCGACGGGACGGAGCCGTCCAACAAGGAGGGAGAGACAGGAAATACTTTATTACACCTGAATGGTATTTTAAACTCAGGCCATCGTTTCTATTGGTTATGATAACACTGTACTGACATATTAGGACCATTCAATACTGGACATGCATTGGAAAGTATAATTGCTGCCCTGATTATGTTTCATAGCAATGTTTGTTTTGGGGGGGTGAAGGACTTTGACACCAGAGACCAGAGTTCATCCTGAATCTGGTATGTGTTTGAGTTTAGGCAACAAAAGGTCGAGGAAAGATTGAGATTCTAGTAAACACATCGTGGCTTGTGCTTCAAGTTACTGTCGACGTTTGCAGTTTTAAACCAAAACCACAATCTTTTCCTAAACTTAACCATGAAAATGTTGTGTTGCTCCCAGCAGATATTGTACAGCAAGGGAAAACAAATGAAAAATGATGTCAACGAATTATTTGTAAATATGTTCAGTATAGTTTGGTGACTTGAGATATGTAAATTAGCCATATATCTTAATTATGTTGGTAAAAAATAAAATATGTGCTGCATAACATTTCTATCAAAACACATTTTCTGCTCCAAATTAGCAGCATATAAACGTGTGGGAGTCGGTGTTGGTGTGGAATTTTAATTTCGTTTTTCATGGATGTGCGTTGCATCCATGACACACAGGAAGTTAATGCGACCCACAGTTCACTGCACCTGAGAGTTGAGGCAGGATCTTGACGACCAGGGTTCAGATATTCAGCTCATGCTATAGACACTGCACTCAACCTGTAACTGATAAGACCAGATATGTTTACTAATGTAACATCCTCTGATTGGATATGCAGACGTATCATTCCACAATAAAGAGCAACACAAACAACCCACTTCATTTATAAAACGGCATTTGATTGTTTAATGAAACAATCATTTCTCATGAGAGTTGATTGGCTGTTCTTCAGCTTAATGCAAATGAAATGGTTGTTTATTAAATCCAAAGTTTCAGATTTAACTTTACAAATAAACTTTTGAATTACTTTCCATCACACGTTGCCAACTCTTACGCAACGTCGTCCTGTGTCGGGCAATTTTTGTGTCTAATGAATTTATGTATCTTCTGTATGTATTTGCACTTTCTTTCCAAAAGTCATCTCTGATCATTCTCATCATGATCACTTGTTACCATGACAACTCTCTCATAGGACCAATCGCCCACCTCGCTCTCTCTCTCTCTCTCTCTCTTTCTTCTACTGCTCTTCATTGTCTTCATCGTGACTCCCCCTCACCCATCAGCCGCTGCCATCACCCACTTTAATTTCTCATCAGAGGATTTCCATTTGCTCCTTTTTACCTAATTTATTCTTCTTTCTTTCTTTTGGTTCTCTTCTTTCTTTTGGGTTCCTTCAGTGGAGGACGGCTTCTCCTCCATGTAGCATCACCAGCCAGCACAGTCACAGCATCTGGCAGAGAAACCCTCCAGCAGGCTCAGCGAGGTCAGCCCGGTCTCTCGGTCGGGCTCTTTGGGGGATTTTCCGACCCCCCCTTGCCCTTAGCCTAGAGCGCTTTGGACAGGGCCCGTATGCAGTATGTGTTAAGGTCAGGAACCTCAAAGTCCTTTGGTGAACCCCAGTGGCCGAAGCTGCCGGCTGAGGTTTAAAAAAGAGTCTTACACAAGCTGCTGCCTCTGAGGTCAGTGTGGAGGAAAGTGCATCGGGTTTCATCAGGGGCTGCGTGTTGTTTCTGAGCACCATCAAAATCTGTGGTGTTTGAACACCAGGTGCTCTGTGCTCTGTGGCTTGCATTGTTGAATTTTATCCAATGCAAAAAGTTGGACATTTACAAGAACATTTGGTGAGTTCCTGCCCTCCTCAAACTGTTGGAAGAGCCTCAAAGAGGGTCTGAAAATCTAGAACATAAACTCACAATTGAGAATCTTTTATCCTGGAATTTAAGCATCTTATCTTATCTTATCTTATCATCTGTTAACAAAATTTGAATGTTTGTATTTTGTGCCCATATTTGTTCAGAATCTGACCTCAAAGTGGCTGAAACATTTTTTTATGTTATCGTTGTTTGTATGTGAAAGAGGCCACTTGAACACCAGCTCTGCAGATCCCATCATCTCTGCAAACTTCAGAGCAAAGGCACAGGATAAACCCCCTGTGCACGAGCTGCTACACAACACACACCGTTAGCAACTAGCTGGTGAACACATGAATCATTTAACAGCCAAAGAAGCAGATGTTTGCCTCATGAGTTGGTAGAGAGAAAAACAGAGCTAAAAGCAGAGACTTATTGTCATTATTGTGTTATTGTTATTCTAAATATATATATTTGTTGCTGTTATATTTCTAACAAAAATGACCATATATTTGCTCAAACATAGTCAATATAACATTTAAAAAATGAATTGCTATATTTCCTTAACTGGTGCAAAAACAATGCTTTATGGTCAGTTCTGTATTTTCACTTTCAGCTCATGTGCAGCCCAGTTTGTGAAGCTGAAGCTGCGGATTCGTTGAGCTCCTGCAGACGTCTCTACATGCTTCTTATTCTCTGTATGTTTTTGCCTCGGTGAATGATTTTGTCTTTGTCAGGAATATTTGGGGGCTGCAAACATCAGTTTAGATGCTGGTAGAAAAGGGTCTGACTCACTGCAGGCTATGGTTGATTTTAGTGCTATTTCCAGATGTACACTTCTTTCCTCCTTCTTATTCTTACTTATCATATTTACTGTTCCATCATTTCTTTCGCTGTATCTCTAACGTTGGTAATGTCTCTTCCCATCCTGTCTCTTGGCGCTACAGGAGCCACGGAGCCAGGAGACTAATCTAATCATTTAGGGCTTGCTCTTGAGTAGTAAATAATTTTCTTGGCATATCACAAGGTTTGCGAGTGGGCATGAGTGTGTGTGTGTGTGTGTGTGTGTGTCCGTCTGTGTATGTGTGTGTATTTATTGTGTAATTCTTTTCACTGTTTCCAGTGTTTCTCACGACAGTCGACCAGATCCCCTGAGGATGGAAACGGCCCCAGACCAATTTTTGTTCTCTCTTGTTCCACAGTGACACACTATGGTCTATATTTCACGTCATTCTGACTAAACTACTTCGCTGTTGAGATGTCCACTTTAAAGCTTGATGCACTCCTTGTGTATGGATTTGGCTGCCATGCCAGCAAAGCACTTTGCCTTGAGAGAGGAATTAAACCCCTGAGGTTTTTCTAAGATAGATTAAATAGGGAGGGGAGCTGAGGAGGCTGGGCTCATGGGAGGGGCACTACCCAAATATAGAGAACCTGCCAAATGCCAACGGGTGTGGGCGAAGAGGCTGGCCTTTGTGATGTGTGTGTCTGCACGTGTGGGTGGGTGTTTGCATGCATTATGAGGATTTCAGGGATGTGTGTAAAACAACACAGAAGATTACACAGCAACATTTTGACACTGAATAGTAGAAAACCAGCATTAAAAAAAGCGGTTTGTTGAGTCTCAAAGTTAAAATTGTGTGTTTATTCGCTGTGCCGTTTATCTTACTCGTATCTGTCTTTCAGATGTTTTCCAGTTCAGGGCGAGTGAAGCGACAAAGTGAAAGATGGAGCGACAAACAGAGGCAGGTAATGCGCAGGGAGCCACAGAGGAGGAGGGCGAGGATGACTCGGAATGGGAATTGAAGAAGCGCAGCGCGGAGCCGAGAGAGAGCCGGAGGAAGGTTTCGTTTGCTACGCCTCACATGTTTGGTTACTCAAGCTAATGAGCAGCAATTAGACAGCAGCCAATTAACTCTGGCCATCAGACTGAGACCGAGGGAAATGAAAAGAGGAGGAGCGAGGAAGTGAGGGAAGAGGGGGGAGGAGGGGGGTAGATGGGTAAATGACCTGGGAATCACAGGCACTGTAATCTGCTGGAGATGTTCATATGTGTGTGCATGCAAATGAGTGTGTGTGTGTGTGTGTGTGTGTGTGTGTGTGTGTGTGTTCCAGCAGGGGGAGCTGTGTAGGCCCATGTCACTGTAAGTGCTCTACATGACCATCTGGCTCTCGCTGTCAGACCGGATGCTGAACTTACGTTTAACTCTTTCACTGCCAGCATCTCCTTCACATCCATACGATGAGAAAACAACACGAGCAGACACCACATTTTGGACAGTTGGAGATGAGCCGGTGTTTGGACATTATTATGGTAGAAACTGAAAACGTGAACGGTCCAGGCCACAGAATCTAAGACATGAATGATTGATGATGGATTGATGGCGTCGCTGTGTGACTCTGAATCTTCTCTGGCAGCCAGTGTGCTGACCAGATTGTGTATCTGCTTCAGGCTGTGGAGGGAAGAAAGCAAATGGTTAATTTCTCATTCTGACTGCTGATGCAGTGTTCCAGCTGAACCCCTTGGAGAGTCTCTGGCTCTCGCTCACTCACACACACACACACACACACACACACACACACACACACCTACAAATACACACTGTACTGAAGTGCTTGCCATTCTTCTGAGTAGCCCGCTGCCCTCTCTTTAATTAGGCTAATTGAAATGCGAGAATAACCATTTTCTTGATTGCTCATTTTTTTTGGGCGGTTTGAAATGAAAAGAATGCTTACACATGCAGAGGCCAAGAGAGGCGCTCTTCCATCTTTCCTTGGTCGACCCTGTTGCCTGATGCAGATGAGTCTGGCCCCCGCAGGCCGGGGCCCGGGGGCCGCACCCCTGGCCTGTGCTAGACTTGTGACTCCTCGTGCCCTCGGTAGCCTAACCGCTACCTCGCCTCTGCATTTCCGGGGGGAGCGTCCCCCGCCGGTGGCCTTAGTGTTGTTTAAGCAAGAGAGTCAAGTGGGATTTTCAAGACATCCTTGAGACAAATTGTGAGAGACGGTTTGCGCTTAAGTGCTCTTGGCAGGTCTACAGGTGGTTGGGCGGCTTTCCCTGTGTTCTTAGCGACTGTGTAAACCCCCGAGCAGGCCCACTGTTGGCCCTTAGCTGTGACAGGAGCCTCCCCAGGGCAGCCTGAGCTTATGGAGAGAGAGAGGGAGGAGACAGAGAGGAGGAGAGGAGAGAGAGGATTTGAGGGAGAGAAAGATGTGAAAGTACATCTGGAGCAAGGAGCTGGGGAGTAAAGGTGTGTGTGTGTGTGTGTGTGTGTGTGTGTTTGACAGCCTGAGAAAATGTTCATATGTTTTGTGTCTCCCTGACAAGGAGGTGAGTCATTCCCTCAACACACTCAAACACACACACACAAATACTAATGCACCCACCCAAGCATGCACACACAGATACACACACACACACACACACATCTCCAGTTATCGACTAGACTGCACGGGGGCAGATCACATGCTCATCATTAGCCCTGCAGAAGCGGCTGCAGCAGTGTACAGTGTTCACCTCATGATGTGACATTTATCATACGTACACATTATACACATACGGAGTCGTTTGCCTTCGAGGAGCTGTGTGATTTCCTCATTAACTTCTCCAAATGTAATGAGTCATTGAACCAAGTTCTGTGGCTCTGTTAATTATGGCCCCGTTTCGGCAGCTCTCTCCATGGAAACCTAAAGTTCTGCCTGTCACCACATGAGAGATGAGGGAATAAAGACATTTTCCCATTATGCTGCCACCCCAGCGTGCATATTTCTCCTGAAGACAGGCCTGCCGAGGCTGAGCTGCTGATCTTTTAGCCCCCTCTGCTGGAAAACAGAATAACATTAAGCATCGAGTTCTGTATCAGGATGTAAAAATGGGAATTCAGAGAGCGGCAACTATTGGCTGATGATCGAGCAACGGCGACGTGAACAATAACACGGTGTAGAAAAAAATGAATGCGGTGGTTTCATTTTCCGAGAGTGTGTTGACCTCGCCGAGATCAAGAGCTCAAACTGTTGAGCAGCTCGAGCTCAGTGGCGTCAAATTGAATATCACGAGGCCATTAGGATGCAAATGAGCTGTTTCCACTCATTATTGCTCTGACAAACAAGCGTGTGTTAATGGGTGTGTGTTTATGTCGCACCTACAGTATGAAATGAGCTCCAGCTAATGAAGGCAGGGCTCAGAGCGGAGTTCGTTGAGGGGGTTCGCTCTCGAGAGTGTGATTGGAACAGTGAAAGTCAGAATGGATGTTAGCAGAGCATGTCAGAAGGAAAAGAAGTTGGCTACAAGATGTAAATTGCAAACGTCCCTTTCTTGCCGTATTGCTCTTACTCTTTCATCGTTCGCTTGTAAAACGACCGAAGCATAAAAACAACTTGCTCCCCTTCAGCTCTTCCTCTAATGTGACACAAAAAGACACCGAGCCCTGAGTGCAGATCAAATTTATGCGCCGCCAATTACGAGCTTCCGTCTTGCGTCTGAAGTGGCCCAAAGGTGACGCTGCCAAACAAAGACGTCTGGAGAGCTCATGACTTTCACACCATTTGTTTCTCATCACGTGCGGTTTGTATTAATCAGGTTATGAACGCGGGTCAGATTCATCCAGGAAACAAATGCAGAGCGGCGTGATCTCTAACAGGATTGGCAGAGTATTTACCGGTAATAACCTTTTTCTTTTAAGGGCTCGTTGGACCAAAGCCAGGATGAAATACAGTCTCCACCGTAACAGAGCAGAAGAGTTCACTGCAGGAAACACGTCCTCCGTTCATGGACTCGGTTTGTCATTCCCCATAAATGTACTCTTCCGCTCGTTGAAAACAAGATGAAGGATGACTCATGACAAAGTGACTTTTTCCCACTTGCCAGTCAACCGCCGCCTGTGGCCTTTGTGCCGCTTCTCTCACTAAAGTGCATTTTTCAGGTGTCATGAGGGTTTTATTCATTGGTGAGCTTCTTTTGACGGATCGTTACGGCTGAAGCTTCCTGTTCGTTCCTTCCTGTCACTCAGCGAAGTCGGGCTAAGCTAAACTGAATCAGTGGAGCACCAGACACGATCTATAAAGATGTATAAAGAACACAGCGACTTTATATTCACCAGATAATCTGACAGCTGGTGGACGGCGAATCTTCGTACTTCATCTGCAAGCAAAGACAAAACCCATTTAATTTAATGTTCCAACTTATTGTTTGACAACAGTGATTGGAGATTAAGATTCACAAAGCACATGAGCATCTTATAGAATATGGTAGATTGTTGTAGTTAACTCTTTTGTTTTGTAGCTTTACTTCCTGTAAACTTACATTCACATTAATAATAATCAAAACAACAAAAACAAAAAACCTTCACTTTGCTGAAGTTACATTTGCAGAAATGACCATAAAACATTGTTATTGCACCAAGTAAACAAAGCTGTTATTGGTTATGTATGAAAAAATGTATGTGCATTTTTGTTGGGAATATAATGAAAGAATATATACTGTTTTCTTCCATCTTATTGAAGGTCCTCGGGTCCTTTGTCAGATACGTTACAGGCAGCAAAGGGAAGAGTGTCAGAGCTCAGCCGAGACTTTGTGATCTCAGATCAGTCTGCATCTGCTACAAGCAAGAAAACTGTCATCAGGTGAGGAAATTCTTTCCAGGGTGACATCATTATCTCCATTACTCCTGTGGAAAGAGACATTCCTCCATATTCCTGTCTGCTTGTATTTACTGCAAAGCTCGCTCTGAGTGTGTGTGTGTGTGTGTGTGTGTGTGTGTGTGTGTGTGTGTAACAACATACCAGGATTTATATCTTCCTGGCTCCGACACAAACACGAATGTGGGACGGTTTGTTTGGCTGATGGCCATGTGTTGATGTCAGGCTGCATCTGACTCTGCGGTGGCACCGACAAGATAAAGAGCAGCGTTTGACCTGGACACAGTTCTCCTGTGTGTGTGTGTGTGTGTGTGTGTGTGTGTGTGTGTGTGTGCAGGACAGCTGACAGCTCTGCACATGTTATAACATCCACAGACAGGACTTGAGGACTCCAGAGGATGATGGCAGAGTGATTCACACACTCAAACACACACATATACAACAACAACAATCTCTCAGTCTGTCACACTCACACACACACACACACACACACACACACACACTCATTCTTTCCACCCTAAATTCAATCGTTCCTATTTTGTTACTTTCAGATTTTATTTCCAAAAAGACAGACAGTTTTGCAAAATAAGGATTTTTTTTTTTTGTGGCAAATGCAGAATTTGTACATGAGAGAAAAAAAGACACACAGGCACAAACACAGATACTGAAGGAGGCTAAAGACAAACCCAGCATTTTCTGGAAGCCGTTTCCTTACTTTGGTGAAGATGCTCTCCGCGATAAGTGTCGTACATACAGATGATTACATATTACAGACAGACAGGAAAACTATTTGTTCCCCAGGACTTATTTTAGAGGAACAAGAAATGTGAATGTTTGACGTCAAACTGAGAATCTGATGAAGAGCGACATCAGTTTCATCTCTGAACAGAAACAGCTTTAGGTCTGGGACACGCTGAGACTCGAGTCAAGTTTGTCAAAAGCATCTTGATGCTCAGATGATCTTAGTCCCCAAATTAAAATCAACCTTAAGATGTTTGTAGATTTGCTCTATCAAAATTGAAAGATAAATGGACCGCACTTTTCTATGTTAGCTGACAAAATGATTTACAATCTGCCTCTCGTTTGGCCACTGACACAGTCTGACCCTGCATTTAATGTCTTTCTTCTTTCAAAGTCTGCAAAGCTCCGAAGCCGTCTTATTTCCATATAATGCAGATGATAACACACAGCAAAACGTCCAACTACAAGAAAATAATGAACGAACTGAACGCGTTATTCTGTGTATCAATACCTCAGAGTGCATTATTGTGTTTGTACCAAAAAATAAGTTTATGTTTCATGTTTAATATTTGTGTAGCATAAAGAATACGCACTGTTGTCATATTTACCTGCAGCTTAATAAACCTGTTGATATCAAGTATAACGGATATTTTCAGTAAAAGATTATAACATGCACCTGCCAAACAATCAATATCTTCTGTGGCTATAAAATCTTGCTACCTGCAACTATTCATCAATATTCACAAGGATTTCATCGGATCAGTTTGGCAGCTGGGACACTGCACACAAACATTACTCAAAGACGACGCCTTGTTTTTGAATGTCTATTTTACACGTGTTAGAAATAGACTCGTGTTTTAAGTTGATAAAGCGAACCAGTTCCCAAACTGCACATCCAGCAGACTCGTAGCAACATGATCATTAATTTGTGTTTCTGGCCTCCTGATTAATCTAAGTCCAATATTCGCTCTCTTTCAGCTCTGTTTTTTTCTTCTCTACAACTCCTGAGGGAAATGTGTGGCTCTTTAGCTGCTAAATGCGCCGCTGTGTTCGCCAGCAAGTCGCCAACTGTGTGTGTCTGCTGTTTGATGCTGAGCAGGTAACACACAGTTGGTTTTTAGAGTCAGAACGTGACGCTGATGAGATCGAGCTGAAGCAAAAAGGGTGTGAGCCAGAAAATCAAACGACTGAAATATCCCGTAAAGCTCGGCAGAGTTGAGGGGAACTGTGGATTCTGTGGGATTTCCTTTCACATAACGTGAGTTGTGAAGTTAAAAATATTGATTATAAAACAGCATTGGAGATCCAGGAATGTGTGATGATCCGTTCTCCCTGTATTTGACTCACAGAGATGAAACCGATGTCAATCTTCCCGTCTCATCGTATATTTGACAGCTAACAATCATATTCCTAAAAAAAAATCTAACTGTTCCTTTAAACCACAAAATCAGAAGAGAAGTACAGGTCATTTAATGATCTACATCTATCAAGCTTCTTTCTAATCACAGTCTTCATACGTTGAGAGGCTTTGTGAGCATTTTAAACATGTTGAGGTGCACAAAATAAAAACAGCTCAAAGAATAAAAGCAGTCCTGTAATGCAGTTTAGCACCAGATGGTTAGTTATTGGCTTCACGAGCAGCATTTTGTACATTAAAGTATCATATGGCTTTAATACAAGTGGTCTATGCATAATGTATATATTAACATTTGTCAAACTCCTTCTAGATGACACGGCCTGGGTAGTTTTTAAAATCTCTGTCATACTCTCGACCCCAGACCAGATCTTTGGCTAAACAGCCGCTCGGCTCGTTGTTCTTTACAGCGTCGGTTTTATGTTTCTGCCATTTAAACCAGCTCGTGGCTTCACACGGTGAAATGAAGCGCGTGATGTAACAAGACGTTTCATTTTTCAGTCTCGGCGCGTTGACTAACTAAACCACCTCGACGTAGTTGGCCGGGTAGAGACCCTCCCAGCCGTCGTCCTTCACCCCCCGACACCAGCCCTGGTCGTCCTCGTCCTCGATCTTCAAAAACTCCTCGCCTGCAGGGAAACATTTTATGATTATAAACATGGTCGATGCTGTTTATGATTCATTCTACGCACAGTGAGGTTTGAGCGTGTGTTTACCTGCTTTAAACGACAGCTCATCCGTCTCCTGGCCAACATAATCATACAGAGCTCTGACTCTCACTCCTCCGATCATCACGCTGGAGGAAGAAGAAGAGACAGGTGGATGTTCGATCGGCCGAACACCAACGGCTTCAGATAAAAACAAACTCACACAGCATAAATTTACTCACCTCCGCTCTATTGTTCCTTTCTTTTCTACTTCCTTCTTCCCTTTTTTGGTTTTCTTCTCAGGCGTCCATTCCTAAAAAAACATTTGAATGTAATAATTAGAATTAAAGCAAGCGGGAATTGAATTTCACATCCTTTGAGTGACAGAAATGGTTGGAGACATGAACCTGGAAGTGAGGCCAGTCGGTGGGCATGCCGGGCCCGTGGGTGTTTTTCCACCAGCGAAGGTCCTCGTGTTCGTCGATGGCCATCAACGTGTTGTGGAGCTCGTCGTAAACGGCCCTCACGCTGAACGAGAGGACGGAGAATGAATAAACCAAAATGAGACTGATACGTATTTTATAGACAAAAATACAGACCTGGAATCGATTGTCCACATTTCAACTGCTTCCAACCTCTACACACTCTTCAGCTGACACTTCGACTGCTATCACTGCTTACATATTCACACTTCAGTTATTTACAGTGCACACACTTTATCTCTGGCATTTCAACTGCTTTCATCTTTTCAGTTGCAGCTCACCTGTTTACAGCTTCAGCACCTACACTTCAACTCCTTTCAGCATGAACCAGCAACATCAGCTTATTCTCATGTCCGACTTCCCCTGAATACCAACTGAGAGAGGTTTCTCTTTCTGTTGTCAGTTTAAATGTTTTTATTGTCGGCATTATTTTCCATATTAAAATATCAGCCAACAATGAAGTTGAAGTGATGCTCATAAGGCTTTACAATACATCCTGATCTGAGCTCGATGTAATAACACAGCACGCGGGAATGTCGGTGGTTCAACACTTCATGAGGCAGCTGGATAGTTAATGACATGTTACTCATTTTAATTTAACCTGCTGATGCTTCTCTGATAGTTGAAGTGTGACTAAAGTTTATTTAAATTTCTAATTGGCACGTAATCTGCATCCACTGCCATCCACAGCATTTTAAGTAAAGTGTTGCCCAAAAATTAAGCAGATTAATAGGGTATATAATTTCTCTCATGGAGTCCAGATCCCCCTGTGGCCCCTGAAGATTTTATAAAGTAATTAAATTGCTCTCTTATCTAGTTTTTCCTTTATTAGAGCAGAAGTGAGTCACGGAGAAACACTCGTGTTGCTCGTGTGGAGGAGCCGCAGTTAATCAGGCCTGAAACAAGTCAGATTATTGATTTTAACACACTTAGCTCTGAATACACAGACGGACACAAGATAGGGAAACACACAAATAAGAAAATCTATTGGGCCTGTTTAACCACACACAGTGATTCTAATCAGCACACACACACACACACACACACACACACATGCAAAGCGCCGGACTCACCTCTCATTGGTGGTGATGTCCAGGTGTTTGTGGATGGAGAGGAAGGCCTGTTTGAGGAAGACGATCCTCTTGCGCTCCTCGTCCTGCGATTGGTCGAAGATGGACTCCATCTCCTCCATGTAGCGCGGGGCGTAGCGGTTCACCTCCTCCAGGACTTTCTCATAGCGAGTACGAACCTGCCAACATCGAGACGCACTTTAACACACACACAGCAGGGACTCGTTGGATTTACGTGTTCATGCACACTCCCAACCCTAACCCCTGGAAAAGGGTTAAACAAAAAATGCAGAATAACTAAATATGAAAAAACAGAATTTGAAAATGTTAAACAGAAGCATTATATTATACTGTATCTAAAAGAATTTCTCATGCATTGTTCAGACTTTTTCTTGTGATGCCTCTTGGAAGTTAATTTCAGTTCTGAATTAAATATTCCACACAAGCCATCGTCTCCTCCCACCACACTGAACTGTTTATATCCATTCCTGCCAGCGAGCAGCCTTGTTCTTTCCTGCCTTTTGTTGGCATCGCTCGCTTTCTTGGCGCCGCGAATTGTCAATCTGTGAAATGGCCCGAAACAGGTGGCTGGAAAAGTGTCGTTGTTTGTGTGAGTGAGACGCAAAGCAACTTCGCAAAAACACGGCTCTGTAGCGCCGCCAGTGGTCAAAAGCTCCTTCAATCATTGACGAAGTCAGCAGGTGAACAGATGCAGATCAACAGTCTCAAGATGCAACATGTTGTTTACCTTCTCGGCCTCCTGCTGAGCCAGCTCTCTCTCCTCCTGGATCTTCTTCTGCTTGTCGATGGCGACGTCCGGGTTTCCCTGAGCGTGGGCCTCCCGCTCCCTGGCCGCCTGCTCCTTACGGCTCACTTTGTGGTATGCGATCCTGGCTTTATCCAGCTGTGTGGACGAACAGAAACATACCTGATTATCTATAACTGCGGATCGGATAAGGAAGATGCCTACATGCACGTCTCTGGAGATACGTGACACCAACAAGCATCTCATCCGTTCAAAAGCCATTTCACTTGCATCAATTTTGAGATGCACCTGACTTTGAAAAGCATCGTGCTCAGATTAAAACAGTGGTGCGTCAGGTCTCTCTGGTCTAAATATAGATCCTGAATTGAGGCCATTTCCTTAATGAGGAGCCGTTTGTGACGTTGCAGTCACTTTCAGTATGTATGAAGTATTGATTCCCTAAAGAGCTCCTGTGTGTTTTTAATGCAAATATGTGTTTCTGCTTTTGATGAACGTCCTCTTGTCCTCGGCTGCTCTCGAATCACAGTAAAGCGCCGATTCAAGTGGCTCGTTGCTTTTGAACGCACAAGAGAAACTGTTGAGAATTAGGTTTCTTGCTTAAAGGTCTCTGAAGTCCTAGATGGGAAAATGTGAGTTGGGATTGAGACAGAAAGATGCTCCTGACGTGAAACAGCAAAATGTCAGGAGGAGGATTTTCTCATAAATTTGAACTCTCTTCGTTGACGTAAAGATTTTACCAAAAGTCACCTGAAGTTTCTTGTCTTTGTAGGATAGAGTCTATTTACTGTACTTGTAAGAGATGCTGTATTTGTTCCTGAAGCCTGATGTATTAGAAATATGTTGTGTTTGTTGCATTTGTATTAGCAAAAAACAAAATGCATTACTTTTTAATGTTGTTTTAGTGAAGGACATTTGTAAAACACGTGTCGTTTGTTTGTTAAGCTTTGGCAGGAAACGAGCTGCAGACAAACCAACATCTCACCGGACCAAAGCGACACTTGCAGTGACCTGCAGACTGACTGCAGCACTTTTCCCCAGAGAATGTTTGTTTGCTGGCTGGTTCAACAAGCTGATTGAATGTGAATCTGTCATCCAGAAGCCTGTACTGAATCTATTTTATATCAGTGTTTCTTTCACTCATCACTATAATCTGAACTGATCCTGGTGTTTGAATCTGAAAGACCTTTTTGAGTCGTTTGGCCCACGGCTTCTGAGCACGGATAAAGCCCGTCTCGATGTCCTGGGACTCCTTAAAGCCTCCGAATAGCTTCTTGTGGAAGGTGTCCTTCTGCCAGGTCCTGACCCGGTCTCCGTCCTCCGACACCAGGGAGCGACAGATGGAGGCGTGTAAGGAGGCGAGGCGGTCGGCGGAGGACAGGAAACACTGCCAGGCCTTCAGCAGGGATCCATACAGAGGACCTGAGGGAAGACGACCTGGATCAGATTCCTGAAACTTACTGTTCTGATGATCAGCCACGACTGACACGAACCAGCAAATCTAGCACCTGTGATTTTCTGATCACAGCTGACCTGTTGAACTCACAGCTGCTGTAACTTACTGGAGTCCACGACCGGCTTCCACTTGTTGCTCCACTCGCTGAGCTGCTGGGCGTACTGCCGCTCCACGCGAGCTCTCTCTTGGAAACACGCCACTATGTCATTGCAGGCCTGGAAGGCATCTTCTGTTCGCTTCACCGTGCGCTGGTAGTTCCCAGGCTGCCGGGACAGAGAGAGAGAGAGAGGACGGGCCGCTGTGAGCAGCAGATCAACAGGAGCAGGGACGTTCGGTCAGAACGACGACACACAAGTATTTCTGTACTGAAAAAGCCAAAAGTGCCTGATATTTTTTTGCCAGTATTCAATAGAGGCTTTTACTTTCTTTTCTTTTTAATTTCACCGTTTCACTGCCAGAGAAAACGAAACTGTACATCTGCTCACAGTTTGTTTCTGGCAGAGCAGCAAGTCGACCATAAAGTGATTTAGAGAAACTAAATTAGAAACTAAAACTGACTACTGAAGCGTTCCAGCATCACTCTTCTGCTCTTACTACTACTACTACTACTAATACTACTAGTATTATTACTCCTATTTATACTGTTAACATTCATGTTGCTAGCACTGTTACTATTAATAGTTCTTCTATTAATGATAGTACATCTACTGCTACTACGAACATCACCAAGTACCACAACCTGTACTGCTATCGTTGGTTGATTACTACTAATACAGGTACTAAGAGTATTACATCTCTTTTTAGTAAGTAAACTTTATTTATGTAGCAAAACAATAGTATAATATGAGAATACACACAAATACAAATGTCCACCATGTCCAAATACTACTACTACTGTCCTACTACTACCATTTCTACTTCTGCTATAAGCTTCTACCTCGTCAACCTTCAACAGTCACTCATGGTCTGAGTCACTTTCTCTGGTCAGTCAGTCATAGAGTCCAGCTTTGGTCTTGGTCTCCTCTGCTGCAGAAGTCTGAGGTCGAACTCCACGCGCCACCACTGACACTTCACTGGCATTAAGTTTCCTGCGGTGAGCTGTAACGCCGGCAGCACCGTGGGGTGTGGTCGGTGGACATGAGGGCATTAAAGAGCCAGACGGAGAGAGAGAGAGAGAGAGAGAGAGAGAGAGAGAGAGGGCAGCGAGGCCCTGAGCGTAATAACATATCTGTAGCAAATGTGTTGTTTGTAGATGTGGTATTTGGAAATCTCTCTGCAATTTTCCTGGCAGCCGCCGTCAGCTCCTACTCAGCAACTCACTCCTACTCGTTTTTTCACTTTCTGTCAGACTCTATCTTTTAGTCACTGACACACTGAGGCAGCTGGGTGAAGGTTTCTGGACCGTATATGTTGTCATGTCGTGTTAAATCATCTGAGGCAATGCACTTATTGTAAAACCGGAATATTACAATATATATGTAAGAATTAGACATAAGTGACGTTTTCATTTTCAGACATCATTAATATCATTAGTTGCACATGTGCTTGTTCTGATATGTCAAGTCTGCTTTTTTGTTAATAAGGAACTATATCAGACATATATATAGCAGCATATTGTCTGTCCTATAACTGATGCTGAAACTGTCTGCATGCTTTTCACTTACACTGAATATGTTTCTTTTCTTTGGCAAATTCTCCCTAAGATGATATTTCCTTCTTCAGAGGAACAACCTTTGCTTCCCACAGCGGCTTCGTCAGAGAGCTCGACCAAAGAACTAAATCTTTGTCCTTTACAACTAATTGACCAGGTCTTCGATCCTAATGAGACTCTTAATTGGTGCTTAATTAAACGTAGGTGCATCGGAAAGGTCAAGCAGCTTCAGTTAAGTCTTTATGTGTGAAAACATTTGTCTTGTGCAAGTAAGACGAAGATGGAGGATATTTTCTCTCGTGTGTTCATTTCATATTTAAATCATTTCTCTTCCTTTCGCACTAATGTTTTTAATATTTTTGCCTTAATTTCACAGGACTCAAATATCACCTGGTCATCACATAATTTAACGCGGTTAGGAGTTAGAATACAGCGTATGAAAAGCGTGCACTCGTTTCAAACTGGCAGCCTTCACAGAAAACGATGGCGGCACCAAAGTCCATTTAATGAAACATTAGAATCAGTCGGGCTCCTTCTCATCAGTGCCCCCCTTGTTTCTCTCTCCTTCCTCCTTACTTTCTGTCTTTGCGCCTCTGTTGTGGTTTGCACCGACTCTGCTCACTCGTCTGAGAATTAAACAGAAACAGCTGAGGAATCCGGTTTGAGGCCAACGGCAACGCTGCAGAGGCCCACCGAGCCAATCTCTGAGGCAGATGCAAATCCGCTACTAGAGGGTCCGTCCAAGCAACAAGACGCAGGCTGAGAAAATGGCCTCGGTCCTCCATTAAAAAACTGCATATACATAAACCATCCTGTCCAGACTATGAAGAAAAACTAGGGAAGCTAGGAACAGGAAGTGAACCATATCGATGCCAGCTTTTATATTCATGTCCTCCCAAAATGCTTTTAACTAAATATAGACGCATTAACAAAATCCATTTCATGAGATGCGTCACAGCTTTTAACAATAGATTAAGATCCTGACAGAAATGTTTGTCTTACAAAAATAAAGAGGCTGATCAGTCGAGTCAAACATTTACAGATTTAAAATCATCTTTTGTTTTATGCTGAAGGCCGTGTTTAGAGCACGCACCATGAGAACGTCTCTGTGTAATCTGTCGTGATTAAAGGGGACAGTAAAAGTGTAATATGGGACCCGAAGCATCACGGCAGCATGTCTATCAGTACGAGTCGTACGCTTCGACAGAATTCACCGTTATTGCAAACCTCTTGAAGTGGTGGTGACACTGCAAATACAAAAGAGCTTAAGTTTGCAGTATAATGACAGACAGCCCTTGAGCGCAGCGGCAGGATGACACAGACAGGAACTGGCCTGGAAACACATCCAACACAACAGGAGGCTGCCAAAATTACAGGAGGGGAGAGATGAAAGTGGGGCAGCACATCGAGGCCAACGGGAGACAAAGCCAATATTAAAGCGGTAGCACACTCGAAATTAGACAGTCAGGCACTTTGGATGTTGGAAGTGTTTACGGCTTTCGAACACGGTGCCAAAGCAGAACTGTGTCTGAACGCGAGCACGAAGCGGATCACAAAAAGGAAAAGTTAAGTAGTGTGATGCTTGTTAGTGACGCTGAATGAGGAGATTCAGGCAATTTACGACTGTAAATGTCATTTGCAATGAAAAGAAAAACAAGTCACAGACATTTCTTAAGATTTATCCTAAAATAAAAGAGGCTGACTTTTGCTGTCAGTGTGATTCATCATGTGTTATAAAGTCCTGTGAAAGATTCTCAATGAAATGGTGCAAAGCTTCACACTGAGGAGTTTATAGTTGATTCCTCAAAGGTGATATATGCACGAACTGTTTGTTTACTCCGTCACTTATTGATCTGATATCGATTCACTTTTCTTTGTCATCTTTTTTCTTTATTCTGTCGAGATTAAAGCGATGAATGAAAATAAAATACTGCTCTGAACTCAGTCCTGGTTTTGTTCACGTTTGTCACTAAATACAATCTTTTCCTTGGATGACACTGATTTCAATGTTATGTTTGAGATCTAATTTTAAAGGTTTGACATTTTGGGAACTATATTATTCGCTTTCCTGTAAGAGTTAAATGTGAAGATTAATATGATTCTCATGTCTTTAAAAACAGAGTTCTGTCTGAAGGGAACAAGAGAATTCAGGAAGTCACTGTTGAACTATTCCTTTGGGTCACTTTGAACAAATTAATGTAATCTGTATTGCAGCTATTATTAGTTCAGAACTTTTCCTTAGACGACAAACACAGTACAAATCAAAATGCCGTGCAGTAATACTCGATGCTGCAGAGTACAAATGGGAAAAACTTGTCCTGGATTCCCACGATCTCTGAGCTGTACAGTCGACTTTGTCAAGCAAACACAGACAATCAGACACTGAGCTGAGCGTTATCACGAAAACCTTCCTGGACAGCAAGTTAACCCAAGCGAGAGCATCCACAGTGTCCGATGGTGACTGTTTAAAGCACGGCCTTGTTCACACTGATATGAAGCCTGAACGACCAAACTGTTTAGTCTGACTGACTCTAAGGTCACTGAGACACGAGGGATCAGCCGTCCTCTCTATCAGAAGACAGACAGAGACAGAGACAGAGACACACAGAGTCTTACCATCCAGAAGCTGCGATTGTTGGCATCTTCAGGGCTGGTTTCTGAAGGCAGCGTCGACATGGTGTTCTCTGAGAGAGTAAGGAGCATACGATTAGTTTGGAGCGAGGCATCGCTCTGCCTTTAATCTGCACGCTGACCTTTCTGTAATTGCCTTCCACGTGCAGGTAATGAAGGCTTCAGGGCTTTGTAGCTACATTATGAACAATGAACTGTTATCTGAGTCAGACACTTCTGAAATCTTGAGGGAGGATCTCAAGTGATCCCATTTAGACAATATATATGACTTATAGGTATTATAGGTTCTTTTCACACGTGATTAACACTCAGTCAGAAATCCTTCCGTCCTGGAGTCAGTGCAGAGCCACATATCTTCCTGCAGAATTACCCCCTGGGGTGCAAGTTCCTCTGGTTGGGAATCACTGCTGTAATATGTAGCCTCTCTATTTGAGGGTCTATGATATGAAAGCATTTGATATCCCCTCAGATAAATGACTCATGCCAGGGCTAATGTGAAGATCTACAGCAGGTGTAATGTGTCTGACTCAATCGTATAATGGAGACTTGCAGTTGCTGTTGGGAGTCGATGTGTACAGTAAATCTGAACCGGGGGCTGTACAGTAAATCGAGGCGGCGTCTCACGCACCGTAACAACATCGTGAGCGCAGAGTCCCAGCATTCCCAGCTTTGAAACACGAGCCATCCTAAAATAAACTGGGGTTAAAGGTCAACACATCCGATCAGAGTGGCGCTCACTGTCTCCTCATGCCGGTGGGCTCGTCAGCTCCTTCATTATTGCAAAACACACACAGCAAGAGGTGACGGAAACATGTGTGTGTTCTGTCTGACTAAAAATCAAGTGATCCACACACAGTGTTTGTGATCTTTGAATGCTCATGTGCTTCCACTTCCAAAAAAGAAACTTTTCCAGTGAAATATTTAAGCACACAGGCGGTGTTGCCCTCTGGTGTTTCAAACCCTCGGCTCCACCCAGACGCAGCCTTCATGTTTCTCCTCCCTGCAGCCGTCTCTCCCCGTGGCTCTGCTCGCCGCACAATTAGATTCAGTGATTTTCCTCCACATTCTGCTGTTCACGGGGAATCACATGCTCCGCAGACAAGACAGCATAACACCGAGCCTCTGCCTGAATCCTCCTCAGCTTGTCTCTCCCTGCTGAGGGCTCATGGATTACACAACCCTGACATCTGCGAGGGGTCAGAAAAATAATGAATCGCCTCCCTTTTAACCCTTGACCTCAACTTCCTGTCCCCTTGCTGACTAACTTTTCTTCAGGGGATAACTGTGACTGAGGTCTCAGAGGAACGTGGGGGTGGGGGAAGCCCTGCTGTCGCTGCCTAATGTCATTCCTGCAAGTTTTACTAAGTCGTCTCCAACCTTCCACTTGTATGAATCCAGTCCCGACTGTATATAAGAGTCCAACCTCCCGTCTACTATCTCAGCTGGGATCTGCTTGCATGCTCAAATCTGATTTCATGCTCTTTACATTATGTCTGTGTGCAAGTATGTTGTGCCACTTTGATGGCGTCATAGGCCTTTAAAGCATGATTTCATAGACTTTATAATCAATTTAAACAGGGTCAGACTTTGCTGCACCCTTAAGCAGTAAATAACCAGAAGTTTTACCAAAATATATGAAATGAAATAAATTGTCGCTAGAAAAGCCTCTTCCAGTTGGCTCTCTGTCGTCTCTGATATTTGTGACGCATATCCCCATATTTCGAAATTGCTGACTTTCATTGAGTTGCAAAAGTTAAAAGCAAGTGGTAAAATATGCATCATGTACTTGTATTTGCATATTTCATCCTATAAGTACAGCACAGAGTTTACAGTATAACTCACCACCTACCAGCACAGATCTAATTCCACCATGGGTCCTCCAGACTTTTTATAATCTCTTGGCAGGTTAGACAGGAAATTTGTTCCCCCAGTTTCCAAAAGTCCTGAAGTGATCCAGTTAATCTTTCCAGTGTCTAAAACATTAACTTTACAGGTGAAAAACTTCAGTAAAATCGAGGCTCCTTTGAATGAAAAGAGCTTTCACCCCAGTATCCTGCACCCACTCTGGCACCGGCGCTCACTCCTCCCCCTGACCCCGTTTCATCTGTCACACATAACTCACACGCACACATTGCATAGAGGAAATATATAGTAACAAATGAACACACAGAGCAGAAATAGGAGCTTGATCGCTCCATCACATCTTTGCAATGCAGCTATAGCTCCGTGGAAGGCCGTCGAGTTCCTTACCTCTCTGAATGTAGGGGCCCTCTCTGCTTCAACCCCCTTCTTCTTCTTTTGTTTGGCAGGTCAGAACTTTTTCTTTTCCAGTTCAATCTGTGTCTCAGGCTCTTTTTCTCTCCGCCTCGTCGTCTTTCTCCTCGTCTCCTCCAGCTTTGATTTTCCACTCGTTCTGGACAGTGCTGCTCCTGCTCTTCCCCTTTCTTTGGCCCACTGTTTGTGTCAGATGAGTTGGCTTCTTTTTTTTTTTTTCCTCCCTCCTTCTCCTCCCTCACAGCCTCCCTCCCTCCCTCCCTCTCTCTCTCTCTCTCTCTCTCTCTCCAAAACAGCTGCAGGGAACTTATTCTCTTGTTCTTTGTACTTCACCACTTGTTGGAGGTCGTCTCTCTCTTTTTCTCTTTCAGCCCTCAGTGGAGTGTCAATGAAGTGTGCCACAGTGTGGTTTTCTGGTGTTTTTCTCTGTGTGTGAGCATGAAGGTGAGTCAGACAATGACTGAGTCACCCGACCGGAGTCTGTGTCTGTATTTGTGTGTGTGTGTGTGTGTTAATTGGTCTATTAACCCTGTTTTACTATTTCACAAAGAAGCACGAAGCAGCGTGACCAGATAAGGAAAACTGCATCCCTCTGTCTTTGTCTTTAGACCCCCTCTTTCCTCCCCTCTGCATTCCCTAGGGATAGTTTGGTAGGCCTGCCTCCACAGCTGGAGGACACATCCGGTGTGTGTGTGTGTGTGTGTGCGTGTGTGTGTGTGTGCATGTTAAAGGCAGAGATTCTTTGAAGTCAGAGACCCTGAAGACGAATTGTTCACACTCACAAATCCTGCTCTTGCTTCATGCCATGCTGAACTTGTGAAACTCTGCCTTGTCAGAACATGTCACCTAAACAGACAGATGTCATACGTTGCCATGTTTATGCCCGGCTACAACCTGCTCTTAGAAAACAGTAATCCTGCGTTAGTAATCCTATAATCAAATCTGGAGAGATGGTAGACAGGTATCATGACAACGCTGTGAGATCCTGTGATTAAAATGATAACAGCCGTAAGAGGCAGAAAATGTCAACAAGTGGAATAAAGTCCCTGTTAAGTGAAGATAAATACAGATTCACAGTGCGGCGGCACAGACTTAATGCCTGAAGGAGAGTTAGATATTATAGTGATTCTAACTCCAGAGAAGCCACCTTCTTCTTCTTCTTCTTCTTCTTCTGGTTTTTTCAAATAAACACTGAAACCTGAAATGTTTTAGTAAAGTAGACAAATTTATTATAAGCATCTTTAATTTTTGCAAATGAAAACACTGCCTCAGTACAAAGGTGCTTTGTTGTTCTTACACCAAATTCATGTTTTATTTTAATGCCGTTCTCTATTTATATTAGTACTAAGAAAAGTGGAAATGTTGACTCTAAGATCCAGTCTGGGAAAGTACTTAAAGTTGTGCTGATTACAATTCTTTTAATACATGTACTCAAATGCATTGGCCTTGTTTATTTTGATGTAAGTTAAATACGAGGTCTGAACCATAGATTAATGTAGAACAAATGAAACCAGGCTTCATAATGAGTATTGAAAAGGCGTATCTTCGGCCACCCAGTAAACAACTGGGATCCAACTGTTCTAAAGTAGAAATCAAGCATCCAGCTGTCACCTGATCTCACACCTGCATGTCTGAAAATTACTGGAGAGAAAGATTTCACAGGTAATATTGTTTAAAATGCTTAATTGTTTCAGATCCTTTAACTTTCATTATGATACCATCTGCTGGTAAAACACTGTTACTGAAGCTGTAAAGACTGATTCAGTGAAAGACCTTATAAATGTCTGTAAGTGAACTCACTGTTGTCTTCATTGTCATTATGATTGTTATAATTCTAACAATGTGTTATCTCTTCATATATGTTTACATGAATGTGTGTATATGCATATCATATATACATGTATGTTCTGTAAGTTACCTTTTAATCAGCTCTCATTCTCATTTTCCATCGGATCTTAACTTTTTCTCCCGACCAACAGTGAGCCTTTACTCTTGATTATAACTTCTAAATGCAAAGAAAGGATTAAAAACAATTCTCCAAAAACCACTTAACAAAATCATCAGTGCATCAGCGAGAGATGTTCTCAATTATTTGCTATTCAAATTATTAATTGGCACCAAACTTTTTAAGGACAAGTAGAATGTGGCTGTGGATGAAGTTGGACACTGTAAATAGTTTTCACTGTTAAGCTGTTACAATCCAGTAGGTGGCGGTAATGCGACTCAAATGGATAGAAGAAGAAGAACAAGAAGAGGAAGAAGAAGAAGAAGAAGAAGAAGAAGAAGAAGAAGAAGAAGAAGAAGAAGAAGAATAAGAAGAAGAAGAAGAAGAAGAAGCTCAGCGACCCTTCATGTTTCTTAATCAACCTGCTCAGTTTCTCTTTTCTTTTCCTCCATTTCCTTTGAACAAAGTCAACTTTTTTTTGTTTTGTTTTTTTTAACATTAGTGTTTTGTCACAGTGAATAATGTTATTTTGTGAAGTTGATTCGTGCATGAATGGGAAAAAGTGGGAATAGAAATATATTAATTACTCAATGTGCTGTTCCCCTCCAGGCCGCTTGGTGGCGGTGTTGCACTTCTGAGCTGACTGACATCCGCCGACATTGAAAACGAGGAAGCAGCTGCAGCAGCGGCCAGTTGGACGTTTTCTGTCTCGGCTGAAACATCGTTAATGAATCCAGTAAGATTATTTAATGAATTTCACTAATATGAAGTTTCATTTTGTCTTGAATATATTTAGATTATTATAATATTGTAGTGATAACTGGTCACACGTTACCTACCACAACATATCACCTTTCTGTTATGTGAATAGAAAACGTTAACTTGTATTGATTTTAATTTTTTTACGCTCTAACTTTACGTTAAACTTCCATTCACGTTGGCAGGAAGTTGAAACACATCTGAGTGATTTATGAAAACACACGTCGGCTTTAGTGGATGAATTATAAGCCGAGTTGTAGACAGTGACATGTGGCTGCGACTCAAAAGCACGCGATCACTAATCAGACTCGTGTTTCCTGGTGTTGAACAAGACAACTTTAAAATTTAAACATTTCATAATGAGGTTTGGTTGTTACTGTAGTTACATCTAGCATACATTAGCATCTGAATTAGCCGGGCAGAAACACTGGGCCTGTCTCCACGTGGTCAGACTATAATAGCATGGTAGCTAACAGTGTGATGAGCTACAGTAAGTACAGTAATTAGCTGCAAAACATGGATGATTGCATTTTATGAAGCAATAACTTTTAGTGTTGCTTGTATATCATCTTATGCTTATATAGTATTTCCATGTGTGGCTTCATGCATCCCTCTCCTCTGATGACTTGCACTGGGCTCTGAGTCTGTGTGGAGACAAAAGTGCATCTTTGGCCCTGACAAGCCAAAGTTTCTGAGGAGAAAATAAACTACTGATGGTCAGATTTATGGTCCTGACAACATATTAACACATGATTTTGTCCTTTCAGGTCACACTCACTCCAAAGACTACAGCTCAGGTCCTAAAAGGTATGTAAAAGTAAATGTATTCTAATATTTATAAATGTTCTCATCACCTCTACAAACTGAAGTAACATAGTTTTACAAACCTTTGGTAAATACCTTTTTTAAAATCTAATTTTCATATTTGACAAAGGTGTAGTTATAAAGTTTGACCACTGGAGGGCAGTGAACACTCGTGAGTTTACACTCATGCACTCAAATCAGACTTGACTACATTATAGCACTTCTGTTGAGGACAATAGAAATAAAACATGAAGTGAAATGAGCCCTCGTTCTGCTGGTGTTGAAAGCATCGCTGCATCTTTTCACAATATATCTTTGAAAGTCAAGACTGAAGCTGAAGAAATGTTTATTATAGTGAAAATTGTTGGTATAATTGAACATATCAGTTGCTGCAATCTTACTAAAGTACTTGATTTATTCTTTGCTGTAAGTTAAGCTCAAACATTAGTGTGGCTTTAGGTGACCTGCTCCCCTGATGACTTGCACTGGGCTCTGAGTCTGTATGGAGACGAACGTGCATCTTTGGCCCTGACAAGCCAAAGTTTCTGAGGAGAAAATTAGTTGATGTTCGTCAAATGTGAGAATTAAAACAATGCATTAATTCTTACTTTTGTTTTTTCAGGTTCAGGAAATGAATCCACTTAAGACACTGGACTTCAATCAGGTTTGTGTCCTAACATAATTTAATAGCAGACGCTGTGAATCTCTTGTGATGTTTTGCACTGGGCTCAGATAATCGGTGTTGACAGAAGTGCAGCTCTGCTCTTGACAAGGCAGAGTCTGAGGAGACAATTGTTAAAAACATGTTTTGAACTATGAAGGATTATGATGATGCTGTTTGAATTGTTTGTCTGACTGTTGTTTGCCTGTTTTTGCAGGTACGGGTCCTCAAACATCATCTGCTTTATAACATGTGATGTCATTCTCCTGTAGGTTTTTGTTACATGTGAATTTATTTTTAAGATTTATATTATTCTGTATTTGCATTTATTTAATCAAATAAAAATCTGCATCTCAGCTTGTTTTCTTCACTTATTTTACAATCATAAGGGACATTATTGAAATGATGAAATGACTTGTGAGCCACTCTGTTGTTGGGTTTGTCACAGTGACATTCAACTACAGCATTTATAAATGTGTTGCAGCTGCTTTGATTATTTCGTGGAGTGACTCACAGCCATGAGAACTGATACTGAAATGTACTGATTTTGAATTTTAAGTGTAAATCAATTGCTCAGTCAGGAAAATAAGGTGATTCAAGTTTAACATGAGTCATTTTCTTTTACATTTTTCAGACTTGGCTGTTATGAGCTACTCAGTAAAACACTGGATCATGGCCTACACATTAGTGTTATTTAGTATATACAGGTTATCAAAATATGTATAGGTATAAGGTCAGAGGAGTGGGGCTAACAACTTTGTTTAAGAGGGACTTTGAAATCAGTAAAAAGAATACAGTGAAAATGTGGAAACCAGTGTTGATAATGCAATGCAGTCATTTTAAAAGCATATACTTTAAAAAATATTGGAAATGACTAAATCTACAAAACATTAAGTACTATAATTATTGTCGCTAGAAAAGACTGAGAAGCCACCGTCTCTCCACAGGGTGAGTTTCAGTGAAATAAAACATGTTTCCTTCAAGAAACCAGAAAACATAAATTAGAACTTTGTTTCTGTATCTTTATTATAATTCTAACAATTTATTATCTCTTAAAACATTTGAAATTCATATATGTTTATATGAATGTGTGTATATGCATATCACATATACATATATATTCTGTAAGTTACCTTTCATCAGTTCATATTCTCATTTTTTAAAAGATCTCTTAAAGGAAAAAGAAATGCTTTCTATAGAGTCAGACCGATTCCCTCTGATCTTAACTTTGTCTCCTGACAGCAACAGTGAGCCTTTACTCTTGATTATAACTCCTAAATGCAAAGAAAGGATTAAAAACAATTCTCCAAAAACCACTTAACGAGAACATCGGCGCATCAGCGAGAGATGTTTTCAAAATGTCTTATTCAAATTATTAATTGGCCCTATTTACACCAGCAAACTTTTAGAGACCTGACAGGAACAAGCAGAATGTGGCTGTGGATTGAGTTTGGACAGGAAGCCACGCTCTGCTTGTTCACTCTTTCAGCAACTGCCTCCTTTTCTGGCTGAAAATTACTTCAAAACCTCTAAAGGGAAACGTGAAAAGCCACAGTTGCTAATGGAAATAGGGTCATTGCATAATATGCTGGTCATAAACAAAGAGCTGTGAGCGTACCGGCACATGTGAGCGACTGCAGAAGGTGCTTTGTACAGACAGGAAGATGCAAATGAAGAGCGAAACACAGGCTCTTAATACTGTCAGGTCATTAACAGTGGAAGGGGCAGATGAGGAGAACTGGTCGAACTGTATAGAAAGCAGAAGAGTTAAATAAATACGTACATTGTACCTTTTCATGTTAAACATTATTTGGAAGACAGAGATTCTTTAGAACTTTTGAGACTTTTTTTTTTTTTTTTTACATCTTAAACCATAATTAGATGACCATTATTTTCATCGTCCTTATTGCTATTTCCCTTGCATTCAAATATAATCTCTCCTTGACCACCAGCACAAAACCTTTGCTCATTCACATTTGTAGCCTGTGTGTGTGTGTGTGTGTGTGTGTGTGTGTGTGTGTGCACTTTGAGCGACATGATCTATGAAAACTCATTTATCTTTTAGCAAAAACACACTGAGTATAGCAGGACCGGGAGAGGAGTAAACTCCTCGTCGACGCCCCGATGTGAAAACGCACGTCTGATATGTGTTCGAGGACTCAAAAGCAGCAGGAGAGGTGAAGTGTTGTTCAAGGTAGAGAGGTCATGAGAGAGCCCTTATATTTGATCTCAGCAACAGTGAGAAAAGCAGGACTGAGGTTGGAATGAGATGTAAATGTGCAGTGAAAGCTCATGGGAGAAAACTTTAGTGCAATACATGAAAAATAATTCGATTTGTGTATGTGATCAATCAAAAGGGGGAGGGGCTGTTATCCACAGTTGAAAACATAAGTTTAAAGTATTGGTTAAATAAAGTGATTTTTCTTACGTGCATTGTGGGCGTCCCCAGATTAACAGTTGCTACATTTTCAGCATCTGCATATAATATATATATAATTAAGTGGCAACAAACTTTTAAAAGAGCGAGGAAATCATATTTTATATTCGTAAAGGTCAACGTGTAGTTTTAATTAAAGCTTTTTAGTCGTCTGACAAAAGAAAAGCAGGAAAGTAAACGGAAGTGAGTCTAAAATGTGCTTCACATTTAAGTTGCAATGCTTCTCGTCACATAGAAGCAATGTTGAGGGTACAGTGCACGAAATAAGATGCATCTTTCAATTCAAAAATACCTACATATACATCTATATTTATATATATCTTACCAACACAATTATCTTGTATCACCACAGTCAGAGAATACGCCGACTGCACAAAGTCTCAGCCACCAAAGGCTGAAACCAGGAACTCTCTGAATCTATAATAACAGTAAGGACGATGATAGTAATGATAAATAGTAACAATAAATCTCTTCATATCAATATCAGTATTCCAGTATTCCCATTTAAAGTTTAAAAATTGTAAGAACAATCATAGTATTAAAACTTCGATATAAGCGTTTCTCTCAGATCCCCTCGTTCCCTTGTTTCCTCCTGGGTTTTGTCGAGAGAGAGGGGCCACTCCTGGAAGGAGCAGGGGGGATTGGGTGGGAAAGAGCAAGAAAATGGCAGTTTTTCCTCTTCCCCTCCCCTCTCCTGTCCAGCCTCCCTCGGACGGAAGGTCTGAATCGGGCGCACAGCAGTTGCCTCGACGCTGAGGAAGTCTTTCTCTGTAAATAAAATCCTCGGGGAGATTTCTCTTCGCATCGTCACGTATCCCGTCTAACAGTTGAAAGCACAGTCTGTCTCCTTTTGTATAAGTACATCTTGGATCCAAACATATAGTGTGTGTCTATATATAAGGTGTCTCATAAACTCTAACACAATCACCGGTAAGTGCTTGTGTGTATGTGTGTGTCTACGTGTTGGTGTATTCATGCAGGCATGTATAGTAGTATCTCGGGTGCCTGTGAGTGCGTATCAGTGTGTTCCTTTTTTTTTTTAAATTTTTTCTTTTTTTGTTGGTCTGGGCACTTATTTTTGCTACAAATTTGTGATACAGTGACCAGTCTGTATATATGTCATTATAAGACTTAAGATGATAAAGAGCTATAGAGAAACACACAAGGTCCTGATGACAGGACCTGCAGTGAGGACAGAGCCCTGCCAGTGGTGAGGTAAAAACAAGACGTAACCGATCAAAGCCAAACACACAGCCGGCCTCCTCGGCCCGAACCAAGGACGCAGGTCATCCGTCTGCACTCGTCACCTCTACAAGACGTGGGAAGCTGTCATGATATACTGCCCTGCGTCGCCCTACGTTCACCATTCAGACGGACAAATCCTCACTCCTGCAGGCATTCACCCTCAAATACTCATCCTCTATGACATTCATTTTAAAACGCACATCCACTCACACGGGGAGGGGTCGTCAGTGATTGCACTCTATCGTGTTCTTGGTAAATTCCACTCTTAAACCTGAACAGATTGAACCAGCCGGCTGAGGGGTGAGAGGACTATTCAACAAGATGGCTGCTCGATGGACACCCTTCTCTGATTCTTGCCAACAACACAACCTGCTCAATTTTTTTTTTTTTTTAATCTAACTGGCTTTTGATTGTTCCTCTCAAGTATTTGGTTCATCACTATCCGTCGCTCTTAATCTCTGCTGTAGCCAGTGTCTTCGTACGCATTTTGGATGAAAGTGTTTGTGTTACTCGTTTGTCGATTGGTGTGACAGTGCATGCATGTGGGGAGTGTACTTGTGTAAATCAGCCTGCCACAACTGGGGAGCGCCAGCCGGTGTGTTTATGGATCGTCAGCCCTTTTTCCGTCCCTGTGTTTCCATCTCCCTTTGGGACTTGACTCCCTCTTTCTGTGGCTCTCTGTGTGAAATCTGTTCCCCCCTCATTTGTTGTGTGAATCCACCATGGATAGCAGCAGTTGTGTCTTCCTCCCTCATTGACTCCAACCCCTCCTTCTTCCTTTCGCTCTCTCTCTCTCTCTGTTTCTGCCTTTGCAACCTCAGCTCCGACTCCCGTCGTCCCTCCTCCTCTCAGTCTGTCCGTCCCGAGGTGAGAGAACAGAAATAGGAAATGGGCTGCTGGACAGCCTGAGGACAGAAGAACAAACATAGGACACAAGTGATGTTTGGTGGCTGTTGTGAACTGATAATGAATGGTGTGTGTGTTGTTTTCTACCACAGTTGCGAGTTACTCTCTTGTGTGACTCATGCTTTTTAAAATGGAAAGAATTGTTTGTTCATTAGAAAAGTGTGGTGGCTCACTACATGACTGATTAACTGGGAAAACATTGGTCGTCACAAACTTGATGACTGACAGCGTAGATGTAGGTCAACATGGAGGCGCTGCATTTTTCAGTTCACGCTTTAAGGTGTAACTTTAAACCCAACAATACACAATCACAGTAATGGTACTATTACCATAAACTAATGAGACGATTATCCAGGAGTTTACAGCCTTTATATTTGAGCTGTGTTGCTCTAAGTGTTGTCAAATCTGTACTGTAATGCTTTACAGCACAAAACAGGAAGAGAGTTATTCCGGAGATGTTTATCCTGAATGACAGACAACGAGCTGAATGACAAAAGAGTGGGAGAAGATTTTATGTCTTAGTCATACTATAACTAATTGTAACACTGGTATGACACGGGGGGTAACCAATTATCTCAGTCATGGTTTTATTTGTTTAATGTAATTATGTCATTAGTAGACTAGTGTTTAAAACAGTCACACTGTTAACTCTGTCTAGATTCAAATCACTGGACTGTAGGAGGACCTCCAGTGTGTTACAATAGACTGACTGAGATTATGTATTACAGTTTTCTCAATACTGATTTCACCTTAACACAAAACCACTATAATAATAATTAGACGGAAATTTTCTACATCTACAGTGTAGAAAAAATTAACTCAGAGAGAAATGTGTGTAACCAATTGTAAAGAAAGACAGTCCTGCCAGGACACATTTAAGCAAGTATTTGACCTCCAATCAAACCTATTAGTTGCAGTGTTCAGTTGTGTTGCAGTCATACCTGTCCATCACGCTCCTCAGGGCCCGTTCTATGTTCATGCGGTGACCTACACGCGTCACACCCAAATCCAGATAGTCGTCCTTGGTTAGGGAGGGCAGGTGGGTGCCGTCAATCTCATTGTCCAGGAAACGCTCTCTGTGCTCGCCCAGGTTCAGGTATCCTAGCCAGTCTGCAACGTCATACTTGGTCCAGTAAGGGAGCGGCTTGGAGGCAAAAGGCTTTGTAGGGGAAGGGGGCGGTAGATGAGGGTAACTCAGGCAGGGAGGTGGAGGGAGAGGGTGCAGGGGTGGAGAAGAGGTCCCGGACAGGAAGTGAGTTGGAGAGAGGGATCGAGAAACAACTAAGGTGGAGTTTGGAGGTGGAGGGGCGCCGGAGGGGGCAAAGAGGGGAGGAGAGGGCGAGAAGTAAGGATCTCCAAGGGGGTTCCCCGGTGATGGTGGGGTGATTGAACCTCGGAGGTCATAGATGGCACTGTATAGGGGTGAGGTGGGGAGAAGCGGAAGGGACGATGGCCGTGGTGGACCCAGCTTGGGCCTCTCTGACGGGGAGATGAGAGGGCTGGGTGCTCGCCTACGCTGGAGCATGTGTGATTCCGCTTTACGGGACTCACGACTGGGGATGAACTGGAATTCCAGAGCTTTGGTCCGGTAGACAGGTCTGTGTTTGGGGGAGGTGGGGTAAGGGGAATAAGATGTCGGGGACAGCGGGGAATGGGAACGTGGAGGCTGAGAGGAAGCTGGAGGCTGAGGAGATGGGGATCGTCCCCAGTTGGGGTACTGGGAGGTGGGGGTGGGGGACGGGGATAACGATGGTTGCGATAAAGAGATTGGAGATGGCGACTGGGATCGAGCGGAGGGGGGGCTCAGAGCTGAGGCTGAGTCTTCTGAAAATCTGTGAATGGAGAGGGAGGGAAACTGTTACAAGAAAAAAGTGTGAAAGAAAACAGAAAACAATGAGAAGAAAAACATGCACAGACATTAAGGGAAACATTGTCCAGCAATGTTTAGAACCTGTGAATTAAAATGACTCTATACTGTCAACATCAGTTGATAACACTCTTAATGCCACAAGTTAAACAATGTGTCCTCTCCTTTCTTACAGTCTCACAATGTATTGCACATTCAAGCAGATGTCAAAGTTCATCCTGACAGAAAAAAACAGAGTGTGGAAATAGCTCTATTACCTGTTTCTGCTTCTTAGAGAAACACATGGAAAAAGCCAGAGAAATAAAAGAGAGTTTTACACAGTATAGACGACACTTACACAAGACACCAAAAACAGTACAGTGTGTTTCACAGAAGGCTTGAACACCAATCATGGGAGGTAAAGAACTCACAGGCGGCACACTGACACCTTCACACAGGTGACACGTGAACAGAATGGCCATGCCGTGCATCAACGACAACAAATGATGTAGTTCATGCTGTGACACTGAGAAACATAAAGCCAAAGTTTTCGCTGTACCTGTGTCTGCTCAGTGGTCTCTGGCTGCTCCAGCTGTCCTTGCTTCTTTGCTGCAGTTTGCTGCTCAGCTCATTTATGATGCTGGGCTTCATACTGGACGCAGGAGGGTAAATCTTCTTCCCCTCTAAAAGTGCCCCGGACTGGCCTCCGTCACCCGACATCTGCCCCTCGCCCCAGAGAGGCTTCATCTCAGGAGTGCGTGGCCGGTCAAAGTACGGCGAAATGGGACGTCCCAAATTCTGAATGTCCCTCACCCCGTACCCATCCTGGCCACCCTCATCCTCTGTCACTCCCTCCTCACCCTCGTCCTCCTCCTGCTCTTCCCTTCGTCTGTGCGAGTGGTAGGATGCAGGAGCAGTGCTGGTCTGTCTGTGGAGATCACCAGAGCGACCTCCTTCTCTGAACCGGTTGGTTTTTGGGTAGGTGGAGGCTGCCGCTGTGGCATTCTGCATCTCAAATGTTTGTCCATCCAGGTAGCTCATGTAAGACTCCAGAAAATCTCCTGCCCTATCTGATTCCCCTGTGCCTCCCCCCTCCCATCCGTCCTCCAGCCCCACCCCCTCTCTCCCCTCGGTCCAGCCTGTCTCCCCGAACACTGGCTCCACTGAGACCCAGGATGCTGTCCAGGTGGTGGTCGCTGCTGCTGCGGCTGTCTAACTCTTCAATCCCAGAGTCCACCACTGTCTCCTGGGACTCTCCTTTCTTAGTGGCAGGGAGGACGGTGGTGCTCCCCTGTCCTGCGACTGCCCATGATGGAGGTGGAGGATGTTGTATGTGTGGTGTGTGCTCGCTCCTGGTAGAGCTGAGTGGAGGTGCTTGTTGTGGTGGCAGCAGTGGTGGTTGTAGCGGCACAGCTAGCGGTCGTGGCGTGTGAGGCAGTGCCCCGATGTGGAGCAGAGGTGGTGGCAGCAGTGGAGGAGGGCGCTGGGGGACCACGGTAGGCTGGGGGAGGAGCAACTGTGTGTGGGGGTGGTGTGGGGGAAGAGCGCCCAGGAGTGTGAGAGCTGTTGTAAAGGTGTTGGGGGTGGGCCATAGAGAAGGGTCTGTGATAGGATCCGGGAGGAGGTGGTGGTGAGACAGACGGGGGAGGTGGAGGTCCCGCTATCGAGGTGGGCTGCAGGGTAGAGGGTGAGGGAGGGGGTGGAGGATTGGGCGACGTTTGGGAGGGGGAGGGAGCCGACTGAGTCAGGTTAGCCACCTCACTGTCGTATGATGTAAGGCTGGAGGCAGTGGAGTCCCCTGCCTGAGGTGAGGGCAGGGGTGTATGAGCTGGATACCCACTTACGAATGGTTCTTTTTGGGGGGGTGGAGGAGGAGGTGGTGGCGGGGGAGGAGGAGGAGGTGGAGGGGGTGGGACCTGCTGTTGGCGGGACGTCAGGCTGTTGGCGAGCATCCCGTGTTGTGAATACCCTGATATTCTCCCCAGTCCCCTGTCGAAGCTGTTAGCAAACTCTAATGGAGGTGGGAGGGGGTCGGCGTAGACAAACTCATCATCCGCATCAACTGAGGGGGCAGGGGGAGGAAGAACCATCAGGCCAGTCCCAGTGCTCCCAGTAGTGTTCACTGTCTGTTGAGTACCTGTAGGTGGGGGAGAGGGAGGGGTGAGGGACAAGATATAGGCATCAGCTTGACTTTCCATCCTGAGAAAAGAGGGTCTGCGAGGCTGCTGAGACTGGGACGCTTGCTGAGCAGAGCTTTCAGCGGCCGCCGCGTTGGCAGCAGCCTGTTCTGCCCTCCTCAAGTAACCCTCTCTCTCTTTGTCCCTCTCTCTTTCTCTCGACAGCTCCCTCTCCCGTTCCCTCGACCTCTCCCGCTCCCTCTCCTTGTAGCTCGGCTGATACGGCTGAGACTGGTAGTGGTGCGTGTGGACCGTTTTGTCCTCAGAGAAGCGAACTCTCAGCCCCTCGCGAGCCCCTCCTCCTTCCCGCTCCCTCTCTCCTCCGCCACCTTCCTCGCTCCACACACTCCCAACTCCTCTGAGGATTCTGGGCGAGGGTGGACGGCCGACAGTGGGCGTGGTGGCGGCCAGAGAAGACGAGGTGACCAGGTAGGAGGAGCTAGAGGACTGGGCGGCGGACGACACCGGCTGAGAGGTGGCAGTCGACGAAGGAAACACCACACTCGACATCTGGCGGGTGAAGTGATGCTCTGCTCCCCTCCTTAACCTGCTGTCATCCCTCAGAGCACGCTCTCTGGCAGCCAGGGCGAGGCCTAGTGGCGACGTGGGGTCAAGAGCCTTTCCTGTTAGAGGGTGAATGAAGGTGGTGGTAGTGGAGGGTGCTGGCTGCCGGCCCGCTGCCGTGTACAGGTCAGTAGGCACAGACTTAGGCTGATAGTCCAGGGCAGGTGAGGAGTACTCAGGTAAGCCAAAGGCTGGAGGCATGCTGCGGGTGTGATGGATAAAGGTGTCCCCAGAGAACATGCCATCATCAATGGACTTGGACGGACGCAGCCGTGATGATGCACTTTCCTGTGTGCTGAGCTGTTGCTGTGACACCTGAGTCCTTGTCACTCCTATTCCATCACTCACTCCTCCGAGACTCACATCCTCCTCGGCAGACATGAACAAGGAGGCACTCTTTCTGCGGGCTTCATGAAACCGTTCCCTGTCTCGGCGAGCTGCGCCAACAATGGCAGCCCCAAACTGGCTGGTAAAGTCCAGATTATCCTGGGCTCGCATGGAAGGCAGGGACGGAGGCGGCGGTGCTGGGATGGAAGGTGGGGCAGGGGGCTGTGGAGCGGGAGTGGAGGGAGGAGGACCATGGGGTGTTTTAGCATCGTCTGTCTCCCCTGATGCAGGAGCGTCTGCCTCCACACTGCTGCCCTGACTGCTGCGTCCACTGCTGCTGGTAGAAGGGGCCTTGACGATAATGGTGGGGATGGGTATGGAGCTTTTCTCCACCGAGCCTTTGTCCCCCAGTGTACCCTGGCCCATGCGCAGGTCCTCTACCTTGGATTGCTTCACCAGGGGCCCCTTACCTCTCCGGGCCCCTCCTTTAGGGCCACCGGCTCCAGCCCCGGCTGCACTGCGGTCTGCTCGCTGGGGTTGACTCTGGGTAGTCTGTTGTTGCTGGGGCATTACAGTGGCAATGCTGGATGGGGGGACAGCGGTGCTGTAACCTCTCCTCAGACCTGCTGCCTTGGCCCCTCCACCAGCCCCGATGCCAGCTCCAACAGGCTCCCCAGTATAGGCAACCTTCCGCGAAGCAGTCCTGGTTTGAGCAGTATGGGCAGCGGCGTGTGCATACGGGGTCGTGTGGTCCACCACTCCACCACTGGGGCTAGTGCTGGCGCCACCTGCCCTCTCCCTGCCCCCGTGGGTGAAGTGCACTGCCTGGGAGTACGGCTGGTAGTGCGCAGAGGTGGACGTTGACTGGGACACGGAGACAGAGGGCTGCTGGGACGTCTTAGCTCTCCAACCTAGCGGCGGAGCAGAGGAGAACGGAGGGTCCGGCGGAGCTGTGGTGGGCGGAGGGGGGATGTCGTCTGGGCCGGGCACCGACAGACTACGAGCAAACTTCATGGCTGGAGGATGCAGGAACTGCTTCTCCTCCTCAGGCACCCCTGCAGGACAGCATTCACAAAGGAAGAAAAAACAAATTGGGATTAAATAGGGATTTACAGATGATGCAGAGTTAGAGGTAAGAGGCTGATGAACCAGAAAAGAAGAAAGTTTTTGGGAGAATAAGAGTGGAGAGGAAAAGGAGCCAGAAAAAAGGAAAGCTGAGGGTAATTTATGAGAGTGTCTGTCTGAATCTGCCTGCCCATCTATCTGTCAGCGAAGGGTCTGTCCTCAATCATTACAGTACGTCTGTTAGTAGGTAAGTCAGTTAGTGCTAAATATTCCACAAACAAGTAGCAACTGGGCAGCATCACACAGCAGCATGTTTTTGTTGGTCACCAGAGAGCACATTACTAATTCAGGGGGAGACTTAGCAAAGCCTTAGTGAGCAGCAAACCAGAAAATAAGCCATCAGAATAAAACAGGGAGATTAGTGGCACTACTGCATATAACAAATAGTAGTAGGGTGAGTATAAGACAAACAAACATCTTATTCTTACAATAATACAGGTATAGGAACTTAAACAGGTGAGTGTACAGCGTACGATCAGCTACAGATACAGAGTGCGCACATCGTTGGCCACAGACAAGACATTGTTGGCCACAGACAAACAGGTCAGCACAGTGTAGACCTCTACTGGTCCAGAGGACAGACAGACAGGCGGATGGAGGGGCAGACAGGAAAAACAGACAGCCTCACCGATGGATTTCTGCCGCAGCATACCGTGCGGTGGGCCGTGACCTGAGGCGTACTGGCCACGGTCATAGCCGAGGCCCAACCCCGACGACATCATGCCCATCCCGGACTGATCCCCATAGTTCTGCTGAAACGCCAGAAAAGAGCATGTGAAAAGTAAAAGTTGTAACAGTTGTGTAGAGCACTATGAGCGACCTCATCGCACAACTCACTATTATTATTGTCAAAAATATCACTTAACGCAGGTTTAAATGTGTCGAGAATAAAAGACTGAAAATATTTTCATGTTTGCCAACGTGCCAGTTTGTTTACACAGAAACTCATGTGTTGTCCTGACAGTGGTTCAGGTATTTTACATAAGTGTAAAAAGTCTTACTCAGTGCATATTCTTCAAATTTATATTCTCTATGTTTTGCTGTCTCTTACTACAACTCAGTTTCATGGTAGACCAACACTACTCAACACAGGAGCACACACGTCTCAGTAAACAGGTAAATCTACTGTAACATGTTTCACGATACACACCTCATTCCCATAGAAACTTCGCCCCCTGTCTCTTTTTGGCCCCTGTCCCCGTGTCCCAGGCGCCTCATTGGTGCTGATTGTCTGCTGAGCTGCTGCAAGAATTTCATCTAGTTTATCTGAGAGGAAAAAAAAAAAGGGAGAGAAAGAGACAGAGAGAGAAAGAGACATACGGCAATGAAACAGAAAAATGGACAGCAACAGAATGAAGGAAACAATGTGTGGAAAGGGACACACTTGATGAAGGTGGGTGAGAAAGAGAGGGAGAGATTCAGGAAACATCCACTGACAAACATGAGCTCCCTTACTCAAAGCCATCTGATAGACTGTCCTCTTCTTCTCTGTGACTTGTGAGGATTCGAATTCTGAAAGAAAAGAGACTCAGAATGAGCCCAATAAGCGACTGAGCGGCGAGCGCCAAGTCATTTTGGACAGACATAAATACGACGCCTTAAGCGAGAGTGTACCAGAGCATACCTGATTTTTTTTTCCAAGGGGTAGCAGCTGGAAGGAGGACAAAAGGAGACTTAAGTTTTGGCAGGAGTGAAAGTGCGATAGTGTTGTTACAGTGAATACTAATCATACTCCCCGGAGCCTGACAAACTGAGTCACCTCGCCAGGCTTTTCGATCGTCGATGTAAAAGAACGTACATCACACCCACACTTTAAGACAGCTGAAGTTTGCACAGTTATGTTACAGTAAATATGCTGCACACACAGACAGTACGCTGCTTGCTGTTACTCTAACACACACACAAATGAGGAATTAGTCTGAAGCGGGCTCCCACCTCTCTCCACTATTAAATGGTTAAGATCCAGCCAGCATGAGGTGAGGACAAAGGAGACAGAGAAGAGACAGAGTTAGTGGTTAAACCAGTGAACGGTAAAGGATCCACAGTGGAGTAAAGAGGAGCAGTAAAAGTTGAGCCTGTAGTGTTTGCATCCACTGGCGTGAGTGAGCTTGTGTGTGTGGACTGAACAGGGTTATCTGCCATACTTGTACTCGAGCTGTTATATTTCATAATGTGTAGTTTATTGAGCTTAATAAAACAAATTAAATTTTAATATCCGATGGTTAAACCAAGCATGAAATAGTTTTGAACTCATTTCATCTCTTACTTACAACTGCACGACACAAATCCTTTCAAAAATAAGCCGTGGTTTTGCCGAAACACGTGTCCAAACATATTTAAACAACGCCGGAGAAGAAGTGTTGGGAAAACAACGATTTGTGGACTTAAGTGCACCGCAGGATCATTTCCATTTTAATGTCCTTGTTATCTTGCAGCATGACTTCTAGGTGAACTGGGACACTGCACCAATCACAGAGGTGAGATAGTTTAATAGGCGTCACAGCTAAATGAATTCTAATGCATTAGAATAAGCATATGGCGGAGGCTGACATGGCTGCGTCACACATTGTGCTCCTCTCACCTTGATCCAGAAGGAGGCGAAAGCAAAGAGGATCTAAGTTAAAAGGTGCCGGGCTGCAAATTAAGCCCCCGCATCTCAAGCAACGTGGGATATTTACTGATAAATGCACTTGATATTAGGTCAAACTGACTCTTTCATTAAAAAGTTTTGTGCTGCGTCCAGCCCGACTGATACTGATATCGATATTTGGGACTGCTATTTTAATTTTTCAAAATTGTTTCTTACAGGTAAACCTATACATCAATACTTTACATCTGCAATAAGTTAATATCGGCCAGGCTGATTTAGCTCTACTATAGTTTACATCTGTGTATCTCTTGTGGTGTGATGATGAGGAGGCAACTAGTCTACACAGTTTCATGCTTACTGCTATTTTTTCTCAAGGTAATGACCACTTTAAAAACAATAGCTTCCTTTTGCAGAGGGAGCAGCGTTTTGATTCATTTGTGGTGGAAGAATAGCACCTTCATGCTTTTTGCCATAAAGCGATCCAGCAGAGGTTCATACTAATTTTAACAGTACTGCAAAATCAATGGTTGATGTATACTTACTGTGGCACCTTTATGTTTGTAGGAGCGATACTCTATGTATTGTTAATGCATACATACAGTGGTAAGATAACAGTGTATGTAGTGGCAACTAGTGGAGGGAGGGAGGTGGGTTGGGGGATCGGGAAACTGGAACCTGTGTTTCAGACTGGGTGCTCATGCTTTGTGCTGGTCAGGTGAGGTCACACCACAGAGAGAAGGAAGGTGAGGGGAGGAGACGGGGGAGGAATAAAGCAAAGGGCTGATTTCTACACTCAGGATAAACTGAAGTCAGATCCAGACTCGCACCAGCAGGGCAGGACTCGTGGTAGCTGCTGTCATTACGTTGGTAAGAGAGAGTGCTGAAAGCAGACCTGCAGGTCCCCCTCTCCTCCAGCAGCTCCACAGTTCATCTGCTCTCATACATCATCGCTCACTGGGCATGCTCAGAACCAGACCGCAGCCACAGCAAACACCACGAATGTTTATGAGATATAACCCGATCACCAATAAAAACCTGGCCAGCGTTCTGATCTGCAAATGGGGGCGTTGACCCTCACCATGCACTCTCCTCCCACTATTTTGCCTCAAATAGAGATGGCACAAGCATCGCCACACATAACGCTGTTACTATAGTAACAGACCTGGAACAAAGTTGTTGTTTTTTTTTTTCCTCAAAAATTACTCATCTCAATAATTTTATCCTGGGTGTGATTTCTTCCAAATGAATCAAAGACGTTTTCAAGAGGCTAAAAGAAAAAGACATCTTCTGCAAATTGCTCACTAATAAATGAAGACCAGACACTTTGCAATGATGTTTGTGGCACCTGGAAAAGTCTTCTCAGGTGACGCCCATTCCCCTGCAGTGTTACCTTGGCAACAAATACTCACTGAGTGTGTGTGTGTGTGTGTGTGTGTGTGTGTGTGTGTGTGTGTGTGTGTGTGTGTGGGCGCTGGAGTTAAAGCTGTGGGCGGGCCAGGGAGCAGTCGGGGGTGCAGGGGGGTAAGAGGTAAGAGAGGCGGGCAGTGAGAGAGGGATCACAGGGTGGATGGCGACACTTTCTGGGTGGGGTTACCTGTAGTGGGGGTGCTGGAAGTGACAGTGTGGAACCTCTGAAAGAACAGTGAAATGCATTGAGACCGTCATCTTCTTTTTTCTTTCCCTCTACTCTCTGTCACTGAGTAACTACGCTATCTCTACTTTCTTACTGTCTAAATTTAGCCCCGGCTCGACTCCCCTTCACACTTTGAGCTTCTTTAGCAACCCCCGACACTGTGGCTTCACACCCTCTCTATCATTCCCCATCACCTCCATCTAGTTCTCCCACCAACTCTCTTTTTCTTTATGCTTGTCAACATCTTCCTGTCTGTTCCTCATTTTTTTAAATTCTTCTCTTTTCACTCCCGAAAGTTGATCCAAGTCAATTTCTTACCCATCTCCTCCAGTTCTGAAGTCATGGATTTGGATCGCAGGGCGATGGCCGGAGTGCTCAGCCGCTTGCTCTGCTGGGGGACTGGAGGGGAGACAAAAGCAGCAGCGGTCAGTCAGGCTGTTCAAGAACCAGGCGCAGTTACCACGTGGGTGCAGTAACAATTAGTCAATTAATCAATTGAAAAAATTATCAATCAGCAATTACTTTGATAATCGATTAGCAGTTTCAGTCATTTCTCAAGAAAAAATGTTTGCTGGTTCCACCTTCATAAATGTAAGGATTTGCTGATTTTCTTGTCATTAGTGGTTTTGGACTATTGGTTGAACAAAAGAAGCAGTTTGAAGGTGTCACTTTGGGAAATTGTGATGAACATTTAGTGCTTGTTTTGACGTTTTATTGGCTGATTAATTAATTGAGAAAATAATCATCAAAATAATCAACGATGAAAATAATCATCATTTGCAGCCCTACAGTACACCGACTCTTACTTTTCTTCCTCGAACCCTCCTCCATGTCCGGGTTGCGGGTTACCATGACAACCTTGACCATGAGGCTGTTGCCACCTTGTCGGATCATGTTGACGACCTGCCGGTGACCGACCTTCACGACATTCTGACCATTGACCTGCGACAGACACGGAGACAGAGACGGACAAAGTGTTTAACAGCATGGTCATTTTTACTCTCTCAAATATGTTCTGAGGCATCAACAGCTTTAAAAGAAATTAGGTGGAAAGTGAGACGATGTAAAATAAAACATTTTGAACAGCAAATTTTAATGGTAATTCAGATTACATTAAAGTTTAAACATTAAAAAAATCCCACATTTAGTATATATTGTACTGTTATTCAGTTCTGTATAGGTTCAGAAACCTCTACAAAAAAATCTGTCAGTGCTTTCATTCCAACACATAACGCAGTAGTAAATCATGACAGTACTTCTATGAGGAAATCCCCCATCCTGAGACCGGCTCTCCAGGCGACGCCTCCCTCGTCCACTGACTCCAGGTACTGCAGGGCAGGGAAGGCCGGGGTGGGAGTGAACTCCTCGATAGGAGTCTGAGCTGGAGACACCATAAAGGCACGAGAAAGCATTAGCACTGCACTGACACAACATGTCGTATATGATTAGAACCACGGCACTGAAATCAATGAGTGTGAAAGCAGGGCAGGATGTTTACATCACATTTCTTACCTTTGGCTCCTCTCAGCACAAAGCCGAAACCCTCGCTGTCTTTCTTCTGCAGGAGCACCGTCTTCTCCTTGATTATATAGTCACTAACACAGAGGAGACAGAAAGAGAGAGTCAGAAATAACACAAGACAGAAATGAGAGACAAGACGAGGAGCTGTATATTCTCAATAGCCTCAATCAGCAGAGATGACGTGAGGGAAGTTTTAAAATCCATGAATCACAACATTTAACTTGCCCCAACTACACCCCCCCCCCCGTCCCACTTCCTGTGTCCCCCTCTGATGACATCACCAGCAGCAACAGTGCTTCTGAACCACCATACGAACTTATTTTGGAAAAGAAATATGTACGGTTGTTTTTTTTTTTCATCCCATTTGAATTGTGCTATGAATTACACATATGATGTTTGGATCATTTTGTAGGTCCAGAAGTTTATCATAGACAGACTGTGAAAATAAGCAAATGAAATAAGGTCCACGGGGTCCATCAGAAGGGGAGGGACTTCACCCGTCTATATCAACAGTGTATTGGATAAAAAATGGAACCCTTGTGTGTCAGTATATATATGTATTCATGTATATATGTGCATGTGTATACTTATTAACATACAAATTTCTTTCTCATATTCTTCCTGGTCTGTTTGTATTACATTCCTGCTGTACGCTTTTGACAGCGAGCCCAGAGCCAGTTTCTACCAGAACCTCAGAGAAGAAGAAGAGATGCTATATACAGTATGATGGCACAGCTCGTTGCCTCAGCAACAGCTCCAACTGGACGCAGGGAAACTTGCTCGGGTTGGTCCACGCCAGAGCCAAACCGTGCAACGGTATGATAGTAGTCAGTGACAGCGGAGAACAGGCTCTGCATGCTCACAGGTGGAGCCGGCGTTGTGTAGTATAGTTCCTGTTCTGTCCCCGTGAAACAAAGAGACGGGCAAAATGCCAACAGTGGCTGAATGTTACTAAATATATTTACTCAAGCACAATTTCAGAGGTACTTATGCTTTACTGGAGCATTTCCATTTTATGCTCCTTTATATCTCTACTTGACTGAATTCCAGGTGGAAATATTTGACAACTATAGTTACAACAGCAAATTACAACCCAGATTCCGAAAAAGTTGAGACGCTGCGTAAAACATAAATAAAACAGACTGTGTTAATTTGTTAATCCTTTTGACACATACTCAATTGAAAACAGTACAACGACAATGTATTTAATGTTTTACCTCAACATCAGTGATTTTCATAAATATCTGTTTATTCTGAATTTGATGGCAGCAACAAGTTGGACAGGAGCAACAAAAGACTGGGAAAGTTGTGGACTGATCCAAAAACACCTAACACCTAAATATCTCCAACAATTCACAAAATAAAGCAAAGATTAAAGAAAAGTCAAAAACATACAGTACATTTTTCTAGAGACCTTTGGAGGGGCTGACCCCTCGGCTGGGAACCACTGAACTCAACTATCTAACTTTATATAAAGTAGGTAAAACTAAAATGTTACTTACGGATTAGGACTTTCATAATAATAATATAAATCGAATAAAGCGAAATATAATAATATATCAGTTGCAGAATGAGCACTTTATGTACATTTTGTTGACACTAATTCTGATTTTGAATACAGAACCTGTAATGAAATATTTTTTACCAAAATGCACTTGTCCTGGTCCATTAAATGCTTGAGAAGGTGGTTAAAAAAATGTCATTAAAATATTTTTTTCTCAATTGTGTCGTATGTGTCCAGAACAAGAGGTTCATCTTGTCCCGCGAGCATGAGACACGTCTCACACATGGACGCTCTGTGATTCAGCTTAAACCACGTTGGTGTGAGGGATGCTGGCCTCTAGCGGACTCATGTCTCGTTATGAATGGAAAGACCATCCAAACGGCCATTCAGTCACTCAGTGAGTCAGAGAGTTATACGTACCGTGTCAGCTGTAACATACTGTAACCACATGCTGATAATCCCATCGTGCACCGAAATAGTCCCAGCCCACTCCATCTGTTCATCCCTCTCTCTTTCTCTCTTCACTGGCTTTTCTTCTTTTTACATTTTTCCATCCTGGTGGACCAGAATACTCCGAACCCCTCTCTATACTGGCTTCCTTCCCTTGTTCTCCAAACTTCCCCTCGTTTTTTTTCTAATCACATTTCCCCCTAATGATCTTTTTCATTCAGCCTATTGAGTGCATGATGCTCTCCACAGGCTGTGAGAGCCTCTCTGTCTCTGCCAAGGCTCTGTCTCTTTGTTATCCTTGTCCTCTTCTGTTCATCTCGGCCGCACAGCCCGAGACGGACAAAGTGAATAAATGAGCACACAGTGTACATACAAACATGCAAATCTTAACGCAGGACTGAGAAGTGAAAGTAGTATTAGTATTGGGATTTAGGTGCAAAGTAATGCAAACACAGTCAGAGTATTCCCCCTGTAGCTGTTAGCCTGCCCTGTCCCTGCAGGCAACACAAGCAACAAGTCACTCCATGGAAATTCAGCACGTGTGAAGACAACACACATATCAGTCCAGGAAACTTCATCATCAACAGCAGATCATTTTTGTTTCCCTTCTGACGTTGTTTGGCTTCATGGACAGTAGTTCTGCCCAGTCTGAATATAATGGATTACTACTGCGATATGAAGTCTCCTAGATTTATGCAGCCTTTATTTGAGAGACTGTATGATTAAATGCCTCAAAAACAACACTTGCAGACCTATTACATCCATCAGCGGGGCCGATGATAAACTCTGAAGTGATGGACTTTTTTTATTCTAAACAAACGGAGCCTTTTAAGTATCTTGTAACCAGCTATATTGACTCATCAGAATGACAAAATATTATGAGAGGTGATACCAGTGAAGCAGCGAATGCAGAATGTGTCTGATCAAAACTTTGAGAGCTGCTGCAAAGATGCACCCGGAGCCTTTTGCACAGCCAACAGTCACTGAGAACAAAGTGACACTCGCAAAGCCAAGTCGCCATGTGAGCTAATAATTATGTCAACTGTTCCACAAAGTGTGTTTCTCACAAAGAGCTGGTCAATGGAAGATGTGTCAGATCATCAGAGTTGTCATGTTTATGTTGTATCCTATATTCACTCACAGTGTGTGTCTGTGTGTCCGCTCAGGGCTGCACACATAGCAACTATCCCTTGAATCTCATCCAACCAGCGCCTACGTCCAACTCAGGCTTTGCTGTCATCAAGAATGTCGTCAACTTTAAGTGTCACCAGCCGTGTCCCAGTTCAGTGGCTGGATCCTCTGAAGTCTCAACTTCTAGACGAGTGCAGCTGAGAAATGTAGCCTACATTTGCTCACAACCAGAGAATCCTTAGAAGCCCTCAATGTCCCCAAATCCACTGTGCACTGCATGGTCAACTGTTCAATAGAGCGTTAATCCTCCTTCAACTTGTAAAGCTGGGAAACATCACACGACCAGGTCATATTTAGCAGGTGTAACTCATGGGAGCAGCCTGGTCATGGTAATCACTATTACAGAAAAACTAAAAACACTATTTACCAGGTGTCTAAAATGTGCTTGTTAAACTTGTAATGCAACTTTGGGTGTCATTCAACTTGTTCCAGTTCACTCATATATACACTTTGCTGGGTGTTTAAGAGCAATTTCCAAGTGACAAACTTTGAAACGTCTTTTCTTTACAAGTTGACACCTGAACACACCATTTAATTTCTACAATCTGACAGAGAGAAGAGCAGGTTCAGCCACTCGGGCCCACTTTTGTGGATCCAGCCACTGAACTGGGACTCTGTTATAGTGCCAGTCAGTATAAGTGACCCAATGTTGTCATCAGTATCTTGGATGCAAGAGCGCGAGCTGGACAGTCCAGCACAGCATACAGTGTGTCTCACAGTGCATACGTAAGAAGCCAAGGCACTAAACAGGTTTGGCCAAGCAGGCTTCCATAGAGGTGTCAGAAAGAAGCTGGAACTTGTCATGCATGCTGCATCGTTAAAACTCCCTCACCATACGCTGTTTCCAATTTGTCGGCAGTCTCCCTCCCTCTCTCTCTCTGTCACACACACACACATATACACACTGGTAAACACAGAAACACGCCACACATCACACAGGACACAAGAACACATGCAATCAAACAGCCAAAAGAGGAAGAGAAATCTCCCTGCCATACCTTTGTGTTTTTGATGGACAACAGCAAACACAACATCCATGCACACAAACACACACATGCACACACAAACACAGGCATGCATGCACACAAACACACAGTCAATCTGCACATCAGTAAAAGCAGCGAGCATCACTTGTGCCGGTGCAGCATTGCTGGAGGACGTTTGTTCAGAGAGCGATTCAAAGCAGAGAGAAAGAAAACCACACACACACACACGCGCACACACACACACACATTTGTACAGCAAAACACAGAACGGCTGCACTGCTCATACACCGGGCTGTGCAGCAGCAGCAGCTCTCGTCCATCTTCACACACACACATCACATCACATGCACACACACACACTCACATTGAGATACACAGAATCAAACACATCCGTCTGCAAGCATGCACTGCAACATCTGTCAATCCCTCTAATCGATCCTGCCCTGCCATCCATGATGTCCACATGCATGCATCCCTCCCTCCCTCCACCCCCCATCTCCCCCAGCAACTGGAGGGGGGGGGAGAGAGAGAGAGAGAGAGAGAGAGAGAGAGAGAGAGAGAGAGGAGGGAGGGTAGGGGGGTATAAAAAACCATGGCAGGTACCTGTAAATGAACCAGACGCTCCTATTCACAGGGCCGAGCGACGGCCAGGAAGAAGAGAGGGAGAGGGAGAGGGAGAGATCCTCCTCGCCGCATACCCCCATCGCCATTTCCTCCCCTCCCTCTCCTCCTCCTCCTTCTCCTGCTCCTTCTCCTTCTCGTCTTCCAGCGAGACAGCAGCGAGCGCGAGCCGCGAGATAGGAGGAGGAGGAGAGGAGGAAGAGGAGGAGAGAGAGATGGAAGAAGGGAAAGGGAGAGGGCCGAGCTCTCCCAGCCCCTTCATACTTAAGACAGAGAGAAAGGAGGAATGGGAGAGAGAGAGAGAGAGATGGAGATGGTTCATTGTGACTGCGACACAGGGAGAGAGAGAGAGAGGGAGAGAGAAGAGGAGCAGGGGCAGAGGGAGGGGGAATAAGGTGGCTTAAAAAAGGGAGAGAGAGAAATGAGGTAATTTAGAGAGAGAGAGAGAGAGTGAGGGGTGATTGGGTTTGTTTGCAGGGGGTTTCATGCACAAACACACACACAGTCCAAACATGCATGTATTCATGTGATGAACTCATGCACAACCAACACCACTCGCTCTCCTCTCTCTCTCTCTCTTTCTCCATCCTCCTCTTCCCCTTCTTCCATTTCTGTTCCCCACTTCCTATGGTTTATATGTATAGTATTCACTCTGCCTATCTATCACTGTCATGATTTCCCATTCATAAAAACGGATGCGACTGAGATAAGGCTTTGCTGTACAGCTCCTATCAGAAATAATTCATTCAAAGGGAATGATCGGGGGTCTTGAAGTTTGAATGACTGAAGAGGTATCATCATCATTCTGAGACATGAAGATAAATCAAATAATTATTATGTAATGCTACAAAGAAAACTTACAAAAGCCGATTTATTTGTATAAGAATAAATGTGACTTTGTGCAGATGCTTCTGGAGCCTCTGCTGCTGTCCTTGCCCTGCTGTTATTGACCCCACGTGCCTCTAAATCACACTTAACCAGCCTCACCCACCCACTTATTTTTTCTTGCTTTCTCTCCAACCTCTGACATGCCCACACACACATGCACACACACACACACACACTATCTTCTCACATTTGCTGTAAACAAAGCATGAATGAGAGGGTAGAGCGAGGGAAAGAGAAGGGGGGAGGAGGAGGAGACGCATCGACGCAGACAGGAAGAGGAGAGAGGACAGAGAAACAGCTGGCGGGTGAGTGGCGGAAGGAGGAAGAGGAGGAGGAGAAGGAGAGAGAGGTACAGATTCTCTTGAATAGGCACTCACATCATCTCTTAGTCAGAGCCTCCTTCCACGTATGTCGAAGCTGTCCTCCGTCGACTTGCCCTCCCTCCCTCCTTCCTTCCCTCTCTCGGTCTCTCCTTCTCTCTCTTGCCTCCCTCCTGCATTCGAGGACGATCACAGCTCTTGCCCCCTCTCTCCTCACATCTCTGCCTTTTTGTTTCTCTCCCTGCATGTCAGGCTATACCGCTGTGATTCTGTGTACAGTATGTGTGTGCATGCATGTGTGATGAGAGAGAGAGAGAGAGAGAGAGAGAGAGAGAGAGAGAGAGAGAGAAGGGGGAGGGAGAAGGAGAGAAAACAGAAGGTCCACCTGATTGTGTATTAATGTGTATCTGCATGTCTGCCTAATGTGTCCTGTATTGTGTGTGTGTGTGTGTGTGTGTGTGTGTGTGTGTGTGTGTGTATCTATCCTGCAATGGCCAAACCTGAACACACACACTTTGAAGATTTTGTCTATCTCTTGTGAATTTAAGTGAAAAATCAAGTAAGGTGAAGTCACACATGCTTGAAAAATATGAACAATCACATCAAAGAACTTTTCTGTTCCATTTGCACAAGCGAGACGTTACATGTGTCACACGAGCCAAACACACACACAGCAGTGTTTAGCAGGGTTTTCTGCCTCTCTCCTCCAAACTCACTCGTCCTCATTTGACCCAGTGTTGGCCCAAAAACGGTCTCATGCCGGCTGGGAGGAGCAGCAGCATGTGCACACTGACAATGACACAGATCTGATGAACTATCAGATTGAAGCTTTCATCTCTTTTACTGAGAACAGCAGCGTTACGAGTGGTTTGTAAGTTCAAAGCTAAACTTCGAGCAAATGCAGCTGAAACAGCAAATTCAGAAATGTTTGTCTACAACCAAACGATGTAAGACAACAGTTATATTACTGTGTGTATATGAATTAGTGAAGTACATATAAATAGCTTAATAATATAATTTATGTCATTATATGAGCTTATGTTAATGAGAAGACTCACGCACAAACTCATAGATGAAGCTAAGTTCTCATTCCAATTAACATAAAAATTAATTTACTGTAAATGCATTTTGCATTAAAGCTTTTGCGACTGAGGCAATTACGGAGGCAGAGAGAGCTCAATGCACTGAAACTTATAAAAAACACAAGAAAGTAGACAAATGGCATCACATAAACAGCATAAAGCAACATGTTGCAAATAGGAAAAACGCAGCAAGTTGTCCACACCAACAGAACTAAGTCTCCCATATTATCAAAATCATTCAATCAGAAAGTTAACAATGACAATAACTATTTACATACCACCTTAAAAGCAGAGTTTACAAAGTGCTTTGACAGACAAAGCAAAAGCAGGATACTCAGAAATTCTGTTCACAACAGAAAGCCGGAAAAAATTAAGAAAAAGTTAAAATGAAGAAATAAAAGATGCAAAAATGCAAAACACAAAATGTCAATATAAATAAAAAGAATAAAAGCCACTTTTGTGACTGCTGGTTCCCAAGTCATCATATCTCTGGCTCCTTGTGTTCTTGTTAATGCAATCGTCACACCACATTATCAAGTTAAAGCAGTTCATCTTGCTGACTGCCGCGTTTCGGTTACCACGCCATCATATAATGTCCTGCGCTGTAAATATACACAGGACCGTCGATGACAGCTCGTGAGTGGGACACGATCAGAACGATGAGGATGAGATGACTCTGTTTATTAGCGGTGGACCAATACGCTGTGAGGCATTTATCAATAAACTGGGTATCAGTCAGTCTGACATCCGTCTCGTCCAAACTCTTCCATCGTAACAAAACCCAGCTTCAGGCATTGAAGTCTACCAAATCTGCCTTAAAGTGAGACGACAGAACTTTTGAAAGAAGAAATAACTCATTGTTCTTCTTAGAAGTAAAAAGTTAAAGAGAATTTTCTACTAGAGTCTCACTTGGTGTGGTAGGAACAGTAGCTTTAGAGACATTAGTACAGTAGCTATGAGCTACACGGCAGCGGATCCTTGGCAACATGTTGTTCTTGATTTTTTTTTTTTTTTTTTTTTAAACAGAGCTCTGTCTTTGAATGAGTGATTGGTGACGTGAATCAAATTCAGCCTCATCAGTGTTTCGTACAATGAAATCCTCATGCACTGGCACAAAGCAAAGGGAATCGACCAAGGCCACATGGAGGTCTGTGGGTTCACTCATCTTCACTCAAATATTTAATTAGTTCAACAGAGAATTTTATTTTTCTTCTCTCCTGAAGAATGGATATTGATAATGGTCGTTTTAGCTGCAAAGTAAATGAACAAGACTACGAGTGCACAGACATGCTAACAGCTACGTGAGGCTGTGCAGCTGTGGTGAACATCATCATGCTAACACGCTCACAGTAACAATCCCAACATGCTCAGATGTTCAGGAGGTACAATGTTCACCAATTTGGCAATGACAATCCATCCAATAGTTTTTGATATATTCCAGTCTGGATCAAAGTGGTAGACAAATTGACCAACCAACCGACTGACATTGCAATCCCTAATAAAAAATAATCAGCATCATATGAGCCTTGGAAATTCAGACGGGTCTTGTTTTGGTCGTCACAGACAGAATGAAGAAAGTTAAAACACGGAGGAGGGCATCCCTTTTTTTTCGATTTTTTTCTAACCTGCTTTGGCCCCATGTTGCTTCCACACAAAAATGATGCATATGTCTCTATTCACCCATTTGTAAACAAAGAATGCCTTTCTTCCTTGGTCCAAGCTCTTCGTCCCCCTCTCCAACCCTCCTCTCCCTTTAGAGTGCCCTTCACTGTCTGACCTCCAGATGGAGACACCACAGGGGAGAGAGGGTGATAGAAAGAAAATTAAAAAGTACAGGGGGGTTAGCGATACAGTGATGAATAGAAAGCGAGGGAGGGATGCAGAGATGGTCAGGAGATGTGGCCAAATATAGAGGGTTGAAAGAAGGGATAGGTGAGATATTACATGTAGTGATAAAGGCTGTGAAAGTAGGCCCATGTGAGGGCGGCTCTGAGTCAGCCATGCCTGCCTGCCTGGTCAAACAAATAGTCTCGGGCTCCGTCTATGCACCAGTACATGACTTTAATTATCCATGATGTGTGTGTGTGTGTGTGTTAGCGTGCGTACAAACACATGTGTGTGAGTTTGCATGGCTGAGTGCGTCGCTTGTATGAAATGTCACAGTTGATGAAAAGCGTATTAATAATAAATGATACTGTGTGCATGTGCGAGAGAGAAGCGCAGTTACAGAGGGAGATTAAGACAAAGGAAAACATGAAAAGAAAAAAAAAGCAGGCCTGAAAGAGAAAGTTGAGGAATGATAAAGAATGATGATGAGCGAGAGAATGAAAAAGGAGAGAGAGGCAGATTTCATGTAAATAATACATGCGATTGATAATGGCTTTATTTCTATGTAAATAATTCTCTCTTTGCTCAGTCCAAGTCACGGACACTGAAATGAGTTTGCCTCAAAGCGATGCCGTGCTCGCCATGATGCAGATGCAAGGCATTAAAGGGAATGACATTATATTAGGCTGAGTTAATGAGGAGAAATCACACGTCCAAAGTCAATACAGGAGAGTTTCCCCGACTCGAGTGTCAACAGATCACCTCCACAGGAGATTCAGCCAGGTCTCAGTCCCGGGTCGGCGCTCAAAAAGATAAATAGGAGGAGTTTTCTGCTAATGTACTCAAGCTGATGAAGTCACAGCGGATGACTGTATCAGTGCAAGAAGCATAATGACCTTCTATTAGAAGTCAAAGATCTCAGCTGCTGTTTTAAGGTTTGTCCCATGACACAGTATTACGTATGCATCAGTCCAGATAGTTCAGCCATCAAGGGCAGTAATGATGATTGGATGATTGTATAACATCCGTCAACACAAAGAAATTTCAGACTTAGTCATCAGAGCGAAAGCACCTTCGCCATCACCGACAAACTCAGCCCACCTAAAAACTGCAGCCTGGCAACACCGCTTCGCACCTCAGAGCCAAAAGGCAAGATGTACAAAGGAAGGAACTTACACTAAAATCACGATATGACAAAAATCTGCCTGTCTGCACAGGTTAAACTCAGCAAAACCAGCAAGTCAAAACACGGCGGGTAAACCTGCGCCTTGAGGATGACTCCAGTGTGAAAGCAGGCGGATCAGCTTCTAGACCCGAGGCAGTGAACCCTCACACATCGTCATCCTGCCGCATGAATCACTCGCAACACATCACATCGCACAAATCAAAGCACCACTGGAATGTATGAATCACTACATGAATCATCTTATCTGAGAAGATGTATACAGTATGCTACCGTACAAACAAATCCCCTCTCAGCATGTGCTGCGTTTCTAAACACTGGAGCAGAGGGGTCATAATGAAAAGGTTGTCAGTCTGATTTGCAGTAGCAACTGGGAGAAAGGAAGTTGCATCACGCTCTTTAGCGAGGCCCTGATCCCCTTCTTGTCTCAGCAGAGGTGTTCAGTGGTCGATGGTAGGAAACAGCGTATCGACTCTTAGGTGGAGCAATAATCTGAATGTCAAAGCGCCCTCCTCTTAACCTTTATTTAACCAGGATGTGTCCGTATCCTAATGGGAAGCTCTCGTGCTTCATTCTGCTCCTAATGTTGCACCAAACAGGCACTGAAGCATCCAGATGCCTCTTTTGTCAGCTCAAGTGCCTCAAAGTGCCTTTACTCAAATACCCCTCTGGAAGGTGAACTACCACTCTGGTGTGACCCTAAACCAACCCGACCTCTCACCCTGTGAGCTGAAGCAGGGCCCTCGTTCATTTCTGCCCGTGCTGCTCAGAGACTCTGTGCAGGCTGAACAAACCTGGCAGTTTCATCCAAAGTCGCAGGCGACTCTTACCTGGGAGCGTCAAAGCTGTCGTAGGATCCCACAGTGTAATGGCGGAACAGCCTTTTGGCTCGTTCTCCGCGGCTCTCTGAAACACAGAATCCCTGCAACATCAGCACGGTCGCAACTACATTAAACCGATTAGCAAGGCGTGTTTTACAGCAGTTACTGTTACTGTAATAATATATTGTGATCACTGGAGTTTACATTTGATCTACTGATCAAAACAAACCAACATCTGCAACCTGTACCTAAACCTACTGTAAGACCAATATGCTTATTAGTGGTTAAACTATTTGTCAACTGATTGACAACAAAACTTTAATAATCAATTAACAACTTAAGACATTTGTCAAAAAATCTAATTATTAGCTGATTTCAGCTTCTGAACTGTGAGGATTTGATATTCTTTCCTTTATGTCATTATAAATTAACCAGCTTTGGGTTTTTGGCTGTTTGTCGGACAAAATAAGCAATTTGAATATTTTTTGCTATTTCATTGCTGTTCAACAGAGTAATGAACAATTCAAATAATACTTGGTTTACACAGACCTAATGCATAATATAATAATGTTTAATTTAATACAGAGCAGAATAATTCACCATTTTGGGAAATACACTTATTCACTTTCTTGCTGAGTTACATGACAAGATTGATATCACCTACATGTCTGTCCTTAGCTTAGCATTAACACTGGAAACTGATATAGAAACTGAAACACCTTTGTCACCTCGTGGCGGTGACAAAATCCACCTACCAGAACATCTATAGCTCACTAATTAACAAGTTACACCTCATTTGTTTAGCTTGTACAGAAACTGAAGCTGAGCACATTGTGATTTTCATAACCCCAATAATAAGGGTATTTTCCAAAACACCAGACTATTCCCCTTATAGAATAACTTCAATCTTCAATCTGCGTTAACATAATACAAAAAACTAGCATCTTAAGTCTTTGTCAGACTTAAAAGAGAAAGAGAGACTTCACAGGAGGGTAAATGTGAAACTCCTTGCTAAAAGGTGTTTTTACCATTGAAGTGATGCTGGGTGTTTTTTTTTTCAGGATGAGCCTACTGTGTGTGTGTGTGTGTGTGTGTGTGTGATCACCTGATCGGTTGTCTTGGCTTCGAAGCATCACTTCCTCCACACAGTCGGAGGGGAACCAGCCTGTGCGACCCCTGACCGTCCCCTCCCAGTACCCGCCCTCGCCAACACTCAACACTGTGGGGGGGGGGGGCAGGAAAGAGCAGCATGTCAGGAAAAGGCAACACAACACACCAGCACACACACAGACACCAATGACAGATGAACACATACAAAAAGACAACAACGTTACACAAACAGAGAAGGAATCATGTGGACACACACACGGACATGCAAACCTCCTACATACTCACCAAGACATACATACCTGGCAACACCTTAGACTCACTCACAAACACACACATATTCATACCTGCAGACATTGAATACAAACATATATAGAGACCTTACACTCATGTTAGGACATGGCCATTTTACAGACTCATCTGAAGACACTTGGATCTGGCCTGGGTGCTGATCTGTCTCTGATCCCTTTTACACCTGGTGTTAACATGCATCTCCTGTCGGGCTGAGTATTAAGTCATATGTTTGGTCTTGTTTACCAACGCTAGTCAACTCGCTGAGAGTGGCATGTTAGCCATTACACCTTGATAAACCGACGGCTGAACTGGGTTGTGTTTGCGTTGGATGACAGCATTAGCTACGGTGTTATGGTCACTGGATATTTGCCAGTGTAGTAGTCGCTAATGTCAGGTGGATAAACTTAATGATCTCATGATGTAGTATCTCGCTTCGTGTCCAAAACACTTCATCAGTTAGCCAAATGGTGTTAGCTTAAAAGCTGCTAATTAAATCTTAACTGAAATTGTTAAACCCCTGCAGTCAGCAGCTCACATATTACAAGGAACTATTTGGAGCTATGCCAAAAACACAAACAGAGCGGGTCTACTGTACATGTAACCTCGTGTTACATTCATAACTTCTAAATGTGTCTGTATTGTTGCTTTGCACGTTTCGGATGTTTACAAGCGTGTGGATGTTAAATTGGCTTGTTTTAACATGTGGAGATTCACTTACACCAGAAATGCCCTCCCACACACCTGTGGAGGCGGCTGGAAAGAGCATCACTGTTTCATTACAATGTTAGCACCAGGTGTGACGATCATCACAAACACAGCCTCCCAACCAGACAGACACTTTGAATTCACATGGAAGACAAAATAGAGTATTATGCTGCAGCACACACACAGAAACACAGCGACATCAAAATACACATATACTCACCTTTGACCCTGTCTCCCTTATTAAAGCTGATTTCCGCTCTCCCTGGGCGGAGTGTGATCGAGTGGCCACGAACACTCGTCCCGGGACGGCGCTGTAGAGGCGTCTCCGCTGGCCTGCAGTTTGGACAACCGTGGTGGTCGGTGCAGGCCTGGGTGGGAGGGAGCAGAAGGCGGTGCGGAGGATTTGAGACTACTTTGTTTTGGTTTTTTTGAGAAAGGTTAAGTTTCTGTTAAACTGGCCACGTCACACTGGAAATTTGAGGATTTTTATTTTTACAGTTTTACAGAAATTTGCCTGAACAGTCCAGGCTCCAGTCCAGTTGTCTAGCAGGTCTCATTTCAACAGTTCAATTTCTGACTTTATTTGAGTAGTAATACTTATTATAAGTCAGACTGAGATTTTTTTTGTTTGTTTGGTTTTGTTTTTCTGTTTCAAAAGAATCCCTAAATAACCCTACAAAACCATTTCTCACTGGAAAACATATTTAAGACTAAAACACTAAACAACCGTTCAAGACCTTGACTCTGGTGATCCACTTTAAAATATCTGAAGGACTCTTTTAGGAGCCGCAGACATCTGGCAGAAGGTCTCAAAAGTACTTTACCAGCCTCGATGAACCGAAAGTATTCGGCAGTTAAAGTGGCAAAAAGGTTCTTGTTCACCAGCATCTCGGTCTCTGATGTCAGCCATCACCACTCACCCCTGTCTCCGACTCTGCCTGCTCCGGTCCTCCTTGTCCCCGATCCTCCCCCTGGATGGGGAACGCGTCCTCGCCCCCCTGGGACTGCTGGAGCTCCGCAGGGTCCCTGTATGCTTATAGCCCTGTGAGAGTCAGAGAGGGAGAGAAATGAATGAAAGATGTTTATATCAGTATATCAGAACATATATGAGTATGATAATCTCACATTATTGTAGCTACACACAATATTCCGTGTATGATTACATAACATTACGTACATACTTCAACCACAATTGTTTTTGGAAGTTGTCTCTGTTCTTGTTTTACGTTTCTGTATTATTATATTATGTTGTGATGTTAATGCACATAATGTTTATAGATGACAACAACATTAATTAAGTGATAAATATAATAAAATGTCGTAGTGTAAATGTCTCATAAACTATGTAGTGTTATTACATGATGTCGTATGTTATGAGAGAGAGAGAGACAGAGCCTGTGACTTCATGATTTATTTTCTGCGACAATGCACATAAATAAAATACAAGAACATAGATGTCTTATGCAAGAAAGCAAGATATCAGTTGCTGCAATGAGTACTGTTCACCAGCAGAGGTTGATAAAGGTCATCCATTATATTGTATAATCTCCCTTCAAATTCTATCTTTTGTGTATAAAGTGCTGGAAGCAGCTGCTCAAGCCTCCACCTGTGCAATAGAAATATTCATCAATCAAATATTTAGAATTAAAAAGAGAAAACCAAATCAAATTTGGAGGCATCAAACATTAAAAAACACATTTTCTGGAACATAAAATACTCATAGTGGACTAATACTCGGTGTATAAAACCTCCCACTCAGACACATCCTGGGTAGGAAAAAAACATCAGCAACAACTTGGACAGTTCAGTAAAAAAAAAAAAAAAAAAAAAAAAAGCCCTTCAAATCACATCTCTGCAGCTTTCCAACTGAAAAACATTCATTTCTCCCTCATGGATTTGAGTTTTAGAAATGTAGGCTTGTTGTTTGCCTGCTACTTGGCATTGTGCTCTTTGTTCAGCTTCTCTGTTTAATATTATTACACATAGTCTGACTACATTTGTTCAGCAATTGATTTTTGATGTAACGTGATGCATTAAATGTAGGTGGGCTAAAAAATGTATGAAGTTGTGTTTTGTCGCATGTTTCTGCCACATAATGTCGATAGTGATGAAATGCAAATTAGTCAAATATTTTCAATACCTTCTTATATGAGTCAATATAAGTCAGAAGCAGTTGGCAAATCGCTCAGTAGAGTTAGTATCTAGAACATTATGTAAGTTATTTTTATAATGCATCAATAATGTGTGTAGGTGTAACTCTAAATTCTTTTACAAGGTCAAAAGCTCCTGAACAGCTACTAACTGACTTTGAGGTGAGACCGTTTTGTCAAGATTTTCAACTTTTAACCTCAACTTCCACAAACACACCTGCACAGAGACGATGTTGGTGCCCGGGGCGTTGGGCACTGCCATCCAGTCTGGCAGGTTCATGCTGCTGTCACTGTTTGCCCGGAGGAAGGGATGAGGGTGGGGGATTGTCAGCGTCCGGGCGCTCTCACGCCTCTGGGGGGCGTACTTTGGAGACTCCACAAAGGGAACTGGGAGGTGAGGTGAGACAGGGAAGGTGAGCGTGATATCTCTCATTCTCCACATCCTCATACTCTCCATGTTGACATCAAAAATTCAGACCAGAACTCAGCTACTTACCCACATCTGTATCCCGGTGGTTCTTGATAATTTCTCCCAGCTCAAAATGGCCGGACATAACAGCCACCTGATAAAGACACACATTTGGATACAGTCAAATGACAAATCAGTGCACAGAAAAAAATGTCTCTCGTAAGTAAGTCCAGTAAGTACTGTAGCTATGTGTTCATTTACTGAAGTATTTTCTAAATGGCTCCACTGTGGAATCGCTCTATAGTTGCACCTCTAATGGGAAACTTTACAAGCAATGGAAAACAGACTCATGGCTGCGGCATGTTTAAAATCATATTTAACGCAAACATACAGATTACATTCCCCTGACGCAGGAAAGATGGATGACCTGTTTATGTTATAATTGTGCTTCATATATAAAAGTCCAGCTAAGTGTCCAGAAAGATTCTCAGTCATACAGTTGGAAGAACATCAAAAAAAAAAAAAAAGAGTATTTTCATGTGAGAGCATGTTTCTGTATTCTCTCCACAGCTGCACTAATGCATTTGACCCTACACAGGTCAGTACACAATCCAGAACATTTCAAAGCTTTCTCCCTGTTGTTGTTTTCTGTCTCACACACACACACACACACACACACACACACACACACACACACACACACACACAGAGACACAACAGATTGTCTCAGCTGGCTTTTTCTGCACTGACAGAGTTAATGTATCCAGATTAAGGGGTCACATGCAATCCTGCCACCTGGGACCTCTGTGTGCATCGCAGCAAAATAATGGTTTAAAGTGAAATTAGGCCCTGGCACTTTCTGCTACGTTAACTTAATAAGACACTAAACCATAGAACCACCCAACAGGCATAATTACCCAGCCAGGCACTCAGCCATTACCTGAAAGGGGGTCTGCCCACTGTTGTTCTTTGTGTCTTTATTTGCTCCCCGGTAGAGCAGAATTCGTGCACAGCTTTCCTGCAACAAACAGCATTGATTAATGTACATTAAACATTAAAATATGAACTGTCTAATCACTGTTGTATGTAATGTACAAGTACATGTAATTACTTCACATGTATGCCTTGGCTTTAGAAAGCACAGTATTCTTTTCTCCTGATGTTGTGTACATTTCCTTGTGCTACAATCTTAGGGAATATCAAATATTCTATGAAACATGCTTTTAAAGCAACAAAAATTTTCCCATATCAAGGCCATTGAGGCAAATTGTGATTTGTGATACTGGGCTATATAAATACTGACTAGTTCATACTCATTCAGGTAAAACAAAAATCTATATACAGATTTAGATTTTTCAAACTGCTCTGATTTTATCTTTTTTTTGGAAGATAGATATTTTAATTGGAATTTAGGAAATAAGGTGTTTTCAGGTTCAGGATGCTCAACCTAACATCAATTAATTAGCAAAGGTAAATAGCCTTTATGTAGCTTCACCTTGTTGCTCTATAGAAGCTGACATTTGATCCACGAAAAAGTGTGTCTACCTTGTTGTATAAAGCACAGATGTGCAAGGCAGTGTTTCCAGAGGCATTCTGGGAGGAAGAATCCGCCCCATAGAAGAGGAGGTGTTCCAGATGCTGCGAGTTACCATTCTGACAGGCCTGAGTGAGGATGAACAGATTGTGGAAGAGCGATGGAGAGAGAGAGAGAAAAGGCAAAGAATTTAATAAGGAGGTTAAAAAAAAAAACAAGAATTACCAAAGAGTAAAAAAGGAAAGATTTACGTGGTTGTTTAATAAAGACAACAGAGAGGCGGAGAAGCAAACAAGGATGAAGAAGAGACAGTGACGCCGAGAGAGGAACAAGGTGACAGTTAAAAAGTGACATTTAATTAACACCACCTGCAAACTCAGAGGGCAAGAAAACAGTGAGAGAACGCAAATGAGATCCAGTGAAAATAATCATAGTTCATCATCACATGGACACGCACACGGCAACATCATACAGTGGAAATCAAACCTATATACATGTTTCTTTCTCTGAACCATTCTTAATATTTAATCAATGTTATTACATAAGCACAAATACATAACCACATTAAACACTAATGTCTGATTGATGGGCAGCGCTTCATTGCAATGATATATCAGGACACTTTGGACATATTACAGGTCAATAACTCAACAAAGGATGTAAATCACATACATGTACAATATATTAATCTGAATGTAACCATAGCAGCACTACTACTGTAGTACCAGTTCACTGACTGGTGGACTACAAATACATTTACAGATAGAATGGCTATGTCGGCTTAGGCTCCCTTTTTATACTTTGGTAAGGGACAATTTTATCAACTTGACAATGAACACAATATAAAAAATAATGGATTCACCCACACCTCATCTATTATTTTCTTTCACAGGGAAACCTTACAGTGCAGTATCACTTACATAAGTAGCCTTATGAAACTGAAAAACTCAACAATGTGGAATGTCAGTGGATTTTGTTGAAATTGTGCTGATTCAATCATGTTAAATAAATGTCATTCAAACACTGAAACTTGAACTTTTGGGGTCAATAGGAATACTCAAGTTTAAAAATACTGCGTAACAGTGAAAAATATAGACCGTTGGACCCAATCCAAAAATCTCAGTTTCAATTCTAAACTTATGTGTCAAATCCCACTCAACACTCACACAGACAGTCTATGATGGATGTCACGAGTGGCTTGTAGAGCTGAAGAGACAGATGCTGACAAAGTGTGGGTGATCACACAGAGACAAAGAGGCTGATACCTTTTTTTTTTTCTGTCCGCTTCACTGCTGGAATATGAAGCCACAGAAGCAGGATGGGTAGGATGAAGGGTGAAAGGTGTCCGAGATAAAAGATGAGAGGTGTAGTGTTTCATGGCATGAATGGTTTTTGACGTAGACACAGATGTTGTACATAGGCGGAAACTGGAACACAGAGTACACTGATACATTACAAGTAGGATGCACAGAGTACACTGATACATTACAAGTAGGATGCATGCGCAGTTGTGCAAAACAAACAACAGAATCTAAAACCCCAAACATCCCAAGGCAGGACTTCTTTTTCATGCTTCCATACCACATCCCTAAATAGACACAAATTAGGCCACTGACCCCATTAGACTGAAAGATTTTGCCCCAAGCACCCTCTAGCAAAAGTTTTGTTGTTGATTTAGAGTAGAATTAACTGTATACACAACACATGGGAGATAATACAAGACAGAATTAAACCTGTGATTAAATACTTTCTAATTTGCATCAATATTCTCTTAACATCTTACACAAAATGGGTCCCCTGAAGTCTTCAGGGACCCAAAAAATGTCCACACACATACCTGATGTGTCTCATCCCAGCCGTTCTCATCCCTGATGCCCAGCTTGGCGCGGTGGAAAAGGAGCGTTTCGCAGCAGGAGGTTTCTCCCCCTGTCAGCACAGTGTGGTAGAGCGGCGTCAGCCCTCGTCGGTCCTTATAGTCCGGAGATGCACCCAGTGACAGCAGGACCTGCAGAAAGACGCAACCAAAAAAGGTAAACCTCATGTAGAGGCCATTCACACATACTGGTAGTCACGCTAACAATAGGAGAGTATAATAAAGTATGCGATTATTCCTTTGCAGTAAAATAATAATGACTTTTATGAGCTAACAACACAACAATAAAAGAGCAGCAAGAAAAAAATAAAATATGTTGCCGGTTTCCAATTTCAAGTGACGGAATATTCATGAGATTTTAAATCAGGATGGGAACACATAGCCGGGGTTCAGAGAGGTCGTGGAACACCTCAGGCTGAAGAGCGTTACGCATTCAGTCAGACTCTGCTGTAAATCTTTACGCAGTTTGGCAGCTGTTTCTTTCCTTTGTGGCAAACATGGACTCTGACAATGTAACACATGCAAATATCTCGGCCTGAATGAGTTTCCACAGGTACATGTCTGCGAAGTGAAACTCTGGACAAAAATGTAAATGCACACCTTTAAACCAGGCAATCTGAATTTTAATGTCGTTTTTTTTTTCTTTCCAGTTGAACAGAATAATAGATTTTTTTGTTCATGTGTGTACGTGGGTGTGGATTGCTGAGTGGGAGGTTTATTCTGTCTTGTTTGCTTATACAGTAACAAAAATGAAGATACTACAGCATCAGTTTCAGGGCAAGCATTCATCTTGCAGATATATTCACTGGTATAAGTTGAATGTTCTCCTTTTATGACACGACAATGAAAACTCATTACTCGTGCGATTAGATGCAGGACGACGACAACACGAGTGGATGTTTACCAGCAGGGCTGTATGGCGGTGGCCTCGAACAGCCTTGTGTAATGATGTGAGTCCATCTTTGGCACGGAAGTCGATGTGAGCCCCTCCCTCCACCAGGACCCGGATGGCCTCACCTCCACCTGGCTCACACTGCACAGCCAGGGACAGAGGAGTCTCTGGGGAGAAACACACGGGGATTCAAATAAAGTTTTTAATTTATTATCAGAAGGTTTGTTCAAGAGTCTGAAAGTCAAATTATTTGGGGCCAGATCGTTTGCTCCTTGGGGGGTCACTTGAAAACTCAGTGGGAAAACTTGCAACAAACTTCAACTATTTCCACTCACACTCTTCTACCCTTGCTTTGATTTGAGGTTATATTCTGGAACAACAGCAGCTTTCTCTTTGCAGGTTAAACAGAAAAGACATATTAAACTCCACAAATGAACTTTTTGTTTTCTAAGCGAATCATACTTGTAGGCTTAAAAAAGACATTTTGGTCTCAGGTGCACATCATAGTTTTGCTAATTGTAGCTAATGTGTTTCCCACCAAAACGTAATCAGTGAATACTTGGGGTCGAAAAAACAATTTGAATACATTTCTTTCCTCATAAAACATGTTTTAAAAATCTTCTAAAATTCTATTTTGCTGACAGCCATCTTTACTAGCGTGCAGTCTTCTTTGTCGCTGCCTTTGTTGGCGCATTGCTACGCTTCTTTGCGCACTGCTGCCACCAACGGCCATCAGCGGAATAGTGTCAAACCTGCTAGAAAATCACTAGATGACACAGTGTGCCAATTTTCCATCATTAAGGCCATTGTAGTGACTAGTTCTATACTTAGTCCCTACCGGCATGAAATTGTTAGGACGTGTACTCAGTTTAACAAGTGGCAAGTGGTTTGGGGTCAAGGCCTCGAGGTCATTTGGATCTTCAGACAGTTTTGTGATGGTGCGATCGTTTAACATTGTCTCGGCTTCACAGAGCACAGTTTGAAAATCTTCGTCATCCAAGCTATGCTGTCAGAGGACAGAACTCAAAATTTTTCTGACCATCCAAATGATGTGTTCCCACATGAAACTCCATTTAATTCCTCTTTGTGCCATGGCTCTTTCAATGCGGTTGTGATTTAAAGAGGCTAAGGCTTAAGTCCCTTTCTGCACCCACAAAGTTGGTACCATCGTCTGATCTCATATCAGAAACTTGTCAATCTTCTCAGAGCATTAATGCAAGAGTCTGTATCGAGAGACTAGGCTACCTCCAAGTGAACGGCTCTACTTGCCATGCAAGTGAAGATCACTCCGTACCGTTTCATGATGTTACGTCCCCTTTTTACATCACGGGGCCAAAATAATCCACGCCAACATTAGTAAAAGGAGGGAGATCGGGGACAACTCTTTCTGTGGGCAAATCTGCCATTTTTTGTTTGCCAGTCTTCCCTCCATAACGTCTGCAGAACTTGCATCTTACTATGATTTTCCATACAGCAGAATTGTGATCCAGTATTTTTTCTAACATTGGAAAGAACATGATTTCTTCCCCCATGGGAAAGAACAAAGAACAAGATGGAGTATTAAGTTGGAGACATGCTGGTCTTTAGACAAGATGAGGGGGTGCTTTATGTTTTCAGGCATGGCTGCTTTATTCAGTTGACCTCCAACTCTCAGAAGACCACCTTCCAAGATTGGATCCAGTTTATAAATGGTGCTTCCTTTCTTTACTTCTGAGTTATTTGTTAATGCAGCACTTTCTTGATGGAACACCTCTCGTTGGCAAAAGGAAATTATTGCTGTCTCGGCACATGAGAGATCATCCAGTGTCACTTTCTGATTACCAAGTGAAGCTCTGAAGGTTTGCATTTGTTTATGCACATCCAATGATGCTGCTCCATTAGCAGTACCGCTAGCACTTGTTTTCTTCTCTTAGTTACTTTTCAGCAGAATATCTTTCAGTTTGATGAACCAAGCTCCGGTGACCACTAACCTTTGCCAGTCAGAAAAGTACATCATCAGCTGATGAGTGGCATTCACATTGTCAACGACAGTCACATTCACCATGAATTTTCGTTTGATTTCTGGGTCATCAGCAGGAACAGTGATGTCCACAGGGCACATTGGCCACTTTTCTTCAGGTTCCCATAGAAACCCTGGACCCTCAATCCAACTCTGGTTGGCCAGATTTTCTGCCTTCACACCTCTTGAAGCATCATTTGCGGGATTTTGTGATGTGGGTATGTATTTCCACTGCGAAACATTTGAGGAGTCTCTAATGGTAGTCACCCTATTTGCAACAAAGGTTTGAAACCTTTTGTCCTAATTTTTATTGTACTTAAGGACCGATGTGCTGTCAGTCCAAAAGGTGGATTCTGTCAATGCAAGCTGCAGCTCTGACTGAAGCTTTTTGTCAACTCTAGCAGCAACCACAGCAGCAGTGAGTTCTAAACGAGGGATGGCGATGGGTTTCAGTGGAGCCACTCTGGCTTTGCCAAACAGGAAAGCAACATGAATCAATTTCTCAATGTTCTGTATTCTGAGGTAGGTGACCGTGCCATAACCACTCTCGCTAACATCTGAAAAATGATGCAACTGAGCACTAGAGATCCTTCCAAAACCTTTGTGCTTGATACACCTGTTGACCTTGAAATTCGCCACTTTTCCCAGGTCTGTTAGCCATTTGCTCCACTTCAGCTGGAAAGACTGCAGTATCAGGTCATCCCAACCACATTTGCATCGACACAACTCCTGCAACAGTAGTTTGGCGGGGAGTATGACGGGTGCTAAGAATCCCAATGGATCGTAGACAGAACTTTGACTTTGAGTTTGAATTTGAAAGTATCTGTCTCGATACACCATTGCAAGCCTAAGGCCCTCTCCACCGGCAGCTTATCCCGGTCCAGATCCAGCTCGTACAGGTTTTTTTGATTTGTGTTCTTCTGGAATGTTTTGAAGCACTTTCCGGCTGTTGCTGACCCATGGTGGTTACCAACCATGGTGACAGCACCCTCTTCAGAAAGGAGACTTTTTAGAAGGTCGTCCATATAGAAGTTTCTGTTGACTGTGTTGATAACTTCTATTGGAAAGATGGCATGGGTATCCTCTGCAGTCTTTCGGAGAGCAAAGCATGCACAGCTAGGTGAAGATGCTCCACAAGATCCTGCTCCAGGTTACCATCAGGCCACCACAAAAATCTTAGGAAGTCCACGTGCTCCTCTGCCACCTTGACTTGGTGAAACATGGCTTGGATGCCTGCCATTAATGCCACTGGCTCTTGCCTGAAACGCATGAGGACTCCTACCAATGTGCTGGTCAGGTTTGGGCCTTGCAGAAGTTGACTGTTGAGGGAGACCCCTTTAAACTCTGCTCCACAGTCGAACACAACTTGCAATGTTCCCTTCCTTGGATGATACATTCCATGATGAGGTATGTACCACACCCTTCCCTCACATGGTTCCAACTGTTGCTGTCTCACTTGTCGTCACTGTCACTTGTACTCTTCGTGAAACCTTGCATTCTTGTGAAACTTCTTTCTCAGGCCATGATAATGTTGCTTAGCAACACAGAGGTTGTTTGGCATAGTGACATTTTCCTTTTTAAACAGCAGTTTAAGCAGTTAAGCACACAGTGTCCCTCTTGAAGCTGAACAGAGCTTTCTACTATTAACATGAACCTTTTTTCCTCTCTAGACATCTCTTCTTGGTCATTAGAGGTTCTCTCATTAAAGTCGTGGTGGTACTGGTTGGTTAATAATGCCTCGATCCTGTCGATCTCAGTCCTGTTGACAGTGAATGCAGGGTAGCCATTTCCGTTTTGCCTGTCGTTTCCTTGTAATGGACCATTAATTACCCACCCCAGTAAGATTTTGATTGCAGATGGTCCATCCATGTGACTGTTTATTACCTCCCACGGTTCCATCAACTTGGAGGCATTGGTGCTGATTAACAGGTCAACATCAGTTTTATACGAGGAATCTGAATGCCTTTGAGGTACTGTCAATTAGACAACTCCTCTTCACTGATGATATTGTCTGGGGACACAGGCATTTCTTTCTGTGTAAACACCCCAGGAAGCTTGTAGAAGTGCTTGCCAGACAAATCTGAAATTTCCAAGCCATTAATAATGCTGCTTGGTACTGCCTTGTTAAACCCCATAGTGTGAAGATGAATTTTAGCTCTTCGTTCTTCAACTTTCAGCTTGTTCACCAGCCTTTCAGAACAAAAGGTTCCTGTGCTTCCTGGATCCAGAAAAGCATATGTCCTCATCGCCTTATTTCCTTTTATGCACTTCACTTGCACAGGCAGAATGGGAAGCATGGCATTGTCGTAGCCAGCCCCTGTGTGACCACAAGTCGGAATAGTTGTGCTAGTTGTGTTTTCTGAACTTTTCTTTGGGACGTCTGTAGTTCCTTGAGTTCTCTTTTCCTTCCCTTCCAAATGCAAAGTGCTGGGATGAGCTTGGTTGCATTGTTTGCAAGTGATGCACCTATTGCAATTCATGCTCAGATGTCCTGTACACAAGCAACCAAAACAGAGACCTTTCTCCTTTAGAAAGTCCAGTTTCTCTCTGTGCGCCCTTTTTCCCAGCTGTGGACACAAGTCCAATGCGTGACAACGTGCACAATACAGACAGGACATAGTGCTTATCTTTGCCATGGAAATAATTGCATTCTTGCTAGCATCTGCTTTCAGTTCATCAGTCACTGACACATGGGTTGCAAAACTGTTGCAAAACACTCTTGAGTTGTGATTTCAGTTGAGGCTTGTTTTTGATCCCTGCCTTTCCAAGCGGAGTGTCCTGTATGTCACCAAATACTGGATCTGAAGCCATTCTGACTTGTTGTTCAATGAACTTTACGATGTCGGTGAAACAAGCTCTTCTATTTTCTTTGTCCAAAATGTCACAGGCTTTGGCCCTCCATTTTTCTCTCAGTTTGTATGGAAGCCTTTGAATTAAGATTTTCATGTTTGTTAGCATGTCTAGCTCTTCCAGGTAGTGTAGGTTCTCCATAGCATTGGCACAATCGCGTAGGAAAAATGTATACGCTTGAAGTCCTTTAATGTCCTCTGATTTGACGCTTGACCATCCAATGAACTTTTCCATGTAGGCAGCTGTTATCTTTATGCCACTTCCGAAATGCTCTGAGCAGATGTTTGGCGACAGTGTAACCTCTCTCAGATGGCATATGGAAGCAACTGCGCACAAGATCCCTTGGTTGTCCACTGGTAAACTGTTCAAGATAGTATAAACAATCACCCTTTTCAATGGCTTCCACACAATGCTCAAATGTCTTCATGGATGTGTTAAACTGCAAGGGATCTCCACTGGAAACCGGAATTTCCCTGCGTGGTAGAAGCTGAGAGGTTTGCGTTTTAACAAGAAGAGATGTTATGTCATTTTGTCGTTGGAGCAAGCTGTGAATATCTCCTGATGTTTGATTAGTGCTTTGCCAGGATTCATCCTTAAAGCCATGGTAATCAGATACAACTGCCTTTTCCATTTTTGGGTGAGTGTTGCTTTGCACTGCATGAAGAGAGAGGTGCTGCTGTGAGGACTGCTCATACTTTATATTAGGTGTGAGATGGGCAGCCATGTCTTTAAGTTGAACCTTTTTCATAAAATACGACTCCACTCCATCAGATTTTCCACCTGTGACACTGCTGCCATCACAGGCCTGCAGTACTGCCAGCCTAGCAGCAGAGGCTGCTATTTCAGTGTCCAGCTCCAGCTGCTCCTTTTTCCTCTTGAGAAGAAATTCATGCTCCTCCAAAGCAGTGACATGTTTAAGAGTGCAGCTTGGTGCTCGTGCTTGGATGTGTGAGGAAGAGGAGGAAGAGGAGGAAGAGTGGCTGTTTGTGCAGCTTTTACAATTTGACCCTTTACTGGAGCTTTGTGACACCACATTAAATGCTGTCATAAGGTTCAACAGCAGTCTCCTGCAGCACCGGTGTCTTCTTAAGTATTGTCACCAATTTCATCATTACCATTTTCATTAGCATCAGCAGGACAACTTTGAACATTAGACAACCACTGTTTAAGCTCAGCACTGAAATCATTGACATTCAGCAGTTTTGCTTTGTACCACACATCATGTTTTGTTGCTTCATCAAGAGGCAATAACCCCAATACCGTCACGTGCAAGTGTTCTGCTTCATCACACAAACCCTGGTACTTGTCAAATGTACATTTCACCTCTGTCACGTGCTCTTTATCACCCATTAAGTTCACAGCTACCTTTAATTTAGACAGTTTATTCAGTTTAGCTTTTCTGTCCCATGAAGCTTTCTGTGTTAATGTAACAGAGCGTCCGTTTGCTGCTCTGTAACTTTGAGTTCGGCCTCATTCACCGACAGTTCATCGTCACCATCATCGATCGGTTGCGATTTTTCCTGATTATTCACAGCACATTAACTGTGTGAAGGCACAACAACACGTCTCAACGCGCAGAGTTCATTAAAGACGGCCAACGCTTTGGATTTAGCTTGTGTGCACACACCTTGTGTCAGGGCCGAACATACCCCAAACATCGGCCGGCAGGTGACCTGACGTCCTGGGCTCCGACCTGGTCCACGACCCCGCAGCGGCTCCGGTCCAGCGAGCAGAAAATCCCGGTGTCTCCTCGCAGCAGCGGGATCCACAGACGAGTCGCCCGGTGAGACAACGCGCAGCTTCCGGGAACTAACGAACCAGTTTTCGACCGAACTGTAGAGACTAGTCCCACACTTAGTCGCTACCGGCTGATAGTGGGCATGAAACTGTTCGGACGCGTCCTCAGTTTAACGTAAAAACATGAACCGGTAACAGAAGTTGCTGTGATTTAACTCAAAATGCATTTATTTCTAACGACGGTTCCTTCAGCTTCCAATAAGCCTTTTATCACAAAGAATACAAACAATGAAAACCGAGCACAGTCGAAAGCTGTTCACTCCTTCCACAGCACCATGCACACAATTAACTCCAACTGATAACACCTGCAGCCACCTTCAGCCTGCACCACGTGACCCTTCACTGACCCCTGGTGGCTCGGAGGAAAACAACCGCTAAAATAAGAAGAAAAAAATCTAAATGTGATATAATGAACAATTATCTAGAGTCAGTTCTAACAATAAAATCCTCAGCATGTGGGAGGTCTCATAAAACTTTCCACTGAGCTGCTAGTTTGAGATCCCAGTTCTAAAGATTCAGACCAGATAGTTCCAGATGTAAAGAGAGTTTAGGAGTGTTTAAAGACATAAGACACAAGACAGAAATCGGTTTCATTCCCAGATTACTCACCTGTGAGACAGTTCAACCAACTGCAAAGTTCAAATTCACCTCTGTTCTTGTCTGGAGATTTACCCCTCGACATTGGTTTCATCCTACAGGAAGCAATGTTGGATTCCAAGCTACCGATGCACTGACACTTTACCAATTACAGTGCCATCAAATAAAGCAGCAAAGAAACTCAACAGGATTATTCCAAAATAAAAGCAATGCTGTGTCACAACACCTTCAACCGCACTTGAACTTCTTCAGTGAGAACCTTCAATGGCAACTCGAAGAATAAAAGCATTCAAAGAGTACCCAGTAAAAACAGGCTGCCATGGTGACAAGAGAGTTTTTGGCAAAGAGGAAAACAACTGAGAGCTTTTATCTTCCAACAGCTTCTGTCGATCTCAGGTACAAATAATTTGGGGGAATGTTTTTGACTGCACTTCCTCTGAAGTTACCGTGTCAGGACGACTTGGGGGATGCCCATTAAGCGGATCCCTTGGCAGAGACGGAACGAGCCCCCACTGACAGGAGCCACGCTGAATATGGCAGAATTATTTTGTCCTATTAAAGGCTCTCAGTGTGAGTCCTCTGCTGAGCAGGAGAGCATGAAGAAAGAGCTTCAGAAATACAAGCAGGTCAAATGTAAAAAGTGTTAACAGTGGTGGAGGATCTCCACGTCTCAGGACCACGAAGCAGTGTTTCTCTGAGGTGTCTTTGCCCTGCACACACCTAATAATACCTCAGTACTTCCAGAGCATTTTGGCACAACATCACAGTCGAGAAAGAAGAGGAAACCATTTGAAGCTATGAAGATGCCACAGTTGATATTTTCTGTAGATGTTGGTTGATCCCAAATAGCTTTCTAACACTCAGATTTAGTGACTTTTGCAGCAAAATATTTTAATACAAGGTTACTGTGTCAAAGTAATTAATATTTGTGGTGGAAATTTCAGAATCCTTGCACTTCACCTTTCTGTGTTTTAATTTAGCTCAATGAAAGCAGAGAGCAGACACTCTGTGGTGTTATTTCTGTGTCTAGTTCATGGATATTCAAACTCAGTTGGAGGTCAAGGTGTGACCTCGAAAGGAGAAGCCAGGAGAGACTATTTTTGCATGCCAACTAGAAATAGGACTTCATGTCAGACACTGATGTATTGTGTGCCAGGTGTTTGGATAAAAGACGCCCTGAAGAAGAGCTTGACACACATCCAGCTCCAGCATCTCTTGTTGCTTGGTTGATGTGTCCTCTTGCAAGAGTGATAAAGACCACGGGACATCCATCAGTCTCCTGATTTTAATCGACAACAATAATGAAATTAATTAATTTTGCAATCCACATTTAAAGTCTAAACTTGACTCCAGTTTTTGCAGGTATCATCAGACTTTAGCACAGAAATCCTGGTCCAGCATCAAACCCTGATGTCCAAAGTAGCAACAATATGTTTCATGGTTTCTTCCAGGTGTCAGGTGTGTTTTTCAATAGGATGTGAGCAGAGCATGTTAGTGAGGGGGGTTCATCGGGGCTCTCTGTTGCCCTCCGGTGTTATGAAGTGGAAGTGAGTTTCATGCCACTCATGACAGGCTGTGTTTTGTATTTTGACACTTGTCCCCAGAGCGGCTGCAGCAACACCGAGCAGCACATCCGAACTGTAAATGAGCCGTCTGCTGCGCCCCCTAAGCACTAACAGGATCTGGGAAAAGCCACCAAATTGTGAACAGCGCTGCCACAGATCCTCGACAAAGTGTTAGGCCAACATACTGCAGAGCTGAGGGCAGGAGGCGGGGGGGTGGTGTTTGCAGAGAGTTTAAAGGTCAAGTTTATACAGCAGAGCACCAGGTCACGAAGCTGCCAGACACCAGCTGAGAGGACACGGTCAACTGGACGAGGGTGTCTCAAATACACATTTATATGTTTGACTGACAGAACAATTCAATAAATAGAAAGCGACAGATGAAGGAAGCGATTTGATGGTATGTGGGCGTGCAGATGGATGCATGTACAGTATACATGGATGGATGAAATGAGCTGTAGCAAGTGAAGTCAAGCTGTTTTAAATAGAATAACTGTACTTTTGAATTCATACGGACCTTAAACTTCCTAAAAATAAAATGTCTATTTCCCAACTTTAAACATTTTGAAGCAGCTAATGGTTAACTGTTATTTCTCTAATTGATATCAAGGTTTTACTTTAATTTTCAAAAGGTTCTTATCTCTCAAGAACCTCACTGTTCTTCTTACTACTTACTGTACATTTGACTAAACTTGGCTTTACAGAAACAGTAAGGTTTATTATTTTTATTTTCCCTTCAGTTATTTTTAACCATGCTTTCAGATTTTATTCATCTCATGAATGGGATGATTTCCATGTGTAAAGAACTCACTAGTCTGACTCACAGGAAGTGAGCTGACAACCTACACACTGAAAATTGCGAGTTTTGATTAACGTTAAAATCCTACAATAAACCAGACCTGCTTAGTTCTTTTGCAGAGCTTTAGCCATTTGATGTCGTCACTGCATTCTGGGCTTTCACATAACTGCAATGCAAGTGTAGTCCATTATAGTTATGGATAGATGATAAAGAAAAAGAAAAATGCAAAGAAAGAAAATGCAGACCCTCGAGCTCTGTGCTGCTGCTTACCGCCGGTGTCAGAGTCCTGGTAGTTGGGATCGAGGCCTTTGTCTATGAACTTGATCATCTTGTCCACAGCGCTGGTTTGGATATAATCCATGAATTTCTTCAGACTGGCCTGTATGCAGACAGAAAGTGCTGCTGGTTTAAAACAGACTGAACTCCTTCTGCCTTAGAACTACTGTATGTGCATCCAAAAGAAAGAGAGTGTAGCACAGTAAACTACAGTGCAGCACAGTGCATTAAGCACAGTATAGTATATTAACAAAGGGAAAATATAGACAGATGCATATGCACAAATACATTCCCAGAAACTCACACTGATACGTTTACATTGACTGCACGTATTAATTTAAATTCGCTCACACTGTGCCAGAACATTATATGACTGAAACCCTTCAGAGATCCAGCTTCAGGATGAATGGACTGAAATACCTTAGTGTGCAGTTTGGCCAGTTGCTTCTCATCCAGATTGGTCTGTTTGTACACCCTGGTCTTGTATCGAAACTGAACCCGAGAGAGAGAAGAAGAGAAAGGAAATGAAGAGTTAATCCTAACACAGAGAGCGTTCGTCCTTAATTCTCTTAGCTTTTGGCCTAGATCCACAAAATGGAGCCTGCAGATTTATTGTAGAGGGAAGCTTTATCTGGTTTGCTATACAAACTCTTCTTCTACTTCCCTGAATGCAAGAACTGTGTAAGAAAGGGTCTGGTTTTACAGCAGTTTGAAGGCGCTGGAGCCTCCACTGGGTCGTAATATAGCATGAAAAGAAGGAGACTGTACAGACTGGATAAGAGATTAGTGGCTGAACAGCTCTGTGACGCTCGTCCAAGAAGTGTGTATGAAACTTCATTCATAAACCAGGGTTTTTAATAACCTGGTCTAAATTCAATAACACAGTTAAGTAAAGTCTAAACCTCCTTAAAGTGCTGCTGCCTTTACTTCAGGCTTCTGGGATCTGGACGCAAAATAGAAAAAGTCGGTCACATGATGTGAGGTAAAAAGTTGAGAGAAGAAATAAGACAATAATAATCTACTGCACTGATGTTAATGTGGTAAAATACAAGACTCTTTATGGGGATTTGATTGATTGGTACAACAGCACCTACAGAGTCGGGCAAACGTTCAGAACATTTCAACAACAAACTTTAATGACAGTTGCTTGAAATGTATTTTGAATAGTATATCATATTTAATAATATATTATATTGCATTAGTGAATAACAGTGACATCTTGAGGACATGCAGGCTACATCACTTCTCTGTTGTGCAGCAGCCTTCTGGGTCTCACAACAAAAGAAGAACGGAGTCGTACCTCCAAATATGGTACCCCTTTCTCAAAGGATTGTGGGTACTCTCTGAGCAGCCTCTCCTCCTCCAGGAACTTGGCATCATGGCCGTCGGTGGCGGGCTGGAACAGGCCGTAGTTCAGGACGTCCCGCAGAGATTCGGTCAGGGAGCACAGCACCTGCTGCTTGGCCTTCCACACTGTGGCATCGGGGTTAAAGCGCAAACATTTCTGCAGAGAGACAGAAGGAGATGTGGCTCAGCTTTAAGTTCATGGAGCCATGATCGTCTGTTAACTTGGAAAGTCTAAATGTGAAAGAATGAAAATGAGTTTTACTCATTAATAAACATCAGATTAAGGAATATTCTGACGACATAAGCAATTAAAAAGAACAGAAACATAAAATGCAACAAAAGTGAAGTCATGTAACGAATAATAGCTTCATTAAAGGTGAGTTAATAACACTGAAGAACTGATGCTAAAGATGATAAAGATGAAGCCAGACTCAGTTCATTCTGCATTAATCTAGACACTGGTGGCCATGATGGAAACAAACTTCATCTAAAATGAGAAATAGCCGATTGGAGCCACATCATTTCAAAACAGAAACGGCCAAAAGGAATGTTTACAACATTTTTCTTAACTAGATGTTTAAACTTTTAAACTGAGCCCTGTCTGAGGACCTCAGGCTGCATCTTGTGACCCTTCTGACGGGGCCCGACCTTTGGTTGGAAACCATGAGTTTAAAAGAAATAACTGAATTAAAACTAGCTCCACTTTGATTTGGTACAACGGAAAATCCAGGCACTGATGCATCAGTTTTAAGAATTCAAACTATTGTATATATTAGGTACAGGGGCCGAGTGTTTGCAGAACCAGTAGTTTTACTTTTGATGATGATTCAATCTCGTGGAAAGTCAAAGCATTTACTGGTTTCTGACTCTGGGAAAGAAAAAACAGTAAAATTCTTAAAAGCTACTGTATCCCTGAACGATCTCTTTAACCAGATCACACACTTCGTCTATTCTGTATGATCTCCTTTTGATGACTAATGTCATAACTAGAGTAATATTTGTTCACTTCTATTCACTGAGCCTCCCCTGAAACTGTTTGGGGCCCCCCGGGGAGACTCACCTCCCACTTAGAACACCTGACTGACTGACTGCAGCACACTGAGGCTGTTCCCGTCTGAGCCAGCAGGGGGAGACATCACCGGAGTGAAGTGGGTGATTCCCAGTGGCCTCGGTGAGCAGATAGGATGTGAATGGCAGTTTGGTGCAGCTTGAAGTGCCTCCTGTGGGGTCGTGAATGGCCAAATGCATTACGGCTCCGAGGCTCAGTCAGCAAAGTGGAGCGTAACTCACTACACAGATGGCTGACAGAAGGTTTTTGGCTCCGCTCTCTCTCTCTCTTTGCCCAGAGTGGGGTTGGGCTGTTCTCTGACCTTGAGGCAGCAGCAGGATAATTGGCCCATGCAGAGTCCAGCCAGCTGCAAGGACCCTCACCTCTCACTGCAGAACTGGATGGGCTCTCATCTCCAGACATTTATCCTAACCCTGAATTTTCTCTCAGTCATTGTCACTCATCTTAATCTCTGCACACAGACACATGGCTCTGTGTGTGTGTGTGTGTGTGTGTGTGTGTGTGTGTGTGTGTGTGTCCTACAAAGAAAAAGAGATAAAACCCTGCACGGGGGTTTTGTGCAGAGGACTAACACAACATTTTCTCCCTCAATGTCTCCGCACAGCCAACCCGGTCGCCACGGCAACCGGTTCATTAGTGGAGCAAGCTGCTTGTTGCCATAGAGACATCCCTGTGTTCCCTAGGAGATGGGGTACTGGGGGTGTGTGTGTGTGAGCTCGTGTGTGCATGAGTTTTTTTATGTGTGTTTCTGTGTGTGTGCATGTGCATGTGCATGTGCGTGTGTGTGCGTGTGTGTGTGTGTGTGTGTGTGTGTGTGTGTGTGTGTTAGAGCAGCGTGGAGAAAGAGAGCAGAGTAAAAAGGAGGGGAATGTCTAAGACTTTGAGTATGAGAGCAAAAGAGGATGAAAAGGTGTGTCTGTTTGTATTAGATTAGGTTTCACACACACACACACACACACACACACACACACACACACACACACATGCAGATGCACTCACGAGCCTACACACTGCACTTACAGTCCCAATAAAGGATGCAGGCAAACACTCTAAAATGAATCACAGTCACAGCAGGAGAGATTGAAGGTTAAGGATCCGGTGTTCGTGCAGGACGAACGTTCCCCCAGTCGACCTGAACCATTAGAAAAAAACGATCATTATCATGAAATAATGGAGATTTAAATAACTTTGCTTTGGGGCTGAGAAGCTTAAGATAATTTCAGTGAGCCAGTCATGCTGCTTATTGATCTGTATACCTCCAGGAATATGATTGATCCTCCAGCTCTTAACCATCCAGCCAATTAGGCCTCATCAGACTGTTCATCCCTATCAGGCCCTCGAAACGCTGCTCGGCTCTGTTAACACTCTTCCCACCTTTGTTGCAGACGTGTTTGTCCTGTTAGTAATGCAGCAGCACAGTCTGTACACTGAGCTCCAATGAAATCATGGCTTTAGTCACAGACAGCCTTGAAACTTGTTTTGTGCCTCCAACGGTGCACTTGCAGCTCAGTGTTTATGGCGCCCTCTAGTGGCCGTATGTGTAACTCCATGAGACTTAATGGCTACTGAGTTTGTAGAATAGCTGCTATTACAATAACAATATTGTTTCAGTGTCAGAATGTAAAAATGTAAAAAGCAAGATGACTTCATGCTTGTTTATGCTCTTAGTTATTCTGGCTGGTATTTCAGTGGAGGAAGTACTCAGATACTTTATTGAAGTAAATGTACCATTGCAACATTGTGAAAACAGTAAAGGTCCTATATTCAAAATCCTGCTTAAATAAAAGTACAGACGTCTTATCAGCTAAATGTACTTTTAGTTTCAAAAGTGAGAGTGTTCTGCAGAGAGAGGCCCGCTCTGACTGATGTGTTATTATATAAGTAACCAGGTTTGTGATTCTTTCTGCGACTCCTCATCATCTCAGCCACATGAACATGAGCACTTCTTGCTGTCAGAACTCTGCTGGTTTTTCCACCCTGCAGGATTCAGCTTCTCCGTCTGATCGATTGTGATGGAAAATGAGCGACAATACCGTTTGTGCTCTACACTCCCTAAGTCAGATCTTCTCTTTTCAGCGTAACTGAAAATCCATCTCCGGAACCAGCGTTTGGTTTGTCCATCATGCACTGCTGCAGAAACACGGCGGTGCAACATGGCGGACTCCGTCAAGAGGAACCGCTCCCTCTGTGATATAAAGGGTTTGTTCTAAGAAGAAAATACGTGTCTTATTTTCAGGTGATTATACAGTGCTGAAAGCTGAATTATGAATATCATGCCCCCATAATCTGACACACTGGTGCTTTAATGCATCAGTAATATTAATCCATTATTATAATATACAATAATATGACACTCATAGGCGCAATTTTTCAACATAAGTACTTTTATTTGTAATACTTGAAGTACATTTAGCTCACACAGCTTTCATACTTTACTACACTTTTAGTGCCTTTACCTGTAATGGAGTATTTTTACTGTCTGGCACTTCTTCTCATCCTTACCTAATCTCCACCTCTGTACAAAACATTACCAGGAAACTGCGAAAGCTCGGTCATAACTGGGCTCCTGGTCACATATAAATGCACTAAAAGTCACAGCTTTTATATAGCTGATACCTTTTATATCATTTTCAGATTTTACATTAAATTCTTAATGCAGCTTCGAGCCCTTCTGCTTCTCTCGTGGTTTTTTTATCATTATGCAGACCAAAAATTCTGTCTTGCCTCCTAAAGCTGTGATCACACTTTCCCACTCACGTACACCCACTCACTCTGTCCATGCTGCTCTTTATCTTCCCCTGCCTATCTCTGTCTTATTCTCCCTCCTCCTTCCCTCTCCAGCCATCTTTCTCAAAACAGCTCTGTCACTTATCTATGCAGGAATAAGAGTCGCTGAGAGTCTATTCTCTCTGCGTCGAGTCCTCTCTGTCTCTGTCCCTCTGGCCTTTTCCTGCAGGCCGAGCACGGGGGAGTCGAAGGCTTTAATGAGATCTATGGGGAAATAACCCCCCCGCCAAACACAAACACACCCTCACACACACACACACACACACATACACGTCAGCCATGTCGCCATTTAAGTCAACGTCCTCTCAACCACTCCAACCGCCCCCTTCCTCTCCAGTTCAGAAGAAGAGCAGTCCTGTCATCCCTCTCTGCCTCTCTTGTCTCCATTGTCTTTCTCTCCCTCCTCCTCCTCCTATTATCTCAGTCCCTGTGCTCACCTTTGGGCCTCACCCTTTCATTAACATACAACCTCCCCACAGCTGCACAGAGGCAACGTGGACGCTGTCTTCAAATCCACACATCTTAACTAGGCACTGAAATATAAGCGTGTGTATCCTTGCATGTGTGTGTATCTGTCAGCGTGGAAGTGTTTGTGAGGCCAAATCCTGCCTGAGGGGCTGCTGCTTATACTTCAGAGTGTGCAAGAACTCAGCTCAAGTCAAGCAGCGGAGAAATACTCATTTGTTTCACGCTGTTTAATGCACTCTGCAGGCAAACGCCGACGTGACTGCCAGCGCGCCGCTTTGACGATCTAATACACCTGCAAAGAAAACCTCCTTGACCTCCTGCCGTGACAGAATCATATCAACAACTTGTGACGCGCGGATCCGAGTGTCGCTGCGCACTCAAGTGAGTTAATGGACCAGTGTCTTTTTCATCAGCCACCAGTGGAAGAGGAAGGATCAAGTGGCACCCAGGTCCACAGATGACTCAGAGATCCTCCTCATCACTGCCCAGCCGTCATCTCACTGACAATATCTCAGTGTGAATGTTGAAGTATAGTCCTGTTGAAACAACACCTATGTGAACTTTAGACCTTTCAACCTAATTTAGTCATCATTTCACCTACAAACTGCCAAAATGATGATTACTGAGAAAGTATTTACATCCATTGCTTAAGTAATGGAAGTAATACCTCGCTGTGAAAATACTCTGATACAAGTAAAACTGATGCACAAACATGATTCAGTATTTAAAGTTCTAGTCAAGGTGCTCTGACTACTTCTTACTTTTTATTTGTTGATCATATAATTTTGCATTTAATCATAATATGCAAAGGAACTAAATGTTATGTACAATATTTCCCTTTGAAATGACGTTTAAAGTAGCATAAAGTGGAAATACTGTACTACAAGTACCTCTAGATAGTACTTAAGTACAGTACTTTAGTAACAGTACTTTCCACCAGTGAGTGTCATTATGTAGTAATAACTGAGTTGGTGGTTTGAAGGTCAAAAGATTTTTAGACATGTAGGTTTAAAGTTATGTTAAAGACATAAACACATTTCAATATTTCAATGCAGTAATATTGTCCTTCAAATGCTGTTGAAGCAAAAGCTACATACGTCTCTCACACCTCTAAAAAACATTTCAACCACAGCAGCCCTGTTTCCAGACATTGTTTGACCTGTGAATCACCAGAACGGAGCTCACCGGGTTGACTGAAGCTTGTAAAATAAGTTTTCTTCAGCACAGTTTTTTTTTTGTGCCTTGACCCTCGGCAGATAAAATGGGACATCAGCTGTCACAGAGCAAAATAACTTTCTACATCACACCCTGATCCGCCTGCTTCTCTCCGCCATGAGATGACTGAATCCATCCCACTGAATTTCTCCTTGACCTATAACAACTAACTATTAAAGCCCAGATCTTCCCTACATGTAGCAACGGCCCAAATCCCCTGTTGACAAATGTAGTAGACTGATCCCCACTCTCTGTCAGAGCCCCGGCAGAGGCATCTTGATTGACAGTGACTTGAGAGAGTCTCCCCCCCGAAGGATCGTAGAGCTCTGAGCTGCAAAGGTAAATCTCACTGAGGGGAGGCAGATGTTTCCTCTGAGGCCTCAGTGGAAACAAACACAGATCTCTTGACAAAGGTCAGAGGGCGTTGACACAAGATGTAGACAACAATACACACTGACGGCAGAAAAGTGAATTCATCTGACTCATATGTGCACAAATGCAGACACTGGACTGCAGCTACTCTGGATTGCATTTTTTTCATGCCATTAAGTGAGTGTATTTGTTCAAATCCTTGCCAAATTAATTGGTTATAATATCTTTGAATGTCAAAAAAAAGAAAGAAAAGAAATATTAGCTGATATGTCATTTTCATTTTCTTTCTTTTTCTTGTTGCCAAATATCAGTATCAGCCTGATGTGCAGCAGTCCCACTGGAACCATAACATAAATTGCCGTATCAAAGTCAATTGGCAAAGTCAAATCTGGTTAATCAAACAGCATAAAATTGAGCGATTTCATGTCACGCACAACCCTGTTTGGTGAATATCCAACACAGAACTATTCAGCTGTATTCTGCCCCAAAAGGTAGCTATAAGCAGTGTCTGCGTGTGTTTTCTCACGGCATGGGAGAGCTCTTCGTCACTCCAAGTCCTCCTCCCTCGATTCATAACATTTGCATTTGCATGCCACAGTCACTCCCTCGTCTCATTACAAGACAATTAACGAGCAATTAGAGTTTATTGAGGGTGAATTAGCTGACATGTAGAACAGACCTGATGTACGGAGAGCGTAAAGGGATATTAGCCAACACCGGTGAGGAGGAGGAGGAGGAGGAGGAGGACAGGAGATGAAGTAGAGGGAAAAAAATGAAGAAGACTTGTGAAAGTGCAGGGTGCAAATGAGAGAGGGAAAGTAAAAAACAGCCTGAGGAGGCTGAGTCAGGACAGGAAGAGAGAGAGAGAGAGTAAATGTCACAGTGATGGTGGGTTATACCTCGCACGACCTCGGGGAGCGAGACGATACGTACTGACTCAGTCCGTCTTGGCAGGAAGTCTGTGAGGTGGTGTTTTAGCTCTTTCATATGTTAATGTTTATCTGCGTGTTTGACTTCATGTAAAGGTGAAAAAAGTTCAACATGATTAGAAGAAAAATGTATTCAAACAGTACAGTTAGGTGGATTTATTGAATCATTATTGCCCTTTGATATTAAAGGCTGCATATTATCCCGTCCGCGTCTGTCAGCCGCTCTGAGTAACATGATTATACTTGTCAATCTTGAGAACATTTAAAGAGTCTGGCATTTTAAAAAAAACAACATTTTACTTGCGAAAAGAATTAGGAATATAATAAATACATGTTGAAAATGTAAATAAAGTTGGCTTGTGGTCGAAACCTTCAGCATTGAATTGTTAATTTAACTTCCAAAATACATATTCATGATTTTATTTCCACCTCGTTGCCACTCACGAAAATCAAAAGGATTTGCATAAAAAATCTTTCTTGTCGAAGAGTCGGAGAGAAAGGTGAATTTGTCCTCCCACGACGGGTGAATATTTTTTCTGGAATTCCTTCTTTAATGTTGTTCTTTGTATTTTACTTTCTTAACTGATCTGAAACGACAGAGAGTCCAGGAGGGCCTCGATTTCTTGTGCTACGCTGGAAAATTGGAATGAACTAAGAGGTCACAAGGTTCATTTCTTAATTTATTCTCATTAATCTTCAGCACTTATTAGAAGATATTTTTCACAGGTTTCACATTTTTGTCGCGTTTTATGATATAAATGTTTTGGGGGATTTTTCATCCAAGTTTTGATTTAAAAAGTGAGAATTTAACATATTTTAGACGCGTGAACACAGTTAAATATAAAGATGCAGAATTCCTTAAAGTCATCTTAAAACGTGGATATCAATCTTTCTGTGGCTGTTATTTCTATTTCTACGTACTTCAATCACATTCCACCTTTGTTTATTTCTGTCTGCTTCGCTTCATCCATCTGCCTCTATCTCTATCTAACTCTGTCTTCTTCCATCTGCCTTTATCTCGTTCTCAGCGACCTTCTTTCCACATCGATCTACTTTGATCTGCTTCTATCTGTGTCTCCCTCCATTTACCTTTGTACTTTCATCTACTCCACCTTTCCTGCCTCTCCTTCCAAACCCCCGTGTCTATGTGTCTGATTCCTCCTCTGTCTATCGCTACGTGACTTCATGCGACTGTCGAGCGATTTCTGAGGTTTTAACCCCGACCATGCTCCTCCTGAGCCTCCCCATTTATCCATCTTTTCACAATTAAACTTTGATGCCGATTTGTTAGAATAGGGAGTGGTGAATTATTTATGGTTGGATATAAAAACACTGAATCAAGTGCACTTGTGTATCCACACACACACACTAACACACACACACACACACACACACACACACTGCTGAAAACACCCATGCACAGATCAATAATAAATCACACGGCAGCAAGAGGGAGGAAGAAGCGTTGAGCGAGGCATTTATAGTGCACTGGGATGGTAAATATAAAATATGGACACGCATGCACACAGGCACTCACAAATACATTTATTTCATTTGCAGCCTCATCCTTGCTGATGATTTATAAAGCCGACACATCGCAGAGACCACGACCGCTTAATAGAAGGGAGAATGGAGGACGGGCCGCTAATGTCTGAGGGACGCGGCCTTCTGTTTGTCCAACACAAAGGCCGTCCGCGGCTTTAATCTGGCGATGAGCAAAGATGCAAACTCTCTTCTATCTTCCTGCTTCTCCCTTTTCTTCCTCTCAGACTGGTTTTTTTTTTTTTTTTTGCTCTTCTGCACAAACACACACACTTGGATGAAGCCTCCCTTGCAACCCAGATTCCCTGCTCCTCCTAATTCCATTATCGGTACAATTGAGTAACTACTCATGATTCACTTTAACAGATCACTCATCAGAAGAGAAAAAAAACACAGGCGGGAATAAAGGCAGAAAGAACGCCTGGGTGTCTGGCATCCGGCAACAGGCTAATTTTTCAGGAGTGGGAGAATGGCGTATTGTACGTGGAGGCAGCTGCATCTCCAGCCCGTGAAGCCAATTTAGACACGCTTCTGATGGAAGCTTTCGCACTGGTGTGATGTAAGACCACATCCGGCCAATGGGGAGCGACGGGGGATCGGTTCATCGTGATTCCGGACGACCCTCTTCAAACCGGTCACGCCGAAAAGGTCTTTTCACGGCGCGCTCTATCGCACCATTTAACAGCTCTTTGGCGACATGAAGCCAGAGGCAGCTCTTCCCCCTCTGTTCCCCACTTCAACTTCCTCTCTCTGACTCTTTTATGGATCCTTTCTGACTCGCAGTGTCTTTAAAATCAAACCCGTGCCCACATATTCTCATCATGATTGCTGTTGTGTGCAGTTTGGCTCCGACTCTCGCCGTCTCTCTCTCTTCATCTCTGGTGCTGGGTCACCTTGAAAGTCTCTCTCACCCTCTCAGATCAGTCGCTTTGCTGACGAGAATTTGCAGTGAGAGAGAGAGAGAATCTAATCGAAGTGATTCGCCCAATCCTCGGAGACTTGACGTGTTTGTGGAGCACTGCTGAACTGACCACACATACTGTCAAACACTCAGATTATGAAATGATGGGCCCCCAGGGGACACACACCCAACATGGCTCCACCCCAAGTCCCAGAGACCACACTGTGTGATGTCAGTGTCGAGGTCCTGAAGGTGTTCTTGTTGTGACATCTTTAAAGTGAAAGTTAAAGCTTCAGTTTTTCAGGCACAGGCATTTTTGCCAAAGCTTTTTACTATCTAACAAGAAATCCATCCACTCATCCATTTTTCATACCCACACTCACAAAATGAGGTCAAACACAGGCCCTGAATTAGGGTTCCCCAAGCACCGATATGTTTTAGCGCAATATATGTTGAAGAAATAGTTCAACATTTTGGGAATATTTATTTGGTTTCCTCCAAGAGTCGGATGAGAAGACTGACATCGATCTAATGTCTGTACAGTAGAGATGAAGCTACAGTCAGTCAGTCTGGCTCTGGCTCCCAGTCAACAAACAGTGAGGCACAACCTCCTCTAAAAACACTGAATGTTCATTTTCATACAATGATTTTGTACAGATGAAACAAACAAATATGATGTGCTGGTAGGTGGATTTAGTGACCTTTGGACAGAGAACTGAGGACCGACTGATCATGTGTTTTGAAAAGACAGATCTTTGTTGGAGATGATCTACTTTTATCCAGACGTGCACTTATACAAAGAGTTTTTATTCTTTATGTGGGGAAATTGAAAACTAATAATTATGGAATGTGGAAAAGCTGGTGTGTTCCAACCAATGGGACGAGAGCAGGGCGGGATGAGACCTTTGTGAACCTATCAGGGTTGATGTGGGTGTGTGTGGTGGCAGCACTGACCGTTTGCTTTATGTCTGGGATGCCGATGCGAAACACCATCATGGCGATGTGGGCGTCCTCAGATGGAGCCGAGCTGGAGCTGCGCTCCTTCAGCCTCCTCTGCTGCTGCTGCTGCTGTATGTGATTGGCTGGCTGTTGGTGTGTGGGTCCAGGGTTGGACGAATAGGGGTTTGCGGTGTGTCCAGGGTTCCCCGGCCGGATCTGCCTGTCCCCGCTGGGTCGTCCGGCCAGTTTCCCTGACTGCCTGTGTCCCTCACCCCTGCCCCCTCGCGACAGGCCTCCTCGCCTGACCTCCTCCACCATCTCCTCCTCCTCGTCTTCCTCCTCCCCCTCCAGCTCGCCGTTCTCCTCCTCCTCCTGGTCCTCGTCGCGCTCATCTTCTTCCATTTCCTCCTCCTCCTCTTCCTCCTCCTCTTCCTCGTCCTCTGCCCCTGGATAGAGATGTCGATTGTTTCCCAGCATCCTTTGTTGCTCCTCGTCGCTGGACAGGGGGCTGAACGGCATCGTCATGGCGACAGAGAGGGCGGCACCAGTGGCAACACCATCATTCCCAGAGAGACACTGCGATGGAGGGGGGAAAGAGAAGACATGTTGAAAACAAAGATCCAGGCCTCCAACAAAGTCTGGCAGCTTCAGTTACAGACATGCAGCACTTCTAACCCTCACCGCATGGTGACATACTATTCACACCTCTTGTATAAATGAACCCACTTCTGATGGTAATTTTTGGCTTCAGACGTTCGACAGACATTCAGACATCCTGCCTGTGCTGGTAAAGCCGAGCTTTGCCTGCAGATAACTGAACCTGCCTGAAACACACCAATACTTCTCTATGAGTGATACTACGATGGTGGGTAGCATCATGGTGGAATATACTTCCTAACGAGTTACTGTAACATGTAATACTTCAGAGGTAACGACAAGACAGAATCATATGTAAGTTACTGAAATCCTATCTGACAACATAACCTTGGGAATGAAACCTTAAAAGAAGAAACTATTCCTCTGTATTTATAAAAGACATCAGACATTTGAAATTGATATTTTTGCCCTCGTGTGTGATATCAACTGGTCTCTCATCCATCTGTCTATCAATACAGCAATAACAATGGGCAGGTTGTCATGAATTTGGTACGCTTATTCTAATTTCCCACCTTTAGCTTGGTGCAGCCATCAGGCTAAAATTTTACACAATAAATATAAAAACCTATCGAGCAAGGATTCCTTCATTGAGCACATGAGAAAATGAACTCTTCCCACTTTGGACACTTCAAAAACACTCTCAAGCCAAAAACGTCAACTTTGCAACATAATCATATGATAAAACTTGTCCAGTAAATGAATGTTCCCTGGAGGAGGATGGTGTTACAGTGAAGCTGTCCAGAGCTGATATTCAGTCAATATCCTTGAACACTTTAATCACCCAATTGTGCAACTGAAATGAGTATTATGACATGATTTTGTGACTGCAGTTTATTAAGGCAGGATGATATTAGACGGCAGTTTTTAAAAATTCAGTTCCCTGATGCTGTGTGAAAAGCCAACAGTAAACTAATACATCAGCCCAACGCCGCACAGCAAACCTTCATCACAGCACATCTGCAGCTCAGACAACAGCTCTTCAGATGACAAACTGTACTCTCCTCTGCTCTTGCCGTCACCCCTGAGAGAACCGAGGAGCCACTTCAGAGCATCAGTGATGCAGCGCTGTATTCAAGTACAAGATGAGCAAGATAACAGATCTGTCCCCGGTGGATTCTGGTTGGCTCTGCGCGCTGCTTCAGGATTTTCAGCACCGCTACATTCTGGACAGATCCACACAGAACCAAACGGCAGAATAACAAACGGCAAAAGAGACGAGTCCAAAACTCCCAGCAGACGAGCGACCGATCAGCAGAGACGCCACGCAAACATCTGGTCTGACAGTAACTGAGAGGAAGAGTTTTAATTACTTACACAGACAGAAATATTGCACTTTAGGCTTCACACATTTATATGACGGCTGTACTAGATTCTGATTTTACATGTAACCCCGATTCCAAAAAAGTGTGACACTGTGTAAAACATAAATAAAAACAGAATGTAGAAAATGATTGCATTCTGTTTTTATTCATGTTTTACACAGAGTCCCAACAAATTGATTGAAACAGAGTGATCTGACCGTGCAAACACACCCAGCTCCTACACATTGGTCCCTATGAGGCACTTTGGGTGTCACAATAAAGTGCGATATAAATGTAATCCATTCTTATATCATTATTATTATTATTATTATGAACAAAACTGTGCAAGACTAAATTTCGAATCAGATTTTATCATTTAAATATTCATCTACTCTTCTAGGGAGAAATATTCTGTATCAAGATGGTGTTTGTTTCCATTTAACTTTGAATATCAAGTGCAGAATAATGAGGCGACTTTAAATTGCAAAAGGATTGTGTGTGTGTGTGTGTGTGTGTGTGTGTGTGCGTGCGAGACGAGGCGGCTGAGAGTCAGAGGGGAATCAGAGCCATGTTGTGAAGGGAAAAGAAGTGTTAGACATATAATGTCAAGGCTTTCCTCGCGGGACACCGAGATAAAACTAGCGGCTGTCCACTTTGACAAGGAACAGGACGGGAGAATAAAAAATGTAATGGAACGGTTGGACGACAGGACCGAGCATATGGTGAAGAATATTCATTTTAACGTGTCAGTTCGGTCGGTATTAAATGTTCTTGATAAATAAGAGCACATCAGTAAGAGAAGAATATTACAACTTTCTATAAGGCGGCACGGATTGTTGAATGAAGTCTCATTTATTTGATGCCGGTGGAGCAATATGTACGAACATTGTGAAACTTGGAGGCAATACCTGATATAAATGAAGCTGCTTTAGAGAAAATCTGAATTCGTGCCACAGTCCTTCACTTGATCTAACAAAAGCACAATTTTAAGCCCGAATGTGAAGCTGAACGTCTCGTCTTGGAGAATATATGTCGTTTTTCTCTCCCTCTCAATGTCTCCTCACTCCTCACGCAAACAAACACACTCGGACTGGTTGTGACAAGCGCCGACTTCCTGGCGGCATTTCAGCCTCCAACTTTCCAAAGCCTATTAGCAGGAAAACTTCTGTTCGCAGTCGTGGAGGACGACGGAGACGGCAGACGAGTGTGCAGCAAACTGTAGAAGTTTAACAGACACAACATCCAGATTGTGTCACCCACTGGTACAGAAGCTCCGAGACTTGCAACACGTGACAAACAATGAATTAATCATCATTAGCAGTTTGAATTTTATCATCATTGATGCATTAACCTGTGTCAAATATTATACTTAGCACTTCATGCACTCTTGGGTTGTTAAATCCACACTAACATGTTTTATTATCCTGTGACTTGCATGTAAAATCCTCATGTCTCAGTAGCAAACAGGATAAGACAAATGAAGTGGAGCAAATAGAGCAGGATGTCAAGTATAAAGTTGCCTTAACATAAACTTAATTACAGGACTTTAGTGAATGTAAACATCAATACGTGTTCACTGGGTCTTTTTATGAAGCTGCATTAATTGCTTTTTCAAGCTTCAGAAAAGGTTAAAGCACCTCCCTTAAACGTAAATGAAAGTTAATCAGGCCTCTTATACAAAGCTGTTTCTGACCATTCAAACGAGTGCTGGAGGAATAGAAGAAAAACGGCGAAATTAAAGCGAGTTAAACAGAGAGAGAGAGAGAAGATGGCGGGGAGGAGACGAGGGCTGGAAATTGTTGGAGGTAATTGACGAATAAAAGAGACAAGGGCACGGAGACAAAGACGGAGGGAGGAAGCAGCAAGGTTGGTCGAGTCCTGTCAGACCGACCAGGGAGAGGAACCCAAAGAAGATGTGATAATACATGTGGAGGGAACAATCCATATTTTTGCATAATGCTGAGTAATCAAAGATAGAGGAAGCTGGAGAGGAAGGAGAGAGACGAGGACAAAGGAAAGGTAGGAGGGGTGTGATTATAGAGAGAAGACAACAGAAACAGAGAGGAGGACGAGGGAAGGCGATGAAATGAGGGATCTAACCAAGGTAACACTAACAGTAATCACAAAGTACACCGAGGCTGATGGGATTGTTATTCGTTGCTTGAGGAAAGCTCATCCTGAGGGGGGCATGAATGTGTGCGACAGCTTTCATGGCAATCCACCCAATAGTTGTTGAGACATGTTGCTCAAAAACACAAATGTAAACCTCATGTTGGTGCCTGCAAAAAAATCAGGGGATCGTCATTAGGATGAATCCTCCCAAGAACTGGAATATCTTTACCAAATTCCACGCCAATCTGATCTAACAGTTGTCAAGATATTTGCCTCTGAAACACAAACATCATGGTTGCATTAAAAGAAGAGTGAGGACATTCATGTTCTGGGGACCATGAATGTCAAAAAATGAATCCCTCCAATATTTGTTCCCATGCTATTGGTTGTGTGCATCGTGTAGATACTCTACTCCAGAGGATGAGCAATATCATTAGGATGAATCCTCTTGAGAACTTGAATATCTGTATCACATTTTATGGCAATCCATTAAGATTCACTCTGAGCCACAAATTCAATCATGGTGGAGCTAAAGGAAAGATCAGAAGATGCCTGATGTCAATATGATTTGTCCTCTGGAGACAATGACTGTCCGCACAAAATTTCACGTCAATCCCAGTCGTCTGACAACAGACCGATGTTGCCATCCGAAGAGCCACACTGGCTAAAAATACAACACGGTGGGGGTTTAGCTGAGGGGAGAGAGAAGCACATCACAAAAGAAAAGGTGTCAGAGAGACAAGAAAACGACACACATGGTTGGAGGAGCGAGAGCGAGAGAGAAAACAGCCGAGACGCTGTGACGGAGCAGGGAAACAAAGGAGAACAGGAGCTGGATGTGAGAGGTGGCTGTGAAATCAGAGGTGTGAGCTGGATGGTGGAGAGCAGGGAGGACGGAGACGAGGTCGAACCACCAACAGCTTCAAAACACCGGAGCTTGTGTTGATAATCATTGTGTTTGGCATTACGATATTAAAACGCTCCACTGAAAGTCACACTGACATTTATTTTGCAGCTCCTTACAGCCGGCAGAGGAAGGCTTCAGGTTTACAGACTGACACGTCGGAGCTGAGTAAAATCCACCCACACCGCGCTGATCAGCAGCCTGCTGAAAGGGGCTGGCGTGACAGACCTGTTTGTCATGCATCCTCAGTTATCTATTCATACTTTTTTCAAGGTTGATCTCAGCCAGATATTGGCCGATCCCGAGGGATGAGCCGGCGAGGAACACGAGCGCGGAGCTAAAAGGCTGAATCCAAACTTTAGAGAGAGAATCGCTGGTTGTAAATTAAGCTGGAACAGGTCAGGACGGAGCGAAAATTATGAGAGAAAGTGATAATCAGTTCCCGAGAGAAAAGTCATGACTCACGTATAAAAGACCTTCATAATGAATGCTCTGTGTGTGCGAGCTCGTGTGTGTCTATCTGAGTGCAGCTGAAGAGGGCGATGCAGAGATTAGATATTGCCTAATGCCAACAAGTGATAATCATCTCCTCCGCTTCATGTCTCACTGACATAAATCTTTATCTCCTGCCGCTCTCCTCGGAGAGCTGTTTCACTTTCAGGTCACATCATTAACACTTTCAGTCGGCTCAGGGAACTTAAAACTATATTAACCCGGCTAATGCTCCTCTCGTCGAGCCATCGGGAAGAAAGAAAGAATGCACTTTATGGATGAATCGATTTTCAAATGAAAAATGTACCAGGGGCACAAAGGGCAGAGCACATGATGGTTTTTACACAATATTGAAGCTACGATCACACCGTTACTTCTCACTAATATGTCATCTTCTGCACATTATTTTGTGATGAGGTGGTGCTATTGTTATTGTGCAGCCATCCCATAATACCTTATAAAAGGTAAGAGACAAGAAATTGCTGCAATCGGCTGCAGATTATATTTTCATGCACATTATACACGAGAGACAAACAGCTGCACTGCATTGTTAATATCAAGGCACAGTCCAACGTGTACATTTACTAAATCAATACACGTTTAAAGAATAGTTTCACATTTTGAGAAATATTCGCTTAAAGCAGATGAGAATGTCTGACCAGTAAATATGAAGCGACCACCAGCTGCCTCTTATTGCAGCACAAAGATTGGAAACAGGGGGAGCCGAGCAATGAGCCGTGAGGACATTTTGGCTCATTCTCTTTGCAGGACTTTGCCCGTGCTCTCAACCAGCTCGGCCAGAGAACGAGGCCGTGGAGCTCCACAAAAGCCTGCAGAGGTCTGTGCAACAATCCTGGCATCTGCACCCGTCTCTCATAAAGATGGATGAAGCATCATCGCAGAATATGGAGCCCGTCGTTTAGCCGTCTGAAGGGAACGAAACCCACCTGCCAGCACCTCGAAAGCCCGATGACTAACATGTTATATGTCGTTTGCTGAATCCAAACAGAAGGCAAAGTGTAAAAACTGTGTGGCATAAAGAGTGGTTGTATGTGCTGGACTGGAGTTCAGTGCTTTATCTGTATTTGTATTTGCTGTTTTCTTATAAGAATCTATCACTTGTGCTGCATCAGTTCTGTTGTTTTCATCGTTTTCTATAAAATATGTTGAGACACTTTCACGTGATCATGCACTTTAGATAAACCTTGACTTTTCTTATAGCTGCTGGATTTTGCACAGAGCCAGTTTTGCTGCTTCTCGTCTTTATGCAGAGCTCAGCTAACTGAAGGCCGACTGTAGCTTCAGATTTACTGCAGACGTGAGAGCGTTATCGATCTTCTCATCTAAGTCTTGGCAAGAAACTGAATTACTTCTTTCCTATAACGCAGTCATTTAATTATATTATTTATTATGATCTCCTGAGTTGAACATGCATGCGGAGCCGTACAGTAATGAGTTAATGGGCATTGGGAGATGGAAAACTTGATTTATTTCACTGGCAGTGTTGTGTTTGATTGCGTGCCCCTGCCTTGGCACATTTGCTGTAGATTCATTTGTATGCTTGCAAACATCTGACAGCTTTTATATTTATCTGTTCTGTCAGCAGTGTCGCTTTCAGTGGTGTTTGTTGTCGAGGCTCAGATTTAAGACGCAGCAGCGTGTTGTGCACTCGCAGGCTTTGTCATTCTGCTGTTTTATGATGTGTTTACGTGCAGCTGTGTCGTGCGTACAGTCGTGTTATTTCTGAATTTTAATCACCGACTGGTCTTTTACAGCGTTTTGATCACTCATTATTTCTGTCAGCCGTCTGTGGAAATCCAGATACAGCACATGTTTCTCCTGGAGATGTGTGAAGACGCCTGAAGCTCAAACCCATCAATTAATATCAGTTCTATATCAGGAGTCTTGAACGTAAACAGGAAAGATTTATATTAAATAACGAAACTTTATCACCAAAACCTGAAATTTACTGACGATGATTCTGACCTCATTACTTCATTTACATTTGGTCAGTGAGTCAAAACACTTGCTGTTGGCAACATGAAAATGATTCAAGCTGATTTTTTTTCCTTTTAACATTCATTGTGCATTGTTGTATCATAATCAAGCAAAATCTGAGCGCCAGTCGTAAATTTACCCAATATGCACTCGAGCTAAAAATCGACAAATGAAACAGGTGGCTGGCGGCTCGGGTGGTAACACACTTGTCAGAAAGGAAAATGTTAAGATATTCATGGACGGGGAACAAGCGAGATGAGCCATTTAACATCTGTTTTAAAAGACGCTAAGCTCGCAGGAGGAAGTGGCATGTTTAGCAAATCTGTGCTTTGGCACAAGGAAAGATGGATTTGATCTCTGTTTGTTAACTCCAGACACAGTCGCCAGGTGTAAATTTAATCCAAACAAATCCTGTTTCACACACGCGAGCGAACGCGCGCTCACGCTGGCGGCAGGAGACGGCGAGCGGAGGGAAACGGGGTCATGAGGCAGCATTTCTTCTTTTACTTGAGGAGTTTCATGTGACAGAAGTGAGGAGGGGAAATGAGGTAACTTTGCTGGGTGACTTGCCGGAGTCTTGACCTGGTTCTACTAATCTTCAATCTGTCAGAGGTCTACGTGATGCCATCAAAAGACTGATATCCCACCAGCACAGTGACATTTAACCTCCCTCCCTCTCTCTTTTTATCTCTCCCAAACACACATGTATCTTCATGTGCTCTCTCTCTCTCTCTCACCGTCTCTTTTATGTAGGACATAGCTTGTATATAGATAGATATTTTCAGTGTCTTGGTCCCCAGGAAATTTCACTGGGAAACTTCCAAAGAACAGATCGCCCCACTTTCCTGCCACTAAACTGGAACGGCCAATTTCCCTCCCTCCTTGTTTGACATCGACACACAAAATGGCACTGTGATGCGCACAAACGGACGCCGCAAACCTCCCGTACGTCCTGTTTGTATGTGTGCAAGGACTCGCATGCACACACGCCCACCTCGGCAATCCCCCCGTGAAGCAGAGGATGCAAACGGATGAAGGCTAATAATGTGTGTAAACTTTGACCCCTGGGTCAAATGAGCACATATGTAATTATCCTCCAGCACTCAGAGCTGCACATCACATACGACGTCAATCTAAAGTGACCCACGGGAACCAGAGCGAAGGAGAACGAAGCCGTCTCTTCTACGCACGTTCTGATGTAACCATCCCCTGTGCTGTTAAACTAGGGTGAGCGCCGGTGGAGGAACCTGGTTTGAGTCTGAGAGGGAAGGGGTGGGTTGTACAACAGTGTCACTGGTGCTCTCATCATGGAAATTTCACAGAATTAGGCTCAGGACACCTCCAAAAAGAACAGAAGCACAGTTGGTGTCCCAGAATCTCCCCTCTGTGCAGCCGACGCTCGGCCGTCCCGTCACGTCTGCGCCGGCACGCTGACAGGAAACACTAACAGCACGGCGCTCGCCCCGCAAGACTGGTGACTGAAATGCTAATGTAACATGCTCACAATGATTTAGCATGTAAGCCTGCTAACACTGGCTGATTAGCGTGTAACACAAACTACAGCTGAGGCTGATGGGAACAAACTCCCGACCAGACGATGGCACTAGAGTTGGTCAAGGATCGACAAAGTTATTACACTTAGGATTCATCATCTGGGAACCATGAATGTCTTCCATCCATCCCGTGCTAGTGTATCTATCAGATGTTGGGATGTTTCACTGGATGAGAGGAAAACCAAAGGAAAGGTCACGGGATCACCATCATGTTCTGGGCGCCATGGATGTAATCATAGAATCCATTTATTAGTTGTGTATCTGTGGTAAAGTGGTGAACTGACCGACCGACAGACAGCACGTCTATTAACCATAATGCATCACAAAAAACTGGCCTCCTACTTTCAAACGTCCTTCTCTGAGACTGTGAAGCTACTTTAACCCATTTTGTAATGTAAACTGAGGCCGAACACACAGTCGCCGAGACGCTCACGCTTATAAAAAAATCAAACAATGAGCCGACAATAAGCCCAAAGACATCTATCCAATTCTGCCTCTCTGATTTCTGAGCATCAAAAGGAACAGTACTGTAGTACAGGAAGCGGATTCAGAGACGTGTTGGGGGAAAAGCAATAAAACAAACCCCCGGAGGGCTTCCTGTGTATAGACAACAGTGGATTATAGTGAAGACGTGCGTGGGTGTACGAAACTACATGAAGACACAAGAAAGGAATGAGTGCGTGAGCTCTTCCTGAGGGGTGAGAGTGACCTCGTAGCCTATTTCCCTGTGGTTCAAAATGTGTTTATCTGTCTGCGTTGATTAGGCGACCGAAGCTGCTTCACAACACACCAACTTCTGAAGCATTTTACAGTCAGAACTATTATAAATGTAATAAATGTTAGCTGGAAGCCTTTTCAGTCAAATCTGGAAAATTATGAGCATTAGTCATCATTAGTCATTAGTTATGAGTAAGATTTCTCTTTTTCTGCAGCCTTAAAGCTTCTATTTTCTCTCTCCTTTGTGGACGGCATAGGTCATTGAAAATATCAGTCTGTATACAAATGTTATTACAAGGTCGCTCGTGTCTCTTGAGCCAGACGATTTGCTCCTCTCTATTGATCAAACAGGGGTTTGGTTGTTGACCTATCAAATCTTGACAGCTGATGAATGTCAGAATCACACAGGACGCAACCAGTGTTTGGCTGAGCAACGAGCCGGGCTTCGCAGTAACAGTCTCACACACTGTAACAGAGATTAGATCTGTAACATTAAGGAACATTAAGAACATTAAAGTGGTGCATTTACACTGAATTGCTGTGTAGTTTACTTCAGAGTCTGTGTTTACACAGAAACAGACAATATTCAGGTCGCTATTATGTTGTATCAGTTTGTGCAAGATTCAAGTGTGTATATGAAAGTATTACAGGCTGTTACTTGTACAGGAAATACAAGTTGTATCATTGCACAGTATCTAGAAAATCACTACATGTCAGCCACAAAACACATTAATCATCTTCTCGGATGCAAATGAAGTTAAAGAGTGAAAACATCATATGAAAACATGAATATATATAATACATGAATGTAATCTGTTACGTCAGTCAGGGGTTTGTAAGAGCTGATGCAATGCAGTGATGTATAACAGACAAATACTGCATATTTGATTACAAGAACACACTTTGTGTTAATTTATAAATCCATTTTTTTGATTGTTCACATGAAGGAAAGAAAGCAACAAATCCTCACACGAGAAGCTGGAACTGGATGATGTTTGGTTATTCTGCTTTAAAAATTAATGAGGTATTTGCTAATTACTTTTCTGTCGAGTGACGACTTGGTTAACCCATCGTTTCACTTTGTAATAAAGCCGTCTTGTACGAGCACGAGTAGATTTCTGCGCATGCGTGTAAGAGGCCGCGGTGTTTGTCTGAACGCAGTCCGTCAGCTGGGGAGCCTCGGTGCCGAGATCTCATTCAAGTAGCCTGCTAATTAATTAGCTCTATTCGTCATTGGCCCTAAATCTCCGCGGGGCCGCTCAGAATCTCGACTTGTTTTCTGCTAGCAGCTATATATACGCTGCCTGTTTGAGAGAGCTGAGTAATATCCTAAATCACACAGGCTCTTTTCTGGCTGAAGAGCGGTGGCTCAGCTCGGAGTGACAGGACCCACTTGCTGCTATCTGGGGCCGCGGCGAGGGCCAAGTTGGGCCTATTAGTTGGCAGCGCATGGGGAGCTCATGAATAAATAAGCCATAATGGGAGTAGCTGTAGGGGGGAGATCGCCTGAACATACGAGGGGCTGTGAAATATTAAAGGTGGATGCTGTTTCACGGCCGCGGGCGTCAAGCGGGAGCCTGACCATGTGGCAACCTCCAGGTCATCCCTTTTTGCTTTCTGCAGCTCCGCATGTCTCGCTGCTTCACATTCACAGGATCCTGCTGGATTTCTCTCTCGCTTCTCTCCTCAGAACAACGTCCTTTGAAGCCCTGTCAGAAAGTACCGACCGTCAGCAGAGTCGGCGGAGCAGCGGAGGTTTTGATCTGGACCCGCTGGGAGTTGACCGAAGCCGCGGCTGTGATGCAGCTCTGACAAGACTAAAAAGCCAGGTTTCACACGGCGGTGCGAATTAAACACCTTGAACCAGGAAACACGATGAGAACTGTGATTCATTCTCGCTCTCTAACAAAACGAGGAAGAGCGAGCAGACGGCCCAAAGCTGGACAAAGCTGTCACGGTTTGAAAAAGCCTTGTTTGACCAAGTGAAGGGAGTTTTCAGCTCCCTGCGGTTCGGCTGCAGCTGAATCAGCACTTCTTCAGGAGGGTGTGTGGTTCCGTGTTTCAAGGCTTTTGAATGGAAAAATCTATTCGCTTAAACAGACACATTACTGAAACACATCATCCACTCTGAACTGAGCGATTCTTGACTCAACAAATGCCAGAAAATCATCAACACAGTAAACAATAAACATCTTTGATTGATCACAAATTAGCTGCACATTTCTGCTCTTTTCTTACGAGTGACATTCACATGACAATCACGATACTGTATGATCATAAACGAAGGCAACAATCAGCTGATTAAGTACATTTACTCAATTTGAGGTGGCTCAGATTTCACTACATTATGGAGGCAACTACTTACACATGAAAGCATCAGTGATAATAATTATATATATAATAATATATACATCCTACTTTTACTTAAGTAAAGGATCTGCTTCCATGATGAGTCACATTCACTTTATGTATCATGGGACAGTACAGCTGTTCCATCACCGTCCTTTACGTCCTCACATCCCTGCTCTTGTGCCTGAACAGCTTCACCTCCCTTCCTTCGCTTCCACTGGGAGTCGTCCACTTTTGATGCACAACTGTCATCTGTGTTTCCTCTTATCTGGTTTAAAAGTGACAGAAGAGTAACAATAGAAGCACAGAGACGATCTCGAGCAGCAGATTCAATCAGACTCCGTGGGCTCCAATCACAGAGCGGGAAAGCCGTCACATGTTCGCTGTTTTAATCTACGCTATGTAGGCCAATCAATATGGCCTCACATCAAACGGCTCCTATAGGCCATATCTCCCTCGCCTCCATCCGTGCATTCCTCTCTGCTCCTTCTTCTTCTTCCCTCTCTCGTTCTCCTTCTATAGCTTGGACTGACAACCTCAACACCTTTCCAATCATCTCCCTCCTCTGATGAAACACCTTAATTTTGCTGAGGAGGACATGTGTGTGCAAATGTGTGCACGCTGTCCGTTGTTGTGAATGTGTGTGTGTCTGTGCACACATCAGCATCAGATCCCACCCCCCCCTCGCCTCAGCCAATCTCACATCCAGCACTTCCCACCGTGAGGAAACTCACACTGTCTGACGTCCAGGAGAGCTGGCAGGATGTTCTCTATCTCATACATCACTTCCCATTTTCGCTGCCATGGCCCCCTTCCATTGTTACTATAAATACTGCCAGCTGTGCTTCCATTATTAATGCAGCAAGACACCCAAACCTTCTCTGGCCCGAACATCGCCGATTCATCATCTCCCATAAACTTTAAAACACCCACTACTGCCTACTGCTGGTGCAAACGGACACACAGACGCAAAGAGGATAAGGTGCGTGCACACACACACACCAACACACACTTCTGTCCATGACAAGTTCATTGGTGGAGGAGGAGGCAGGCAGAGAGGCAGAATCAGCATGAAAACCAAAAATAACACATTGCATCTTGATGACAGATCAGTTACTGTTTGAAAAAGACTTTAATACAATATAGAAGCAGAGGCTGCAGCTCAATGGAGGTGAATTCAATTAGGCTCGTTTCTTTTTTGCTGAGACACAAATTGAGATATAATGCTGTTATTTAAAGACGTTGCAGAGAGAGAGGAAATAATAAACTGCTTTTCTAGCACCAAAGCTAATCACTACATTACAAAATGTAGAGTCAAAAGCTGAATTATACAAGCTGGATTCTCCATCAGCTGCAGCTGTTTCGCCGACAGGGTGACGCTGTGACAAAAACAAGGCGATGCAGCTTGACACCTTTCAATCACAAGCAGCAAACCTGACACCAATTTGAGTTTGCACAAAGCGCCGAGACACAAACGGTGACAGGAACGTCAGCGGAAATCTCAGCAACACCACAAAGGTCCCGGGCTGAACTGACAAGCCAGGTGACATCCATTTTAGCATATAACTTTAAGTACAGACTGAAACGCAATAAAATCATGATGTGTATTAAGCAGCATTGATTTGCATTTATTCATCATTATAATCTGTGCGAGCGGAGCATCGCCAAGCGAGATCACCTACTAACCAAAAATGATTTGATTTCAATCTACGTCACAGTTCCTTCTGCAGCTAACAAAGATCTTACACATTTCACTCTTTGGTTGAATCAAATAAGCCTCTCACAGATGAAAGAAAATTAAACTCGCTTTGGTTGGATAGTCTTTGAACGCTGATCACGATCCTATCAGGCTGGAGCGCAGCACTCGAGGCTTACGGGAACAACAGTGAGAGCAAATTTAGGATTTCCAGCATGAAACATGGAACATTTGTGTGTTTGCACTCTTCAATCAATCAAAATTGAAGAGTTCAATGTCATAATTAATGTTGCTCCAGGACCATCATTGCAACTGACCAAGGGACAAGGTCGTGGAGATATTTTCAGTTTCTTTTTTATTTTCAGTTTTCTGTCACAGGTTTAGACAAGAAAACTATTTGGTTAGATTTAGGAAAAGATTGTGGTTAAAATCAACACACATCTTAGAAAGTTCTCACGTGTGCGTATTTTTCCGCTTTACGAAGTCGCAAATCTATGACATCACGACCTGACACGTGACTGGTCGGTTGCAATGACGGTCCTGGAGCAACATTAATAATGATGTAGTAAGAATAAGACATCACAAATCCACCTACCACAACATTTACAAGTCGAGAAATCTAAGTAAAAATTAAATCCAATTTTTCACTCTGTGTATCCGAATGTTGCCAATCCCTAAATTTCCAAGTTGTTTGCACCATCTGAGAGCCGACAGTGTTTTTAAGTAAGAAGCTCATATCTACTGTCTTCCCCACAGGATGCGAGTGCAGCATTAGATCCTGCGGCTGATGCTCATGCTGCTGCCTTCAATCGTGCACAAACACACACACACACACACACACACGAATCCCACCCCACCCTCCGCTCTGATCATCATCCCGGGCCAGCTCTGCCTCGCTGCTGCTGCCATGCATCTGCTGCTGCTAAATATAGCAACCCCACTTTGATGATGCAGCGGTGACTGTAGGGAGAACTCCAAACCCCCACTCCTCTGCCCCCCCCCTCGCAATGGTGCAATTAGCCCTAATAAACTGAGAGTGAATTCATGATGCATGGAGGAGTCTGGCCAGAGCCCCCCCCCTCCACCGCCATCACCATCCCCTCTAATTATCATGAATGGAGCCTTTGCAACGGGACAGATGTGATCTGTTTGTGAGGAGATGAGGTAGAAAGAGAGCGAGAGAGCAACATAGCATTAGAGATACAGTGAGTGTACAGTGTGTGTGTGTGTGTGTGTGTGTGTGTGTGTGTGTGTGTGTGTGTGGGAGATGGGGGGGTATCCCCTGGGGAACCAAAGCCTGGCTGGGCAGTGTTTCCACTGGGACAAATACACACACTTACAGTAAACTTTCAGTCAAAGACGCTTTATATCTGCGTAAACACACTGAACAAAGCATGTTACTGCTACTTCATATGATCTGAACTGTATTGAAATCCAGTCCCCAGATTTTCATAACCATCGCATGTGCACGTGACCGAGCAGGAGGCAAGCTTGGAAGATGGAAACTCTTACATTCAGCAGCTGGAAATATTCCCATCGCTTTGATTTTGTTAAAGACGACAAGAAGATCGTCATCAGATGTAAAGTGTGTGCAGGTAGTTTTAAGACTCTTTACACTGTGAAAACACGTCAAACCTCCTGAAACACCGACTACGACAGCACAACAACGTGAAGCTCGTAGAAGTAGATCCCACTAAAGATAGAGGTCAAAGGTCGAGGGTGGCTGTAGTCCTACTAAACAATCTAAACTGGATTTTAATCGTGGACAAGCAACAAAGAACTAATGAAGCTTGTGAATGGATACGTGGTGATCTCCATGACTGACTCTTCGTCTTCCAGCTCAGGTGTCAGAAGACCCCCAGCTGAAAATCATTTGCATCAAGTTGCAGGGCCATTGTGACAAACGCGTTATGCAAACATGAACATTTGTGCATCGAAAGAAATACTTTGCAACTTGTCGACCTTTTTCTAGTCTTTTCTTTGGACCTGCTTGATCTCACTTTGGTCTTAACTGCTTTATTACATAACAGGAGTTGTTGAAAAGATTGTGTCTCGCCGTCAGTTTGAACCAGCTGTGCTTTTCATCTGACCTGTAACTTTTATGGATTCATAGGATGCAGAAAAAAAACTGCTGGTTTGAAGCCTGAGCTGCGTTTACTGGTGCGTTTACCTTTGTCAGGGAGCAATAATTAAAGTAATAATATTTTAATATTGATATTGCTCTATAGTCGTATTGTCGGTCCACCACTTTTTGCAAATGACTGGAAAGATTGTCATGAAACGATGAATCCTACAGACTTTTTTTCCCCTCTTGTTCCTCCACGAGGTTCAGAGTGAAATAACTCCACAACTGTCAGATGGATTGCCATGAAATTACAGATATTCTCATTTCCCTCAGGATGAATTCTAATTACTGATTTTCAGTGCTCACATAAGGTCAACATTTTATCAAACACCTGCACAACCAAGCCTCAGCTGAACTTTGTGTTTAGTGCTGATGACCATGGTACTGTTTGAGCTCTAGTTGGCAGAGAAGTGGTAGAGATCATTGCACTATAGAAAGATCAGCATCTACAGATATTTTAAGACAACAAGCAGCTGCCACCAGCAGAGACCAAACCCGAATTTCAAAAGCATTTAAACCATAGATTATCATGGCTGAAGGGTGATTTTCTTCTAACACTCCTGCTCCAAAACATCACCTCCCCTCAAATCAAACAGAGGTGTTTCACAGCAGACAAGCCTCAATGTGAAAAATGTACTGTTGGTAATGACGGCGCCTCCGTCTCCCAAACACCCTGACAGCCTATTAGGACCAGACAGAACCATCAGTCCGATATGATGAAACAGTCACAGACGGTGAAATGATGAATAGAGACTGAGACAGAGTCGCTCGCTAAGAGATAGGTGGATGGAGGTAAACGACAGAGGAAAAGGAATAAGGAGAAACAAGAGAGAGGACAAGGCTGAAGTAGGACAGAGCGCAGGGGAGGCCTGTCTGTCCCAGATCAGTCGTTTACTGCCGGCGAGAGCGGGAGAAGGAATGAGTGAGATAGGAAAAAAAAGAGCGAAAGGAGTGAGAGAGTAAACGAGATGGCTAAATTTGGAGTTATGAACTACATCCCCCCCGAGCAGCGTGGCAAATATTGAAAAGAAAGTTGAGCTCCACTCGCTGCACTCGGGCAAATACACCAGGAGAAAGAGTGAAAACAACACGGGCGACAAAACCTCTGAGAAAACGAGGCTCTGACGATGTGATTTTGACAAGTTGTCGCCACGGCAGGAAGTGAACAGACGGATAATCAGTCCAACAGACACGGCGTTTACCTCCTTCCTCTCCTTCTCACGTGGAAGAGGAATCTGAGTGAACATGAAACAATCAATAAAGAGAATTAGTCAACATGCATCTTCGTCAAGGCCTGTTTTCCTCTTTGCGACAGGTAAATTCTGCTCTATAATGTGCTGATGAATTTTGCTAAGCTTTATTGAATTGAATGAGTGGCGAGAAGAGATTTTGGTCCCTCGATCCCCAAAGAGGGAACTGCACGGGCGGAAATGTCAACCGTGCGCCGCGTCCTCTGTGTGTGTGGTGGAACCAAAGTGTGGCGTTCCATTACGCTTCGCAGCCAAGAATGAATTAATGGTATTTCCCTGCTAACGTGGGCTGAATGTTAATTCATCTGCTCGGGTGGCAAATCGTGGCCGTTTGCTGGACCTTGACTCTCTTTGTGCCAAACAACATCTGAAGCACAAACGACATGACAGTCAGTTAATCAACGCCGCGGCCACCTGTCGGACCAGATCAACCCGACCTCCTCAGGCCAAATTCACTGAACTCCCAGAGAGTCCAACTGAACTGATCTGGGCTCAGCTGAACTGGACCGAACCCCTGAACCTCTTCACACTGACACACTCCTGTCTGATCCAGTTTTGTCCTTTTCTCCCATCATGAAAAGGCATCAAACATGACATAGATCCGACAAATGAACAGCGAGATGTTCAGCGTCAATTAGCTGTAGATTATTGTTGGACAAAATTTTCTTACTTTCAACCAGAAAAAAATGAGTGTTTTTTCAAGTCAGATGGTAAAAATGATTCACGATCTAATGTCAAGCTAACATGGTCGGATCCAGCTGGCTTTTAAAACACCATACGATTTGAAAGAAACACCAGAGAAGTTTAATATCTCTTCGTATTTTTATACAGATTTTCACTCTGACAGTTTTTCCATCCTTACATAACTGGACTCATGATGTGGGAAAGGAACTTCAACAAGAACAAGGCGAACATTAACTATTTACTCCAACACAGACACAGAGGAAATGATGTCGGTCTTGACCTCAAACAAAGCAATTTTCTGATGACCAACATATGAATTAACCAAAAACAAATATTAAAAAGAAAAAAGAAAGTTCTCAGCGATATAGAAAAAAAGTAGACGAGCAAATATAGTTCTCAGTTGGAAATTGGTTCCATTGTCCAGTCAAGTTAAACCACTTTGATCCAGCATGTGCGATCGAATGTGTTTGCAGATTAAGACTTATTTTCTCATGTTATCACTGAATCTGATCTACGAGAGCTGGTAGCGACACATCATGGCGACTGCTTGACCTCAGTGTGTGACGAGTGTGTTTGAACTTAACACTCAAAGCAAAGACTGAGTCATGTTTGATCGGCAGCACCAACACTTAACACAATAACCACTACACGTTGTCAAAAGCTCTACGGACTAAAGGCTCCTCCAGATCCACCATCAACGCACTGATGGCGGCGCTCAAAGTTTTCACTGCTACAAACTGCGCTCATGGTGTGTAACGCTGTCTCCTCTGATCATCCGCTCTGCCGTTCTCTACCTCCTCGTCCCCGAGGCGACGCTTCGTATACAGAGCATGTGTGATTTACTATGATGCCTGCGTGTGGGAGACGCGCCCGCCGTACGCCGTCCTCCGTGAGACACAACCCGAACACGCAGCCACGTCTCCGGCGCTCGAACGCCTCCGACAACAAGTTATTTTACTCTGCTTCCTGCTACATTATGCTGAAATCCTCCTCCTGCAACACAGAAGCAGCGTGTGTGTAATTATGTTTGCTCTGTAAAGTGACCTGCCATCACCTTCCTGTGGGCCGTGCTCAATGGAGACAAAGGCATCTATAGATAGACCAAACTCAGGTGGAGAGATAATGACAGGGGCAGACCGAACACATGTTCCCCGCTGGCAGGGTGACCCTTTTCTTGTAGAGGCAGCCGCTCGAGCGAGAGGACGCCACTTTAAATATCTGCTACTAAATTCATCTGCGGGGAAAACACTTCCATCTATATCTGCTCCTGAGTGCACATGCTCGAACGCTCAGGTGCATCTGTGTCCATGCTCACTCATGCACGTCCCGCCTCACACGCTACAGTCGATATGTCAGGGAAGCCAGAGTGTGAGCTACTATGTGATTTTATGCACTGGTTAGCCTTTTGATGTGAACACTGAGCGGTGAGATGCAGATCATCAGCAATCCTTGGCAGGCATGCAAATGTGTGGGGGAGGGATTATCAGTTTGACACTAAGGTAGCATCTGTCATACATCCACCTATATTTTTACTGCCACATACATTCTCTGATTCTCTGTCTATCTTTGCCTCGGCTACAAATCCCTCCTCCTCTTTGATTCTCCCACTTTCTCTCTCGTCCCCTCTCCGTCTGCCTCTCTGTAAACCTGGGGTAGTGTGTTCATCTGCTGGCATCAAGGAGTAATCCACTGCCAAACACTGCTTGTGTCTGTGCATCCCTCAGCAGATCCTCTCGCGGCTGATTTGCTTTTCTCTTTTCATTTCATTTTCAAAGTCTTTATTTTGTGCAACTGCTGCATATCTTCCTTTAAAGCCGGGGTGTTGCACGCACAGGCTGCCATGTGAGAGAGGAATTCATGTTTCACATCAATGCAGTAAACTTGAACATGCAAACCCCCTCCCACCCCCTGCTGCACACACACATACACCCTTTTGACTCTCTCTCAAACATGAAATTGTACTCTCCTCCGCTTTGCCATGCACCCCCCTCCATCTCCATGCACGTCTCCTCGAGAGAAGAAAGAAAAGCAGAAAAGACAGAAAGCATTCTTACTGTCTTCTACAATCCCTGATGAAATACAGAAATCCCTCCTCTGGCAAAAGGGACAGAAGTAGAAAAGAGAGGAGGGGGAGCCCAGCGGTTGCCAGTTGCAGAGGAATAAGGAGTGAGGAGGGGCGAGCAGGAAGATGATGAAGAAGACTGCTTAAAGGGAAAAAAAAAAAAAAAAAAGAAAAGAAAAGACAATCACTGCTGCAACAATGAAGACCCTCCTCCTCCTCCACAGCCGCCGCCACCGCCACGAGAAATTACAAGGTGTCCAGCGTGCCGCCGTGTGCTGAGGGATGGAGCATTATCCTCGGCTCCCAGCCCGTCCTCCAGCAGCAGCAGCTCTGTAGTAACACTTCTATCCGCTCGGTCCAGCAATCTCCCCATCCCTCGCTCACCATCCTCCCTCCTCCCTCCCTCCAGCATGTTCACAGCGCCCCTGTCTCTCTCTCTCTCTCTCCTTCTACTGGTTGGTTGCTTTCTCTCCCTCGCCCTCCCTCCCATCTCTCTCTCTCTCTCTCTTATGTCCCCCCTCCCTCCCTCCATCTCTCTCCTCCATCTCTCTCCTCCATCATTACCCGGATACAGGGCATACCCCTCCCTCCCTCCCTTTATCTATCTCCCTCTCTCTGTCTTTGATGTTTTGGAGTTAGACTCTTAGCTGTGAAAAACTCTGTGTTTTTTGGGGTTTTTTTTTTCCTTTTCAGAGAACTGAAAGCACCACAGAACTCAGTGGGATCCACCCAACGATGCAGAGATACATGCACCAAACACACACACAGAAAAGATTATCTAATAATTACCACACAATGTCAACAACAAAACCACACACATCAAATTCTCATTTTTCATATATTCCTTCACATAATCCAGCGATTATATCCAAATCAAAGATACAGCAATTGGCAGCAGCGCAGCCAACGTGTATTCTCTCTCTCACACACACAGTAATATGAATAAAGAATGAAAGAGATGTGTATAAGAGGATGAGGGAAGCCACTGCTGCAATGCTTATTACCATACGTGGAGGGGGGTGAGGGAGGGGAGGACCGTGGGTGGAGAGGGAGCCTTCGACTGACGAGCTGAACTGAATAGCAAGTAGAAATCAACTCCATTATGCCAATCACTGGTGAGTGAAGCATGTCAAAGTGTCCTCACAGGCTTTGATGAGCTGACACCTCTTTAATAGTTGGGGATGAGGAGAAGGAGGGGGGGGTCATCGTGGCAGCGTGCAACAACACTGATCACAGAGAAAACAGATGTTTTTCAGCCGTCACATCTCCCTCTCGTTGCTGAGGGTGATAAATATAAAGTCTCTGCTGGCTTGCTTGACACTCACAAGCTCTTGTGGTGGAAAAAAAAAAAAAAAAACACCCCGAAAAAAAAAAAAAACATCTGCTGGAGAAATTCCCTCAACGGAAAAACCGTCTGGTTACAGCGGATGTTGGCAAATGCTGCATGTGTGACAAAATATCAGGATCCAGTGACGGATGTGAGAGGGCGAGTACTCCGGCATCACACCCCAACATGACGACAAATGATTATCAGACTATGAAGAATGGTTTCTCTCTGGATATATTCCTCGGCCATCTCGGTGTAAGCTCTTGTAAAACCGCCAGATGTGTTTTTTATTCTCCTGAAACATTTTCCAGAATTGCACTGGCCTATTTGATCTCGCAGGTCGTCCTATAACTGTGATATAGTAGTTACATTTTCTCCCTCCTCTCTTCTCAGGGAACAATATTTCCAGGGAGCTGCAGATCTACTAAATCTCACACTGATCTCTACTCATCTCATATGGTGCTGTTTTATTTGTTTTTGCACCATTTGTCATGTTGTGTTTTCAGTTTTGCTGAAACAGACCCTGTTGGCCTTGTTGACTTTCAGTCTGATAAATTTACACAAGCTATAATTCAGTAGGTGGCCATTTTTTTTGAATAGTTTGATGATTATTTTCTTGAACGTTGTTCTAGTAAACATTATAAAACAGTGTCCGAGAGGGTGTCGTCATCAAATGCATTATTTTATCCAGCAAATAGTCTGAAACCCAAAGACATTCAATGTACTAAAACGAAGGATAAAGACAAACAATCAAAACCTCATCAGTCCACTAATCGATTAATAAGATATCATCTGCTTCTCTCACTAAACGAATCTGCCATCCATCATTAGATGTGCACACAAATACCACACAATCATGTTTCACAGCATTAACATGAGCTGCAAACGCCCGGTCATGGCATCGCATCTCAGGCATGACGAGGCAGCCTGCGCTTCGACTCAAAGGTTACAGCGACAGGCAAACCCTGACACCTCGGCTCGGGCATGAATAATAATAAACATCACCATCCCTCGCTTTATTTTTTTCTCTCGCTCACATCACATCCATTAGCTCTGAGGTGGGCATTTAGACACGGAGGTGAATGAAATGAAGCCTCACACAGCGGGGGCTGCCCACCTCTTCATTCAGCCAGTGACTCACGCTGAGCTAACTTTCTCACACAGTATTAGAAGCATCGCACCACCTGATCTATTGCTTTCTTTAAAATAGGTTTGCATTGATTAGTCGGCCTGCGGCTCCTGCTTTGATTAACTGAGTCTGTACGTATGGAGGGGAGGGCGCGTTGAACAGGTTTTGTTCATTAGGCTCCAGACGGACCGACAGTATTAATTGGACCAAAGTAAACAAGCAGTTGCAGCGAGCCAGAAGAGATTGCTGCGCTTCATCAAAACCACACGCACGGCTGTGGCGAGTACAAGCGGACGAGGGAGTCGCCTTAATAGCAGACAGTCAGACTTAATAAAGAAAGATAGCCATAATAATGAAAAGAGCAATATCCCTGCTTGTGCGGCTGACATATTTATTCAGCCCCCTCCGTCAGACGTGCAGGGCTTTGTTACAGCCATAATTTACACTAATGCTCTGACACCTCAGCCAGCAGCCAATCATGTGGAGCCTCTGCCACCTGTCACCTGGGAAATAATGTGCACCTTTGTGAAGCTCTCTGCTCTGCCCCCAGCCTCAGTTTGCTTCACAGGGTTTACAGGTTTGTATTCTCTCACTCCATCACCTCAAGTCTGTTTTACCGCTGATGGCATTTCCAACTCAACGCCGTCGGCCATTTCACGCTGCCGTGCGGATCCCACGACACAATCTGATCCCCCAGAGTCCTGAACACGAGGAACACAGAGGCACGTGGCTACGAACATACGTGTAGTCGAGGTTTAATGGAATTGTGATGTACGCGAGAGCAGGACGAGGAGCGAGCGAGGGGACGTTTGAATGAATAATTAAAAGTGTGGAAAATTAGCAGGGTTAAAATATTTCATGTGGCGCAAAATTGAATTCTTAAAAAGCCCGGCAGCATCAAGTAGACGAGACTATAAACTGTGATGGACAGTAACGAAGTACATTTACTCAAGAGGTGTAGTTTTATTACTTGCATTCTACTTTTCACTTGAGTCCAACTATTTGACAGCTGTTGCTACTAGTTATTTACATATAATTAAATATGACACATTCGTCTTGTTTAATGCATTTTAATGTCTGAACGACTGTAATGATGCTGCGTCTGGAGACTGAAGCTCCGTGATGCTGAGCCCAAGAAAAGTTTCCCAACAGGGACAATAAACTGCGTCTTATATTATTGTAAAGATTAAACTGGTGCTTTCCTTCTTTTTGGCTCTTACAGAACAGCAGTGTCGGTGAAGTCAGATATGAGTCGTTGTGTCGCTTCGTTTAACTGTTTGAGGCCCGAAGTGGTCAAAGTATTCAATATGTCATAAAAAGGCAAAGATTAGTTGAAAAAGAAGTGAACACAAATGTAAGTAACAGAACTGTTTTTGTCCCTTTAACTGAACCATCTCCAAGACTTTCCCTCACTACTATAGCGAATAATCCCTCCCTCTCTTTCCGTCCTCATTATGAGAAAACTGTTATACTTGGCATCAGAATTAACTGCTCTGTCGCTGCGGAGCGCTCGAAAGAAAAGCAGAAGTGGGTCATGAGCTGGAGGAGAGAAGAAGAGGATCCAGGGGAAGAACGCTGGTCGGGTTGGATGAAAGCACAGGTAGAGAGGAAGGAGGTGAAGAACCAGGAGGACGAACGTGTCCCCGAGCTTTGACATGAGCAGGATGAAGACATGAGAGCGGGAGGAGACAGTGAAGCAGGACAGAACCACGCAGAGGAAATGACTTAACTAAAAGGAGTAAACAACAAGTTTCTCTGCACATTCCGCTGTAAATTAAAACGAGAGAGGAACTATAACTTCTGATCGTGTGGACATGACACATAGAAAACAGCTAAAACAGAAATATTTCATCTGAATGTCTATAAAAAGTCGTTAGATATAGACGGATGAAGGAATCAATAATACTGAAATGATCTAAAGATTATATGGCTGATTAGTCAAATTAACCAGCTGGTCATCCCATCACTTGTGTTTACTTTAAGTAACTGATGGAGTTTTATCATTAATGGTTTTCTTTTTTAATTATAATTTATTCTTTTAGTAATAACTTCGCATTTCAATTGTTTTCCCATCTATTGAGATAGATAGAACAAATTTGCTTAAATGTGATTGCTGACCGTTCGAATTGAACTTCCAGGTTCACGTCAAAGTATTAGGAGATTTTTCAACGTGACTTTTGGACTCGACTGTAACTATAGATAAGAAACACAGTATTAAAAGAGAGAGTCAGAGAGAGAAAATACAAAAAAAGAATTAAGTGTCTTTAATGATATAGGCTACATTTGTACATTTCTACAGCAGATTTTCAGTAAGACGAACTGCCAATTAGAAAAAGGACAGAGAAAGTTCTACCTGTAACAACTGAAAAACTGGATAAGGTGTGAAAGGCTCTGAAATTAAATACTCAATGTAAATATTCAGTTCAGTACTTTGTCCCATTAAATAATACAAATAAAAAAAACATGTAATAGTTTGAACAATCAATGTGAAATATAAATTACATTAAAGCACCATTTCAAGGATGAGGATATTAAAATAAATAATTGGCCTTTACATATCAAGACAGTACATTTTCATGGTAGTAATGTAATGCTGTGCAGTCACACCGAACCCGTCTGCCCAGTAATGGGTAACACACATCACGACATGAGGCTCGTGTCACGTCCACCTTTGACAGCAAATATCTCTTACAATATAAACAAATATAAACATGGAGCTCGATCAGCAACGACAAAATAACAGACACTTCTATTGCAGGTGATGAACAACTGATCCTTCTGTTCTTTCTCTATCGTGATCATTAAGACCTTTGGGGGGAAAAAAGGCCAAATAAATGACAAAAGTGATTTAGAGATTGTCACTTTTCTTGTAACATATTTCAACTTCCAAATTGGGACGACTCCCATTACAAAGATTTCACGTTGTACCATGCTTCAATCCATTCAGCACAACTGGTCTGAAAAAAAAAAACATATTGCAATTTCTCCCACTCACTCATCCACACAGCTGCAGCGGTGAAAAGCTGCCGTTCATGTCAAGCATGTCTTGAATTTATATTGTTTCAGGTCAGGAAATCATTTCACTGTACACTGTTCATGCACAAACCTTCCATTGATGCACTAATGACTAATGAGCTTACTAAAATTTGGCAGAGCAACAGTCGATCAGGTACAACAACACACCTCACGTTGATCCCTCGAGACCTGCCGCCAAATGCATGCACATACACTCCTGCACACACACACACACACAAAGTGAGAAAAGAGCTTACTGTGAGTATAAAAACGAGAGTGGACTGTTTCAACAGGTGCTTCAAAAAGTCACAAGAACATATCAAAGACTGAGGCAAAAAGCTGCCTTTTTACAAGTACCAGCAACCGGTGACGTCGCTCCTGTCTCTACTGCCACACATTATAGAAAGATTCATACAGCTATGTTACAGTACAGTAAGAGGGCTTTCAAGGTTTACAGGGCCTGTGAGTTCACAAATATATTAATGCTTTGTTTTAATTATGCATTTTTAAATTTGGTATTCTCAGCAAATTGTAGTGAATATTTAATTTAAGAAAAAAAAAAAAAAAATCATACAGTAGTTAAAACATGCCGATACGCCCGCTTTACATAAAACCCTGTACAAGTCATTCATACATTAACAGTCCATCAAAATAATGATTTAGAAAAATGCCAAATCAGTCAGGGCTTTAATAACTGGTGGACTATGAATTACAGTGCTTACAAAAACATCTTGTGGCAGATTCTTTATAATCCCCCCCTCGAGCAAAACAATATCCAGATGTGTCCTGGGATCCAGTGACTCCAGCGGGTATAAATCAGTCCGAGTACTGGAGATCTAAGTCTACTGTGCTGTCTGTCACCACTAACCTCACTCTCTTGGGTTTTGTGGCGCCCATAGAGTGAGTCGTCGTGACAGGTTCATAGTGTGGCGGGCCTTGGTGTTCCCCGGGCTGGCACTGTTGCTGCATGTCCTTCCTGCAGTGCTCGTCCTGACCTTTGAGCCCTGAAAACCCACCCAAGGAAAAAGACGGTGGGTTGGACAGCTGTGGTCCACAGGGCTCGAGAACCAGCCGCCCTTGGGTGCCTGAAGGTTCCATCAGGCAGTGGTAGGTGTAGTTTGTCGAGCCTAATCCTGGGTATCCGTCAACTCCGTCCCTGAGACCCAGGGTCAATGAATGATCTCCAGTGAAGTTTAGTACGTAAGGAGGACCTTGACAGCCATAAGGGAAAGAGGCTGAGGTGGTTGAGGACTGACTCTTGTTTGCTGGTGCTGGCGTACCAGGCGGCGTACTGTGGATCACTTGGGGGCTGTTGTGCTGAGACATGGGCGAAAGAGACGAGCCAAAGCTAAAATCAAAAGGGTCCTGCTGGGTGTAACATGGCTGGTGCTTGTCTGAGATGGATGATTTGTCCTGTCTTAAATTCTTCTCGTGCGGTGATGAATAACTGTCAGACATTTTGCTCGGAGAGAAGAAGGTTCTTGGCAGCGACGAGAGGTTTTTGTATGTCATGTTGGTCTCAATGCCTTCATGTTTATCAGAGGAGAGCTTACTTTTGCTAAAAGACTGAGGGAAAGAGGAGTTGGGTTTGCTGAAATGAAGGTTGGACCTGCTGGGGATGTTGGTGGAACCAAGATGGCCGACATCCTTTCCAAACCCGTGAACAGAGATGTTGCCTTTATGATGACTGTCTGCATTAAGACCTAGTTTCTGCTTATCAATAGCACCTGACTTTGCACTGAGTGTTCTGGATGTGATGGTCGGGCTGCCAGCAGCCATGGTGTCTTTACAAGGTGCACTGTACAAGTTCTGAGTCTGGTTCCCCCCCTGAAACTTAAGCACCCTGTGAATAACTGAAGAGGTTTTCTCATGAAATTTGAATGGATTGTCGGGAGGATTGGGATTTTTCACAGTGAAGAGTTGAGGAGAAAGGAATTTGTTAGACATTTGAGATGACGGGACGGATTTAGTCAAGCAGCTCTGGGACACTCCTCTGACTATGTTTGGCTGACTACTTGCAAAAGGCTGGGATTTACTGGGAATGGTCATACGATGGAAGGGGCCCTGCATTCTCAGGTTAGACTGGGCCTTCGATTGACTGGTGCTTGCCTTGACGTTGAAGGAGGGTTGGGTTAAAGTAACAGGAGTTTGAGACGTAACAGAAGATGATGTTGAACCAAACAGCCGAGGCTTATTGACGACAGACAAGGGCTGAGTTTTGAAGTCTTCTCTGGACAGCCTCATTCCTGGATTTTTACTTAAAATCCGATCCTTGGCGGTGAAGTCAGAGTTGCCAAGAGAAAAACTGAAACTGGGGTTGGGTGGGTTTCTGTCTTTGGAGGTATCCTTGGTTTCACATTCCAGAGGAACTGAGTCACTTTTGGAAGAAATGAGACCTGGAAAAAACTGCAGATCCTCACTGGTGAAGTTATTCCCTGGACTGGGAGGGCCAAGGTACGGCGTTTCTGTGGTCCACGTATCAGACGGGCTGTGGGAGAGGGGGCTGCTGAAAGGATCTGTGGGCGGATCCAGTGAACACAGATCTGATGGGGAAGATGGAAGTATATTCTGCGGCTGATAATACCCCTCAAAGTTGAGACACTGAAAGTCCAGAATATCGTCACAGCAGTTTGTGAAGCTGGGCTCGCCGGAAAGCATGTTATCTGCAGTTGTGAATGGAGGAGACTGGGACGGGGGCTGGATGACAGAATTAGCATTGGAACAGGCTGTTGGCTTTTCCAAAGTCTGAGATGAACACAAGCCCTCAGAGAGCCGAGAGAGACTGTTGTCAATTTGTTGGAGAGTGTGACTAAGACAAGTGGTGGGTGTTTCCAGAGGCCCACACTTGCGCGTTCTCTCCATTTTGTGCCTCTGTTTCCTTCCTCCGCTGTTCATCTCTGGCCTTTCAGTGACTGTATCTGCAGTCAAGGATGTAACTTCGTTTTTATTGTCATTAAGAGGCGAAGACAGAGACAGTGGTGACAGAGATAAGGAAAATGGCGGCGGTTCTGTTTTGAGAAGGGATGAGTTGCTGCTCAGTCTCTGCAACGATGGGAACTCCTCTTTGAACTTGCTAAAATCAAGACATCCTTTCTTTTGTTTCCCTAAAATGTGACCCTTCATCTCTCTCTTAAAATTGGGCTCTACTTTCAGTTCAGCGTGTCTGAGCTCCTCTTTGCTGTCCACCTCCCAAATATCCTCCGTCTTCCTGCGCAGTTTAATTACTGGTAACGGAAGACCATTTGAATCAAATTCAGGCTGCAGTTTCTGCTGTGACCCACTTTCAAACAAGCAGCAATTCTTTACAAAACGATCTTCAATTTTTGTTTCGTGCCCTACAGCCGACAACACATCACTGTCATTTTTACGACACTCGATTTTTTCTGGCAGCGGCTTGACTCCATCTAGAAGTTCCCCATCAAGCTTCTCTTTAATTTCTACTTTGTCACTGAGTGTTTCACTGGGTCCACGGACATTTTCCAAGGCTTTGTCTGATTTTTTGTCTGAGACATTTGTGGATTGCTTTTCACGCCTCTCACCTCTTTTCTTTAAACGGTGCAATCTGCTCTTTGACTTCTTACTAGCCTGCACGTGAGCCTGAGCCGCCTCCATCTCCATGTTTAAAACTGACACAGAATCCATGATGGCTTTAAATGGATCGCATGTCACCAGCTCGTCTCCTTTTTCTATCTTTAATGCCATGTTTTCAAATCCCGCTCTGTGCATCTCCCATACCCTCCCTCTCTTCCTCTTAAAACAAATCTTAAAATTGAGGCCTGGCTTTGTCTCCTCCAAACCACTTTGCTGGATTAACGTTTCCAACTTATCTTCCTTTAGAAATTGATTTGGATTTTTACCACAATGCTCTTGGATTTTAGCAGGATCCTCAGCTTGTTTGTCCTCTGCAAGCTTATCACTCTCCAGCGTCCCAGTCTTGTCAATGTCGTCCTCACCTTGACTCTCTACTTTACATTTTCGAACTCTCTTCAATAAATGGCTTCGCTGAACTTCATTAGCTCGGGAGCGAAGCACTCGGTTAAAGGTCGTGATCCTTTTCGGGGCTAACCTCTGGATTTCTGTTCTTCTCAGTCTGCCTTTACTGTCTCTTTTCACTTTGCTACTCTCCTCTGAACACGTGGTGAGGCCCTGCCTCAGCTCTGCAGCTAAATTTACCTCAGCGGTTTCTTTAGAAGCTTGATCTGAAGTAGAATTCAAACCACGTTCAGAGTCTATTTCCACAGAACTGCGAAATGTACGTTTCTTCAGAGGTATGTTGGACTGGATGTGTGCCTGTGGATTGGTGTCTGGATGCATATTAGTCGTGGCTTTTGCTGAAATTAGTGACTTGTGAGGTAGTGGGTTGAGGCAGGTAGCCGGCGGGTTATTATGCCTCTCTGGTGACGGATGCCTCAAAGTATCCTCGCTCAACTCCGTCTTCACTGTAGCTGGAACATCTTTGCTCAAGTGTCCCTTGGTGCTTTGCTTAACTTCTGCTTTTGTTTTCACTGCTCTAGGCCTCATCTGTCGTCGTCTCATAATCCTCCCCTGCACTGCACAATGGTACCTGCCTCCATTTATTTCAGTCTTTTCTTCTTCTTCCTCAGCATTTTGCATCTCTTTAGAGACCAAAGTAGAAAACCCTCTGCCTACAATATCTCCACATAACCTTTTATCTATTAAGGGTTTGTCCTTTCGTAAAATATCAGATAAGAGAACCTTTGCCTGCTTTATGACGATATCTTCTACATGCTGACTTGCTGACAGTGTATTCACGCTCCTTGTCCTTAGTTCTGATAATCTAACAACTTCCTCCTCACATGTGTCCTTGCTTTTATTTCTAACACACTGCATGATATTCCGCCGTCTCGGCCTTTCACTGGGAACCATTTTACATTCGGACTCTTTCACTTCTTTCAGTGCTCTGTTACTTTTACATTCCATAACTGTAGGTGCAGCATTTTTCTTTTCCTTCTGCCCTTCAATTTTGTCTTTTACAATGTCCTGTTCTACATCGTCTTTTTCTTCTGACACCGTCTGTATTTCAATAACCTTGTCATTCCCTCCTTTCTCGTCGTGGGATAATTCACCTACAGATTCACTTGCGTGTCGCTTCCTTACATTTACTTTATCGATGGCCTTAAAAAACATTTCCCTCACCCCTCTGTTACCTTCAGCTTTGCTGATCTCTGTACTTCCTCCCTGCCTCTGCTGAGCTCTGGACACTCTTTTTTCTGACTGTCCCGTCACAGCCGCCGGTCTAGGACTGCACCTTCTTCTTAACACCACACCTTCTTTCCTGTCGTCAGAGATCTTTTCTGCTTCTACACTTTGTGGCACTGATAACCTTGTTAGGTTGACTCTAAGGTATTGCTTCAGTGATATTAATGGATTGTCCCCAGCTTTCTTCGATCTATCTGTGACAGTCTGACAAACCTCTAACAGGGATGAAGCTCTGGTGGGTCTGCGCTCCGTTGGCTCAGCAGCTGGATTTTGAGCTGTGTCAATGATGCAGGATTCAATGCTACTGCACTTGTTGCTTTGACTCTCTGTGATTGCTTTTTCACTCTTCTCATGTTGTATTGCATTGCAGGTTTTGTCCATTTCAACAGGGTGACAAACTGTTTCAGCGTTGTTGGCGGCGTCACTGGACCCGGTCTGATGTGTGAGCGCGGTGGGAGCCATGCTTCGTGCTCTCAAAGAGGTCCTCGTGTGAACCGCCCGCCTTTCCACCACTTTAACAGACTTCCCATTAAGGCCTGTGCTACTTACTGCAGGTCTGCTTTTCTGATGAACAGACGTGGAGGAATTCAGAGTGAAAGGCTCCAGGTTTACTTCGCAGTTGTTATTTTCTTCAGTCGAATTCAGTCCACTCAGCCTGTTTGGCTTCACTTCCTCCAGTTGTTGAAGCAAGGCCCTTTCTTTACTTTTTGGATCCTTACAATTGAGTAAGAAATCCAGCGAGTGGTGCCGTACTCTGATTCTAAGGTCCCTCAGAGTAACTTGGGACAAAAGTGGAACTGTCCGACACTGTTTGACTGTGGAGGAGTTCAACGGGTGCTTTCCTGATCGTCTGTGCTTCTCTCGTCTCCACTTCTTTGTTTGACTAAATTTTCTGTTCTTCAAGGCATTTCTCCTCATCTGCTGGGTAAAGGAATTCCTTGAGGGGATGGCTATGAAGAAAAGACAACAACAAAGAAGCAGTTGAACTTGAAGCTGCTGTATATAAAAGCACCTTTTCTGCTAATAGCTATGTGTACTCAGCATAAGCAGAGCATGAAATTCATTCTTATCAAAAGATGAAAACACTAAGATGCTACTGTAATCAATCATCAAAAAAAACTATAATACACTAATAACTTATTTTAAAAAATGCATCAACGTGATTCAAGTGACCAATTCATTAAACTGCTTTCATTAAGTTCTATTCAGCAATTTACTGCCTGTGGTGGTAAAAAAAAAGCATGTGATGCTCAGAGAGGTGTGGTGCACAACCGCGACACTGACTGTGCAATACTTCCAGCCAGTTTTAGCGAGTTTTCTCTTCACCAGGAAGCAACAAATCATGTCTGTTGGTCCAAAACACATCACAGCCACAGAAGGAGATATTACAAATGGTATTATTCTAATATCTGCACTTATTATTTGAAACCTGCATTTGTCAAATAGACAACTGCAGTGAAATATATGTAAGTAAAAAAAACAAAACAGAGACTTTCAATTCTAAATCCACATACAACCTAAAATGGTCAAACAACTCCTTGCAGGGTTTGGGACAAAGGGAACGCTGCTTCCTCATCTGAGAACAAAACATCCAGCAACCTGAGGAACAGCTCTCATGCTCCCTGCCAGCCCTGCTATAACCTGCTGCACGGTAAATCCTTTGTTTTGCTCTGCTTACACACACACACACCTGCTACTTATGGTGTTTTAGTTAGTGCTTTTTTAATAAAAACAGAAGTGCTTCAAAATCATTTACCAATAAATTAAGCTACTTCTGTGAACATGTTTGCAGATTCCATGTTGTAATGAATCCTTACGTCATGAAGAAGCAACACAATCTACTTCCTGAAACAGGCTCAAATGTACCTGCAGATCCCATTTCAAACATGTACTTGAACAGGCTCTGAGGCACAAAGATTACAGAGCTATTCAACACTCCCACTTGTTTCCAAAGAGTCAGACAAATTGTTCATTAACAGGGAACTGCATTAGACTTATTAGACTGCATTAGCTTGATTTCGTTTCAAGTATAACACAGTAGAGAGACGTCTGGCAAAAAGATTTTTTTTGTACTAACAATTCTTAAATCATATTTAATATGCTTAGATATGCAAACAGGTTGGATTTAGCAATTCTGAGATCGTCAAGCTCTGTGTTGTGGCTCTCATAACTTTAGGGTTAGGGTTTTTTTTCATCTGAATTTTGATATACAGTAGTTTTTAAAACCAGAATTCCAGCAAGTTCTGTACAAATGCAGAGCTGAGTGGACCTTAATGACGGACCAGCATTGGTTGTCCTTAAGGCTTTCAATTTGATGGTGCATTTAACAATCAATGGCGTGATGAATAGACTGTCGAGCACTTAGTATTACGAGCTGTTATTCTTGACATTACTGCTGTATAATTGCATTGTACAGCTAATATTCCTGTTAGTTGGTTTTTGAGTCAGTTCTGTGGAGCTGAGAGATTTCAGGAAGCCAGCAATGCAGATCTTCTGCCTCAATTAGCCGACTGTCAGTATTTATTTTATGATTTTCATTTCAACAGTACTTACAAATTTTGTCATTGCTGTTTTAGTAATTGCTTTTTACTTTTTATGATTATCAATAATTGAGAAAGAAAATACTAATAGTTACCTTTAAAGATACCTGAGTGTATTCCTTGTATTATCGGCCTTGCAGGAAAGTGACCCTTCTCTCTGTGATGACGGAGATATCGCTCTCTCAGTCGGTACTTTTGGCCCACAGGGTCCTTTGTTTCTTCACATTCAGGCTGCTTCCCTCTGTGTTTGAAGTGACCCTCTCCGTTCCTAAAAGACAGTTAAAATTACAAAATGAAATTAAAGTTGAAACGTCTACCAGGTTTTTAAACAGCTGATAAACATAATCTTCAGTTTTAAGAAAAGTAAGAGTCGATAGTAAAGACAATGAGGGACACACCTCTCACAGGTGCAGCATTCACACATTTCATTGCCTTCCCCAAAAAAGCTGGCACCATAGTAACACGTGATCTCCTCCCCAGGTGAAATGGGTCGAATCACTTCAACACAAGCAATATTCTTCTCACCAGGGACGAACTGGGCGGGTGAAAAAGGAAAAGGGAAAAAAACAGCAAAAGACAAAGACAAAGGTTGGTTGGCCCATGGGAGACATTACACAGAGCAGGAAAGAGTAAATCAGTATAATCCTACATCTAAAATACAAATTTCAACATGCAAAATTTCATGATATAAACCTTACTAGATCATGCAAATAAAATGTAAGCCGTGTCAGAGTAATACATTATTTGAATTCATCAAATCTCTTCAGTGCATGTGATAAATAAATATTGCTGATTACCTTGCAGTTTGGTTTGCAGTCTTCAATCCAGAAGGACAAACAAAAATAGAAAAACACGAGAGATAAAAGATTTCAAGTTATTAATTCAATCACAGCAATAAACAAAAGACATTTTGTTGATCAGCCGGCTTCTGCTGAATTCATTTTGCAAAGGCTCAAAGGCTAAGCTGATTAACTCTCAAACACTATTAGGAGATCTTGTCAGAAACTGCCCTCTGAGTGGACGCAAGAATTAACGAAAATTTCACTGGACCTTTTGTACACAGCACAATTCAGTTCATATCGTGGGCTGACACGTAATCTGTGAAGAGCAAGCAGCTTGTGCTTATCTGTTGTAAAGACTTCTACAATTGACAAAATGTTTATGTAATGAAATTAGAACTTATAAGACATACGACACAGAGAGTATAAATAACGATTATTTTCACTGCTGATTAATCTGATGATTTTCTTTTCAAGCTTAATTAAATAACTGTTTGTGAAAATGACTTAAATGTCTTGTTTAGTTCAGCCAAAAGTCCAAAACCAGCAGTACCCCTCAGCACTACTTGAATTAGGGGAAATTTTCTTCTGTGGTGCAAAATGGAGCAGGAACAGCCACATAATCCAACAACAACAAATTCATCTTTCCAAAAGTCATTTTTCAACATACTAATTTATATACAATAAAGAATTTGCATATACAGCTGGAAAACTACAAGTCTCTGTCAGTATGGATGTCTCCTTAGGAAACAAATGACTAAGATTTAATTGTTCAGTGACAGCAGCTTAAGGTCTTGTCTTTTGAATGTTGGTATTTGGATTACCATTTGTTGACATATGGCTCACAGACTGTGCCTTTAAAGATTTACTCCTGGCAGGTGAAAATGTCCTGCTGTTAAAACTCACAGGCGGGTTCTCCTATCAGCTATGAAAATTCAGAATTGGTGCATTTATGTGCGTATGTGCGCATGCACTTGGAAAGAATGAGTCATGAATGCAAACAAACTCACCGTGGTTAATGAAAGCTGCAGGGCCGAGCCAGAGCTGAGCGCAGCGTTTGCGTGTGGAATACATCACACTGAAGTCGTTGACTCCTGCCCTCAGCACAGCGCTGTCAGCGGGGCTCAGCTCTGCTATGCAGCCCAGCAGGACCTCCACCCGCTCTCCTGCAAACCTGCAGAACAACAATTCAAACATCACATAGAGTATCTACAATAAAAAAAATAAATACATTTTCAAAAACACAGTCCGGGACATGCAGCACTTACAGTTCAGCTGCATGCTGCCAAGACAAAATACAAAGTGAAAGTGTGAGGGATTACCAGTGCCTCGTCGAGGTTATCTTTGCTCCGTTGGTCTCTGAAGAGTATCTGTCACAGGACTCTATCTTGACACCGCTATCCAACAGGAAGGCATTGAGGTAGCGATACACCTGCAGACAACATGGGTGGTTTAGGTTGTGTTTGCATGTTCAAGTGACAAATTCAGGAATCAATGGTAGCTTTCTATGAATCTAATACAGATATTAAAGGAGACTTCTAAGCACAACGGTCATTATACTATAGTGACTTCAGTTAAGACATCAGCGTACATGTTGCCTCAGCAGCTCCTGACGATGGCTTCCCAAAGCATTGAAGTAGTCACCAGCCAGTTCGCCCACTGTCAGTGCCTCGAACGTAGCGCTGAAGTCGTGCGTTCGCTGAAAGCGCAACAGGGTCTCTTTGAGATTACCCCAACGCCGGATCTCTGGTGGGGGGCTACAGCAGAAAGGCAGATAATGGAATATGAGAAGAGCAGAAACAGTCACAAAGCAAAGTCTAAACACAGTCTGTGCTCATCTAAGGTGGGTCTAAATAAAATGCCATTTGTAGTCTGGAACTTTAGATATAGATTTCAGGAGACTTCACCATTTATGCTTTAAATCATCAAAATGTGATGATGTGCTCAGAGAGCATGAGATCACAAAAACACCAAAATCAGTTAAAAACTTCATTGTATGTTGAATAATCTAATTTGACAGAAACTTGACTCAACATTCATACAGCATCTAATAAATGTATGAATAAAAACATCGTAGAAAAATGACTAATAATCCAACTTGCTATTATCAATTTTATCATCAAATAGTAGATTCTTCTCTCCACAGAGATTCAAGCTGCATCAGACCTGCAGTTGGCTGCAGTCACATTATACTGGGAGCAGAAAGCATCAAACGCAGCATGATCAACACATGTTACCGTACTATTACAGTGTATTCTAATTGTTGTGTTGAGCTAGGAAATAGTTTCTGATACGCCTACTTTAATTGTAAACTGAGATGACAGCGCACAGAACTGTGTTGAAGGCTGGATGTTGATCTTGAAGTGTGTGTTTATCAGAGACCTTAAGGACAGGTCTGGGTGTCATGACATGCTCATAAGTGTCTCAGCAAACAAAGATGCAAAACAGAAAACACAACTGGACTCATGTGGAAACCCAGAAGCCCTAATCAATAACAAGTGTTTACATACTGACGTGACTCAGTGTTAATTAGGCTGCAGGACTGTGATAAAGCTTCTGAGTAAAAGAATACCTGATGTTCATCTTGTGGGTGCTGAAGCCCAGCAGGGGGTCCAGCACCAAACCGGTGGCCAGGTCATCGGTCTCACACAGCTCCTTCACACTCATTCTAGTGCATCCGTCCATCGCCTCCCACCATCAGCATGCTGCAAGCACAGAGTCAGAATAAGGCTGTGACAACAACAAACCACAGTCACCATGAGCTGTGCATTCCAGCTGATCCAGTCTGCAAATGACAGAACATTAACATAACATTAGTTAGTTGATGACTTGTTTAAGTTGAGCCACAACCCAGACCTGCAGCCATGTCTTTATCTGCATTCTGGATCCGATGCTCACAACAACCATTAACTGATAAGTGTAAGTTAGGAATGTGGCTGGCTTCACATTAGCTTCCATAGCCTAGCATGTCAGCCTGTGGGAAAATACTGTCCGTTATCAGCTGAGGAGGGAGGAAGCTAACATCATGTAGCACAGGCGGCCTGCGGCTAACGTGACTGCATCGCATCGTTAATGAAATGAAGCTAGTGGGAGCGGACATGTGCAGCAGGATGCTCACACACTGATGCATTCTGTCACTGAGGTTCTCACAAACCTACCTGGGAGTCTTTTGTTGTCAACGAAAGTATCGTCAGGTAGACAGTTTATCGCAAGCTGCTCGCTTGCTCCGGCTCCCGTTCGCCTTCCAGGGAAAGTTAGCCTAGCAACATAACCAGCTAGCTTTCGCCGTCTTGCTGTGCAGCCCGGCCGTTTACGAAAATGGAGTCTCCTCGTCACTTCTGGAATTTGTTGGACCGCTGAAGGCTGCAAATCCCAGGCTGAACTCTGAAAGCAGCAATGCACCACACACGACAACACGTTAGCTTGGAAATGTTTATGTTATGATAGCTAGCTAACTAGCTTTGCACAACGCTCATCTAGTAGCAATTAGCAAAAGTTGATGGGCAACGTCCAGTGCAACCGAACTCTGGTTGGCCACGCCCACGCGACGCGCTATTCGCTGAGGCCAAGGTCAATTTTACAAATCAAACCCAGCGCAGGTTTTTGGAGCTCTGTGATTGGTTTGATTATTTTTATGGGTGGGGTCACGCTTGTAGCTCTTCTGTGTTGATGTTAGAAAGCGTCTCACACAATCAGCTGTGCAGAATATCCTCATGAGACCTGCAGCTCATATTTGTCCTCTGCGGGAGACATGATACTGAGGCCTTTATTTTATTGCATGCATGCAGTCTTTTCAGTCCTGACGTGCTGTAAAAACCACATCCTGGGTTTTATAGTGATGTAATAAACGGGGGTGTGGCCAGCAAAACATCTTCTGCCTCCAAAATGGCAGGAATTGCAGCATAAACATGTTTTATGGTTTATGGGGGATAAGTCATCAAATGTATAAAGATATTGATGTATAAGAGTTTTTTTTAATTTATGAGAGTCTGGATTATATTGAAATTTTATAAGTGTATTTTAATTTTGTTAATTAATTATGTACAGTCGAACTTGCCTCTCATTTTTCATTTTGACTTCAGCAATGAGAGAGGCAGAATAGATTCTGATCTGTGTGGCTGCATGATCATCTCATATCTAATGTCAATGTCAAGAAGTGGACTGTCCACACCATCCAGCCTTTCTTGGATCTGGACGCTACAAACAGGTGGATCCAGTCCAGGTCAGACCACCAGGCCTGAGATTGACCTGATGTCCACTACAGGGACATGTTTTCAGAAAGAACTTTTAATCTTTTGTAATATATTTCTTCCATCCCAATTGCTTGAATTTTTTAATCAAAATCAAAACATTAAAACCTTTTCATACCATAACTTGCCTGCTACCATATAATAACCACACATATTTAGCAAACACATTTGCACTGTAAATTAGATTTCTGAGGATGAGCTTATTGAGAACAGTTATTATTTGTTTTGGAGAGATAATTTAATTTCGTATGGACCATTTATTCCAAATTACAGACTGTAATTAAGGATAAAGAAATGAGCTTTTATAATAAGCCAGATTTAATGAGGAATGCACAATGCAGAGCTGAAATCACAGTAAGTTAAAGGGATTGTCTTTGGGGTTTTTTGTCCTAGAAATGTGAATAACACTCATAAATGGAGGTGTTTGAGTCAGAAATGGAAAGTCATCATTTTATTTGTTTCTCAGCTCACCATGGTTCAAAGTACAAGCCAGTTTTACTGCCGAGTTTGCAGAGTCATGCAAATCTTTACAACACCAAAAACATGAAGAAGAGATTGAGTTGTTTTCTTGAGTTAGTACTTTTATTAAATGACCTGTCAATCAATTTAAAAGTGACAAAATCTTGCAGTCTTCAGGTCTGAGGTTTGGGGTTTGTGTACATTTGGGTCACCGGGTGCACCATTAAAGGTTCAAAGGGAACTTTCAACCACCACATTATCTTCCACAATGTACATATCTTTGACACCTGATGTACACCTTCCTATCACTATATGACCAGTTTACCTTTGGAATTCATTGTGTCAAAGTCCAGGTTGATAATATAGATCCTGACCCCCTTTTGAATATAGACAGAAAAATTGTTCAGAAAAAAAGTTTCATCAGTCAGTTGTATGTATTTACCTAAGAGACATTGTTTTACCACTTTGAAGCATATAAACCATTACAGGAACTGTTCTTTTAGACTATGCTGTCTTTCTGCAAATCTATTTATAACATGTACAAACTAATACATCCACATTCATTCATTTAACAATGAAACTGTTGTGTAACAAATAGCTCAACCCTCAATGGGAATTTTACCCAGAGCTGCCAAGAAATGAGAAAGGGATTTTGCCAATATCTTATCTTGAGTGTTGAAACGTCTTGGAAATCAAACCGGAATGCGACTGAAAGACAATCCAAGATAGTGCTACTGCATATTTTAAGGCATCAAAGTATTCAAGCCCCGACGGACAAAAAAATCTCCCAGGACCTGAAGTCAAAAGCAAACATGTCAAACTCTGTCCCCACAAACACTCTGCAGGTGTCTGAATTCATCCATCACAGACTGATTGATTGAGTGATTGTCAGATTGTCCAGGCTTTGTATTTATATAACCTGGTCACACCACCCAAGCTTCTGTACAGCTTTTTCTTTTTTTTCTTTTTTTTGAGATTTGATGTCGCTGTCTGATGAAGACTCTGATTCATGAATCAACAGGATGATTTATAAGCTGACAGGTGGTGACTTCACTTTAGAGGACGTCAGGCTGCATCGTCATAAATCTGCAGGACCATCACAGGCAACGCTCGGCCACCGGGGGTGAATGTTGCAGGTACAGCCAGTTTCCTTCCATCAGGATTTTTATCAGTGCTGTTTGATGTTTCCTATGCATTTGTTGCTACTAGTGACTTTCTTTCAGTATACATATTAACTCAGAAAGAGTTTACTTTTTTGTTCTATTTCCATTTTTAATTTCTGAACTGATCCAATTTCGAGAAACAATTTGACATGTTTTAACGCAGTTTTATTGGCTCATTGCCTCTGAAATGTTCTGACTGTACTTGCAGCATGCTTCACATTTTTCCCCCCCGTCAACGCAGAAAACCAGAGAAGATAAGAAAAAGGGAAACGACAACTCGAGCCCCATTTTTAAAACAGAAGAGGAAGGAAGAGGCTGAAGGCAGAGATGGAGAAAGACTGTGTTGTCTGTTCTTCTGTTTTGAACATGGCCAATTAACAGACTTGATTTGCTAAAGTGTATATGTGCTGTCTGATCCAGGTGACATCATAAATGAGAATACACACACAGGGAGACAGAGGCCACCCATGCTACTGACTCATGCTGAAATGTTTGATAGACAGAAGAAGCAGCCTACGCAAAAGAAAAGGAGAGAAAAAATCCGCCTGGAGGCAGGAAAGACTTGTAAATCTTACAGTACTACACTCCCTGTGCCGTTGTATGAGTCTTTTCCAGCAGCTTTCACTTTCCAAGTCGAAGTGAAATGTTAGTATTTCTCACACCGTAGTCAGAAACATTTGGAAAGAAAACCAGACACAAATATACAAATTCTATGTTTTATTTCTACCTTGTAACAGAGACAATTCGTGATCGATCTGAAAACAAATGAAATACAATAAAAAATACAGTTAATTTTCGTGGTTTCTTTTTCTTAATTGTAATAACCTAACAATTTCATATCTACCCAGCGACAGTGCATGGTGCAAAACATCCCTGATTGATTAAAAAATCCTACACTAATAAGCTTGCAGTATCTAGCATTTAATGTCAGTAAAAACAATATGAACAAAAAAGTAATTAAGGACTGGATTCTTAGAGTTAATTACAACAGTAAATATAGAGTTAAACGATTAAAAAAATGTTCTAAGCAGAGGTTTGTACAGCTATGAAAATGGGAATGGAGCGGCCTTTATTGGACCATTTATTCAGAAGACAGAGATCTACGAGTTCCATAATGTTTCAGCACTATATTAATTCTTACAGGAGCCACTTAATTGTTTTGCATTATTGAAGACACAGTCTCTCCATTGGAGAAGATCTCCACAACATCATAGCTCACAAGCCTTGTATTAACTTTATATTATCCTATTAGACTTTAATATCATAGATTTTTGTACATTTTCAGATCTCTTTCTACATCATATCAACTTTATCAAATCAAAAGAAATGACCCTCAAAGCACCAGATCTCTCTGAGCATCGCTCCCCTGTGGGCTCACCAGCATGTCAAGGTCAGGCTCATTTCAATCTCACCACCTTAAAACAAACAGAAAGTCATCTGACTTGTGAAGATCCTGCAATAATGGTGATTATAGATGTGTTTTTTTTTCTTAGTATATGAATATAAATATGATTTCCTCATACCATTTATTTTAATTTAAATTTCACTTCCTGAGTTGATCTTACTGGATGTGAATTGAACATGAGCACACAGTATTTTTTTTCACCTGCCCTTTCCAGCACAACAGCCGATGCAGTTATGAGAATGCGAATTGTTAGAAAGCCAAGCAGGATTCTCAATAAAGCTCACTCACATTGATTTCATTTTTTAAAAAACATTGATTTTTCTGAGGTACTGAGTTGAAAACCTCTTGCTGAGAAAGTGAGGGAGAAAGGCGGGGCAGGATGACGGCTGAATTCCAGCTTCCCCACCCTCTGCTTTAAGTATGTGCTTATGCACTACTCTCAACTTGGACCAATATTTACTGTGTTTGCAATCTGGAGAGCTGCGGTCACATGTGTTCATACTTGGACAGAGGGCTGAAGGATGAGGACAGACAGCAGACGAATAAAACCAGACACACCAGTTATGTAATGGGGGAAAAGAGTGTGTTTGGATCATTAGAAATGGGCAGTGAGATACCCTGAAACACTGTAGAAAGACATTTTTCACCAGTTGCAACAGCCTGTGCTGCTTCACTGGGGACACCCTGTTTGCCAGCTGAACTTAACACACAGTAGAAGGAATGCAAAATGGTCCATTTGTGACTTTAAGTGATAACAGCAATAGTTCCTATTTTTTCAAAAAGGCCTGTATAAACAAGCAAAAGGTGCCTTTGAATTGAAATTTGGTAATGGTGATTCTGTGGTTCGAGGGTTCACAGTTGTCACAGGAGCCACTTTGATCATTTTTAATACTGTGCGTGAAAATTCCGTCTATGGCTCTTTTTTTTTTTTTTTTACTTATTTCAACAGCAAGCTGATGAAAGAAAAGTCAAACCTACTTACAGCAACTGAGAACGACTGCTGTCACAAGCAACGCAAGCATTTCCACATTCTTGCTTATATAATTTACATAGTACAATCTAAGAAACATACAAAATTATGTACTAATTTCTATACATGTGGGAATTACCTGATATTGCAACAAAAACTTGAAGCTAGAGTCATTGGGAATTTGCTGTACATGATTATCTTGAGTCTATTATGTTTGTCTTACAGTAAAATGATTTTGTGCTCAGATTCTCCATCAGGTTTAAAGGACTGTCTGCTACTGTGCCATAAATTCATCTGAGTTCTAACACTGCTGTTCTCATTTGCCCTGTTTTAGCCTGCATGTAACGCTCGTTTGGTGTGGGTTCAGATTAAAATAAACCCACTCTGTTTTTATGATGGACTCAACTGAAGAAGACTTGACCAGAGCACTTTGAGCCGGTGAGGTCAGAGCAATGATTCACCGTCTCATCTCCTTTAGATTACAGCAAAATATGAAAAACCTTTAAGTCACTTTCTCCTCAGTCTGCGTCTTGAGTATGCGGCATTAAAGTTCAATACAGATTAAAATGTCAGATAAACGGTGGTATCTACTCGTGGAACATATCAACTGCACATGGTATTGCATTATGTGTGAGGATTAATTATTCCTGTTCCTAACTTCATTAACAGCTTGTATTTCATAATCATCCAACACTCATTAGAAAAAGAATAAACATTTTGCACATTTTGCATTGAAGAGGTCTCTAATCAAAAATCTATTTTTGTGATAAAAACAGGCAACATTTGGTTCAGAGACCAGCTTTGATCTGTCCTCTCCTGCAGTCCATGAATTTCCACTAGACAATCTTTGGCTAAATCACACTGAAGCGAATGTGAAATGCCCTGTTGTTTTAACGAAGTGAAAGGTTGGCCGAAATGACATTTTCGTGAGTCTCATTCATAAGACAAGCTGCTGTGTTGTCAGTTCAAAAGGTGCCACACTCAAAGAGCAGCCACTATGCAAACGCTGCTGACAAACATGACAAAGCAATGGCAAACACAAAGTGATCAGCATGATGGCATAATTCAAATAAATGGTTATTTTTATTCAACTTTCAGTGAACTATTAACAAAAACAAGAAAAAGAAAAAAATGAAACCATGTCAGTTTCATGTAACTAAAAAAAAAGAAAAAGAATAAAAGAAGCAAAACTATTTCACATCCATGACCGCGTTCTCAAATCATTGGTTTTTTTTTTGAAAGGGAAGAGAAAAAAATGTTATCACGTCATTGTGAATCCATTTCATTCAAGGATTCACCTGCACATATATCCACCTGTGCACTCAGTGTGTGTGGTATGTGCCGTTATCGTTTGACCGTGCAACTTGACCCCCCCACCCCACCCATTACACAGACATACACAGACCTCTGAAACAGGATGTACAAAAGCTTGTGTTTAGCATTAAACAGTGCAGGGCCTTAACATAAACAGCTAAGGCTCCTCTTCTCTCTCGCTCTTCCCCTCCTCCCCTGCACCCAGGTTTGAAATTACATCACAGATGGGCAAGAATCCATCTCTACAAAAAGACAGGAGAACAGAACAGAGGGTACAGAGGAAGAAAAAAGAAAACATACATACAGAATACAGCAATTCCTTCTGTATCATTCTCACTTTTTTTTCCTTTAACCACACACAAAAATAAAATGCACGCAAACAGCCAAACAAACAGTTAAAAATAATTAAATAATGATTGAACCCTGGACACTTGTCTGCTTTGTTGCCACTTGGTGACGAGGGAGAAACAAGTTTGGGAGGTAGAGGAAAAAAGAGTGTTGGGCCAACAGGGGGGGTGGCAGGTTGTGGGAGGGGGACCCAGCGGCTGTTATTTCTTGGCCTTGGCGGACTTGGCTGAATTTCGTGGTGGGGTGACCGGTCTCCCAGATCCCATTCCTCCCCCTCCGCCATAAGGATACAATTTCTTATCTGCTGGCTTCAGAATCTGGGAGAGACACAAAGAAATTCTCATTCAGTCTGACGTACACACAAACCTCTGTGATGACTGACAGAAGAAATACTGTCACAGACTCTCTATCTCTCTCACATACCTGGAAGGAGCACATGAGTGTCTCATCCACGCTCATCATGGCACCAGCGTTGTCAAACTCTCCACAGTAGTTGGGAGCCGAGAAAAGGGTGACGAGTTGCCTCTTTGCAAAAAACTCATAACCATCTTCCACCACCTCAGGACAGAAATAAGACAGTCAACACCACATACGATAAAACAGAAGCAAGAAAATGAACAGGTCAGTCAGTCACTCGCTTGATGCTACAGTTTTAGTCCACTTAGTTGAGTGGAGCAACACAGACTCAGATTTACAGCTTGTTAAACTTCCTAAACAGTTTGTTTGTTTAATTATAGTAAAATCACTCTAGAAAATTAAAAGAGAACAAATGCACGTTCCACAGCTTCAGTTAGCAGGGCCAGAAGGCCTCCTGGCTATACTTTACCTGGTGCGCCCTGCATATTAGGTCCATGTCGTGTTTGTGCAAAAATTTGGCCACCACATCTGCCCCGAATGTGAAGGAGACCCCACGGTCGTTTTCACCCCAGCCCAGCACATCTTTGTCTGGATCAGCCCACAGCAGGTCACACAACAAACCCTGGTCAGGCACGTCTGTGGGTCGCATTACTCTGCGGATCTGCTCCATAGACTGAAGATCAGGAGAGAGGCCTGGAGAGAGATCATACGCTCATCTGAGTATGGTTCTTATCTAATGTGTATCATCTAATCTAATAACAGTTTATATTAACAAGGTCTACCTCCATGACAGCAGAAGATTTTCTCATCGACAATGGCAGCCACAGGTAAACAGTTGAAGCAGTCTGTGAAGGTCTTCCACAGTTTAATGTTATATCGTCGCTTACCTACCAGCAAAACAGGAGAGACGAGAACTTAGTGCAACAGTCAAGACAACAGATTTGATGTTCTTCTTGATTAACTAAAGTACTCTGCACTTACACTCATCATAAAAGCCGTAGATTCGATTAATAGAGGCGCATTCATGGTTCCCACGCAGCAGGAAAAAGTTCTCTGGGTATTTGATCTTGTAGGCTAGAAGCAGGCAGATAGTCTCCAGCGACTGCTTCCCTCTGTCTACGTAGTCACCCAGGAACAGGTAGTTGCTTTCTGGGGGGAAGCCTCCATATTCAAACAGCCGGAGCAGATCATAGTACTGACCATGGACATCACCTGCAGGGGGCAGCAGAGGAATGCAATTTAGAATTCAGACTTTCACTGCTACTGGGTGTAGCTGCTTTTACATGCAGAGTCCACACTCTCCAGCTGATACAACTGGCAGTTACAGATGAGCAAGCTGCCCAGTACATCATGAACAAAACCTCGGCTATTGATCATCGTCTCTTGCATCACAGTCAGTCTACAGCAGGTTTGTGCCAAATGGCCGCCTATCAGTGACAGTAACTATGACTGCATGATATGAAAATACAAAAACAATTGCCCAACCCTAGTCTTAAAGTGCAACCTCTTTGACTTTATGATGACTCACAGCACTACATTAAAACTCACCACAGATTTTGAGGGGAGCCTCTAGCTCGAGCAGGATTGGCTGGCTCAGGAAGATTTCGCGGGACTTGAGGCAAAGGCCGCGGATCTCACTCTCTGTCAGCTGGACATTCTTCCCTGGCCGAGAGCCCTTGACTGAAAAAAGGGAAATAAAGGGACGGACATTTAATAGAAGATACAATGGCACCACAAAGACACACCTATGCTGTAAGAAAGACTGAATGAAGAAAGACTTAAGGCACAGGAATGGAACGTGATCCTTGGATTTTAGCCAGACCACCAGACTGGGAAGTTAACACCTCCCACCAGCCAAATGCTGGCAAATTCTGTTAGCAGTCCAGTCTAACAGCCACTTCATCAGGTAACCACATCATTTAGACATAATATCATACTCGAAATTTTGAAAATGACAAGTTACTAACACCAGATACACTTTTAGTGTTCATCAAACCTCAACACAACAAGATGAGCCTGTGCAGTGAGCACAGAGATGCAGCAGCTGAGAAAACCTGATCAGTGGAAACTAGCCTGACACTGTCAGCCTCAAAAGCACGTCTTTCTGCTTAGGTGGCAGCTCAAACCCGAGCTAGGAGAAAAACTTGAAACCCACTTCCCCCTTCTAGCTGATGAGGCTGCAGCACAGACTCTGCAAACACACAATTAGGACTCCCTCAGTACGCACTGTTAAGTAGCAAAGAATGGCTGTAATGACACTGTTTCAAGTCTCAGGTTGTAACATAAAATTAAATCAAACATAAACTGTATTTATCCTGTAATAATGGAGGTAACATTCTGTTCTTGTCATCCAGCTACTTTCACTGACGCTATCTGAAGAATCCAGCAGGTTTGTCAAGTCTCTCCTTGTCATGCTTTTTCACACTTACCACACACACTGAATGCAGCCAAACACTAATCATGATAAGGCCTTGAACAAGGAACCCAATTTATTTTCCTGACAGGTTTTTTTTTTTTGTCTTAAAATGACACATTACATTTATATGTGCTGTCATGGCACAAATGCTAGAAAAGGTAGGAGTGTGATGACAGGAACAGAAAAATGTTGGTCGTCTCACAGGCGTTCTCAAATGATTTATATGGAAGTAGCCTGAGTGCTCATAATTCCAAAGCACAGCTTGTGGACGTGATGCCATGCGGCTATATGTCAGCGGCTGTATGTGTACTGAGGCCTTATGCAAGACGGCCCCTGGTGGAGTTTGGAATCTGGTTTGTTTGTGTCACTGACAGAATCAATCACACCCCCATTCCTACATGTGCTGCTTGATGCCAAAGCAGATCCTAACACAAACTGTACAGACCAACTAATGAGGAGTCTCACCCTCCCCCCGACAAATTCTATCACCGCCGACTGAACAGGTAATGTACGTATAGCGTAGACAGAACTGCCTCCAACTGTCTAATTATTTTCAAGCTGGGTGTGAACCGAGTTATGTCCAGCATGTTTATGGGACTGATTAAACATTTGTTAGATACTAACCAGTTAACAAATAGACAAGTGCTTTAACCTTTAAATACCAAATGACCAAAGTGGCACAACATGGTTTACAACATAATGGCAGTAATTTGTACTTCCTACCACAGGCAAAACTAGAAGCAAGTTCACAGGACAAAGGACACAATCAAGTCAGAAATGATCGCAATTATTCATGGTGGTTCACCAGCCAATAAACAAGATATTCCAGTTGAACACTGATGGAAAACTACCACCATTTTCCAACTATTGAGCAATGACCTAAAACTGGTTTAAAATTTACCCTGCTGCAATTTGACCTCACCAAAGTTAAATAATGTTGATAATAAAATGACTTAACTAACACAACCAGAGCAACTTTCAAACAAACAAGGAATCAATCTCTGTGTACAAATGCGGTTTCATTACACTTTGTGGTAAAAATGCTTTTGTCTGTGATGACAACTGCGGCATCAATCACAGCGTGCATGAAAGAACCATTAGTGACTGATCAGACAGTTTTCCAGTGATTAGTAAAGCAGTTTCCATGTGGACACAGAGCTCTTGATTTCATGGCATCAATTTCAGCAGTGAACTAAACAACTTGTGGTATCTAAAAATCCTTGGATCATTGTTACTGTGAGAAAAATAGTTGTTGATAATTGTATGGAAACAATGGTTTTTGTCCAGAGAAGAGAGAGAAGAAACAAATTCAAAAAAGGAACCAAATAAATAATGAATGTATAAAAAACAAAGCCTTCAAGTAATGTAAGACACATGGCAAAAGTCACAAGGCTTTTCAATGCGAAAAACCTAAAACTGAATTGGCAACAGTGCTTTACACAAACATTTTTGCAGCCTCAGTCTTGGGGTGTGTTGAAGGTGTGTGTAGATTAGAGGTGTTGCCTCCAGATGCTGCCACCTTCATCAGGCAGAGCGTACAGATTGCCTCATTACCGTTATCATCCCAAATTTAAATTTAAATCGGATATGCCGCCAAATAGGTGTTTTTGCTTTTTCCTTTGACAACAACTCCTCTGCCATCATCTCACTCTCGTCACGCAATAAGTCAAATCTGACTCCTGCCATTCTGTGCCGACTCTGCTGCTGCTGTATGAAGCAGACACTTTCAGTTCATAATTGTAGCATCCATCCATAACAGACCATCTCTCACTACAATGAATCTAGTTGTAATAGTGCTTATAAGCACTTGGAGTTATTGGATGAGAGTAGAAATCAACAAGTGATGTGAAATAATAGCACAATCCTGAAGCGGCAAAGCAGGTATAAATACTGCAGTGCTGCATGTCACTTTAAACCTGGATTACAGAAGGCTGAGGCCTGACAGAGCTTACTCCAAAGTTAGACACAGGGCAACAGTGAGCCTACGATGAGGGGGACAGACAAAAGGCCTTCCACTACACCGATCAGAAAACAAAAGCCCGGAGCAGCACGACAGAAAAGCAGCGTCGGAGTGCGGGAATCACTCGTCGGTTTGGTCCAGTCCTCCTGACTCAGTGCTGAGCGTTCTGACTGAGCTTATGTGATGTCACGCTCTCCAGACATGCTATTAGCAACACACACTCCTGGAGTTCACTTAGCTCTAGATCTGCAACAGTAATCCAATTGCAACCGCTCATTATCCCAACACATTTAATTGGGTTGGTCTTGAAACGCAGCCAGCAAGCAGGAGGGTTACCTTGTTGTCCACATAGGAGACCAATAAATTACCAGCTCAATCTTGCAGCACCTGCAGAGGGGCAAGTATTCTTGAGTCGACTGTACTCTTGAACAAAGTAGATCAACACAATAGTGATATTAACTGGGAAGTGGTTACTCTCTCAGCAACAAAACCACCACTGCTGACAAAAAAAAAAAAAAAAAAAAGGTCAAGTGAGTTACATAAGAGGATATAAATACTGCCACTGACAGGCTTGTTTGTCTTCTGTGTTTGGCAGACAACCTTATCACGGCCCAAGTATAACAATCCATGTAGAATACACTCCGGCAGCCAGCAGGGTCCTGAGAGGCTCCATGGCTGCACATGCATATTTGTGAATAATCCCAATCACCTCCACCAGCTCAGCTCAGGCTGATCATGCAGGGCCTATATTTAAGAAGGTAAACAAATAGGGCTAAGGTCAAATTTATTAACACTGTTAGGCCTGGGAAAATTCCCTGTAAGAAACATTCCTCATTTACTGGCCAAAACATCTTTTACTACTGAGACTAACGGTGAGATTATTATCAACCACAACTTGCAGAGGCCACAACCAACCAACATACGTGACGTTGCCCCTGTGTCACAGTCACACAAAGAAGTCTCCAGATCATCAGTTCCATAGGGGACAAATACAAATGTACACGTGAATCAGGCATAATTTCCACACCCAGTATACTTGACTCGCAAAGACAAACACAAAGGACACAAACTTATTTCTTGTGCTCTTCTGATGAACTGTACAGTTGGGTGTAAGGAGATTTACGCGCCTGTTTGATGTTCTTGAGACTCTTGTTACACAATCATCATGTGGATGTGAAGATAAACACACACAACTCAAGCCATAACAATCCTGCCTCCCCACATTGTGTACAGTGGGCATTCAGACATGTCAGACCTGTGACGAAAGAATGGTGTGTGTCGGAGCGTCCCGTTGGATCACCTGGCGGAGCCAAAGCCAACATTCTCCTTTGCAAAACCATTCCAGTTGTTCAGCTTGAATCATTTATACACAAGATGCTGTACAGTTCCAACATGAAAATCACTATTTTAGTATATGCACTTACAGAAATACTATTTTTCACAGGGAGCACAGAACATACACACAACGCTGCTTTGTTGAGAAAAGAAATGATGTAAGCAGTTCATATCTTGCTTTAAATACAGCAGCGGAGCAGCAGAGATGGCCAACCAGCAGTTTCACACAGTACTCAGAATGAGCATGTGCCAATTAAAGCGTCTTGGTTTGTACACCTCATTAGCAAGTCACTCTGGGGAAGGTTGTGGCTGCACACCGTCATCAGATCCTCAACTGCAAAACTGTTAGCACAACACAAGACAGTGCTCCCATGTAACTGAGAAGCTCTGCTGGGAAATAATGGGGTCAAAAAAACTAGATTGTTCTGACAGGAAGCCAGCGTCACTGAATGTAAACATCCACAACTAATTATCCCTCACTGTGACAATGCAAATAGCCACTTGAGCAGTAATTATTCAGACTGGGCATCTCACTTACTCTGAAATCTCAGCCCACAGTGTTGGGGGGCAACACAAAAAAGTAACACATTACTAACAAGACTCCAGTTATAACAGTTATTACATCAAGTAAGAGTTAGATGAGAGGATTGATGCCACTCTCATGTTTCTCCGTTACATATGAAGCTACAGCCAGTTAGTTCAGCTAAGCACAAAAACTGGAAGTGGGAGAAAACTGGAAATTTCAGCTGGTAAAATCCGACATTGACAGGAATGCAGAATCAGCTTGGCACAAACTTGAAGAAGTGAAACCTACAAAGACTGCACATCACAAAAGTATCTGTTTTTGTACCAAACAAAACAAGGAATAAAATCATGAATGGGATTCAAAGTGCTGAAATGGAGAAATGAAACCCAGAAACACATCTGGGTGTCACCCATCAAAGTTTTGTCAATAAACCAAGTGGTAATTTCCTTATTTCAGCAGATTCATTGAGTTTGACATTTGAGTTGTTGATCTGTGGCACAGAACACCATCAGATTTCCAGCTTATACCTGTTTTTGTTTTTTACCCACTCAGGTGAAACAAAGATGAGGAGAAACATGTCTGCGAACAGGTAAAGAGTTTCAATCTTTAAGCTACTGTTGTGCAAAATGAAAGAAAAATCTGGAACAGCAAAGTGTCAAAAATGTGTAAAGAAGTATGTGTACAGATTAGGAGACAGATCTTTGCATCCAAACCTAAATACAAAAGAAAAATATTTTAAACAGTGTCATTTTGTTCAATATGTTTTGAAGATGTTGAATAAATTTGACATTTTTGTGATTTTTTTAAAACATCTGTGCACGAACACATATCTGAAAACATTGGTTTTTATTAAATAAATACTTATATATATATATATACACAAATATTAAATAAACACTTCAAAATTAGGCAATTTCAACACTTTACTGATCTTCTACACACTGAACAAAAACCCAGAAACTTAATATTAAAATATATCCGGACTCAAGAAATGCAAACAGCCACCTCACTAATCCTTAAAACTATAAACCAGCACAAAGATGACAATTACCAACATAAACCACCATGTTCTGAATGGACACATTACAAACACTAACAAAAAGTTGCATATGCATTTTGGAACAGCAAACTTAAACTACTCCAGTCCAGCACTAGGTATGTGATATGGGGCCATCACTATAACTCCAGCTTTAAGCAAACTTTGTGCAGAAGAAGTGTGTGTGTCTATCTGTCCAGATGTCCAGAGAAGAGCACACTCGGCTCCGCCTGGTTGCAAAATGTAGATAAATATATTTGTTCAGTGTTTTTTTAAATTGGGCATCACCCTCACGTTTACACACATTTTGTTGAAAAAATATGCACAAATTTAAAAGCCAAAAAAGAACATCTGTTGGAAAATATGGCCAGCATCGATGGAAAAAAACATAATGCATTAAGCAAAAACCATAAAGTCCAAACCAGTGATGTAAAAGAAGGTGGAATTTGTGTAAAATCTGTATGATGTTGCTACTTCGCCCATTTTTCCTTAATTTGCAAACAGCACCGCGACAATGTGTCTCCAATGAAAACACAAATCAATCCATCTCTCCAATCAAATAATCAATAGCTAAACATTTTGCACAGAGCAGGATTGACTCATCCAAATCCAAGCATCGAGTCTGAGAGCACAGCGATCTTAAGTAGGCTACTACAACATAACGTGAGCAGCTTTCACTTCAGCCGACATACCCGCTTTATAAAATACTCATTTCACTACCATCACATGAAATAATGAAGTACATTCCTGCTCAGTGAGTTTGATCCTCCTCACCTTCCAGGAGACGCTGAATTATAGAGTCGATGTTTAATTTGTCTGGTTCCGCCATTTTCTTTATTTTCCGACGTTCTCAGGCAGAGGAGACCTTGGTTTCCTGTGCTGCACCTAACATTTCAAGAACACAGAGGAAAAACAGACGGACAGTAACAGTTAGCTTCTCATGATACACGTTTCGAGACACGTCACTTCACTAACGAGAGTGTCGAAAATGTATTATTGAGCAACGTTATCGGACTGGAACAATGAATGAGCTTATGCGAGCTTGAGCTAACAAGCTAGCTAGCTAGGTAGCGGCTAGCCAAGTAACGTAAGAATAAACTAGCAGCAGCTAGGTAGCTAACGTTAGCTTTGTAATTTAACTCATAAACGGATAAAAATGTCTCCAAACCTTGTGTTCAGATTAACCACACTCCTGCCGGGTGGAATAACGAGTGAATATTTATCCTCTGAGCTCAGTCTTGGCCCCTGTCCGGAGGTTCGTCCGGCTCGATTCACTCTTACCCCAGGAACTTTACAACAGGGCCGATTTTTACCGAAGACTCTCCGGTAACGTAGGAGGCGGGACAAAACTGAGGTCCGCACACGTTTCCCAGGAGATGATTGGTCCATTCTGAAATTTAGAACCGGAGTCTTCGCATTTGATTGGATGCTCGTTGGGTCCGTCTTCCTCGTCTCGGGTTTTTACAACAGCATCAATGGAGAGTGAAGTGAGAGCTCAACGTGCGCCATCGCGTGTTTGCAATTGGGATTGCAGTTTAAAACCTTAAAAATATAAATAAAAAAACATCTGTACGGCCGAAGGACATTTAACACTAAAGCTAAAATAAAAATATCTTTGAGAGGATCATAGTTTTCAGTTTTCTTGAGACTCATAATTAGCTTATTTAAAGTCTTTAATCATTTTTATATGGGACAAATAGAAATACTTATCTTTTTACATTTCCTGTAACTCAGCAGGACGCAAACTTCGAGGATCTTAACTTAAATAAAGTTATGCAGTGATATTTGAGTTTCTGCACAATTGGTAGTTACATTTAAAAAACATTTGAAATTTTTTTTTCTGCTTGTTATTAAACAGATATTACAGAAAACTAGAAAGCAACAACCAATCTTAGATTTATTTTAATAGCATTTAGGTTTCCTGATTATCCAGCTGTTTTGACATGTAAGCACACATCAGAAAGACTTGCACTGATTACTAATGTCGTCCACTAATTAATCTAATCTAATGTCGTCTACTTAAGTAAACATATGAGGTACTTGTACTTCACTTGAGTATTTCCATTTCATTTTACTTGATACCACGGGGAAATATTATACTGCTCCTCCATATTTTTCTGGCAGCTTTAATTACAGTCATACACACAAATTAAGATTTTACATACAAAAACATATGATGAGCAAAATTAATATGAAAGATTTTTATTGATTAAACTACCCAACAGAATAAGAAATACTTTAATTTCACTTTACTGATAACATTTCTGCACTAGTTTTACCTGTAATGGAGTTTACTGGGTGTGTGATATTGTTACTTTCATTTAACAAATTCAAAATACTTGATGTACCTAATGGGGTAAAACAAAATAGTAGCAGAAGTAGCTCCTCATTGTTGCTGAGAATAAGGGATTATTCTTAGTGAATTACAATTAGTTCACTCTTATATTAAACATTGCAGTTGATGTGCAGCATCTGTTCAAAAACAGTTAATATCCATGCAAAATTTCCTGAGCTGAGCCTCATCATCACATCACATTCCAAACTGAAATCTAATCTTGTCTGTATATGATGCAAACCAAAACTATGAGTATCACTCTGTCCATGTGTTTTTGAACGTGTTCAAGGAGGCAACACATAATTGGTTTCAACATTCCTTTTCATTTCCTCATTTCTTCTATCCCATGATCCATGAAGCTCTGTTTATAATCTTACGCAAAATCCTAAAGCCACGCCATCTTGGTTTCCCAAATTAGGCCTCCTTACGTTCGTCATCACAGTTTCGACAGAGGTGGGTGTAAGGGGCTGAGCTGTGGTGTTCAGGTATGGAAGTCCAGGTGGTGTTTGTTTGTTTAGACTGGGAGCAGAGAGAGGAAAAAATGGCAGTCATCCAGATGACTCAGTTTTGTGTTTTAGGCAACTAAAATGATTCACTCAGCATCATCACTGTGATCACAGCAACCCCTGTGTATGGCTTTTGATCAGTTTTGATCAAAGTCTGCTCAAGCTGAGACATTTTTTTTCCTTGGAAACTCTGAGGTTTAGCCACAAAGGTGTGTTAAGTATGAACTCCTCTGAGATCCACAACAGGTCTAAGGTGGAAAAAGAGAGGGAAACAGACGTATAGGACAAGTCCAGTCTGGTCTTGAGGTCCTTCCCTCCTGTGCACTTCCCTGTGGGAGCTCAGCCCCACCCTACACCTCACATTCCTCTACAAATACCCCATCTTATCACACAGGCGTCATTTCAAAGTTGTACATTAGAAAACAGCATCTTCAAGACAACACACAGGCCGGAAGAGAAGAAGAAATACCTCACCCAATTTTTTCATTTTCAGGAGTTCAGTGAACACAAAATAAAAGGTAGGCATCTTTCTTTAATCCACTTTCTATTCAGATGAGCTGTGAAAAGAGATATGATTCTGCAAAGCTTGAAATGACGGAGGATGAAAGGATGGTGGAGGATTAGTTGAATATGTTTTTAATGGATGCCAGCAAAAATCATGAAAAGTGCAAATAAAGAGCTGCGAGAGAGGAGAAGAAAAAGAGATGCTCAGCAACAAGTTTGGGATTTTCAGCAACAGTTTTCTGTCTGTGATTTCTGTTTTAGGGGAGGTTTAATAAGACTTCACATGTGTCACTTAATTTTAAAAAGAAGTCTATTTGCATTCAGCACTTTTGAGGAAAAAATACTACATTTTCAGGAATAGAAATATAAACATCTGATTTGAAATCCAGTGACCCACATCTGATTAGTTTTCAGTGTTCAATCTGCTCTGAAAGTTTGTGATCTGGGGCGGGTCACATATGCTTAAAAGTAAGATATTTTTGTCCTGGTCTAAATCCGGCCCAAGTTACCCTGTCCAACCCTGGCTGGGTTACTGGCTCTCCTTTGTTATTTCACTAGATTCATGGTGTAGGAAATCAGGTTTAATGGTCAGATGTGGAGATAATACGAGACTTTTTTTTTCCATTTACAAAAACATGCAGCATTACATGCTCCTCTGGGTGTTTCCACATGGTACAGGATCAACTGAATTGTGTGTATGGATGAAGAACAAAGGGAAGAGCTTGTTCACATGTATCGTATAAGTAATAGTAATAAACACATGTGTAGAGAGAATACGGGCATGTGTTTCTTTTATTCAGCTCAAAATATTAAAACACAAACTTTCATATTTACAATTAATTAAAGATGCTGCAAGTCATTATAAAAAAAAGTACGTATAGAATTTCATAGGGAATTTGCATCATTCCACCTTTTGGACTAAAACTTTCATCATCGTCTGTAAGAAGTTGAATCAGTGATCCTGAAATAAAATGAGGTGAGGCAGAACTTCGAAGTAAGAAGATGTGAGGGAGTGGCTCAGCCGGTCCTCGGGACAGAGCCAGGCCTGTCACGACATGAATTTGTTTTAAACTATAGCCCTAAGCTACATAATCCTGTGAAGGCCTGTCAGAGGGAAGGGGTGTTTGTCTGTGTGTGTTCAGCTATGTGATCCCAAAAAAACCCACAGACCAACAGCAACAACAGATAAATGACTCTTACATCTTGGATTAGTGGGAGAGATTGAACAGCTCCTCCTCTCTAACCAAAGGATAGAAACAGGTTGACTTTTACTCAAACAGGACAGAAGTAGGAATTAAAGGTAGAATTTGAACATGTCTAAGTGGAAAAAAGGGGAGAAAAACAAATAATAACATGTGCTGAAGACAAAGATAATGTAAAGACCTGAAAAGTCGCGCTAAGATCTGTGATTATCGCCCTCATGCCTCTGATTTTTCTTGTCCTTTTCCAGGATGGGATCTGTCGGGGTTCAGATTGTGTCTGTGGCCCTCGGGGTCCTCGGCCTGATCGGGGTGATCGTATGCTGTGCTGTCCCACGCTGGAAGGTGTCCTCCTTCACAGGATCCAACATCGTGACTGCACAGGTGAGGAAAAACTTCAACCCCTTGTCATGAATAGGAAGAACGTTGGTCTGAACGGCAGGGATGTAAAACCACTCGCACCTGATGAAGCAGAGTTCTTTAATGTTTAACTTTGGTTGTTGCTTTTTAATATTTAATAAATATTTAATGATTTAAAAGTATAATAATGTAAATGTTTTAAGGGGTTTTGAGTTCCATCCCATCAGTGGACATGAATGATGTATGAAATGACTGAACCCTGGTCTTTCTGTCTGTGTGTGTGTGTGTGTGAGTAGAGTAATCAGGAAGGCCTGTGGATGAGCTGCGTGGTGCAGAGTACCGGCCAGCAGCAGTGCAAGAACTACGACTCCCTGCTGGTGCTGGCCTCTGACCTGCAGGCCGCCCGCGCCATGACCATCATCAGCTGCCTGTTCAGCTGCCTCAGCATCCTCATCCTGTTCTGCGGGGCCGACTTCACCACCTGCATCGAGAACGAAGACGCTAAACCCAAGATCAGCCTGGTGGCCGGGATAGGCCTGCTGCTGGCCGGCCTCTTGGTCATCATCCCCGTCAGCTGGTCCGCCCACATCATCGTGCGAAACTTCAACGACCCCCTGACGCCTGCGTCTAACAAGAGGGAGATAGGAGCGTCCATCTTTGTGGGGTGGGGGGCCGGCGTGCTGCTCCTTCTGGCCGGAGGTCTGCTCTGCTGCTTCAGCAGGCCCAGATCTGGCAGCTCCGGTGGAACCGCCAAGTACTACAGCAACAGTGCCTCCGCCCCCAATAAAAACTACGTGTAGTGTCTTTAAAGGAAGGGGACTGGTGTTTGAGAGAAAGGAGAAGAGAGTGATTTAGTTGGTGAAAGACTGGGGAGCAATAAAGTAGATGACACCGGGGGTTGTTCAGGAAAGTCTCTGTAAATACTGAACGCTGATCAGAATTGTCTCAAATTTTTTTCTTTCATATTCGTAGTTATATTGGTGATGTTTTCAATTTGAAAGCTGTTTTACTCATAGGTGCTGGGTTATACATACACTTTTTGAGAACAAATGATAAACGTGGGCAATTATCGACAACGCACAACATTTTGTGATCATAGAATTTTTAAAAGCTGTATCCTGTCTTCAAATGTGTCTTTAAAAGACTCACACGTGTCAAACTGAAGACTCAGAAACTGTGGAAGCTAAGCTCTGAGCTCAACATTTCATGATGTACTAGCCTTGTATTTTACATATTGTTTGAATCAACCATTTTGTCTATATGTTTTATCACTTGTCTGTTTCTCTTCGATCTTTGCTCTTTGTATCATCCATGGCCAGAAAAAGCTGCTCGAAATAGTCTTTGATTGAAGGCATCTCAGTCGGCCTCAGGGAGCGTCTGTGTGTGATGATACATTAAACATTAAACGTCCACGAGACAATTCAAATATTTTAGATATCATTTCTTATTGCTCATTTTTTTGCTTCTCGTTTTGTATGCTGATGAGTATAAATGATTAAAATTTGGTGTATTTCAAACCTGTGTTTCATGTGTGTGAAAAAAAAAAGTCAAAACAGTATTTTGAAAATACAGAAGACTTTATTTCAAACTAAAAGCATATATTAAAATAGGGTTTTTTAAACCAAATAAACAAATTCAAGCTTTGAGCCAAAGAAAAATTAAGTTTCCTTTTATTTTAACTGTTGTCTTAAATCTCTCCCTTTGTCTCACTACAATCAGAAGTTACAACAGTCTTTCTTTGCTCCACAGTTTCTCTCTCGACTTCTGCTCTTGATTTATGTTTCTTCTTTACCAAAGCTCTCTGGTTTAATGCTTTCCCTCCAGCTTGCTCACACGCTTGGTCAGCTCCTCTATCGCTGCTTTCAGATCTTTGACCTCCTTTCTCAAGGACTGGACCTCCTGAGGGACGGACACACAACGTCAGACAGAGATATGACGTGATGGAGAATGTTTGATTACACACATATTGTAGAACTGGTTAATACTACATTTGTTGTAATTTTCAAGTCAATGATAAAACTATGTGAGGAATTTGTGAAGCAATAAAAATGGTTAAGTATCAAAAACATTCAGCTATTAATGACAACAGTCCAAATATTCATAGCTAGTCAGTGGTGGATGAAGTATTCAGATCCTAAATAAAATTCATGTGTAAAAATATGTATAAAAATACTTGGCTACAGGTAAAAGTCCAGCATCCAAAAATGTACTTTCAAAACACAGTAAAATGTACCATTGTACAAAAAATGTATACCATTACTTAATTTATTATTTTTAATCATTATTACTGACACTTTGATGTGTAAGTAGAATGTTACTGTTGTAGATGGAGAAGGGGTGAAGCTACTTCTAACTACTTTATATATTTACTTGTTATTCAATATGTAAAAATGCAGCATATTTTAAATTTAAGTTGAAATTAAGTTGATCTTTGTATGTAAAACCATAAAACAAAGTAACTGTAGTGAAGTAGTGTAGTGAAGTAAACATACAAAGTAACATAAAATGGAAATACTCAAACATGATATTCATCTTGAGATGACTCACCCCGCTGTTGTCCTCTTGACTCCCAGCGGAGGCAGTCGTGGTCTTCAGGAGACTCTTGTGAACTTTGAACTCCTTGGCCTTGGTGGTCGCTACAAACCCGTCCTTTAGAGAGATCAGAATGGGCGGGGCATCTTTTCCTTGGAACCAGTCATCAGCCTCGACCGAAGGCTCAGGGCCGATGGTGTCTGGGTACAGATCCTCCTGGAACAGATCCGACTGCACAGGCGGAAAAGGAAAGATGTTGAAGGCAGAAATGTACAAATCAACCTCAACCCACAAGCTAATTTTTGACTAATAAAAGTAAATAAAGTGTATATTGTACCTTCCTTGGCACTGTCATGACGATGGGCTCACATTTCCTCTCGTGGAGTTTGTAGAACCTGAAAGAAGACATATTTGAACGCGAGTATCTGGACAAACATTCACGCCAATTCTTCTCATAGTTGTTGAGATATATCGGTCTGGAACACAGTGGTGGGGCGACTGACTCTCAGCATTATCGCCCATAGAGCCAAGCACTGAGCTGCTTCTTGTTTCATAAAGACGTAAATGTTCCTACCTGCTGATTTCACATTTGTTGACCTCCAGGCCCCTCTTGGGCATGTATCCCATCCCTTTCTGGCTCTCCTTGCTGCTGAACATGGACAGGTAGTGGACATAAGGAGCTTCATCTGTCACCTCAAAGTAACGGATGCTGCTGTCCCCCTGTGAAGAAGATGTGAACGTCAGCTGGATGTGTCCGTGACAGATGCAGAACGAGAGTTACTTCAACATCTAAATCTGACCTTGCCGCAGAGGTAGACGACTCCAGTGTCTGGGTCGAAAAATGGCAGAAGGACGCCGCTGCTGGTGTCGAGTTCCTGCAGGGTCAGCGGCTCTCCAAAGTTCTTCTGTTAAATAACATTCAGATTCAGATACATCCACGGATTTATACATTTGATTATATCCAAATGTATAAAATACCATGATTAAAGAGGCTGCATTACAGACTGCAGGTAAGCCGAGGATTCTTTTGATTGATGATGTTGTGGGATATTGCAGAGCAACAACGCCCTTGGTGCTGTAACCAGTTGTGAAACCACAGTGTTGTAAATACAGTAAATAACTCCCTAGTAACGAATTACTAATACTTTAATACTTACTAATTACCACAAAAAGTGCAAATGTTTTACACTTACACTCCACGTGACAGAACTGAAAGAATAAGGATCATGAATCTTAGAAAAGTGAAAAGGTGCTCAGCCTGAGACTGCAGTGACTTTAAGAGACAGAAGTGTAGAAGTTGAACATGCAGGTTGTTGACACTCACTGGGTCCCACAGCGCCACCTGTCTCTCACTCATGCGACTGAAGCCGGTACTGAGGATCTTCCCGTCGGACACGAACACGGCCCTGACAGGCCTGGAGCCCTCGTGAGGCTTCTCCTTCTCCTGCAGGTGAATAGATGATAGATTTACTCATTATGAGTAGAAAAAGTAGAAAATGATTTAATACTGTGAAAATATCAAAACACAGTCCCTGTTCTTCTCCTCCTTCCTATCAGTATTATGTGCTGCAGCTGAAAATAATAATACAAATAGAAAAGGAATAGAAAACTATAGAAACTAGAACTGTCATATTATCGTTACAGTTGAAATGATTTGTCAATTAAACAATTAGTTGATTGACTGAAAATAAATCTGCAATTATTTTAATGAACAATTAATTGTTTAAGTCATTTTTCAGGCAAAATATCAAACGTTTGCTGGCAAGGTTTGTCATTTCTCGTCTTATATCTTATTAAACTGAACATCTTTGTGAGACAAAAAAAGCTATTTGAAGACGTCACCTTTTGATTTGATTGGTATTTGTCATTTTTTTCAGATCTTTTTTGGGGCAAATGATTCATTTGTTTATCTGGAAAATAACCGGCAGATTAATCAATCATGAAAACAATCCCTAATTATTGTGAGTTAAATGTCTGTAGAGAAACATAATTGCAGTGACACTGCAGCCAGCACGGTGTAGGAGGGAAGGACGGTGAGAGGAGGAAACCTACGGTGAGGACGGTGCCCTTGCGTGGGTCCAGCAGCCGCAGAGTCTTGTCCTTGCAGGAGGTGAGGATCCTGGAGCCGTCCCTGTTCCAGCAGGCGCTGTAGATGAGGTCAGTGTGTACGCTGTCGATCCTCACCGCTGCCTCCCCACGAGCCACGTTCCACAGGATCACCACGTTGTCACAGCCTGCGTGGACACAACGTGGTGTGGGAGGTTAAAGGCTTCACTGTGGGTCACTATAAGGCCGTTCATCTTCTGTATCAATCAGCGTGTTGTGCTGACACTGACTGGAGTGACTCAACCTCAACCCAATTAACAATAGCTTTCATATTGATTTTCCTAAACCGGGTTTGTCTGACACACATGAAGTGACATGTTTGGGATAAACAGCAGCAGTGATAGCTGGCAAACCTACGCAGGAAAGTAAAGGAACACTCTGAACCTCTGAACCCCTTGAACTTTTTTTGTAAAAATCCAGTGAACATGTCTCGACAGAGCTCGGTACACTGAGTGATCTCTGCATTAAAAATAACCCAACTACGCTGGGAATGTACCAAATAATGATTTATGTCAGACTTGAAAGCTGGAACATCCATAAATCAAAGGTCTGAACTGTATATTAGTAGCAGTTAGAGCTGAGCGATAATTCAATTATTGTTTATCCACTTTATCTATCATTGATATCATATTATCATTTTGAAACAGTCCTCGTTGTTCTCAGCTGTTCGTATTATTCAGCATGAGTTCACTGTCTATCACAGACAGATTATGTGGTTTAAAGAGTCTTGTGAAGTTAAGCAAGTGTCAACAAAAGTGTTGATCGGTGTCGGAGTGAAGAAAAGTGGGTGGAGGCTGTGAGAACTTCCTCTTCAACAGAAGGTGTGAGTCTCATTCAACAATACATCTGTGTCATATAATGTTGGTTCCTCTAATATACAAGCTACATTTCTGCTTCTTCTACTCTCTCTCTCTCTCTCTCTCTCTCTCTCGCTCTGCAGCTCCAGACGCATCTGTGTTTTCAGCATGAATATTCTTTATGTAATACCTGCGCTCATCAGCACATTGTGGGCCGTGGGGTGCCAGCTCAGGATGCCAACACGTTTGGAGTGGCCGTCCAGCTTGACAACTGGATCTGTGAGTGGCGTGGTCAGCCCGCTGTCCGGGATCTCCCAGATCTATACAGCAAGCAAACAAGGTTACAAAGTCATGTCAATGCTTTAGTGAAAACTGAAACACTTGAAAGACTGAACTGAAATATTCCCTCATGTTTCAATAGTAATTCCTACCATGACACTGCAGTCCTCAGAGCCACTGGCAATGATGTTGTCATTGTGAGGACAGAACTCGATGTCCAGGACTGGCCCGGTGTGGCCGCACACGGTGGGGTAGGACATGTCGATACGTCCCGTCTGCCGAGAGAGAAGCATCGAGACGGGTGGTGAACACAAGCCTCAAAACTCATCCAGAATATGAAGAGAAATATGGCGGCTACAGCAGGTTAGATAAAGTAAAGGGACTGAAAGGTCACACACGAGTCAAAAACATGATGATTTATGTGGCAGCAGAAGGAAGTTGATGGTCAGCTGACACAAATGTCACAGCTATGCCTCCAATTACTCCTTAATGCCTAGTAACTGGGTTAAAGATGAGATCAGGGCTAAGGAGATGAACCCTCACGGATCCCCTGGTTCCCCTCACACGGCCCAATCTGAGCCGCCCTCCCTCCAAACATCACGTCTGAGCCAACGCATCATGACGGTTCAAGCACTTTTTTAGTTCTCTGACTTTCTGCAGTGGTTTATTAAGGCACGACAAGACAAGCATGAAAGCACCAATATTTACCTCAAAACAGAGCGTTTCCATGTCTCCACAGTTCATTTCTCTGCAATTTTACACCTTGAGAATTATAGACTAGATCAGAGATAAGACCATGAATAATGTGGTTTCTGCACCAGGCTAAATTTAAGACGTATTAAGACCTTTTAAATACAACATAGAATGCAAATTAATGTTTTACAATCATACCAGCCAACGCATGAAAGTATGATGGAAAACCAGTAGGAACTAACTGAATTATTTATCATTATATCACATTTTTGTCAGTACGTCCCAGCGCGACTGTGAACACCAATATTTCCTAATGATATAATCAATTACATTAACAAGACCTGGACTCAGATAAGTGGCATAACATGGATAGATGGATTAACCCATGAGAAATTATTCTTTCCATTTAAGCTCTATTAAGTTTTTAAAAATCAACACTGGCCCATTATGAGTTGATGAGCTTCCTCTGTAGCTAGTGACAGTATGAGCTGCAGGTTTGATTGTGTTGACTGAAACTCCAACTGAATTCAATGCTTCGAGACCTGCAGATACCCTGTGTATATTAAATTTACGAGCCTAAGGGAACATGCAGGTGATGCACACTTCGACAAATTCAGATGCTCAGATGAGCGTAAACAAGGCCACGCGGTTTGTAATTTTCCTCTTTTTCAGGCACATAAAATGCAATAAAGAAGTTTGAAGTCGCCTAACGCACACGATAAGTGGCTGCAGAAGAACCGAGCTGAAGCCACATCCTGCCCTGACTGAGCTGACAACAAACTCCTAATATGGTGAAAACTTCTGAACGGCAGCGCGAGTGACGTGTAGAAAGACTGAAAGTCGGCATCAAACTTCCTTATTCAGCTGGATGTGTGATGATGACCGGCAGTATTCAGATTTTTAAAATGTAAGCACTGTGTTAAAAAGAAAACATCACACCAACATGCATCTGAAATTAATAACACATCCAAAAATTGCATCACGAGAAGTAGAAGGACACAGAGAGCAAACAGCAGATATACAGGATTTTGCTCTTTCAGGCTGTTTCCTGTGACCCACCTTGCTCAGGGGCAACACCATGAAGGCTCCTCCACCGCTGGCGTCCACAATCATGGCCACAAATTTGGGGTTAACAGAGCAGAAGTTGCTGTCCCATGTCATCTGGGAAATTCGGATGTCATCGTAGCATTGGTCAGCTTTCACAGCCTGACCAAAGACGTGACGGAACTTACTGGACCTCACAACCTTCCTGGACATGGTGAACTGGAAAGAAAGCAAGGGTTAATGTGAGGACAGGCTCAGAACGAAAGAGACATGATTTTGTGAGTGCATGGAGCAAAACCTGAAACAGGTCTAATACTCCAAAAATGATCATTTGAATGCATGTAGGGCTAAAAAAGAAAGTCCCTTTATGTTTATGCTTTTAGATTTCATGTGAAAATGAACTGACAGACACAAAGCTGACGACACAGTTGAAAGGCAAGACAGAGGAAAGCTTAAAAAAAGAGGAAGCAAAAGCTTTCACAACTGCTTCCTCTAGTCTGTCTGACTGCTACTCTGCCCCCTTCCCTTTCTTTCATTTGGGATTCTGTGTTTCACTTAAATAATCGTGCGCGCTGAAGACTATTGTACAACAGTTTGAAGATGACACACGAAAACAGTGTCTTTTATCATCAGATGAGCTGCACATGCCGTTTGCCTACAAAGGTAGATGAGTTATCCAAAGCAGCAGTTACACCACATCCTTCACAGTGAGCAACAAAACCACCAATCTCTCTCTCGTGCCATGTTTGTCTTTCACACACCAGAGCTCTAGTTGATTTTCCCACAGGTATCCACACTAGTAAATCTATATATTTACTTGCAAGTTAAAATGTGGACAAGAAATCCATCATTTACCGACACAGAAATCAAAATTGAATGAGTAATGAGATTTGTGTTACACCTCAGATCATGAAGAATTTCACTCAAAACCATTTGCGATATAAACAAAGCTTACACTGTTTCACTAGCGACAGTTCCATCAATCAAAAACACGGAATATGTTTTGCTTTACCTCCATTTGTAGATTTTACTTCCTGAAATCTGCAGCCGCGCCTAAGCTCAGACTCGTTCAACAGTTTTGCTGCATGTGCATCACAAGACCTCTCTGGCTGCTCTGCACCTAATTTAATAACGCTTTACAGAGTGAGCTGTAATTTTATCAGGAGCCTAAATGCATGTCGATAATCTCTCTGTACCACTGTCGCTCTCTGCTGTGATGGGAAACACTGCCTGGTGCAAAGTAGGAAACAATTCACTAAGTTGAAACAGGAGAAAGTCAAGTTATGAGGATCAAAGATGCTAAATTCAAATCAGTGATGTTCTGTTATCGTTATTTACCTGTTATACAATAAATGCACCTATTAAAGATAAAATTCTATCTTCAGAGATGTTTCGCAGGTTTGAATGAAGTGCGTGACGAGCTGTAGACGGGTGTTGCAGGCCTACCTGGGAGTCGTGCGGGGGCGATTGAGCTCGAGGAGTTTCAGCAGCACCCTGCCACCAGAATGAGGACTCAGAGCAGACTTTAGGTTAAAGTACATCACAAAACTACATGGAGGAAGTGACAGTTTCAAATGATGGTGGAAGTGGGAGGTGTCTCCTGTGAATTTCGGGGTTGAAAATTTGCAGAAGGCAACATGACGTGGAAGACGAGTGCGAGTTTTATGAGCTCTCTTATAAGATTATATTAACGTAAACATGTTAGGATAATACATACTTACATACGTTTGTAGTTCAGTCTCCTCGTGGCAACAGGTGTCAACAAATAATCAGAATCAGTGCGTTTCTGAAATGTGCAGTGATCATTAAATGGGTTACCAGGTCACAGCAGCTCTAACACGCATCACTGAAGTGTTGAGGCAGCTACAATGTTGAGCAACTGTCACTGCAACATGATGAGAGAGCTGGAACTGAAATTACATATTGGACGTCTACTGAGGAAAAAGCAGATAACATATATGACCCTTCCTGATCTCTAGAACCCCATATCCACTCTATTTATCACTGAAGCCCTCACCTTTTCTAATACTAAGTTTAACTTCACTCCACCAAGAGATCAGTTTACTAGTTCAACACACACACACACACAGCTCAATAAAAGAGACATGGATAAAAGAGATGGCCAACAGGCAGTTTTAAAAATATAGACTTCAGTTTATTGCACAATCGTTGCTGGAGACTGAGGAGTGTGAGAGCCTGTCTGTTACACAGGACACAAATGTTGGACAAACAGGAACAAAGTGTCTGTCTGTGTTCATGCACATGACTTTGCAAGCACACAGACGGGGTAACGAGGCACCCCGGGGACGCAGTCGGCGCCCCGTCAGTGCGGAGGGAGAAAGTAAATTTGACAACATACAGATTTCATGCTTGCATGGGTTCTACAGGAGAGATCTCATACAAACATGTTACACATACATGGTCTGGAATTATAAAGAAACAACCCTGGAGAGTAACTGCAAGCCAGCGCTGACAGTGTTACAGCCTGTCAATTATTTTCATTTGCCTGCAGTATGGCTACAGTAACGCCTGCTTCAGTGCACATGAACTTACACTAGATGGAGCCGCACTCACTCCTTTGTCGTTTGAAAAATACCATGACATTGCAGATATGAAGAGACGATAACAGACAGACCCTCCAGAAAGCTCCCTTCATCCTAAAGGAAAGGGCTTGTCTCTATCTGTACACATAGACCAGTGTCATTATTAGGATCCACAGAATTACAGTAATCATAATAATCAGTATATAACAATACAGGTAATCCATTATAAACATGTCATTAACAGGCTATCCGGCACCTGTGTTAGAATAAAAAAACTGAATTTTGTTTTGTTAGTGATGTAATCATACATCATGTCTTTTTTTTTTTCATTTAACATACAGACAAAAGGACAAAGACCAATTTTTCTGGCCAGGTTCCACTCCTGTAACATGGTTTTCAGAGAAATGCTCCCTTTCCACCGTCTTTCTCCCGTCTGTCCAACCTGCTACCCAGTTCACAGCCTGAACAGAGCGGACAAAGAGGGCAGGCGGAGGTAGATCATAGTCTCGCAGCCATGTTTCAGACAGCAGAGGTCAGGTCTCGGATGTTACAGCTACTGTTATGGCACCCTGAGAAGTGGGAGACCCAGGATGTTGGAGCGAAGCCCTCCGTCACAGCGGATCGGAGAGCCGTTTCACCGAACACAAATCGACTTCACTGTTACGTATCTTTCGGCTGATAATGCATAGATAGACCAGTGGTAGTCACGAGGTATTCACATGCCCGTCAAGATTCCCCACGGTGGTCGCAAATGTCTTTCCCACGTGTCTAAAAAAGTGGTGGTTACATTTAAATGAATCAAAAGCATTCTTAGTTAGGGTCACAAAAGGGCAAACAACTCTACATTAGCACTGAAACCAATTTCAGTATTTTTTTTCTCCTGTGTTGTTCACGTACATATGGACATAGCTAAGCAAACACACGTCTTTGATTTTAATCTGAAGCACCGCGCCGAGCCGAGCCTGCTTCCCTCTCTCATAATTCACTTTGGCCGTGAAAGAGAGCAGCAGTTTGTTTGTGGCAAATCCATTAATCTCGCTTCTTAGTTTTCTTTCCTTCACATGTTGTATCAAAAATGAGTCAGGGTATATCATTTGCACTGTATGTATATATAATCTACATACATGTATTTACATTATTTATATGGACTTTAAATATGTTTCAGAATTTACTTTGATCCAAAGCCCTTTTGAGAACGATGAACAGTGCAGTTTATTTGATAGTGATGTATTGCCTCTGATCTGATCCGTTCAATCATCTTCCTGTAGCGGTGAATCTGAGTGACATGGCCTGTGGACGGCTACAATGAACGATTAGCTAACACTATGAGCTACTTTCATGCATTTTTTTTTTCAGTTTCATTCAGTGGCCAAAAATACATTAGTTTCAGCTTTTACATTGTACCACGGTCAGAGAAGGTAATAATCACTGTGTTAGAGTGAGACTAGCAGACGTACACTATCTGACTCTGTATGGAGGCGAAGGGGGGTGGGGAGGTGCAGTCTGAGGCTAATCTACGTGATAAAGGCTGTGGGAAATCCTTCTTCACCTATGAGTCAGTGTTAGCACAGGAAGCAGAGGATGTGCTACACCTCAGACGCTGCTAATTTGGCAAGATGAAGTGGGGCTGACGGGATTGGCAACTAGTCAGTGGGCGGCTGTGACTGTTGGCATGGGAAAACGAGTGCAATGTCATTAAGAAAGTCTGCCTCTGGAGAAGAAGTCGCACTTCAACCATTCGCCTCGAGCATGAAGGAACAGAGCAACAGTTAACTCAAGAGTAGTAAGTGAAATACCACAGAGGATCGTAGTGGCAAAACAATCATGAACATTCACACAGGACTGATGTAACTTATACATGACAGGAGGGCCCAGGGGTTCATTCCTCTTTGGCAAGGCCAGCTTAGTAAAATACTACTCCACTTGAAGAAAGACTCAGACTGTCTGACCTCTATTCGGGTTTAAAAAGTGCAAGTCAAGCTGTGCTCTGTCAAAGACGACAAATCCAGCTGCAGAGCAAAAGCAGTGTATTTAAATAAGAAAGCATAAAGTGGCAATAATGTGCCCCATTCTGTGGCAATCATGACTGACCCTTGTTAGACATCAACATCTAGGGTCAGTGTACAAGTAAACATCCAAATACATCAGAACAATTTTCATTCAAGCCAGAGAAAAAGTGACATCTTCAGAAGAGGGCTGTTTTAAAAGTCACGTAACAATGTTTTTGTGAATGTGATGTATATTGAAATGCATAGAGTCCAATCTTTTTCTACAATATTACTGTGTGAGTCAAAAACCGCTGGAAAAAAAAAAGTATGTGGCCAGAAAATGAGGAGCTAATCCTCGGATTTGCACGGCCTGACTAAAACAAAAGATTTTCTCTGACCTCTAACTTGATCTGTCAGCCAGTGATCCTGCACAGCGACAAACATTCAACTGACAGCTGACAGACACACAGTCTTACCTGTACCAGAAAATAAATACAACGGAATAAAAAGCAGAATAAATATATTTCATTACAGTATTTTGTGCATATTGTGCCAACATGCAGGTCCATTTTATCTGTAACAGGATTACATTGTAAACACATCTAATTGTTTAGGAACTTTCAATTTTGTTGGCAATTATAAAGTGGCAACTTAACTTTCAGTGCATCTTGCTGCCACATGTACATCAAGATCTAATGTACATATGGTGGCGTAAAACAATGTCATCTTTGAGATTAACATCAGAGTGCCTGTTCATTTAAACTTACTACAGCACTCAGTTTATAACTTAAAAGTTGTAAAACCTCATCCTCCATAAAAGGAAATAGTTCATCTTCCTTGCAATAGGAGCTTGTCATAAATATATAAGAATAAATAACGAGGACTTTGCTCATGGACAACAGTCCTGCCACTGAACAAACAAATTGTAAACGTGTGCACTTTCTTTTCCGATTAAAAATGCCTGAATTTCATTGGCACTGAGCTCCGGAGCAAACACAGCCGATAACCCTGCACGATTGATTCGAATGTGTGGTCCAAGCCACCTAAAGCAAGTAAACTCATTGCCAACATAGCCAGCACACTCAGGAATGAACCCCCTCACCCGTCTTCCTTCCCTCGACATCTTGTGACTCTAAGGACAGGTCAGACTGACACACACATAAAGAAAGAGGCAGTGGCAGAAAACAAGGAAACACAAACAGAACAACCAGTCCAGTAAAACTCAGTCAGTTGGACGTAGTGAAAACTCTGAGTGCTTTGTGCAGCACTTACAGTATGTACATGTAGTATAAAAATATAGGTGTGAGGGTGTCTGAATGTGTGTCGTTTATGGGATGTGCATGAGTTGAGATATGGATGTGCTGCATAGGTAGCAACAGTGACATCTGAGAGGACTTGAGCATGTGATATCATTTAGCCACAGACTCTTAATTAACCACATCAACTAATGCTCAAGTAAAACTTCTATCATTAAGTAAAGGCTTTAAACTCAGGAGTATCCTCTTACTAAAACCTTTACTTTAGACTTTAGACTGTTCAATACTCAGTCATTAAATTTACTCTTTGAAATATTTCCATTTTGCTGTGAGTGTGTGTGTGTGTGTGTGTCTGTGTGTCTGTATACACCTGTGCGTCCATGTTTGCGGCAAGTGAGAGAGTCAAAATGCTTGTGCGTGTTACTTGACATACGTTTGCCTGTTTTCGCACAAAGTACCAAGATGGACGAAGATATGAACATTCTGAGTTTGAGCGCATGAGGTGAACACATGCACGGACAACATATCGTCTCACCTCACAGCATCAGTTCCCCCTCTGTTTCCCTCCTTCCCTCTCCAGACACCCCCCTCCCCCCAGAGGTCCTTTAACCTTACATCCCAGTGTTTCTTGTGAGAGGGTGGGGGATGCAAGAGGGGTCAGTCTGAGGGACAGTTGTAGCTGTTGATCCACAGCAGGTCGTCCAGAACACCCCAGTGCAGGTAGAGGATGGAGCCCACCACCAGTACATGCATGATCTGGTGGCTGTTGCACCAGTAGTCAAAGAGGCCCGGGCGAAAGCGCTCCGGGATGCGTGTGATGTTGATGACCCCGCCCAGCACGGCCAGCGCGTCCATCATGAGGAAGTGGCGTAACGAGGTGGGGCTGCCGCCGCCCACGCCCACCCAGCGCAGCAGGAAGAAGGAGAAGCGGAAGAGCGCCTGCCAGGCGAAGGAGCGCAGCCTGCGAACGCTGCTCCGAGCCGTGACGGCGCAGTAGATGGCGTGGCTGGACAGCAGGATGTAGACTAACAGGGCCACAGTGCGGATGAACGGGTAGCACAGCAGCGTGCTGTAGACGATGGGCAGCGCTCCTGAGACAGGAAAACACACAAAGGACAGTCAGTGTAGGGATGGAGCGCTGATGCCCGACTCAGAAGCAATGCAACAACTGGTGCAAGTCACAGTGCTAAGAGGTTAAACTGTTGGAACAGAGTGTGACACTGTGGTTAACAGCTTTAAGTTAATGCTATATGCGCAGACATTGCTAAAAATGAAGACCATTCATTTTTATTGTGAGCAAAAAAGAGATGGGTTTGAAGCACCACAGTGCATCTTCCTCACACACCCTCCTCTTCCCTCCTGTCATTGACTATTTGATTGGATCTTCCCTTCCCTCCCTTTAGATTGTTTTCTGGATCAGTTCATCGCTGCTTTGCTCACTGAAGCCATGGAGAGGGTCTGTGGTTAAGGTGACAGGAGGGCGGAACTTTCTCGCTGCACTGTAACACTGACAGATCCCAAGATACAATACAGCTGCATGTCAGAGCTTGTGTGTGTGTGTGTGTGTGTGTGTGTGTGTGTGTCTAAACAGTGTATCAGGAGCAATTATCCTCTCCTTATTTTGCATGAACAGACACGCACTTCTTCTCTGTTTCTATTAGTCAAGTATAATTGAACTAAATGTTACTACTTTCTGTGTGTACTTGTTTACTCACTGAAGACATGTGAAATTCAACACTTTGAATATGTTTATTATTTGACTGATAATTAGTAATTTTAGTATTCTGTTTTAATGTTTTAGTGTTTTAAAAAAATGCCTGGTGTCTAAATAACAGGATCTTCCACTTCCACAGTCTTTCACTGCTTTTCACATTATATTGCACACAAGGAGAAGGAGAAGGAGCACACACACACACACACACACACACACAGGATAAATATGCATGTATTAAATTGTTTGTTATTAAACTCTGTGTTACTTGAACATTTTGCACTGTGCTCCTGATTTCTTGGTGTTGTGTGCTCCTAAATTCTTTCATTTAGGAGTATAGCTTGGGCCCTATATTATCATCAGAATAATAAAGTACAGTATGGCCAATCTAAAAAACGTACATGTAAAGTACATTAATAAATGCAAAACATTGCACTTGTCGTAATTGCTAATATAGACAGCGTGGACAGATCAATAATCATTTTAGAACTTGGATCATTGCTTGTATTGGCCAATTGACTCAGTAGTGAAATTTGTTCTGACAAATCAATACTGGTACACCTCCAAGTAAAACATTTGGTAAATCATTGACAATCGATGAAGTAAAATTCCACCCTCAAAGTAAACAGACCAGCATTATAACGGAGGGGTGGCCGACAATGAAGGCTAAATGATAAACGGTAAGAAGGCACTCTGCTGAGCCTCGTATAAGAAGGCCTACCCAAAGTGTTGATCATGCAGATTCCACACACGTCGAGTTTGAGGAGGGTGTGGTAGACGGGTTCCCCTCCCTCGTGGTTCATGAAGAGGTGATAGAGCACAGAGCCCAGCTGGGGCGATAGGCAAGCCAGGAAGTGCACCACGCCCAACCACGTGACGCTGATCTGAGACCAGGGAATGTTAAGAGGCAGCAGCACCAGGAAGCAAACCAAAGGGATGCCTGGAGAGAGGAAGAGCAGACAAGCAGAGACAGCACAGGTTGTTAGAGGAGGTATTAGCTGTAATTAAAGGTGAAGCTCATGTGTAGCTCCTCAAGGCTCAAACAAAACTCAAACACATGCATTTAAAGGAAATGTTTTGAGGGATTCTTCATTGTTGTAAGTTTAAGTTTCTTCTCAGGTGTCCAGTGACTGACAGAATGCAAAGCCTGAGGTAATGTGCACGGCGGTATGAAAACCATGAGCTCAGGCATGCTAAAACAACACAGAGACTTTGATACAACCAAATTAAGGTGTCATGTTTATTGTGATGGATTATCTAGCTCAGGACTTTGGAGGCCTGTGGACGCTGTTTTAAAAAGTGCACAGGAACGAGTCGCCGCGATCGGCTTCCAACGATGCTGAGTGTGTGCAGACAGCAGCAAGAATAATGTGGAGCAGAGCGGAAACCTACATGATTGGCACAAATGTATCAGTGTTGCCCTTTGAGGGAAAGACAAGGCTCCCACTAAGCTCTTATTTTGATGCAGCAGAGGGCCATATTGCTGATGGCTACATAGCTCCAATTTAAGTTTCTCTATTGGGCAAGGGAGCAGCGTCCACTGCTATGTGAGCAAAATCCAGACCTTGAAATCTGATCCACATACAGTACAGTTGTTATGATCATTTATCACTCTACGGTAAGCATATTGCACTCCCTTCCCCTTTTTTGCTCACTCTGCCTTTCCCAATGTCAAGGCGTTCGTCCCAGCCAGGTGATACAGGCAATGCCATCTACTGTAACACATCTATTTTAAGTGTGTTATCTCTGCTCCTCCCCCCACTCGTCCTGAGCCGACCGGCCGAGCTCAGTCCCACTCTGGGTTGAACACAGTGGAGGGGACCTCCTCTGAAGGCCCGCAGGATGGACGTGGCGAGGCGACTGACAGCTGAGCTGCGGGCAGGATGTTTTGAGTTTATATGCAAAACAAACCAGCTCATGAAACTTAGCTGAAATGTTACAGCACAATAAAAAAAAATGTTCCACCTGAGCGCACAAGCAAAGCTCTGAATCTTTTCTTCTACATGTGAAAAACCGGACAAAGGCTCATTGGATTAAACATCACTTCCTTATATAGGCAATGACATTAAGGGTGCGTTTGAGGTCACATGCTCAGCTGACGTCAATGGAGCGTAATAAAGACTTCCAGGGCCACTTCCCTGATGATCACTCCTGCAGTTCATTCAGTGACTGCTGGCAGTTGGAGTACCATGAAATAATGACCTTCAGACTGAGGAAGCAGTGAGATTCTCTGAAGTCGGTGAACGTACAGATGAGGTCCTGAACTCTCTGCGGCTACAAGATGTATTTTGATGGTAGTAAGAGCAAGAGCTATTGGCAGTTTAATGAGTGCGAAAAACACTGTGCAGATAGCTAACAAGATGGTACATCAGTCTCACCTCTGACTGCACAGATTAACACATCAGTGCAATTAATTTTTGGCTTGTGCCAACCTATTAAAAGAATAGCATATTGTTGTGTAACCATCACCGGCGTCATCGACATCAGCCTTCCGGGGCTTTATGTTTTTTTGACTATCTCCAAATCTTCCTGAGAGAGGAAATAAATTCATAATCATCACGAAACGTACATAATTTAATTCTCGACCAGCCCCAACTCTCGCTGCTGCCTGTGTGTGGATGTAGAGATGCAGACAGGACCAAAACAGGTTAAAATACCTCACTATACCCAAGAGAGCTTCGGGCTGCAGAATTGATTCTATTAGCACTGCTGGTGTGAAATATTTGAATGGTTAGAGCAGAAAAAAATGCAGCTTTTTGCTTTTCACGCAGACAATTTAGAAGGCAAAGGAACAGAAATAACAAAGACCATAACCTTCCTCCTCTTCCTGATCTTCTAGCTTACAGTGTTTGATTCAACATGTCTATTTTTCAATAGACTTGAGGCTTTGGCTGCATAATAAGCATCCAGATAATTTGGAGACCTTTTTTAAATCTTCCTAAAACCCATGTGAAACACTGCTGTAGACTGTGCCTGCACTAAATGGCCAGATTCCCAAAACAATCCAAAAGATATGTAAACTATATCTTGGAAATATCCCTGAAATTCATATATACAGCACAATTTATAAGATTGTTTTGTGACTATAAAAACATGTTATGGGAACAGCGTTTAAGGTTATACATGATTTTGTCATGTAGGTATAGATGAGTTAAAGGATTGTTGATTCTTGGTGGAGTTGGTCACACAATTTGGAGAAAAGTGAGACGGCCAAAACACATAATAATCCCTCAAAGTTTGTACAAATAAAAGAGTGTTTCAATTCAATCTATTGTCATCAGGCTGCTGGTTTATTGTAGTTGTACAGCACAAAGTGCCAAACATCACAGCCGTCAAAAAAAATCATAAAAACACTATTAAAAAAGTAGAGAAGCAACACCGGTGCCACAGGTTTGAGATTCTCAGCAGCTCTGTAGCTTTTTGTCCAGAACAACTGTCTTAATATTACGATTAAAATTTTAATTTCTAATGAAATGTAATGTTTGTCGGACTCATGCAACGCAGTAAAATTGAATGAAAATTGGCCCCAGACCTCATCAACTCCTCGAAACGCGCCTGATGACTATGACATTTTGGACCAGATGAAAAAGTCTCATGTTAAGTACAAGTGCCTCAAAGTTGCAAAACAGGCTCATGTGTTAAGACCAACTCTTGCTCTATGAATTTAGCTCCGAATGAAGTGTCGGAGTCACGTGTGTCTGAATGCAGGAATGTGTTGGCATCCCTCCTGTGGGCTCACGCTCAAAGTCCCACCCGGCTCAGGTGAGAGCTCACCTGCTGACTCAGCCCTTGGTGCAGGCTGTCGTACTCACCGTGAGTGTAGATGTTCCCCAGCTCATTGTGCAGGTAGAACAGGCTCCTGATGCAGTCCTGCACGGAGGAGATGGGTCTGTATCCTGTCAGCACGTATTTGTTAAACTGGAGATGTGGAGGTGAACTTGCCCAGTCCAGCAGCCTGGGTCCATTTAGAAATGCCATAGCAAAGAGGACAGTTAAAAGGACCCCGCCGAATAAGTAGAAAACAGACTGTACACCTATATACACATTTAGTAAGATTATTGCCACTAAAACCTTATGGGATACCATTTGTGTTGGCATTTGTTTAGGGGCTTTTGTATTGTGCTGTTAGCCTCCTAGCTTAGCTCGGGTCTCTCCACCCGGCGCCGCCGCTGCTCTTCGCCCGGTGCCTGTGTGAGTGTCATCCGCAGGGCTGGAGACAGACACGGCCAGCCACGTACATGGTCCGAGCTCCTCACATTTGGCATCTATCTTTTAAAAATAAAGAGTCTGTGTAGCACCTAAAAGCTCCGAGAGGCGATGCTGCTCGTCATGTTAGAGCCGCTTCCTCGTTAGTTAGCATTCCGGCGCAGCGGCACTTGAACGCGTCCCGGGCAGGGATGCTGTCCATCCGACTCCAGAGGATGCTAGCTCGGTCCTGGCGGTCACGTCCGCTCGCAGCAGGTCAAAGCTTCAGTTTGGTTAAAGTAAAAATGAGCTCGGGTTGCTTCCGTCTGATGCTGGTTTAGCTTTAAAGAAAATAAGATTGTGGAGCGGAGATTTTTTGGGAAGGACTGCGGGCTAGCAAGCCGGACAGTCGGCTAACGGCGTCCGGCGACTGCGGCCCAGGAGGCGGATATCCGAGTCCGAACGCGGTCTCTCCAACATCTGTGTCGTCCTGATATTGTCCACCATTATTTCTGGCTGGCTGTATTCCTTGAAATGCGGAGTCTTCCCCGGCGGCCTCACGTCCCCTTCATCGCCTCCACACGAGCGTCAAGACGCGGGCAATAAAATGGACGACACTTCCGGGGGATTTTCAAAATAAAATCTAAGCCAACGCAACAAAGTTCACATATTGTTAAAGGTTGCACTTGGATGTGTTTGTGCAGGTTCAAGGCTGCATATTAGGCTGGAGAATATGTCAAGGTGCTGTGGAGCAAGACCCTTGCATGTATCGGCATGCTCATGGTTCAGCTGAGTTTATCTAAATGTGGTTATTATAAATAAACAAGAGGAAGAGGATGATGATGATGACCCTACATTTCTCTGTCATTACTCAACCAGTACTCCTGGAATAATACTACCAAGATCCAGGTTGATCCAGGTTTTTTGTTGCAATTTGATTCAATTAAACTTTATAAAAGAATATACCACCATGTGAGAACAATATGAACTAAAAATCATGAATGTAGGGACCCTCAACCAGACAGATCCACTGGATTGCAGGACCCATTTTAATATTTGTGTGTGTTCTCATACAAATTTGCAATTCAGATAATTAACCAAACCAACAGATGCAGAGTGAACAATCTTTCACTGAGCTGACTTTATAGTGAGAGGTTACATTTTATTTTGAAGGAGAGCTCTTCTAACTTCCGGTCTTATTCTGGATGACTGACACCAGGTTCATGCTGGACAGTGTGAAACAGTGGCTGAGCTGCAGCTGCCTTCAACACAGGCGGAAATATTGCATTTACCACCTGAGCTCACATGGTAAACACAAACAACACGATTATCACTTGCACGGTTACAGATATGTTCATTACTGCAACAAAATGTGTTGCAATGTTGTGCACCACAATTAAAAATTGAGGTCAGTCCTTCAAGAATGTTTTAAAAGCTAGATGTTGAATTTTTAAACATGATCAGAGAAACAAAATATCATTGTAAGGCCTTGTAATTACTGTGATTCATGTTGGAATAAAACCAGTCTTCATACTGAAAGCAGCAGGTCCATAGATGAGTCACTATGCAGCCACATGACAATTTGAAAGCAGTGATTAAATCTCATATATTGCTCTAATTCAAGCAACCACAAAATACTTATAGGATCAGTTTTGCTTTTATTACTGCACAAAAACAACAGATGCACTTGGAGTTGGAGGACTTGGTGACGAGCTCCACCACACCCTTCTCTGCTTCTTGGACCTTTGGACACGTAGCTGTCTACAAACACACCTGTGTGAGAAACAAGACCCCCCTTTACTCCGGACGAGCCACAAGTGATATGTTGGACAGGTGTGGTTAAGAATGACTCACAATAGTTCTACAGAAAGAGGAGGAGAGAAGTGAAGAACATTTTTTTGATTTCATATATTTCATATTTCGTCGTCGTCTTGCAGTGCAGTTTGAACTAATGCATTGATCAGTTTTCATTGATTTATTTGTTACCTTATCTGTAATTTGAATGTTATGGTTTTTTTTATCTCAGTTAAATGTTTTAATTTCTCCATGTTAGATTTGATCAAATGTATACTTTATATTTTTTTAATTGTTGTTGAAGCACCCTGATTTTCTCACGGTGCCTCGCTAAAAATTGAATCTAAGTGGATCATATACAACTACAAGAGCGTCACAGCCTCCTCTTCTCACCTGATATCAAACCAACACTACTTGAGAAAAATGACACTAGTCAAACCGTCAAACCACTTGTTGTTTTTCCCATTATCTCAAAGACCACTGTCGCCTCATACCCCCCATCACATCCTGCCCTGCTTGTCTTAAGAACACGCAGTACACACATTGATTCCCTCAGTCAGATTCATGCATGAAGCACGAACACGCAGACAAAGTTTAAATTCTCAAACGTGTGTGTGCTATTGAAATAATAATAATAATTATTATTGTTGTTGTTGTTGTTGTTGCACTTTCATAGCACCTTTAAAAGACATTGTTAAAAAGTGAGAAGGTGAGATTTTGGAATCACTCTGGTTGAACCCTCATAGAGAGTCTTCAGTTTGTTTGTCATGATGATCAATCTTTAGGGAGGGATTTACCTTTTAATATTCTTAAATAAAAATAGTCACATACTCATTTACATACAGCTATAGGGGTTTATGTGTATTTTAATTTAGATTCATTTTCTTTGCTGTGCAATGGTTGCAGCTGAAATGATCCAGTTCTACCACAGGCTTCACTAAAATGTTATCCCAGCTCGTTATATACAACTATAACATAACAAACTTACAAAAGCGATCGTCACGGTGCGACAGGGTCCTGTTCTCATCGAGCATGGCCACAGCCCACTACCACTTCAGAGAAATGATAGGTTTGTGGTCTTTGGTTTATTATTGACAGGAAGGCCATGCTGACTTTCATGTTGTCACTATCAGTTTGAGTTTGTCCATAGACCACCAACTCCTCCCTCTCAACATCGATGAAACTGTCAAACCACTTTTTTTTTTTTCCCCCTGCTGCCTTCGAGACCACTGTCACCTCACCCCCTCACCACCTCCTCCCGGGCTGCTCTTCGACTTTTAAACACAAAGCACTAGTAACCAAGCTCACAGTCAGTTTCACAAACGCCGCGTGAACAGGCAAGACGAAGGTGAGTCGGCGCTGATGTCCTCATATCGAAATATTCTTTCACTTTAGTTGAATATACGAACCATCTGCAGGTTATTTAACATAGTGTTAAGCTATCAGACATCCGGTATAAACTGTTCATTTCTGTGTCAGTGAGTAACTGTATAGTTTGGTCCTATTACATTTGTGTGAGATTCAGTGAGCTCTTATAGTGCAAGTCAAGTCCATTTATTTATAAAGCACATTTAAAAAGAAGAAATGTTCACAAAGACAATCGTACAGTCGTGATAGTTGTGGTGACTCAAATGCCGTTAAGAGAGGATTTAAAAATGACAATTGACAGCAAGAGCTAAAATGTTCCACACACTGGGGCAACAATGGAAAATGTCTTATCACTTTGGGATTTGGACTCAGACTGTAGGATGGAGAGGAGCAATGGATCAGAACATCTAAGAGGTTACATGAAGTTGAAATGGGGGCTTAAGAGATCTAGGATATAAGCTTGTGCCAATCCGTGCAGCGCTTAAAAAGCAATAAAAGATTGTTAAGATCAATTCTATATTTTATTGGTGTCTTACTGATGCAAGTAAGGGTTTCGTGACATGACGCAAGAAAGACAAGGACGACTGACTCACAGATGGACAGTCAAGATCCAAGGAGAACAAACATGTTAAACAGTCGCCTGACCCCTAGAAGACAGGCAAGGTTTGATTTTCACATCAGATCTAATGAGAAAAAAATTACTACCCAGACCTTTGCATGTCGAGAAACATTTGGACGCAGAACACTGAAGAAAACTGAGCGGCGCAAATGAAGAGTTTTGTCTTGATCTCATTTAGCCGTAGAAAGTTTTTGGCCATTCAGTACAAGACACGCTTTTGGAAATGAGAAGAGACTTAAAGGTTCTCTGCTGAGTTTTCTTGTAAACAAACAAAAGTCCAAAACATGGACCGTGGAGTGTCACATTTGCTAAAACCAGTGAACGCAGGTGTTTGAGGTTCATCAAAAGAGATTGTTGCAGCCAATCTCTGAATTATTTTATTGTACAGGTTATCAAGCACAGCCAGATCTAGGGTTGTTGTTTTGGTTTGGTTTTTTAATCAAAAGGGTATGACTCCATGTTTACAGAATAATATGACATAACAAGTGACTAAAGAGGTGTTTATTCTGGATAAAAACACTTTTAAAACCATTTTCTTTTCATAATTAATGTCCAAAAAACGAAGTTCTGGTGGTGTAATAAAAAACGGCTTCGCGTGCTCATGTTTGTTCAACTGAAATGTTTCTTTTTCAGGATAAACCATCCGTTTGCATCTGTCACCCAACTTGACTGCAACATGTCTCTGTTGAACATTTGCATCTATGCTGGTCTCTTCCTGTCCCTCCCTCAGTCTACACATCAATTTTGCACTGAAGGGACACCCAAACAGTGCTTGGAAGCAGAAATCGCTCCAGGTACCAATCTGGCAGGAGAAGGCTTCGACATCACCAAAATGGAGCGTAAGGGAGCCTATGTGCTCGACATGAATCAGTGGAAACGCAAAGACAAGAAATGCACCCTGTGCACCAACCCCTTTCTGGAGAACAAAAAGCAAAAGCTCCCCTTGTCGGCGGTGGACTGGAGGCCAAAGCAGTCCTGCAGCATGAAAGTGGCCAGTAAACTCCACCGATCCAGCGAGTCTCTGGTCAGTTCCAGCACCTCTTCTGTGGAAAACAACTGGCAAGTCAACCTAGATATTGAAACGACAAAAAAAGGCGCCTCACTGATGCTCGGTGGGACCCAATCTAAACTGGCTGAATATTCAATGGAAAAATCGAAGAATGACAAGTTCAGCTTCACAAGCCACAGCATGTCCTGCGAGTACTACAGGTAAGAAGATGAGGACTGGGATGAAACTTTTCTCCACACACTCCTCTGATAATAGATGCGATACTGTTATACACTTGTTTCAAACTGGTATGTCTTGTATTGTCTCACTGGAAACAGCTATCGAGTGTCCAGCACTCCCAAGTTGCACAAAGAATTTCGCAAAGCAGTGAAACAGCTCCCCAAAACCTACAGCCCTGAAAACAAGCAACGATTTTACAAACTGATTGACAACTTTGGCACCCATTACATCACCAAGGTGAACCAGACTGATGAAAACAAAAAACAATTTCAGCAAAAATTAAAAAAGTTATACAAAGTATATATTTTGATTATGCAATATGTGTTAAAATATATAATTGCAGGTGAAGTTGGGAGGAAGTGTTCAATCTGTGACCAGCATCAGGCAGTGTCAGGCCAACCTGCAGGGCCTCAGCATGGAGGAGGTGGAGATGTGCCTCCAAGTTGAGGCGTCTGCCAGCATCAAAGCTACAATCAAGACTGAAGCTAAACACTGCAAGAAGGATGTTGACAAGATGGAAAGTAAGACGTCCTTCTCCAGCCTCTTCAGCGACAGGTATAGAACATTTTTGTTGCAAACTTTGGCTCTGCTTTGGACACTCTTATGAATAATTATTTTCAGTACATTAAAAAAACATATTTGTTCAGTTCTTGAAACTACTCTCTTCTCTACAGGTTCACAGAAATAAAGGGGGGGCATACCACGGAGGCCGACCTTCTCTTCTCTGCTGACAAAGACCCCTCGGCCTACAAAGAGTGGCTGACCACACTGCCTCAGTATCCAGACATCGTCTCATATTCCCTGGATTCTCTGCACGAATTGCTGCCTACAAACAATCCCACCCGCAAGAACCTGCGCTCGGCCGTTAGCCATTACATCCTGGAGAAAGGCCTGTGGAGGAACTGCAGTGAACGCTGTCAGGCTGGCCGCAAGAGCGACTCCAGGGATCCCTGCGTCTGCCAATGCCACAATGACCCCGCTGTGAACCAAGACTGCTGCCCGACCCGCAGGGGCATGGCCCGGGTCATCATAATTGTACAACGGGCTTCTGGTCTTTGGGGAGACCACACCACGGCCACGGATGGCTACGTGAAGGTGTCCTTCAACGGGATGATGGTCCGGCGTTCTCCTGTCATTAACAACAACAACAACCCTCACTGGGCCATGACCGTCGACCTGGGCACCCAGGATTTGTCAGCGGGAAATAAAGTGAGATTTGAAGTGTGGGATGAAGACAGCAAATGGGACGACGACCTCTTGGGACAATGTGAGCAAGCTCTGTCTCCCGGAGTCAAGGAGGATCTCTGCAATCTGCAGCATGGCCGGCTGTACTACAAGTTCGAGGTAAAATGCGCTCCGAGTCTGAGTGGAAATTTATGCACGGACTACAAACCTTCGCCTATGAGTCAAATTCTGAAGGGGCTGTATGTGTCCCGTCACGCCCACCCTGTTCCCAGGGCCATCCTGTTAGAGATGGGTGTGTTTGTGGATGAAACAGGCTCACAGGGAAACCAGAGTCTTGCAGTCGTGCAGAGTCATGAGGCTGATGTAATATAACATGTTTGGATTTGCTGAGGCTGCACAGAGCAACATTAATCCTTTAATTAGTATCAGAAAGGTTAATTTAAGCAAAACCCTTTACCCTTTATTGTCACCCATTAATAAATCTCTACTCAACATAAAGGATGAGTCTCTTCAGGACCAATTTTTTTATGTGTTGATGAAGTAGCTGCAACTCAGTTATGGAAAATGTCCCTAATATTTGGTATGATCAGTTTTTGTTTTCAGTTGAAGTCTTTTACAGTTTACAGCTTCGTTACACTGAATGATTTGTGTTTGATAGAAGACTGTTGTTAATGTTGGTTCTTGGAAATCAGCATGAGCTAAAGATCTGGTGACTGAAATGTTATAAACATATTCAAAATATGAAAAAAGCTGTGCCAGACAAGATGCCTTTTCTGTTTTTATATACGCATCTGTGCATTTATATCATTATTTTACCTTTCACAGAGCAGCAAAGCAGTAGATCATATAAAAGTGGTCAACAGTTTGATATAATGCAGCTTTTACTTATAAACTTATTTATGCCTTATTTCTTACATAGTTCTTTATTTGCAGATTTAAAAAGAAGTGTTTGCAGATTTTATGTATTGTGCAATCACTTTGTGGCACTTTATTATCTATACAAACATCTGCTGGTGTGTTTTATGTATTTTAATCACATCACTATTTTGTGGATTTTACTTGTTATTAATAAAAGCATGATATCTGAAGTGTTCATAGTATCTGATCTTTCATCTGATCTTTTGGTTTTGATTTGAGAGTTTATGTTCTGTTGGTCTTTGCAGTTTTGCCCGACTTGAAAAAGGAAGTGGTAAAACTTCCTGTGTACAAATGAGGCTTCGCTGACGTCATTAAAGAGAACAATGTGTGCTGATAAACATGATGTCAAATGTTTCTGCACAGGAGTTTCTATCCAGCATCATTTGGTGTATAATTTATTGGATTCAAACAGTAAAATCGTCATTTTAATATTTATTTTAAAACATATAGACAATTTTCTTGCAGTTGACAAAGATTTATGTTCATGAATCACCACCAGTTTTTTCAGTGTCGACAGAATAAGACTAGTGGGGCACTGCAGGTGACAAACAGAGACAGACAGACACGGATAGCAAACGTCCACTTACAGATGAAGGGAGTAAGAAAAATAAAACAAAAGACCAAACAGGACACGACAGGACAAGAGGGAAGTGAGCGAAACACACGAAGAGCTTTAAAAACACATTACACTGAAGACATCATGGAAATGATCCACGTGAAGAGATCCAGGTCATTTGACTTAGCCTGGTTAAAGACAGAGACAAACACAAAGACAATGAATCAGGAAATATTGATGACAAACTCATAAGCTAAACTCCTGATATGTCCATCTTTACTAATCGTTGTTTTAATTTCAATCTACCTATCTTCAAAAGTGAAATGTCATGAGGAAAAACCTGCTTCCCCCTCAGTGGGTTTTTTATAGATCTGTGATGTTTTAACTGAACCTTCATGCGTCAATTCTAAAACTTCCTTCGTCCTCACCTTTGTATCCATTTCCAAGGGCAGCGTTCACTCCACCGTATTTGCCGGCTTGCTCTCCTGTGAAAGAATCGATCCAGCTCAGTGTTAGAAATGTGCTCAGAAGGAAACTGCAGCAGCAAGAAAAAGAGGTTTAGTTAAACTTTGCAACAAAGGACTCAGCTAATTCACTACACAGGCTGCAGACCCTCGAGTGGAAAACAATCCATAATGCATGCACTTGTACTTTTGGCGTGAAAGCAGTTTAAGTAAAAGTACATGTTCAGAGCATGTAAAAGAACAAATGCGAGTAAAGAGTTCATCCTGCGAACGTAGCTTCATCTCGCTTGTTTTAGTCAGAAAGAAATGTGCATGTTTTAAAGCACAGTATTGGACACATGCAAAACAGCACAATAATTAGATATGAAAGCTATTTTGTAGGACAGCGGTACATCCTGTCACTGTAATATTATGCAAGAAGCACGGCTAATAAGGTCACCAGAAAGAGCAACGTGAGTGGAAGTTGGTCATAAATGAGAAAGTCTGGTGGTTTCTTGCTTACCCAAGGCATCTTGAGTCGCTCCTAGCTGTGCACCGTAACCTGATCGAACACGAGCAAAGAAGTTACAATTTTAAAACACAACAAGACAAAATACGTTTATGTTATGATTCAGTGTTTTCAGGAGGAGCTGGAGAAATGCAGCTGAAGTTACTTAAAGGTGCAATAAGGTGCAAAAGAGCCAGAATGTTTTCACATCTAACTCAATTTCATTTCGGCCAAATCAGAGCTGGTGATTGTTGGAAGAGTTTGTTCTGAGGAGGTTGAATGAAACGTGTTTTACAAGAACTTAACCAGGCAATTAAACTCATCTTGGTTCAGTCAACAAGAGACACTTGAATTCAGAAGGTGTACGGTCGTATTTGTCTATTTGGGAAGGAGGATCAGGTGTAAGAATATTTCCTTTCTTGACATTTTTTTGAGTTTATTTTGTTTCTTTAAACTCGCTGCTCACATACATCTCCCAGATGAACCTATGGGGGAGGAGGCCTGAGCTGAGGTATTACAGACAGGACAGGCCGGGGCTACTAAATTCAGTCCATATCTCTGTAACACAATACAGCGACAGCTACATACACAAAACACACACCTGAATTATGCAAGTCATACCGATACTATAAATACTTATTACTGTCATGCTCATGAAACCCCGTCTGTGAACAGCAATGTAATGTGCTGGTAAAGACACACAGAAGGAGGGGGGCGGTCCTGCGAGTGCATTGTGTCAAAGGATGTGTGTGTCTTTGGAAATCCACCTGTTTGCTGAGCTCCGTATCCTGTCCCGGCTCCTGAAACGACACAAAGCATGAAGGTGCTTTAGCTTCAGTGATGAGTCACAACAGACAGACGTATTGTCCACACACACACACACACACACACACACACACACACACACACACACACACACACACAGCACAGCCTTATCTCAAGACAGACATCTGCGGTCTGTCTCATAATGCACGCTGGTTCATGCTCTCTTAATTATTTTAGTCATTTCAGTACTGTTATCTGGTTTCATCATTGTCTGTTTGACTGAGAGTTCCAGTGTCAGTGGGTTGAATAAAAACTAGCTCACACCCGGCTGCTTCAGAGAAACAGTACTTGTTCCATTCCATGCAGGCTCACACTCTTCACAGCTCACACCGTCACTCATTCTCACCATATTTGTTGGCGGTTTTGGCACCTTCAGCAGTGAGGCTGAGCTGCTGGGCGGCGTACGGGTATCCGCCATCACCTGAGGGACGACAAGTGTTTAACTGCTCTGGTGGCTGCGATGTCGTGATGAACTAACAGGATGAGTTGATTGTGGTGTAACGAAACTGGGGGTTGATGTTATTTCCATTAGTGTATCACACAGTATTTTGAGGCCCTTGAACAAGACCAACAAATGAATGTGACTAAAGTTCAGTTCCTAAATCTCTTCACCAAAGTGTCCAGGTACTTTATGATGTTACCTTCCAGCCCAGTAGGAATCACCGGAGCGTTACCATAAGGAACCTGAGCAGCTCCTCCTCCTGCAGGGGAAAAAAAAAAAAATCAGATGTGCAAACTGACTCATATCTCTTCTGTCTCTTCACCATTTCACCGGCTCAGGCTACGAACCAGCTCGGCGCTGTCCACTAGTTCGAGTCTGACTGTTGCATGGAAAGCCACAGCGACAGAAGCCTGACTAATACCGTGACAGAAGGATGAGGTCATGTCAGCGCTGCTCACCATATTTGCCGCCAGTTGATTCCAGTCCTGCACCGAGTGCTCCTGAAAGAAGACACAAGAGACAATCTTTGAAACATCACGGAAAACATATTCATGCAGAGCTCTTATTGGTGAACTGGAGGTTGTTTCCCTCAGCTTGTCTGTTGGGTTTGATACGATCTCTCAAAAATGTGGTGTGTGATATTTTTAGCTGTGTTCGTTTTCTGATCGAAACAATGCTGCTATTTATCAGATAATCAACTCATAAGTTACTATGAACACATGTGAACCTTTACAGAGCCTGCAGCTTTGCATGCTGGGAAGAGGACAGTTGTTTGCTCATATCATCTTTTCCACTAGTATGAACTGGATTGATGCATTCATGCTCTCAGTGCTTTCTATCGTTTCCATGTGTTGCTTTATGTGGCAGCTGGAGGAACATGCAGTGTCCTCTCTGATGTCGCTCCGTCTTTAAAAGTCTTACCATACGCCCCCTGGGCCTGTCCGGCATAGCCTCCTGTACTGAGGGCTGCAAAAACCAAACACAGACAGGTCAGACAGTGTTCATCCATTAACTCATTCACACCTTTGGATAAAACTATGTGAAAAGCGTCTACAGGAGCAGGAAGTCAGAAACCACCAGATTAAACTGGTCAGTTTCTATAAATAAGAGACAATAGCTACACCCAGTGGATAAAATATCACACTGGTTGTTCAGCGGAGGTTGTGCTTCCTTGACGGCCTCTTATTTTTTTTTTTCAGCTGTCAAACCAGGTTAAAGCATCTACGGGTTAGTGCCATCGCCTGTTATAGGTTGTAACTCCTCAAGATTGTTACCTTTACTCTTCCCTGCTTTGTTCTCAGCACCATCAGCTAACTCTGCAGGGTAACCAAGCCCTGAAACATAGTTCTAATTAGCATTATAATTATGTCTGTGAGCTAATGAGTCTTTACGTAGACTGACCAAAGCTCCCTTCTTTTTGCTTTGAATTGCACTCACCAGCCCCGTAACCATCGCTGTAACCGTTCCCGTAACCTGTTGATAGAAGGAGCTATATGTGAATTCAAAGCAAATCTTTCCATGTCGGTGCTGTATTTGACATTTCTGGCTGTACCCAATACCATAAAGAAATGTTCAAGAGACTCTTCAGCATGCACAAATACCTGTAGCTTTTGCACCAGAGTCTCCACCTACAGCCAGAAGAGAACAAAGAAAGTGAGTCAACACAGAGGATCAGCTCGTCTTAACTCAATCTCATCGCTCCCGTCAGTGACGGCTTTGATGCCGACTCCCTCCGACATCAAACAGACTGAAGGATGATCCTCGGTCATTGCAGACAGACGATTCACGTTCCAAGGTTTAAGTTTTTAAATTTGAATTGTCCTTCACTTTGCCTTCACTAACTCGCAGCGCACGCAATTTGACTGACGGAATTTGAATCTGTCGTGCGACTGCTGAGCTTCCACTCACCGAAGCCATTGCCTGCCACAGCGCCCAGGTATCCTGTTACTCCATCACCATAGCCTGTGAGAACACACGTTCGAAACATATTTAATGGGACACAAACTCTGGCTTAATGTGCACATGTTTGCCAAAAGACATCAATATTTAACTTGGGACAACTTGGGACTTCCATGCATTCAAAAGAAGAGAAGACGTTCACAGGAGCACAAAGTGGAGATGATGGCAACGGTCTGTGAGTAATCCTTTGTTGTTGTTGCTGCCTTCTACTTTTTAAAAGCCCTATCAATTATTCAGCAGAAAGGAAAGGGAGATGCTGAAGCAGCTTCACCGGTGACCTTTAGAGAAAGGTGAAGAAGACACTGCCATTTTTTTCTAGAAGGACTCATAAGCAAATGTTTGCTTTACAAGGCAAAGCAGGAGTAAGAGCTGATTTTCTGCTGCGCGTCCTCGGCTTCACTCGGAACATCACAACTGAGGTGGAGAAAAATCCTGCTTCTCATAAGTCAAACTAGCTTCTACATTTGCATATGGTCAGTAGGTTAAAGAATAAAAAATCAGAATGCAAATTGAGATTAAAAAAGCTTCAGCAAGGAGAGAGATAGTACGATTATTCCACAGCCTCACCAGTTGATATCCCTGCGCCTTGGGGATACCCACCCTGTCCGAGAGCGGCGGCAGCTGAGATTTATTACAGAGAGAGTTATGAGTGAGGACACGGTGCAAATTAAATTAAAACATAGAGAAGAAAAATGAATGAAAATCTACGTCCTTACCTCCAAGTTTGCCAGCTGCGCCACCCAGGTACGCTCCCTGTCCCAAACCTGCAGGGAGTACAAGGAAATCCTTTAGCACAGGTGGAGAGAATCAGCATCTCCATCTGCTCACAAGAACCGCTCTGTGTTTATGTGTCAGCGTCTAACATCACCTGCTCCGTAGCCTCCAGTGCCCAGGCTCGCTCCCAGATAGTTTCCTGCTCCACCAATGTAACCTGTGGAGGAAGGAAACGCAAGCTCAGCAAAAACCACCTGTGTGAGAATCGATCCATATATTTGTTTCCATACACAGAAGATCCAGAGGTTGCTGTTAACACGCTGCTTGACATGTGCAGCCGACAGTGGAGCAAAATCACAACAGACTTCGACATCATTGACACAGACTCTCCTGGACTGAATCCTAAAAACCACAACACCATCCAACCTTTATAAGGACAGAAGACTTTCCTTATTTTAGAAAATCCTTACAAGTTAGAACAAGAGCACGACCGTATACACAACTGTGAAATAAGGTCTTGGATGAAATTGGATTTCTGAATTTTGTTTGAACAGAGATGATAAATAAAAATTGTTGAGAGTCACAGAGAGATTTTCCTGGGAGGCAGCACATGTCTGTTGGCAGCTGAGGGCCCTGAAGCAGCTGGACCGTGACGCTGAGATGATCTATGATCGACTGCAGGTCAAAATTATTCAATAATAATCATCTATTTTTTGTTGATGATAATGAGAAAGCTGCAAGCAGCAATATCAGAGACCAAGCAATCAGTGTTTTGAACAGGCGCTGCACTCGTCTATATAATGTCTGACTTTAAGCCAAATAATGTTTTATACACCACTAACACACATGGACATGCAGGAGTTATGTCACCTGGCTCTTATACACCAGAAAGTCGATCATCACTCTCATCATAAAGAATCTGTCAGAAGCTTCAATCTCACAATGATTAAGTCTTCATGACTTTGATTCTCCAGCCGTGCAAAGATGAAATTATACACCGCTCAGCGTGCCAAGCAACGCACATCCAGGCGATGGATTTACTATTTATAGGACCGCCGGTCGCACCAGCTGCCGACCCGTGAACTAGACACCACTATACTATCATATAGCAGCGCTGTACATGCTTATTAGCATTTCCTGAAGATCTCAATAATAATTACTGACTGGCTCAAGCACAGGCATCAGTTATGTCACTGATCACAGCTTGCAAACTCTTCAAAATACAGACAACCCACACATTGTGACATCATGTAGTTTACTGTGTATGTATGTGTGTTGATATGTCTAAATATAGAAGCAAATGAAAATGAGTTGTAAAAATACAGTGTAGATCTCGAGAGTGGACAAAAAGACATTGTGATGGTGTATAAAGACAAAGCTTTGCTCTTACTTGTTGTCTGGGAATTCCTCCCAGTCAGTCCTGGGACACTGAGAGCTTTAGACTTTGTGGCTTCAGCTTGAGAAAGGTGTTTTGCTTCCTGACCATCAGCAGTAAAGCCTTTACCTTCCTTCCCTTCCACTGAGACGACGCCTAAATGTTGGGCTGCACCTGGGATCACTGGTCTATACGTCCCCCCTCCTCGTACTTGAACATGAGGAGAAGCACGATTACGATCTTCGACAACAACAGTCCCACGGATTCTCGGCCTGTTTGGCCGCCCGTCTGCTACAGCGGGTACAAAGTGTCTGGTTGCTTCACCTTGTGGAAGAGAGAACACGTCGCTTCTGACATCTCGAGGTTGTGTAAGAGGCAGTTGATGGGTTCTCTCTACTTGTGCCTTCGGGGTTGCACATCCAAGATGCTTGCTGTCTTTACCAACTTGAGGCTGGGACACTAAACCTTGACTCCTCAGTGCTTCCTGGCGCTTGAGCTCCAACAGCTCTGACAAATCACCTGTGGATCCACAGTTTTGGGGACGCTGATTTTGTTGGCTGGATGAATCATAGACTCTCGGCCTCTGCGCCTGAGAAGGACCCAGCCTTCTGATGTTGTCTTTGTCAAGAGGCAGCTGCTGTCTGACGCCTCCAGCGGCCAGCGTGGCTCCATGACTCCTTCTCTCTGGGATCATATGGTCATAACTTCGTCCCACTTGTGCTCGTGAAACAGCCAGACTTTTAAGCTGTTTATCAAGGGGATCGAGGCTTTTGACCTCTCCTCCAGGTGACAGTACAGCAGGTCTGAACCCAGTTTCTGTCTGTAACTCAGGAGCCGTTGAACCGAGTACACCAGTTCTCCTCATGCTGTTCATTTCAGGTCCGAGGTCTCTTGTTCCATACGACGGATCGAGTGCTCTGCTCTTTTCTCTCTTCAGTTCTTGAATCTCAGGTCCACCCAAATCTGCCGCAGACGCACCTGGCAGAGAAATATCAGCATGTATTCACGACCTCTTGGTGGCTCAGAGACAACAGTGCTTCTTTCAGGGTCACTGCAGTGCAACATTTTTACTGTTCTGCATTTCAATTGATGTGTGTATCAGAGCATTCAATGCAATATAACACATCATCAGCAGAGGAATCAGTCGGCAAATTGAGGTTGTTCAAGAGACAAGACAAAATCCATTATGGCCCGAAATTAGTCCCGCTTCAAAGGTCGGACTCATCACCATAATTAGGGAGTGAGATAACACACAACTGTAGACGCACATCGTTCTTCTCACTGAGTCAGAGCAATGACATCAACACATACAACATGACACGACGAGGAAATGTTGCCGTCCCAAATTGTTGAAATGCCATGAGACGCACCAGCGTTACAACACAAAGACAAGACGCCACCTGACTCAGACAGTGTGCGACAGAGACGACTGACGAACGAAGCTTAGTGAAACACTGATGGGACATGAAAGCAGAAACCGACAGTACCGAGCGAAGGTTTTAAATGTGAAGAACATTTGCTAGTAGATTGAAATAATTCCACTTTTACTGCACAGTTCTTGGTATGATTCTGCAAAACCTGAGCACAAGCAAAATTCAGCTTTCACATTTCTCAGACTATCACCTTCGTGTTATTGTAATCAAGTTGTTAGTGTGTATTTAGTTTGCATAACCTGCTTTTCCAGGAGCTCCTTCAGCTCTCACAGCGTTAAATACTTCACAGCCATCAACTCTCATTAACTCTGATTAACTCTGGTAATAAGAGCTGGGTGACTCATGCAGCACAGATGAACCACTGATGGACAAACACAGTCACACATCAGCATGTGAGTCTCGCCCGTGGTAATATATTTGATAGCTGTGATTTCATGCAAACAGAAGCCGGCGTGAACTCGACATCAGTGAGGTTACAGACGAACACAGAGATCACAGGCTGCAAAGGTTTTACCGGGTTTTTGTTCCGTAGCCATTTGTCCTGTGCGAAAACTGAGTCCAATTCCTAATGAGAGCACATAGAGGAACTGTCACTGATTTCACTCACTGCTAACTGACACAGACCCACTATGGCCATACAGCATCTCTGTGATGGCGGAGGTGATGATAAAATAAAAGGCTGTCAGTTTAGTGGATTTAAACAAAGATGTTGGACGTGGTTTTGCAGCCCAGCGACCTCAGATATCTCCTTTGAGCATCTGATTTTATCCATCCATTTACCGGAGAGCGCAAGTGTGTGTTCGCTTCAGAAAACACCCTCCAGCACTCAAATCTGAGCCGAATGGAAGAAGTAATGGGTTCTGAGGTAAGGCCTGATTCATCACTTACCTGGTCGGGCTCCAGGATGGCCGATGCCAGCTAAAGCCCCGTATCCTGGCAGGGAAACAAAAAGCCAAGTTCAGAGGATGTGGAGTAAATCTGTAAATCTGACAAAGCACTCAGATTACATCACTGATGCCCTGGGTTTTTCTCTGTTTTACAAGGACACAGAATTTATGTGCTGAGCTGAAATCTGCTCCATATATCATGCTCACAGACAATGAGAGAGAGACACTTGGCCGAGACTTATGAAACAAACACAGGGCTCAGAGAGTGTAATTCACTGTGTAAGCAACATAAGCACATCATGCAACTAACCATATAATTACTTACCTGGCACAGCGCCGTGGCCGGCACCATAAACTGGAAAGACATAAAATCACAGAGTTAATTTTTATTTACAAAGAGCTTCACAGCTGAAACCCAACTGTTTATGTGAGATTTATCTTCATCCTCTTTTTTTTCCCCTAAGACATCACACAGACTGCTTCTTGATCATTAACAGCTTCAGTGTAATGTCATGTTTGAATAAAGGTGATGATACAGACTCACAGAACAAACAGGAAAACAGGCATTATTATAGAAATGCCGCTTGTTCTTCCAATGTGAAAAGACCAAAACTGTTGTAACTTTGACAGATAAAAGTGTGTTCATGTAAAACTTTATTGCTTATAGTAAGAGGCCGACTGAGAAAGTTTTCAAGACCTTAAATATTAACATGATCATTACAGCTGGCAGCTTTTCAAATAGCAGTGAGTCGGGCTTTTACCTGTCGATGAAATGTTCTTTATCAGGTGTTTTCTATAAATTTGTTCTAAGTTCTATAAAAGTATCCAGCAGGTTTTACAGTCATTAATGGTTGTTTATTACTGTCTATACACAATTTTACTGGATTGCTGTTTCCTGCTCGTGAAATTTTTATTCTTGCTTTTAAGGATCCGACACCCATCTACACATACTGGGGTTAAACCTGTTGATTCATGATCAATATCTATATAAAATATCAATTGGATTCTGACATAGTCTTTTATGTCCATCTTACCACGCTTCCCTCCCTGGCCCAAACCCAGTCCCAGTCCATTTGTAAGTCCAGCCCCCAAACCCATTCCTGTGCCCAAATTGGCACCTGCAATCACAGGAAACACATCGTATCAAAAATGTGCAATATCTTAATAAACACTATGGAAGATATGAAAACGCATGCAGGCTGTGAGAGTTTGATAAGAGCTGATACTGATGTACCATAGGCTCCCTGGGCTCCGTATAAACCCGGCTTCAGACCTGCTCTGCCTCCTAATCCAAGAGCTCTGTAACCTCCTGTGAAAACAAAGACAAACACGTTTCATATTGTGTGTTGAACAGCAGAGTCTGACAAAAATATCATCATTCAGACTTCAGATACACAGACTGCGTCTCTGCATCAGGACTGGAAAACCCTCACTCTGACGTTTAATGATGATGAATTCAAATCAACCTGCACTAGATCAACATTTATCCTGAAGAGAACGTACCAACACCGAGCTGAGCGCCTGGATAACGTCCAACTAGGATTAGTAAAAACAGAAAAATGCAAACATTACTTTTATGAGGTGAAAGTGAAATAAGCAGAGAGATGAACAGAAAGTGAAACATACTTCCAGTCTTCATTGCTTTGCTGCCATATCGGCTCCCCAGAGCTCCAAGGGCTCCTGCAACTGAGAGACAGGAGAAAACAGTTGATGATTTTATGAGATCGTTTAACATCTATCAGCTGTGTTAAAGCAAGAAGTATGTTTTCCTCTTACTTTCATTATATAGATAATATGTCATGTGTCCATCTGAAGTGATTACTAATGTTTCATTTGATGTTTTAAAATATGTCTGATACAAAACTAACATCTGTAAATGTTTCAACACCCAGGTTCATGTTAGCTACAGCACATCTGTACATGATAACACACTATATACTATGTTACATATTACAACGAATACCTGCAAATTTAATGCACACTAATACACCCACAAACCCATAAATCAGTCAGTGGCACCTCTCTTTTTTTTATTATACATATTTGTATTTTATGGACATAAGCTAACCATCTGGCGTCAGAAGCCACTCACCTCCAGGTTTTACCCCGATGCCGACACCTGACGACAAACAAAACACAGACACCAGAAGAAGAGACAGAGACACAAAATTGGTGTTTTCATGAGCTGATAATATCATGACACCTTGGTCTGTGAGAACAAACTGTAAAAATGCAGATGACAAACTATTGTTCTTCAGTTTTCGAAGTTAATAAAACACATAAGCTTAAAGAAGTAAAAAAGAAACTGTGTGACGTACCTCTGGCCGGCAGCACTCTGCCCCAGGACACACTCTGAGGTTTAACCCCTGACAATGACAACACAGCACAGTCATATCGTATCACTGGTGACAATCTGTTCTTTAAATTTACCCAAAATTGATTCTGTGAAATTATTCAAAACGACTCATGCAACACACAAAAGACATAAACTGTATGAAAATCATGACAGTGATAATAATGAAACCTGCATGATGCACAATTGAGATCATATCCAACACAGTGTAAATGTGCACAGAACTGAATATTCTTGGGAAAACAAAAAATAGGTCTTTTTAGGTTTAATAATGCAAGTTTAGTCATTGATTTCTTCTGCAGGAGCAGTTTGGAGTCATGTTATGTTATTTCATGAATCCTGCAGCCTGACTGAGCGGAGAGAGGAACAGATATCCATTGATGGAAACGGAGGAGGAGACTTTGTGGAGCCTCACGATTGGTCGTCAAATTTGACCCACCGCTGCCACCTTTTCACGGCTTCCTTTGATTCAAAGAAATTAGATAATAGAAACCGCAGTGACTTGGCGGGATCATTGATGGTGGAGCCTCAATCTCACAGACATGATATTTAACAAGTAAGTGAGAGTGAGTCAGCGGAGAGGCCGATCCATCAGAGCACTCAAGGTGAAATCATAGATCAAATATGAGCTCTTTGATAAAGTGAATTTGTCACTCAAAAGCAACTTATCATGACAACAACAACCCTAACATATAAATAGGTTACCTGGTATATAAATACAACTATGGTGACGAAAACTTACCAAAACTGTTTACAAGTTTGTGCAGAAATAACCAAACTGGGCATTTTTTGCGAGGTCAAAGTTGTTCTATCATTTTTGGTTAATTTTAGCAAATATTTCAGTTTTGCAGAAATATCACATTTCTCTATTTCTCAACCAAATAAGATAAATTAAATATTATTATACAAAACTGAATATTAGCCATGATGAATCTGAAAACTCAAATCAGACAAATCTGATCATTTTAAGACATTATACGGGAAATAGATTTGTCAAGTGTGAAGATTGAAGAGGATAGTTTGATAAAAGACTGTGATACAAGCAGTTCTTTGTCTTTACTCATGTAATCCCATGTTTGTCTTACCGCCTTGCAGAGTTTGTTGAGCCAACCAGAGAACCAGCGAGGTCTGGAGCAGAGCTGGAACCAGCATGATGGAGGAGACTGGGTGCAAAAAACTGAGAGCGGAGACTCACTGACGGACAGATCAACAGATGGACGGATGGACACTTAAAGCACAGCCACCCTGATGTCTTATATATACGGTGTTCTGTTTGATACACTCCCACTGCCCAGGCCTGCCCTCTGCACACACACACACACACACACACTGGTCTGATTGGGCAAAACCAAAGGCCCATTTTGGCCCATTTCCATTAGCTGCACACACACGCATCCAGTTTTCAGAAAGCATAAGTCAGAAATGTGCTGATGATTTATCGTGAGCTATCTCTGACTGTCACAGTCAAAAATATCATAATGTAATGATGATCACATGTTAGTCGAAGTCAGTGGCTCCTACTTGGATGCTTTTCACAGCCCCACAGGAGAAGTCCTTCAAACACACAACAGTGTTTCCTCCGTAATTACGTTGTTGTCAGGATGAAAAAGCATCAGTAACAGTCGTTAGCAGCTCAGTAAAGCAGGATGACGTCCTGATCTCTTCTCACACAGACACATTAACACACATCAATAAATTATCACAGAAAAATTAACAGCCTCACAGACGTACTCATAACGCAAATACACTGACCGTCCTCACCCAATAATAAACTTGGTGCAAAATTAATATGAAGACAAAGAAGAAGAAATTATGATTTTTTTTTTGTGGAAAACGAGGTTTTGATAGATGTGTTGAAGTCAACCGTCCTGAAACGAACTGACCTGGGCCCAAGACTGTGAACAACAGAGCTGTTTTTCTTCATAGAGTAAATATTACACCTTCTAAAACAAGAAGCGGAAAATAATTAGAGCAAGCAAACAGAAGGAGTGTAAATATCCTGGTAAAAAAAAAGTACACTGGAAATTGGAAAGTAAATATTACATCCTTTTTGTGTTTATGCGTGTGTACGATTTAGTGAAAAACAAGCAACAATAAATGTTTAATGTGGAAACACACACACACACACACACACACACACACTATACTGCTGCAGAAATAGCCTTCAAGGCTGCCACCTCAATTAAAACCTAATTTTCAAGGAGTTTCCATGACTTTCTACAGAAGAGCATGTGTGTGTGTGTGTGTGTGTGTGTGTGTGTGTGTGTGTGTGTGAGTCTGCTGACACTGTGTAGTATTAGTCCATGATCATCACCAAGCTACAGGGTCACCCTCATATTCTATAGTGTGGGAGGTCTTCGTATAATGTTTAAGTTTATGTCTTGACCTCGGGCACGGCAGCACTCGATGCAAACGTCTGACCGGAGAACCACATATGATGGTTACGCTTTGAAAGAGACCAGTTGTTTTTATGCCACCTGAGGAAAACTGAAGTCACATGTGCAGACCACCGCATCGTCTGCCCTGGTGGTACTGAGCATAAGACAATAACATAAACCACGTCTGACTCATGACTCCTTCACCCGCGATTCACCTCTAAACATTTATCTGTCTGCATATTTGAGACGTCGCTATTAGAAAAAAAACAGCCAGATCCATAAGGAGAATGTCGATTTTTCAGGCTGAGATGTCAAAGCTTCGGGAAGAAGACGTGATTGTTGTCAGAGGTAAGACAGAGGTGGTGCAGACTGTGTTGGCTCATTTAGCCGGTGAACAGGGAGTTCAGTGTCTGTGGAGACACATCTGGACGGCAGTTTCACTGTGGTCCGTCATGTTAGAAACACTGTGTGCCCCAACAAATACATACAAATTACATTCTGTGTGTGTTCATGCTCCGTCCTTATGTGTCCTTAAAGGATGAGCTAAATCTCTTAAGTAAAGAGATTTGGATCTTGACCTGTACAACAGGGTTGGTTGAGGATTACAGACAGACTCAGGATGATGTTTAGGTACGTCAGATTTACCAAACAGGACAAAAACATTTTCTGGTGCTTGACTTTATAGAAATAACCTCATATGGCTTCATAAATCAGAAAACTCCATTCCCAATAAAGATGTGACATTTTCATCAACCACATCCTCTCATACCAAAATAAAAGCTTTGTCATCTAATATTGTGATTCTCCTGAACTTTTTACAACAGAACAGAAAAGTTAATCGCATGAAGAGACTTCGAATGGAAGCTGACACACATACATTTGCTCGACCATCATCAAGTGCATTCTGAAGCAAATACATTCACGTGCAATTTGAGTATAGTGGTGCTACACGGTAGACGAGGGAAGAATTACTCCTCTTTTCAAATATTTTATGAAAATCTGCAAATATAAGATCATAAGGAAAGCAAAGCATTTGATCGTGGTTTTAGACATCAGGGTGAGCAGATTGAAACCTGCAGACCTGCAAACATCATTACTTTCCATATTGCTTCTAAAGCAACTAAATGGTCATTTACACTTCTGAGAAATATTGGGAAAACTGTCAGAATAGAACCATTGTGTAGTCTGAAATGTTGCATGGAGTCAGGCTGTCAGTTAAGTGTCAGTTGGGGCCACCAGGTTGATGATGTTGGTCTCTGCAGCGACTCAAAAGGCCAGTGAGAGGCTGCTATTCTGATATTCAAAGACTGAGATATGATGCCTGATTCCTATAAAATACTTAACATATACTCACCAGTTGTGTTGCAGTATTGTTCATTGTTTCCTCTCATTCAGAATAAAACAAAATGTTCCATTGAAAAATGACAAACATGGGTCTAAACACAGACTTTGGCACAGTGCAGCACGAGCACCATCAAAAACTGTGTGTCTCTCTGACAAAGCAGCAACACCTGCACCTGATTTCATTAACCTCTTCAATTAAGTCTATCAATCATCTTAAAGTACAGATGCTCCACTTGGTTGAAGGTAAATACAAAGAATCACAAATACATGTATAGAACTCAAAATGTCTCTAATGGGTCATTTCATCTGGAGGTTTTACATCTACACAATCTCAGCTGAATCTCCAGACGTGAACAGCTTCACTTTTGGTAAAATGACCGTCAATAGGAGAAAAGAACTCCAAAATAACTTTAGTCTTGAATTCTCTGACAAGTTTTTCTTCCTCAGCCCGGAGAGTGGAACAGTGGTGTTTATTAGTGGTTTCATGCTCTTCTTCTTCCAGCTCGTAAGACACTGTGGGCCACCTCCAGGGGGCTTAATATTAGCATTGGGCTCCACGGAGCGTGTACACATGAGGGGAAGAGCACAAAGACCTACAGAGCGACGGCGCTGGCACAGTCTGCCTGCAGCTGAACCTGCATCTGGCCGAGCAGGTTCGGTCAGAGAGCGTTTAGAGCTGATGTGAAATGGCTCTTTCATGTGTTTCTGATACTTGTTAGAGGACAAGAGAGTTTAAAAGCATGAAGGCATGAGTTATATCTGTGGCTATGCAGGAGACCAAGAGTGTTAGTTGCCTCGTTCTCAGAATTTAGCTTGGTCCTTAAATGCTGTCGACCAGAGAAATTATTACATTGGACCCTTGTTTACTGAACTATTAAGACAATGTGAGTGAAAACCTGAGAGGAAATTCAGGAAAAAAGACTAAAAATAGTGCTGTTTGGTGCCGGGAAGTCGTGCACAGTGAGTTTATGGAGCTTTTTACACTTAAAACAGCTGCATGCTGAGTCTGGAAATGGCATTTTGAGAATAGTGAGAGTGAACCGAAACAGTTGTTAGCAGGGAATCAAAATTGAAGGATGCTATAAAACTCTGTAGAGCTGTTAGGACCTGCAGGGTCAGGTCATGTGATCTGTTGTTAATATAAAAATATTGATTACAGCCAATTCAAACTTGCTTCCACTAACAGCCACCACTCATGCACAGTCACTAGCAGCCAGTGTGCACTTCCACCGGCGTGATGAATTCAAAAACACCTCGAGCTCGTCATGTAAAACTCAGCAGTACTTAAATGACCTGCTGCGTCAGACTGCAAGTAAACATCCACGCTGCAGACAAAAGACACTGAACTGTGTTTCCACCCGTTTCCACCCGCTCCGTCTGCACCTGCTCACGTGATGGACAGTGTAAGTATGGAAGTTTCCATCGCTCCAGATCCGCTGCTTTCTCAGTCCGGGACATTGATGGTGGATTCTGACTCCTCATGTGTTCAAGTGTCAGAGTTAACCTACAGGCAATCCCTCACAAGTAGAGACATAATGCAAGAGTTATATCAGTTTCACACCAGCGATTGTCCCGAAGAATTGTAGAGCAGCATCCTTCTAGTAATCTAAAGCCATAGTTTAAAATCAGTTCAGTCGTTGCAAGTGAGAATGTAAGACGTGGTTCAGCATTAAAATGTGTTTTCAGCCTGGTTTGTGTTTTCAAAACGACATAAATCATCCTGAAATTCTCTGTGTGAAGAGCAGAAAAAAGGCCGAGACTTCAATAGACGGCTTTGATGTGAGCTGCTCTGAAGTGAACACAGGGATATGGTAGCAAAGCACACACAGATTTACAAGGGACAGACGGGACAGACTGTTACAACTGGCAACAGGCTGTTTTCACCTCCGTCCAACATCACACACACTTACTGCATCGCACACACAGACAGGAGTATGTGGGTGTTGTGGACAAACCTGAGCTCAGTTCACCACTTTAGGATGACTTATGCTGTATATTAATAATCTGTGTAAGTGTTGGTCAAACTGATTATAAGACAATCAATCAAACAGGAAAAACAGTCTGTGATACTTTTGGAAAATGTAGAATGTAAATTTGTGTTCGCTGCATTATGTCGGAGGTCATTTTGAATTTACACCTCCTTCAGTGCGTGTCTGTCCTGCACACTTTGCTGTGTTGAGTCTGCAGTGTTTCCTCCGGCTGCTGTGTGTTTAAACTCCACACCCATTGATGGAAATGCTGCACTTCGTCAGGTTCAGGTAGAAAACCTGTTGAATTGGTTCATTCTGTTTGGAGACAAAAAAGCTGCTGTGCTCAATAGTAGAGAGACGCTCAGCTCAGGAGGAAACTCCTGTCATTTTTACTGAACACCTGCCTACAGATACATGGTAAAGTTAGTTATATAGGCTATGCATGAGGCAATCTTAATAATCAGTTTGTAGGTTGGAGATACGGGCGTTTTGGCCTCACACCTGCAGCTCATGCATCAGCGCATGTCTGTGCACGGAGTCTTCGGACTGAGATGGTTTGTCTGAGACGCAGACCTCTGCCCACAATAACACAAGTGCTAGACGTTCAGACTGGCCGCCTGCACGACCGTCTGACATCACTGCTGGCTCCGGACGCTGTTTGCTCTGCAGCCCAGACGGAGACAACAAAGACAGAACTAATGGTGTGAAAATCAAGAATTAACACTCAACACAGGGGTGAAAAATACTGAATTCAAACTTCACAAACGTCTGTCTGTGAAGATATTTATATGATTTAGTATGAAAACCTTCTGACATGGAGTGAAAGCTGACTTGTGTATCTCATTATATTTTATGATCTTTTAACTTTGTAAAATTGACTCTTTGAAATTCAGCAAACAGACAAGGAAGCTCAGTGCAGGAGCGAGCCTCTTTAACTCAAATGAGAAAAAGACAGGAGTTTAAAGAGAGAGAACTCACAGCAACACCACCCCATCTGCTGGACAGCCGAGCTCAAGGACAAAACAAATGAACGCTTTGTTGATTCACACAGAGTCTCAATTCCATTTACCAAACCATTGTAGTCCACACTTAAGAAAAAACAGGCGGACCAAACTAAATGTGAAGTAAATAAAAGACCAACATTGGCTGACACTTGTCAATCATTATGGGACTTACAGGAACTCAACTTTGTGCAATTTGTATAATATTTTAGTGGCAATAATATTGATGTTAAATATTTCACTACAGGATATCAGTGTTCATCTAATCTCAACACAAGCTGGACCAGAGAGGACTTACAATAATACATGATTAATATATTTTAAAAATGTAAATAGACTGGAGATTATTGTGCACACAGCTGAGCCACAGGTAATTTCACTGAATGACTGCGAGGACTGACTTTCGCTTTCAGTGCTGCAAAAATTAATGAGGATTAATCTGCCCTCTGCCCTTATTTCAGTCTTTGTACAGGAGACTGAATGTCCTCAGCAGCACCAACACGCCTCCTCCTCCCACCACCACCACCACCACCCTCTTCCTCTTCGTCACATATCAGCCCGCCTTTGCACTTGCCCAAATATAAACTAAGTTTCTTGGCGCAGAGACAGATTGAAATGGGGAGGAGTCTGACACAGTGAGTTCAGCTCAGGACGGACTGAAGGACAAACAAGCAGGAAGGAGGAGAAAATTAAATGAGCAACAGCTTCACCAGGAAAATAAGAGAATATTAAAGCGTATTGAACATTGCCTGCCTGAAGAACAGTAAGTTTTTACCTGATTTTCTTGTGTTTTAGTTGCAGAAGTTGTTACCACCTCTCTTGATATGCAGAAACACTAGTAGGCCCAGTCTCAACTGCATGCTCTTATATATATATAGCTTGTTTGTGGAGGGCCATATGCAAATCTCCTCGGCAAGCTACTTAATATATGAGAAATATATTGCATTTAAATGGCTGTGCAGACGTTCTCTTTAGTTATTTGTCATTATTTCAGCATTGGTCTGTTGTGTTTTGGCTCAGCTTCCGAAGCTGACTTTGACATAAACAGAATAAACGTGTCATTTTAATTTCTTAAACTTATTTCTGGTGCATAACATTAAAATATTCTGCAAATGTGTATGAACTTCTTCCTCTCTCCCTCTCTACAGATGTCTCTGTCTCCAGCTGCCGTGGCCGCTCGTCGAGTGCTTGCTGCTGCGTCACAGTCAAGTCATGAGGGAGGAGGTCAGTGTGTCTTTACTCTTCACCAAATACAAGAAGGAAAAAAAGGCATCAAAGCCTCCAGATTCAAAGCTTCTGCATGCGACCGCACCTCAGAGTCACGTATAGCTGGAGCGTTGTGTTAAACATTAACTGAAATGTCTGCAGAGCTGGCAGCCGTCCTGTGCTTTCATGCTTCTTGGCAAATCATCAGGAATTATATTTTACTCTCTGTAGAGAGACTCTTCTCCCGCTGCCCCACTCAGTGCTTCGTTCATGTACTTTCACTGGTTGTTTTCCACAGCCAGGACCTGGAAGATACTGACCATTGTGTTGGCCTTTCCTGGGGTCACTGTCTGCATGGCCAACGCCTACATGAAGATGCAGGCGCACTCACACGAGCAGGCGGAATTTGTGCCGTACCCTCACCTGCGTATCCGCACCAAGGTGAGTCTGCCTACACCTGTATACGTCTACTATCAGCAAGATTTACAAAACACCAGCCCTCCTCCTTTAAAGAAATCATATAGGATGAATATCAGTGTTTTTTCCCTGTTGTTGACTTTACTTATATGTTATGTCTCCTTCCAGAAATTTCCCTGGGGAGATGGAAACCACAGTCTGTTCCACAACCCTCATACGAATCCTCTGCCCGACGGCTTCGAGAGCTCCCATCACTGAGAGGCTCACTCACGTTTCTCAGCTGTGTTTCCAGTCTTGGCGTGATTATACTGACTGAGGGGCCAAGCGGCGGCGCCATCACACGGTGCACCCAAACAGGAATAAAACCACTTTGTGCTGTATCACAATGAGTGTCGTGTCTTTTGTTTGATTCAGCACTTGTATCAAACATGTTCTACTGTTTGGGTGTCACAGCAGAATGGACCGCCATCTCTTACGTTGTCTTTTTAAACCATTAGGGGTCGCCAAAGCCAGAACTGTTCAAACCCTGCACATATGGCACATAAAGTTGGTCAGTTTTTCAATTGTCAAAAATCCCATGAAAAGACCAAAACTAACAATGACTTGTTCTATCGTCTGTGAAGCCAAAGCTTAATATAGCAAACTGCTGTTTCATAGCACCATTGTTGTCCACGAACACAAAAATGAGCAACGCTGTTGCAGGTGACATGTTCCTTCATTTACATGATGATGCAGTTTATTCTGTCTCAGTCCCACGAACACGTCCTGCTGCTCCAAATACCAGAGCACCAAATGTGTATTAATCCGCACCTGAAAACAGTCCCCAATGAACGCACTACTTTTTCCTGTTTGACATTTGTTAAAAGCTACAGTGCCCAAGAAATTGAAATTGAAAATAAATTATATGTTCATGATCTATCTTAAAGATTTATGTCTTCAGTAGAAATCAATGGGCCACAAACAAGATGTGGAAGTGGGAAAGTACTGAGAGACGAACTAACAGATTGTTGGTTTTGGTCTTTCACTGGTTGACAATAAGAAAAATATAGACCATTGCCACATTACTGTGAAAACACACACTCCAACAACAAGAAACCACAAGCAAAGTGATTTTCCAACAATATATTCAGTGGCATAAATTAATATGGGACATTTGGAATCTATACACTGTATATCTGCTAATCCATAGTATCTCTATGTACAAAATAAACAACTGGCTCCGAGACCAACCCTGATAATTCCAGTACTTCCAGCTAAACGACATTTATCAAATGCATCGCAGACATTTGTTCAGATTCAAATTAAAAAAAGAAGAAAAAAAATCACAATACAAATGTCATTAGATAGAAGTTAATCCAACAACAGTAAATTATAATACAATCATGTCATGCTGGGACAGGCTACAGTTTATAGCAGATTACATCAAAACTAAATAGAAGTTTATGCCTCCGGTTTATGAAAATAAATCAACAGTTCTGTTAGTGCTGAAAACAATTCATACAGCATGTTTTTCAGGTAATCATGCAGTCATTTCACCTGCACTTACTTTACTACGTACTTTCCAGACATTTGATAATATTAATATAACGGCAACTTTTCTAGAAGCTCATAACAAGCCCCACTCAATCTGTGCCCTCTGGATTAATGCCACCAATCACTTAATATTTCCCTCCTTGCTCAGCTCAGAGCTACTGTGGCCAAACTTAGTAGATCCTGTTTCAGAGTCTCTGTGCAGTCGGCCTCTCTGGCAAGTCTGCGAAGGCAATCCCCTGCAAGGGAGGAGGACGAGAAGGGTCGAGGACGGTCCTGACAGCCCAGCAGCAAAGACAGGCAGGCCCGACCCACAGCTGGGTAGCTGTATCGCTGGGAAAACCAGTATACCTGGGGGAGGAGAGCAGCCAGGGCCCCACCTCTGGCACTGGCTTCTGAGGAAGAAAGGGAGTCCTGAGCCGCTGATTTCAGAAGCTGTGTCGAGCTTTTCATCAAGTTCTTTGGTCTTAACCCCAACTCCTCTGAATCGAGTGACTTGTCCACCTGTGACACACAGCTTGACTTGGAAACTGGAGTGACACTTTTGATTGTCTTATGGTCTGACGTTGTATTGAGTCCTCTGCTGGCCTTTTGAACTGATCCAGCTGAAGAGGTTTTGTTACTGTCTGTCTGGTGTATGGAACTGTTTGGTTTCTTCGTCTGTCCTGGTAAATGCTCTGTTTTCACCTCAAAACCAGTCAACTCTAACTCAGATGTTCGATTAGCCAGGTTCTCCTCAGCAGACTCGAGGCCTTCTCCGTCCTCTGTGGGAGCTGATGCAGCTGGACTAGCAGCCTTTGTGGACCAGGACAGGAGAAGGGACACACAAAGATCCTCCAACTCTCTCTGCAGCTCAGTCACCAAAAATCTGCACGCTCCGATCATCATCTCACCTAAAGCTGTTTTCTGGAAAGCCAAGACTTCTGTTGAGTGATCGTCCGTCCCTTTTTGACAGATCCCCAAGCCTTCCAGGACCAGTGTGTCCAGAATCTGACACTGTCCTCTCCTCTCTCCTTCATCACTTTCCCCTGTCGGTTCTTTGTCCCTGGTGAGGCGACATCCATGCAGGTAATGCAGGACTGGGAGCAGCATACCTGTGCTGACATCCTTAATGCGGATGGCTTCCTCTGCATTACCCTGAGCTTCTCCAAATCCACCTCTCAACAAAGCCCAAAAGTATTCAGAGCCAGCCCTGTGTGTCCCCTCCAACCCGGCCACAGCCTCCCTGCTGGCTGGGACCTGAGTGCCATCATCCAGCTGTAAGAGGAGGTCAAAGTTCGAGACCCCATAAGGACAGATATCGGCGAGGCGAGCCTTTTTGGAGGGAGGGGGGGAAACACTGCCGATTTTACTGACTAGTGGTGTAGCTGGACTGAGATGTCTTTTGTCAAGCTCCACTTTGATGCCACCCATCAGGGTTGACAAGCATCCCATCAGGAGGGAGAAGTACAGCGAGTGGAGCTGAGAAGTGAGGCCTGAATGTGGTGAATTGAACCAATCAGAAAGCAACCTTCCACATTCAGTGGGGTGATCTTCATCCACATCATCGTCATCACAACCAAGGGGCTGCAGAGCCAGGAGTAGTCCACCGCTGTCCAGAAGAAGTTTCTTCAACAGGGACTTGTTGCTGTTGAAGAAAAAGAGAGTTTGTAAAGCTCAATTATAGTCATTATTACACTACTCACTAAATTACATGTAAAGGCTTCTGGAAATTCTCACCAGAATAGCAGACGGACAAATACAAATTTTAAAACACCTACACTAAACTGAAGAGAGAAATCAAAATCGTCACACGTACAGATTGTCATACTACTCACCTGCTGATTAATGGCAGAGACAGCGCACAGTTCATCTTGTCGGACTCAGAGCCTGTAAGCATCACATGGGCAAGAACCCCAGAGCCAAATCCAGACTCACACTGGACACGCAGATTATTAAGAAGAGCAAGACCTACAGAGACAGTTAGTGCACAATTATAAACTGGTCTTGTATGAAATAAAAATGAACCAATATTGTTTTTAATTATATAAAAGCTAGTTATTGAGTATTATTCATGCCAGAAATACGGATGCCGGATCGGTATCTGCCCCAGCAGTGACCTTATTATCAAGCATCAAGAATCAGCCAGATGTAACTGATCTACATTAAATATTTAGGATTCATCTGTCAGTTTTATTTTGAAATTCAACGTTCACTCAGTCATGGCAGGCCACTGACTCTGGTTTTAGTGCCACAACTATCTTGGGCCTCATGATGCCTTTCATAAAAAATATTCCAGTGAGTTCCACACACTCAGGCTTACACATTCTATAATACATAACATTTATAAGACGACTGTCAGTTGTGCCATCATAGCTATTTTTAAACGGTTACAAGGTTTATGGGTAAAATAATGCTTCTTAGCAGTTCTAAGTACTAAGTTGCAGATGACCGATCCAGATCTTCATCTTACCAAGCTGTTTAACCTTGGCTTTCACTCGGTCTGTCTGCCTCTCCTCTCCCTCAAAGCCTCCCTCTCTCTGGCAGAGATGGTGACGAATCAGTGCAACTGAGCCAGTTCGGACCAGCGCCTGCAAACAGTTTGGATTGCAGCTCAGCCGGCAAAGCATACGGAGGCATCTGCTGCTGGGGTCCTGGTGCTGGGTGAGGTAGTAGAGCAAGCCGGACATGACTCCTGAGCTGACCAGAGCAGCACTCGGGTCTGTGGCGTGGGAGAAGCGCGACAGCAGCAGCAGGATGGGCGACTCGGGAGTCCAGGGTTCAGGGTGGTAGGGGTGGTGGTAAGCCATCGTGCGAGGTACAGAGGGAGGGGTGTCAAGAGTGACTTTAGTCAAACCAGCTGCTGAAGCAGCACGCTGCCTCCTTTTGTGAGGGGATGAAAACTTTGATGGAGAGACTGGTGTTTGGGTTGTTTTAGTGGGAGAGGAGATAGTGCAGGAACTGGCCTGGGTTTGGGGAGTGAGTGCACTGGAAGGTTGAGGACTAGAGGGAGGTGGATCAGTGACTTTCCATGAGGATGACAGTTGTGGCTGGGCCGAGGAGGAAACAGGGGAAGGCAGAGCTGCTTTTTTAGAAGTGGAAGAGGCAGTATGGTTGGATGGAGAAGAGTTTTTAAGAGAAGAAAGGGAATCAGGGTTTGGGGAGGAGGTTTGAGGAGATGAAGATGGTGGGATCTGAAGACTCCCCCATTCCCCTTCAACACCAGAGGAATCCAGCAGGTCCCCTTCTGAAGAAATCAATCCCTCAGACACCAACCAGGACCTGAAGAGAAAGCAATAAGCATGTAAATGAACAATAGAAACAAGAAGAATCCTAAAAAAATTCACAGGTAAAATAGATAAACCCGTGCTCTTCATTTTTCATACCTGAGACTTAAAAAGCTTGATGAACATAGACCTTGCTCCCTGCCAGCTTCCTCCTTCTTGCAGCCCTCAGGAGGAGGAAAGTCGAAGGAGTCAAAGCATGACGAGGGCAGGAGCTCAGTGGGAGACATGCTGGAGGAGAGGTTCACATCCATCTTCTCAGCAGGTTGTTCCCCGCCTCTGGTGAGCTCAACTAGTCGTGCAACAAGCAGAGGGACCAGCCCTAGCTCTTGCAACTGCTCCATAGCAGATTCATCAAAAACAAAGTCTACACAGGCCAGGATGGCAAGTCGGGAAAGGGGGTGACTCTGATGGGCAGCCAAAAAGCCAATAAGCACCTCCAATCCACCGCTCTCCTTCACCTTGGCCCGGTTGACTGCCTCCTTGCAGCACAAGCACAGCGCCTTGAGGAAGACACCAGACTTCAGTGGGTCCCTCTTGACCTCCTCAGTGAACTTCTGAATGACCCCCAGTGACCCCACGAGAGGGCGCAGGCAGCCTTGGGAACACATGTTGGCCAGGGTTTTCAGTGCCAGTTCCTCAAAAGGTTTACTAGACTCCCCAGATGCCATGACACTGAGCTGAGCAAGGACTCCAGAACGGGACACCTCCCTGGCACATTCGATACCACAGCCCCGGGTCAGTTCGTGGAGGGTCCTGAGCGCCGCCCGCCTCAGCCCCTGGGGATATTCTGGAGCGATGAGAGGGGCAAGAGCAGATAAGGTCCCTTGGGTGAGCAGTGACAGGCGGTTAGAGGGCGTATCTGAGAGGTAGAGGAGAGCCCGAGCAGCTGACTGAGCGCACTCCAGTTTAGGACAGGTGTCTTTGGGAGGAGCAGCAGTGGGGGAGGATGGGCCAGAAGAAAGAGACACACAAATGAGGAGAAGAGGAACACCACCTGTAAAAAAAAAAAAAAAAAAAAACATAAAAAAGAGTACAAATAATATATGTTCAGAAAAACATTTCACAGATTGCAATAACAGTTTCTGCAAACATTTTCAAGAACATAGTTGTGGATTTCACATCATGATGCAGCATTTCATATTTTAGGCACATGTGACTAATGTGACTGAGATGCTAGAAATGCACAATGTGTGAGTGAGACTGCTAACATCTTATAATTTCGTGTGAGTAATGAGTAATTAACAAATTAAAAAAGGAGTCAGTAACACAGTGTGATCTGTTTATCCTGCTGACACACGTTCTGTGGCTCATACGAATGCTCTTTAAGTGTAAAAGTGTAAATAAAATACAACAAATACATGGTTATGCTTTCAAACCAGCAGGCACTCAACATTATGAAAATTACTACTATCCTGCTGCTACTGCAAAAGTATAATTTCCCTAAAGTAGCATTCAAGCTGCATCTCATTTGAAATGCTGAAAACTGACAGCTAAAAATGATGCAGTCAGACTTACCAGCAGAGTGGATGAGTGCAGAGCTCTCTGGATCCATGGCCAAGTTTCCCAAAGCCCGGGCTGCTCGGTTCTGGACAGTCTCCAGGGCTACATTTCTCTTCAGGATCTCCACTATGACAGTCAAGAATTTTTCAAGATTAAATGCCAGTAACTGTTAAAATACTAATGTTTTCACAGTTGATAGGGATTATTGCAAAATCCAAGTGGAAGAGTTCATAATTCTAAGATCAGATTCCTCATAAGAATATAAGGTTGCAACAGTATGAGATTTTCACAGTAGCATCTCAGAAAATACCAGTTTACTACCAAAGGGATTGTTCAATAAACATTATGTCCTGAATGAAAGAATGTTAATTACCACTTACCTACAATATTTATTCCATCAAGTTTACGAACCTGTAGTGGGAGACATTGTACATGTGAGCAATGGGTGGCCTAATAAACAGTGTTCAATACTTCCTCTATTATTCCTTGTGTCTCACCTCTACACGCGTCTCCAGCTCAGTGCAGCAGTTTGCCAGGATGCTCAGAGCCAGGTCCAGGGTCTTCCTGGAGCAGTCTGGGTGTCTGAGCAGGTCCAGCAGGGGCCGCAGACCACCTTGACTTCTGAATCTGGCAATCCCAGCCTTGTCACCCTTGATGTGCTGAGTCCTGATGGCGACCAGAGCTCTCCACTGAGACACTCTGGACCTCTTGTCCATTTCTCTGCCACCACCTGAGTCAGCCTTGTTTTGCCCCTGATGTTCAGATCCTGATCCGGGTTTGGACAGGTGAGCCAGGCACCAGGTCAAAGAGGACTCTGGAGATGACGGGTGTCCTTCTCTGGAGGGAGCTCTGGGTTGTTTCCAGTCACCTTGCACAGGTGATGCATCCATGGTCCCTCAGTCTGTTCACTTATCTTAATGTTCCTCCTCTCAGTTCAGGCAGATGTTGCACAGACTATTATTCAGCATCACTGAACGCTTCCAGTGAAAAACTGACAGATTAAACAACATGTCCTTTCACTTCAAACTGTTAGCTCCTTCACTCAAATTTTCACTAACTTTCCAAAAAATAACATTCCGGCGTGGTCAGGAAACTACAGATACCATGAAATAGGAAAGTTGTACCACCTGACGCCGCAGTCGCTGATGGGAGATGGAGTTCCAGCAGCCTCGGTCCACTCCCTAAAAACAGGCCTACATCGTGGAAACAGCCGAACAAGCGTTATTCTACGTAATGGACGTGTTTTTGCTCAATGTAACATATTTTTACACATAAAATGACGAATTAAAGCTCTATTTGATCAATGTTTTTTTACCACTGGCCGAATAATTTTTGTGAAACAAAATGCAATCGCCTGTGTTAGCCGCTAACGCCATCTTTAGCCAAACAACAAAACAGGGGCGGTGGAGGGCGGGAGCAGGGAGTGAAGAGGAGGGCCGGGCAGATATATGCTGGGACTTGTAGTTCGAGTCTCGCTGCCTGTTACGTCCCCTAGTGAATTTCCTCTCTTAAAAAACTACATTCCCCGTGACAGCGAAGAAGGGAAGCTTGCGTTCAATAAGTCGCAGCGTTTAGGGATTGTAGTTTTATTGGTATACTATGAAACGCAAAAGCCCGTTTGTATCAAGCAAAACGGACTACACTTCCCGAGCTGCTAAGCAACGTTGTTATAGTCATCGTTTTACTCGATGCGAGAAAATGCATCGGTGCCTCTGAGAGGTTGTTAAATTCCACGATAAACACTCCGCTAATAAATAAAAAAAAAACAAGAACTTTAGGTTTTACTTGTAATGGTTTAACAACATGGAGGTAATAGAGACAATTGTGATACAAAGTGCTGAAGTGGAAGGAAAGGAAACGGTCGTGTCCAGTGTGGAAACCGATAAAAACAAAGCAGGTTAGTAAGTGCAGATTGAAGTTAAAACTGGCTTCATCAAGTCATCGCATGAAGCGATTTGAACCTGATGAGTGCGCAGTCTGCAATCAATAAACCATAATTCATGCATTCATTCATAATGTCAGCTGTATTGATGAGAATTATATTTCAATCTGGTGATTTAGGACCTCAAATAGGTAAATAGATAAGGAGTTCAGTGCAAGGTCATATAATTCAAGATAAAATAATACTAATAATAATATCAACTAATGACATGATGTTTTCCTCTTTAGAATTTATATGGACGTTGCAGGCTACATGGCACCTCGTCAACACCCGGCTTGAGATGGATCAGGCTTTTGACCAGCCAGTGTGCAAGAAAAAGAAACTTTGGGAGATGGTGGCGGAGAAAGTGAACAGCAAACTGAGGGAGTCAGAGGTCACCGATGTCACCGTGAAGGCCTACGAGTGTGACCTCAAGTGGAGAAACATGCTGGCCACGTACAGGAAGAACAGCGAGCGGGCCAAGAGGCTCGGGGCGGCCAGCGTCCACTGGGAGTTCTTCAAGGCCATGCACGAGGTCCTGGGGAAGAGCAGGGAGGAGATCGAGGCCCAGCGAAGGGCGAAGCTCAGTGGGACGAGAGTGGGCAAGGCCATGGCCAGCAAGAGGTTTACCCCCATCCTGCCTACACCTCCTGTCACCGCCGCTCCCTGCTCTGCCCGGCCTCCACAGGACGTCCTGCAGCTCTACATGGAGCTGCAGGAGAGGAAGATGAACATGTGGGCCCAGCAGAAAGCCCTGGAGGAGAGGAAGATAGAGGCCATTAACAACCTGGCCCAGGCCATCTCCAGCCTGGCTCAGAAGAACAGCACACTGATGTCAAAGGATGGACAGTAGGCCAGAAGAGACGAGAAGATGATGCTGCACGAGGAAAACTGTTCATTTGTTACATACATTTTTAGCAAATTCATATCTGAGAATGAATGAAACTACAACAGTTCAGAAAATGGGACACATGAGACACAGACTCACATATCAAACCCTGTGCAACTCTTGTTTATGCTTCAGGCAGATTACACGCCTCCTCAGAGTTTCCTTTTCTGTCAATGTCCCAATGGATGTAATCGTCTTTTATTTTTATAAAACAATAGAAGTGTGAATTATGGTTGGCTGGTGCCACTGGACCAATCATTGATATCAAATGTTGACCACCTATGCAAGAGTGTTATTTGAACTCAAATTATCGCCACCTCCTCCTCCTCCTCCAACCAGGCAAGTTGTAGTTTACATCCATGTCTGTTCAGACTTATATATGTAGTGAAGACTTTGAAGGAGTTTAATAAAAGGTATTAAGTGTAAGTTTTTGGTGAAATGGAAGCTCAATATTAACAAAACCAATGAGTCTGTGGTGGACTACTGCTGTATGTCTATTGTCTATGTATAAGTCCATTGAGAGAACAGTCAGATTTCTTGCATTTGTTCACGTTTGGCCAATGAAGTTCATTCTGATTGGACACCGGCCGCAGCCATCGCCAGCAGAGGCATAACAAGCTAATGTAAATAATCATGACATGGTTACAGTCATTTGCAAGAGAAGTCATACTTAGACTAAAACTTATTAACTATGTTATTCTTAAGAGGTGTCAACACGATTCATAGACACATGCTTATACTGTTAATGTATTATTGATAGACACTTTCTTTCTTATCAGAGAGTATCTTCACTATGTAATGTGCTTTTACTCTGATGAAGAGAAACACAAATACTGGCATCTACATTTCATTATCTTCATAAAATAACCTTTGTGTTCTAAGTCCATGTCAGAAAAAACAAGTCAATTAAATCTTTTATCAGATCTAGAGTCTAATTTATGTGATTACATTTTTATTTTCCTCATGTAAAATGTAAGTCAGGGTGAAAGTGATGTTAAAATGCAAACTCTTTGTTCAGTATCATTTATGTTAACCACAGTCATAATTATGCATTACCCAGATTTACTGTGAAAAATGGTTAATTCTCACAGTGTAAATGCTTTAACAGCAAACCTATCCCTGTTTCCTGATAGTAGCAATAAGAGTGTTTTGTGTGCAGACAGACCCAGACAGTCAATATTCTGTTAAAACAAACCTTTATATTACAGAACTGTTAATTTCCACCAATAAACACAAGTTTTCCAACAGACCTAATCACATCATGCGCTTCCAGAATCAAAGTTTTTAAACAACAAATCTGAAATGGCGTCACGTCTGCGTACACCCTCGTCATCTCCCTCCTCCTCCCCCTTTCCCTCTCGGGTTGTGACTTCCTCTTTCTCAACCTCTCCATGAACCACTTGTCCCATGTCCAAAAACACATTGTGCAACACACAGGCAGTCAGCACAACAGCTCTGGCTCGATCATAGTTCCCAATATCCAGATACCTGAGTCTTTGAAATCTTGCTCTCAGGTTGGCAACAGCCTGATCCAGGATCTGAAAATGCTCCTCCAGCGCCTTGTTGAAGAGCTCCTCTCTTGGTCCAAGACTCCCTGAGTATGGAGTTAAAATCTGAGCAGTGAGCGGGTAGCCAGCTCTGGCCACGAGGCAGGAGCCAGAGGGCATCAGTTCAGGATGCTGTTTGAGTTTGTCCCTCAGAGCGCTGCCTTTGTCCACATCTGATCCTTTACTGATTCTGCAGTGTAGGAACCGGCCCTTACTGTCACATAAGAGCTGAAGGTTTAGCCAGGAGTCGGGATGGGCCTCCTTCTTCATCCTCTTCACCTCCGGCACTGTGCTCTTCACATCATGTTTCCCTATAGGCAGGCGGATAGGGATACGGGTGTGTCCCAACACTCCCAGGACCTGAGGGACACCTTGCTGCTCCTCCTCCTCCTTCTCTGGACTTGCAAGTGGTACAAGGGCCTCTAGAGCCTCTGTGCCTGGAGAATAGAGAGGAAATATGATTTTCAACCATCTTTTTTGCACTCAAATCATTGACAACATTGCAGTAATCATCTAACAAATCTCCCACAAACAACACTGGAATCAACCCACCAACTGGCCATCTGATAAGCTTCTCTTCCAGCATATTGATTCGCTCGCAGAAAGAGAAGAAGATCCTGTGGATGTTTCCTTTCTCCAGGTTGAAGCGACGGGACACAGAACGGTAGCTGACGCGCTCAGTGAGCAGAGTGAGGGACAGCAGGACAGTGTGGGACAGGGACAAGCGAGCCCGTCCGGCCATTCGAGCTCTGGATTTGGAGCTTTGAAGCAGATCTGCGATGTGCTGATGAGAGAAAAATAGAAAATCATATTACAGTGGCCAGCATCATTCTGTCAGGAGATGCAAAAGTTGGTTCAGGTGAGGGAATTATTAGGGTTTCAACAAAGAATACTTGCTGTTCAATAGATTTAGATTACAAAGACTTTGGTTACTTTCATGATTGCATTCAGAAAATGGGAGAAAATATTGGACGAGGGCAGAAGATGACATTTGCTCTGAAGTGGCACAAAAGGGTGAAAGTTTCATTCTGTTAATTGATGAAATGTGTGGATATGTGTGTATGTGCAGGTAAATGTATTTGTAAATGCAAACACTGTTGGTACCTTAGTGCATTTCTAACCTTAGGAGGGGTTTTATCGTTAGTATTTAGAGTGTTTGACTATATAGTTCTTTACTTCTTTTATAAAGTGAAAATTGTGGCCTTGAGGTTGAGACAAATGCGTTTATTTCCAGTTCAGTTTTACTTGCAAAATAAGGTAAATATATCACTGTACAGTACAAAATAAAACACATAGGAATATTCTAGAAGTGTTCATGTGTATTACTCCCTCTGACAGATGTGTGAACCCATTTTCAGACCGGTATCAGTGTCAGATTTGCTGCTGGATCACAGACACAGGCTGATACCTGGACCACAGCAGCGTCCACCGGCTCCTGCTCCTCTCGGGGCTCCGGTGTCTCTTCCTCCGGGAGGCTGGATGGCTGTAAAACCTGAGGCTGCACATTAGCTTGACTCTGTAATAACTGTACATAGACAGTAGGAGGAGGCTGAGTTTTGACTTTAGCGATCAGCTCGGCCTCCAAGATCTCCTCCACCGCCTGGTCCAGCCGCTGCTCCAGCTCGCCCGGGGACAGCGGCTGCCACTCCCGCTCCACCAGGTCCAGCACGGCCCTGCCCGCCGATAAAACACACTCACCGACGTCCATGTGTGCTGGGGCTGGGTCGTCTGTGTTCACCAAGACTCTATTAAACCAGGGTTCATCTCTTCAGATGTGGAGAAGAAGAGTTAAAGAAGTAATTTATCGTTGCATGAACAGGAGCCGCGGGTTGTTGTTGTTAGCTAAATGCTAAAAACGACCCTGCTAGCTAAAGCACGCTGCCTTCACGTGCTGTCGGAAAGTTCGACGAAAGTTTCTGTGGTGCGTTTAGGAACGACACAAAATAACGTTTGCAAAGTAGAATATTGTAAAATTTCATTTGATGTATGTTAGGCATCAATTTCCCACAACAAATATTTAGTTTAGAGCCAAACGTCTCGCTCATCGATCTATTTTATGATCAATTCATTGGTTTAAAAACTGAAAGAAAATAGTTTGAAGAATGCACAAATATTATTTTACATATTCATTATTGGGTTATTGCGCTGTGATTTATCACTATTTTTGTGATATTTAATTGCCAAAGTACTTTATTAAATTCAATTCCAATTTCTCAGGGTTTTTTTTTTTTTTTTACATAGGCCCTGATAGATGTGCATTAGTTAAACTTCAGGATTGATTGAGAAAACAATTAACAATTTCATCTTGAATATATCTGTAGTTGCAGTTGTACTTTTCACACATCTTTGCACATATTGCTTCTTTTTACTAGTTCTCCCAATATAAGCTGAGACACACAAGCAGAACACTGACAAAAGCTGCCATACACATTTAAAGTTCTGCATATAATGATAGGAAAAGCCATCCCATGATTGGTTGTATGTATTGATTTTAAAATGATCTTTGACATTGCTGCTCCCCTCAACAGTTCACAAGGTATGAGCTGCTGTTTAAACATATAATGCAAAATAAATAATGGATTGTTCACCTCTAACTGCAAGTGTGCACAAAATGTTAATATGTTTACCATCAACTACAAAAGCATACAAAACACCACAGTGCACAGGGGTGAAAAACAGTTGTTTTAATGTTAAATCAGTTACAAGTGCAACTTTGATCATGTCCCACTGTTTAACAGCCTCAAATTGCAAATGCAGTAACGTCAACAATTTCATTCACTCATTTTTTTTTTTTTTTTTAAGTCGTAGTTTTCTAGATCATGAGACCCAGCGTTATATTTTAGTTTGACCTTTTGATGTGGAGAAGAGTTCATTTCTAATTCACCTTCATTTCTAGGAAAAGAATGTATTAAGGTATTAATGGTGTATAATACAACACAAGTTGCAGCATGAACTAAACCTAAATAGGCAGTGATTCTGGGCTAATGGAGAGTCAAATGTGCAGCTCACTACTCACAGGCACAGTTCATAACTCATCACATGACAAACTACCTGTTTAAATTAAAACGGTTTAGGTTTACTACTCGTCAACATCTCCAAGATGTCATGTGCTACAATCAAACATTGGACAGGAAAGTTGGTTAGTCCCCGCCTTTGTTAGTAAGTTTAAAAAAAAAAAAAAAAAAAAAAAAAAATCACTTTTAATTTGTTTTTGATTGCTGCTATGCCTGTCAGTCATTTGATTTTCACCACCAGGTCCACACCAGCGGTACATGTGTTGTAGATGCCCACGACTGAGTGCATTCAGTCTCAGTAACTTCTGTGAGCAGCTACAGTATGAAAACTACAACTACTGATAAGTACCAAGAAATGTTCATCTTAATGCCAGATCTTCTGCAAACAAGTGAATCCATTTTATTTCAGATTCATATTGTTCAAAAGTTTTTCAAATACAGATAGTAACTTAGAAATTCACAAACTCCTACCTATTGTCGCAACACATATCCAGGCCAAAGACCAAAAACATGTTAAATCCTAGTAATAGTTTAATAAAGAAACACACAAACATAAAAGCCTAAAAATGTCACACCTTATCAACTCCCACGTTTAAGCCAGCAAAATAAAAAACACAAGGAAGGCAGCAATAACCTTACCCCAAATAAAGACTAGAATTAATTAAATACGAGGTACATTTCTTTATGTTCAGCCTTTACCAATCCCATGGATGACTGACAGTGTCGTGACAAGTCCGTCAGGTATCTCTGAAGGGTCTTGTGTGAAATTATCAATTTATCTAGCATGCGTTCACTGATTTCAGGACAAATGAACCACTTTGAAGCACCCGCCCTCAAATTTACAACAAGGGGAATCCGTGTTTGTAATTGTTTATGCTCAGCTGAAGATCTGTTGTCGGCAAGGTAAAACTCACCCGCTGAGGCAACACTTCCCAAAATTCAACCCCTCCCTCCCTCCGGCCCCCTGCGCGTCCCTCTCGCTTCCCTGCCCCCTCCCTCACTGTACAGCCTGCTCGTTGGCTGTGCTGCCCGAGTCCTGGGGCTTCATGACGTCAGGGAGCTCTGGGGGAGTGGAGAAAGACTCGATCCTCAGCTGCTCAAATGAATCATCTGAGAGAACGACAGAGAGAGTTTACAACAGTGAAAACAGAGACAGAGTGAAGATACATGACACAAAGTAAATCAGATCAGAGCAGAAAATTAGAGCTACTAAAGATCCAAACCACCTGCTCAGCTCAGACTGAGCTAAGCGTGGCTTGAAATAAAACAAATGAGTGAATGGTAACACAACTGGAACACTAACTGTCTAATGTGAGGTTGAATAAAGGGTGAACTACTCACCACTCAGACGGAAAGCTAATCCCACCGTGGCTGGGGCCTGAGGTCGGGCTGTTTGATTTGTGAAGCCACAATTTCCAAGAGTTTGACCATCGTTAAGCATCACATCATCCTGGAGAAGAAAAATTTAAAAAGATAAAAGTAGTGTAGAGCACATCATCAGCCTTTTCAGACATTGTGTTCATGGTGTTCAAAGAATGAGCACCCATCTTTTTCACACCATGATCTCTGTTATAAAGACTACTTGTGTTCATTTGTTTGTATTCAGTGTCAGCTAAGCTTTAAGCTGAAGAATCATGCAACTGTTAGAGTGAGCTTCACATTTAGCTTTTTAACACTCTGCTATGGGTGGGTGTTATGGATTGAGTCCTCTATCACAGTATATATGATTTTATGTTGCAATATCAATATCCGTATTATAATAAACTTTCTGGAACATCAATTGAGAAATGTGTTATTGGATAAAGAAATAATCAGAATTATTATGATTATGTATTTTTAATGAATTTAGTGAACCTAACAAATCAACATACTTCATCACATTGAGGAAAAAAATATTTAAATCCATTACTACCATACACAGTCTGGCTCATTGATTTGTATCATTGCACACATAGATCTAATACAACTAGATATTAAAAAGATGACCAACTCATGAACAGTGTTTGTACTGCAGCTAAGGATTATTTTCATCATCAATAAATAAACTACCCAACATTGCTCAGGTGGGTATGAGCAACAATACCAACAAACCAAGAAGCTGTTAGCTATATGTACATGGCCCACTAACTTGTTATTACACTATTAGGACAGTTTACAGACTCACACAAGGGAAAGAGCAAAGTTTCACTGATGGATCCAAATTTTTACTGTTAAACTGTCATGGAAATGTATAAATAACTGCACATTTACACATTCCCAAACAACTTGATAACTGACTGATTTTTTTATCCAAAAGATGTTCTATGTGCAATTTACCTTATAAAGTCTCTGATCCTCAGGTGGCCTCTTTAAAATGCCTTCAACAATGCGCTTCAGTTCATAGACTGTGGTAGACTCTTTGGCATCTGTGAAGATGGTCGTCTTGTGACGTCGAATCATTAGAAACACATCCTGAAGCGAGATCCAGTGAAAGGGGAAAGAGTGGAAATGAGACACTGATGACTCAAGAATATTCACATCAGAAAAACGTCATTGTTGACCTTGTAAATCCTGTTTACTCAAGCTGTAAACCTCTGCAGGCACATTTCACTCTGAAACAACTCATTCATATTGTAGAGTTTTAATCAGATTCTTCCAAAGCTAGAAAAACAACCAAGACTTGAGTAAGATGTGATGTGTCTATAATGACATCTCTTGATCCCGTTCAAACCCATAATCCCCACTAAGGAATAAAGCTCTTTTTGGTGTAAAGACAAATAATTCATAGCCATCCATCAGTGGTCATCTCTACAGTAAAAGCTCCAGAGTAAATATTAATAAATTGAAGCAAAAGCATAGGCGTAATGTTCAAAATATTGTGGGTGGCTTTTCATCAAAACACCTACTTACCACTGAGCCACCACACAAACAGATGACAAGCAAAGTCCTGACACAAAGTCCTTGACAAATTTGTTTAATGCAGTCTGAATATCTCATGATAAGTCAGACAAACATTATGAGCGATGTAAAGTCAACTCAGCCTCTGAGGCATTAAGTCCCGTTGTACAAAGATCCATTATCGATGTAGATAAAGTCTCAAAGCAAACATACAGTGATAATTTCATCTGGCAAAAGTTAAACTTAAACTGTCTGTACTGGCTCAGGTTGTAACTCTCCAGGGTAAAGTTGTGTGGTAGCAGTTAGAGGTGGTGAAGCTGGCAGTGACACTAGTTTGTCTAGATGAGGTAAGTCGGGTTAAATCGAAACCCAGCTCTTCCTCATAATGACACAAATCTCCACATCGAGGTGTTGATAACCCACAGTGCGGCAGCTCCTAGCTAGCGTCATGACGAGCTAGCTTAGCTTAGCTGTGGCTACTAACGTCAAAGTAATTGTTCAACCAACTGTTAGCTGCAGTAGCTTCCCTAATAGACTGGGTATGGAAATTATTGACCCCCAAGCTACCACTTAGTAAACACACTCACTGACTAGTTTTAAAAAGCTAAAATTGACTAGTAACATCCACGTTTTTAATCTGAGTTGTTGACAGATTCTAACGTTAGCCGAGCTACAGCAGCTACTGACAACTTTAGCTAGTTAGCTTCTTCACGGCCATTTGATCAAAAGCAAACTTTGTTGCTCGAGCTGTCACTTTTCCAAAACAACGTTATTTTCTACGCTCTTTAGTCTGAACACTTCTCCGCAAACGTTGCCCTCGACCTGAACACTATAACCAAAGGTCCAGCTGATGTGTTGACGTTACCCAGCGCAGGGAAGCTAACCAGCTAACAGCTAGTGTTAGCTAAACAAAGACATTGATCGCTTTTTGTGTCCGGCTTGGTTCGGCTGCTGACAGCTTACATTTTAACGCCGAGAGAAGGAGTTGTTGACTAACTAAAGTTAGGTTTAGGTCGTCAGCAGGCCTTTACATTTTCAGCTCTATCTGCTTTCCTCACTCACCATTTCTTGCGGTTGGTTGCACACAGGAAAAAAACGCCTCCACCGCACAGCGACAACTGAGATCAGACAGCCTGCAATTCCAATAACAACCTGCAGGTGGCGGCACCAAACTTTCTTCTTCTGCTTCTTTTAATGGGCGAATTCCAACCGGGCGGAGATCTGGCGCCACCAACAGGAGTGTTAAAGAATTATCAATCTTGTCTTGTAAATAGATGAAGACATGATTCAAAACAGAATTTCCAGAACTGTTTGCTGAGTTTTAAGATCCATGTGTTTAATCCCTTTATGTTCCTGTATTCAGTTTAGTATGTAAGACTAATTCTAACTAATCACGCTTCTTCTCTCTTCTTCCATTATTTCTTGCCTTTCCCAAATGATCTTCCTACTCCCACTATGTTTGAATATAAAATTCACTAATTGTGTTACAAAATCTCACAGTTCTAAGTTGCAGCACAATCCAACAAACAATATTCACTATCATTACTATTATTAGCATCAATATTATTATTAATAATAATATTATTTTTGTATAAGTATTTTGGTTCTTCATGGAGCTTCATTTCTCCCTCTGGACCCAGCAGCAGTCCAGTCCAAAGCCCTTTAAAACACACTGAACAGCTCCATCATGTCTCCCCAGACAGTGAAAAACAAACAGGTGTTTTTCGCTGTCTGATTCTTCTTTGTGGGAGGACTCATTTCCTCCTCTCAGCCTGATAGCAGCTGTCACCGCAGTGAGTGGGACAGCTGAACTGACAACAGCTGAGACACACAAATCAAGCCAGGTGTCACAAGCTGTATAAGATCAGCGTTTGTTTTTGTCTGTTATGACATTGTGACTTGGTTGGTTGGTCAGCAGCTACAAAAATGTGATACAGAAAAAGGAAGAAGCACATAAAACCTGTCACCAATACATACACACATTTTTTAGTTGTTTTTAAATCGTTACTCAAACTGTCAATTTAGAAGATGCATTGTAAGAAACTTGACACAGGCTCTTGTTGCATATGCTGTTTACCATTTTCATGTGGTTTACAATAACCATGTCATCTGTAAACAGAGGATCCAACTTGTCTTGAAATTGCCCACACTGATTACACAGGAGTACTGAGTCTCACTTTGTATGTTGCATGTGTAATCAATAATATTTATTACATGTTTTACATTTTATAGACACAAAAAAAACAATCAGGCACATCAACCTCAAATTTGCCAACTCATATGCTTGCACTGTTTGGACTACAGCTGACTTAGAATTGCTTAAGGGAACCCAATTTGGGGCATTTGAAACAGAAGGAAAACTTACAAAATACAAATAAATTCAAGTCTGTCATGATATTTACTTCCCTTCTGACACCAAACTGAACGCTCGGCAATTATGCTACATTTTTTAAAGACAACAGTACATTTTAACAACTGAAATAAAATATTACATCAAACAACATATGATACAAGACTGAAATGATCTTCTACAGAGCTGGTGGACAAACAAAGTAAAAATGGGTAAAACTGAAAATATAATTTGGATTGAACAGGTTGAAAATGACATTGAGTCCTTGGTAGAGTGCAATACACTGTAGAAATCTGCAGTTTAATCTGCCATGGCTGTCCAGTCAACAATGTCCTCATCCTGGTCAAACTCAGGGTTAACATGTTCCCACTGTGGCCATGAAGTACAGTGGAATTCCTTGATAAAGTCAAATCGCTTTCATGATAAAACATACTCTCTCCATGGTTTGTCAATAAAACTGAGCCCAGTTTGATTTCCACATCAACTGACCTGAAAAATAAAAAAGTGAAAAAGTTGAAAGTTGTACATTACTGTTATGTGACCTGTTTGTAAAAATATGTAATATTCTCAAACTCCAAATTCACCCACTTTCTCTTTCTGGAAAACACCTTGTGAAAATGCAAAGCTATTCCACAAATTCCATGACCCCAAAAAAATGACACAAAAAACAGTATACTCAACTCACCAAATGAATTTTAAATCTCTATCTGACCACGAAAGCGCTCTCTCGGATCTTGGAATAAGCAAACTGTGGAACACAGAGGCAACAACACGAGCCATTTTACAATATATACATGTATATATACATATACAATATATGAAGATTCAGATGTTCACAACCTACACTTACATTCAGTCCTCTGGGGGACTGGATAGGTTCCAGCCCCTTACAGCAGAGCATCGAAAAGGGCCTTTCCTTAGTCTTTGAATGCTCTTTGAAACACAGACTGAAAACCCTGGCAGGCAGGTAGACATCCCAGTCAGCTGCATGCTCCTCTATTAGATCACTTACCATCCTGTTGGGGAGCAAAAATTACAAAAGTTGAAACATTAACATGTGATGAGATAAAAGGAAAAATTGTGCACTGAGAGGAGCTAGAATACCAGTCCCATAAATACTCTGGCTAACTGGTGTCAAATTGGAGCTGGGAGATGCATCAATTCAATACCCGTATAGTGGTATGAGCGTTGATATTCTCTGGGATTCTGACAAGTGTAATTGTGATATACTGTAGCTTAAATGTGTCATTTCCTGACCTTGAAGGCTGCATTACAGTTATGTCTCCATGTGGGCCATAATGTCCACACATCTAACAAGGTCGTCTACAGGCACGAGATGGAGAGTGCTGATCATCTCAAAGTGCACATTTTCCACAGTATAATGTGACAGCAAAATATAGTATAAATTTTGAAAATAACTATAAAAACAACCTGTCATGTAAGTACAAACCTGTCAATCAGCTGCTGGGTGATCAAATCCACGGTGCCTGTCTGCTGATGATAGACGACAAGAGCGATGGTGACCTTCAGCTGATCTTTCAGTTCTCTGTTGATCTGGCATGGGAATACATTCACACAGTATATCTATGTGAGACACTGGCTGATTATAACAGAAGATTACACCAATACTTTAATATAAAACAGAATGTGCACTGTGTAAGGAACTAAAGTCCCACACCACTCCCTGCTAGTATCTGTCTGTCTCTCTGAAATTTGTTGCAGGGTTTTCTGCTGTAAGCCACATGGATGTCTCCTATTGTACTGTATATTCAAAACATGGTTATTTTAACCAGGATAAAATGACAACTATTTTGTTAGCATTCAAGAATAACAACAAATCTTGCTGCATTCACATCATATTGGATAGATAATAGAGATGGGAAAGAGGCATCTTTGTTTGTTTGGTTTTCAGGAATATGGGATATGTCAGATTATAAATTGATTATAAATTGCTCCATAACAATGTGAGCAGTTCAATCAGCAACACACTCACTTTGTGCACTATGTCATGAGGCAGTCTGGAGAGGATTCTGAGGGGATATCCGAAATGGGCAATGATGTCCACGATGTGCTTTGAGACGTGTGAAGGGAGGCACGACTGCATAGGCACAGCTTCCACCCACTTGGAGAAGTAGTCTGTCACAGTCAAAATGTACTTGTGTCCGTTCAGTGTTTGGGGCAGCGGTCCTCTGATATCCAGACCGAGCCACTGCCATGGTTCTTTCACCTGCCATCACAACATTACATCATTCAGCCATTCAATGTGACTTCAATAATAATCCCAATCACTTTAGTTTGTACTTAATGTAAGTCTGTTGCATTCAGCTAATCATGTTGGAATTTACCTCTATCACCTTTTCTGGATCTTCACATTCTGTCTGTGAAAATGGCAGAAGAGCAATTGATTAACATACTTCACAATATAAAAGAGAGTATGAAAGATAAAATATTGTTTAAAAACATGATGACTACTTACACTCACATTATCATCTGGAGCCCACTGAATATCCTGTTAGTGCAGAGAAAAAGTTCACATAGACAAACATAAAATAAATGTAAGTTATATGGAAATACAAAATAGCAGTATTTGATAATAAACTGCAATACTGAAAGTAAACATGATTAGCAATTATACTATACTATATATAATCTATAATACCACTCACCTGTGGTACACAGTAATCTCCATGGAAGAAATGTGGAAATGACTCAATCTTCATCAGCCCTTCATCTACGATAATCCTCCATTTGTCAGACTTTTTGTCTCTGAACATAAAACCAAAAAGCGTTTAAGGTAAAAAAAAAAAAACATTGTGGCATTTTTGCTTTATATGTGTTGATATAGTATTACTGTTGATTTAGTTTCACTTTGGCTTGTTTTAGCTGGAAAAAATATTAATGACATAATGGTAGTCAAGCAAATATAAAATAAAAACAGTGGTGGGTTAAAACTGTGCCAAACTTTCCTATTGGTTTATGGTAACATACCCAGCAGCCTCTTCTGCCTGGCTGAGCTCTTTATCTTGGACGTTTCGCTTCGCTGTGGCAGGAGTGGTTGTTGGAGACTGAGCAGGACTCATCTGTGCGGCTTTAACACCAGGTGGCTGAGTTCAAAATACAGGGAAACAACACGTACTGTTCAGAAGTTTGTATTGATTGTTGTTGTAAGCAATTAGTGTGACTAAAGTGAAGTCATACTAACTGCGACAGTGAAATGTCAGTATAATGTGCTCTCACCTTGTGTCTCTTACTTCTTGGGTTGATGGAAGTCTACATCATGGGGACAGTGACAGAAATTCCATATGAGATCTTTATGTTAGAGAATTATCAAAAATATTAAGAGATTTTTTAAATGAAGCCACTGGGCTTTTAAAGGGGTTACTGTCTTATTCTGAAACTACTTTTTCCACTAAATGGTGCAGCTGAGGCTGAATAACTACTGTATATACAAACCTTTCTTTTCTGTGTGTTGTCAGATGGGGAAAATATAGTGGGAACTGCATCTTCTCGAAGTTTCACACATTTGCCTGTTCTGTCAATGTGCTGTTCCTCAAAATGATTGATGCAGAGCACAGAGAAGCGAGACGGGGTCCAGTCTTTCCACTTCATGTTGATGAGCCATTTCTTGAGTTTTCGGGGATTGTACAGGGGAAACCTGAAGCAGAAACACCACTCATTAGAACAGTCTTAACACTGATGTGTGCAATTACTGCCTGTGTGAAGGAAACAACAATAAACTCCATTTCAACGTCAGTAAAATGCTGTTGTATTTGATAAATATTGCAATGATAATGCACAAGGAAGCTGTTAATTTCATTATTTAATACTGACAACATGTTTGCCTCCAACGAACAAATATTTTCACAATTAAATGATTGATAGTTTACTCTATAAAAAAGCAAATTAAGAAGTTGAGAGAATTTTAGTATTTTGGCTTTTAAAATTAAATATAATAATTAATCGATTAATTTTCTGATCGACGACCTGTTTCAGCTCAAACGAATTAAATTAGGTTGATTATCTCTTAAAGATGGATCATCTAATATCTTTTCTTCAATTCGCAGTGATTTAAAACTTTGAGATCTGGATAAACAGCAAAAACCAAGAAGTGGCTAAAGTGATTCATGATGTTTATGTTAGCTAGCTTGACTATTCACAAATCTCCCGGCTAGTCCCTGTTTTCTAGTGACAAATGTCAGTACTCACTTAAAAAACTTCACATCTGAATCGCTGGAGTTTTCGCAGTTGTAGGCACATTTATATCTTCCCATTTAGTTCACAATTTCGTTCAACTTGCGACAAAACAAAGTGATTTTGTTTGCTGGAGTTGATTGAGCCGCCCGTCAAATTAGCAACAATACAACTCGAACATCCGGTCAGAACTTTCAAAATAATAACCTCACATGTTGTAAACTTTGGGAGAAACAACCTACAGCAGAAATCTTAGAATAAAAATAAAGTATTCGGCAGTAATTAGAAGTATATATATCTGCTTGTCTTGTATCAAACCCTGTAGATGTAAATTTTCAATGGAAATCTTTCATTATATCCACTGACTGAATATCTATTTTCCGCTTTTACTCTATAAAATCTTTCTAACTTGACGCAACTTTTTTAAAAAACGGATGTTTGTCTTCTTCTTCATGGCGTCTTGATTGTACATGAATGACCTACAACGACCCCTTATGGATAAAAGAAAGAAAGTGAGTCAATCGTATTTTATTTGTATGACACAAAAAATCCATGTCTTTTACAGTTCATCGCAAAAAAAAAAAAAAAAAAAAAAAGAAAATCAGATCAAATTCTCCCTGAACCTCCCACTTAGAATTTTAATATACCTGTAAAAATAAAAATATTTCCATACAAATATAAAACATTTACAATATACTTGTATCAAAATAACTGATTTGAACATAGAAGTAATTAATTTTAACTGTTTACAATGATTACAATGAAAAATGTGATTTTAACAATGCAAAATGGCTGCAGGTCTCACAGCTCAGTTGCTTTTTGTTTTCCACTCAACCCTCCACTCATCCCAGTCGAGCAGAGTTCGTTTCAAGTCCCATCCAGCAGCTTCCACACCTGGAAATTACATTTGCAAAATCAGGTTTCTATTTTTCTTAAAAATACCAAAGATAAAGATGATGATTTGTAGGTTAAAAGAGTTTTGTGTGTGCTCACCTTTGAGAAATGGTTTGAAAATTGTGTCCATCAACTTGTGACTCTCATGCACCATTTCCCAGTGACCTTTGCAAAAAATTAAAAGTGTATATTGTATTAAAGAGTTAAAACACCTCTTTTAATGTAAATTAAAGAAACAAATGAAGGTAAAGACTCACTTTGCTGTTGCTGTGGAGGTTGTCTGATAGCTGGGGAGTTTAACCTGCTGCTGAGCCATACAGCTTGGCACATCACTCGGATTTCATCATGAACTGATGCTTCTGGTCCCAAACAAACACATACGCAGCCTGAGAGGAAGACAGCAGAGTTGAAAACAAAACATCCAAAGTATGTTATATGGCTCTTAAACACTGCTGTTGTGTGGAGGAAGATGAAAGTTGACATACCATTTCGTACTCCTAACAGGAAAGGCATGTTGTTTTCCTTCAAAGCCAAATTAAGTTCCTCTGGGCTACAAAATAAAGACGATGTCATCAACAATGTTGAACTCTTATTGTGTGTAATTTATGTGTAATTGTAACATGTAATTACCTTTGTACAACCTCATGTAGCCTCACTCCAAGTTTGATGGGCACTGTTTTCCTAAACTCTGGAGAAAACAGAAGAATCCATCATTTTGAAAGAAAAAAAATTTACATATTAGAACTGTGCTAGTACTGGATACGAAAAAAGATGTAAATTCATGATTCCTACCGAAGAAAACCGGTTCTCTCTGATTGGCCTCTAGTGGACTCAGGATCTGTTTGTCTTTCAGGTACTGCTGCAGTACGATCGAAAGCCGGGCCTCATTGAAGTTTTCCATGACAACTGAACGCACAGCCTTATAGTTGGCAAAGAGGTGGAGGATGGTGAAGAGGAAGAAGAGGCTGAGAGTCAGTCTGAGGGGCAAAAAGAGAGAGGGGAATGAAAGTAGATGATGTAAAAGACTCATCAAATAAGTCCCAGCACAAGACTCTCAAGGTAATTTCTACACATTCTAGATAACAATACTTACACTGGATTGTCAGTGATGAGAGGAATGAGTATCAAACTGACCAGCAGTCCAGCCAGATTCACTAAAGTCTCCTGTAGGAAATAATAAAACAGAGTCATTGTTAATGTTATTAGTAACACATGTGCACATGTGACATCCTCACCGTGGGAAAAAGCAGGGCGGGTTTGACAAGAAGGGGGTACCTATATCTCTCTTACCTGACTGCCATCTTTGGCCGAGATGTCAGCCATGTTGTCTCTGCGAGCCTGATGAACAGTCAGAGCGGCTCTCGTGGCACCGCCTGCTACTCCAACAATGGACTGGAGAAGACAATCACACATAATAGCACTAAATCAGCTTATATTTATCAATAAATACCTAGTTAGGTTGATCCAACAGAACAGGTCAACAACAGAACATTTTGATCATCTATCAATTGCATCTTTACAAATCAGAACAAACAAATCCGTTTCATATTTTGCAGCCTGGTTTCAGTGAATCACCACCCACATCTGAGATTTGTTCAACAGTTCAAATTGTGCGAGCAATGAATGAATGAGGTGAGAGGAAAAAGCCAATCAGTGTGATTATCAGGCTACAAAGTGAACCCCAGTGGCTCCTGACCTTTTTGGCTTGTGACTTTTAAAATGAAGCATGTTTTGTTACGTTTTTGTTTACCTTGAATATTCCTGCAGTACATACAATCAGGGTGAAGCAACCAGGAAAGTAAGGAGCCAATATTTCCATGAACATGGCAATGTCGTTGAGAACATCAGCAAAAAGTCTGGTAAGAAATTAAAAGAAAGGACTTCATCTATCAATGGGTTCGTGATAATAACTAGACTGACTTTTTAAATTTAGTTCCTGAACACCTGGCATACCTCCATTTTTTGGCCTCAGAGTCCAGTTTACTCCTAGAAGGTGAAGACAACAAAACTGATCATTAGGAGAAATTTCCATCAGTGAAAGAGAAGCACAAAAAAAGGAAAAAATGCAGAGTATCCACACACTGGATTTAAGCTCAGCTTTGTATTGGACTGAAAAAAAGCAACAAATATGAATCTACCCTTTCTGCCAAGCGAAGAGGATTCTTCCCAACATACCAGTTCCATCTGCAGGGTAAAACATTAGTTTGCAAGTTGCACTCATAATGCAAGATTAATGTAAACGTACGGTACATATCAAAGAAATCACCTCTTAGTAACCAGGTGACCGTGGCCGCAGCTACTGTTGCCTCTTGGTTTCCGACACCGACCCCTTTGAGGGAAGCCTGAGTGGCTAAAGTCCCTGACAGAGAGCTGGAGAAAGCCTGGGAGAGACAGACAGAAGAGTGTGGATGGAGGGTTTCAATCCGAGGGTGATGTTAATGATCTCAATGGTTTTGTGTTTACTGTACCTGCACAGTGTCCCAAAACTGGTACTGCAGGTAATCACTGCTGACACTCTGTGGATATCCTTGAGGCAGAAAGACACTCTGAAATAAAAAGTTAACATGTGAGTCTGAGAGGAATTTATGATCAGTCAATTCAGCTACATGGAAACATGTAAATCCTTACTTTAAAAACGCCCACAATAGAGCTTCCTCTTGATTCACCTTCACTCCCATCTCTTCTCCTCTCCATCACTCCATCCTTTCCAAAATACTTCCAGGACTCTGCACCGCCATATCTCTCTGTGGCCAGAACCACGTCCCTGTCTTTCCCCATTTAGGCTGAAAAACAGAGAAGTGCTGACTAAACGAACACACTCAACAATATTTCAGTCTGAAAGTCACTGTATTATATTTAATTTAACTCAATTTTGGCTCAGTTTGCCATAAAACTGGACGCAGTCTACGCGTCGTTCTGTCCTGTCGTGTTTTTTCTTTGTAGCATTTCCGTGTTTTTTTTCCGCCTCACAGTTTGGGGACTTCTCATTGGTGGATCGGGACTTCAAGGCGGAGCTTCACGCTAACAAACTCCCAATCAACAGAGAGACGAAGAAAGACGCACTAATAATTCTCCTATAATAAACTGTGACCTTCAATGGCTACTCCTTGCAAATTACTATGTATTTATATCCCAGCACAGTAAAAAAAATACATATAACAACAACAATAATACTACTACTAATAATAATCATAATAATTTTGGTCATAAAGAATTAGAGCACATGTTAACCTGATGGTGGCGCATTATGAAGTTTAGGAGATCAACAAACTGATTACAATTCATCCCCTAAGCTCCACAAATGTCTGAACTAAATATCACAGCAATCCAATCCAACTGTCAAGACACTTCACTAAAAACATGTCAACCTCATGTTGGCCCCAGAGGAAGCCTCGGTCGGATTCATCCTCTGGGAAACAGGCCAATGTGAACAAAGACAACAGATACTGTGACTGTGGTGTGTGCAGGTGTTCTTAATGCACCAGCTCTGAACAGGTTTCACCAGCAGGAATATTGCATGTTGACCATAATTGTTGTACTACAACAATCACTGTATTGCATATTGTAAACTTACTGCATTTGATCTCTTTGCATATTACACAGATTTGATAGTGCACACCACTTAAACTGTGTTGTCATACACAAAAGCAGGATGTGTCAGGGAGGGAGTGGAGGGTTACAGTTTTAGAGCATTGGTCATTGAAATGATGGCTCAGCAGGAAGAGGCTGTTCCTGAATCTGGATGTGTGAGTAAGGATGTTCCTGTACCTCCTGCTGGAAGATCAGAGGGTTACATGCGTCGGGGACCCGCCTTGATGGTGTCGCTGACCCTCTTTGAGCATCCTGTTGTTTGTCTGAGTATTTAGATCTAAAATCTCTCCAGTCTTACTATATTTGGAGAAACACAAATGCATCATAACTAGAGCATAATAAATGGATGAATAATAATCAATATGATTGTGGCACATGTGGGTGGAAAGTCACAGCAGATCCCTCCCATGCTCTCTTTCAGCATGACGAAAGATCCTGCTGTCTACGAGGCTGGGAAAGTGTACAGTGGGTGGCGTCAGCTCTGGAAAAATGCAGTCAGGTAGTCACCAGTCGCTGAGCAAAGCAGGAGCAAATATTTCTTATCTCTGGGTCATAAAGCAGAGGGATGACAGGAGACTAGAAGAAATCAGGAACAGCAAGAAGAGGCCTGTTTGACCCTCGAGACCCAGAGAAATAAGAGTTTATGCATCAAAGTGATTTAAGTAGTAAGTAGTGATCGAGCAAAACATTGGACAGAAGTGAGACTGTTCGATAGAAGACAAAAAACACAAGATCTGTTCACTCTTCCAAAATTTAGAAAACAATGGGGCTGACTGGAACCTGTGGTTGTTTCACCCTAAGGCAAGACAAGTGCTGACACACCTCTCCCAAGTCCTGTGGAATGTGGTGTGGGAAAGAAGTGAGGGAAAGGTTGTCACACTGTACTGAATGTGAAACTGTGACTAATGAGGGAGAGAGAAAGCCTAATCTGCAAAGACAAGGAACAGAATATGACAACTCATGTAACCGAGTGACAAGGAAAGATTTCTCAAGTATATGTGTGGGAGGGAAGAAGCAAAGTGATGACGCGGTAAATGGGCGTGGAAGTTTCACGCTGAGTTTCACCCCCGGCTCTCAGCCCTGTCATTCAACAACTTATATAGTACTGGGTTTTCACGGGACACCGGTCGGCCTCGGAGCTGTTTTCATTGGACTACTACAACGATGACAACAGCGGCATTTGAATGACCATTTGTGGAAATCTTCACTGAAATTTTCACATTTAAAGGAAGAAGCAAAACTGGAATTTTGTTGAAGAGACAAGAAGACAAGACACCTGCCTACAATCTCATCACCCTCAATAACAAACTGGAGACACTGAGAAACCACTGAAAGAGTGTGTTCAGACTGAGGAGAGGATTCAAAACAGTGGCTTTTAAATTTGATCAGGTTTGTACATTAAGGGAGAATTAACCCTTAAATAAGGTTTAATTGTCTCTGCTCAATTTGATATTCACTATTTATACTATTTATTCAAGTTGTATATACTTTTTTATCTTTGAAAACCATCTCTAAGATTTCATTTTCAGTTGTGTATAATTACAGAACAGAAACTTCTTTAGCTTCTTACTCCCATTTAGTAACCGACACTACATTTGAGGACACGAATCAGAGTCACAAAGTTTCTTACTAAAAAATATTATGAACTCATCCAATTCTCCGCTGATACATTTTCTCAAGTGACAAACACACAAGGTCTGCTGTCGTGCCACTTGATCAACTCAGAGATGAGATAAGTTGCATTTTAGTTCTCCATTTCCCCATGACAGCTGCCAGCCGAGCCAGAGCTTTTGACATTTTTGAAGTGTGATCATTCAAGTTTTTCAAGCTTTCGGATTGTAAACAGGCAACACTCAACACTGTGTCCCATGTCATGAAATTCAAAAGGTAGTTTTTGTTTCGTGCTGGAAATACCCAGTGCAGTGATTTCCTCAAAGCTCACTTTCTGTGAGACTATTTTGAAGAACATGTTAAGACATGTGCGGAGACATTTATATTTAATTCTGGAAACTGGGTTTGTGTTTCCCAGTGCTGTAGGTCAGCAGGTAAAACTGCTCAAGGTAAACTCATCAAACATAAACTATTAACACAAGTTGCTCACAGGTCACAAGGCCAACTTGGAAACATTCCTCTGTTTAACATAAATCAAAGCACCAACTGGGCTGTCAGTTAAAGGAAGTACAGAGCATTTTTAGCAGGACAAGACTGGAGTTCAAACTTTTGAACACACCTGATGTTCCCTTTGGGCCGTGTTGGCTCCTGAATTACACCGGCTCTGAGTCTGGTGTGTTACAGGTGGGCCGGGTTTAAGAGGTTAGGTATAGGCCTGAGTAATACCATGACCATCTCCATCTGTTTTCCTTTTTTATGTTGTCTCTAAAAAACAGGGCTTACAGCAGTGTGTTGGTCAAATGCATGCAGGTATGAGACTTATAGAGTATTCAGGTTTAATAATGGAGGGAGACTGACATTGTTAAGTCAGTAATCAGGTTATTATTCTCAGAATGTGAGCAGGATCATAAATAGAACAGAAAAGATCAAACACAATCTGTGTTTCAGTGAGAAATATAATAGCTCTGAGGCCTCTTAACAATATTGTTGAAGACCAGACAGCAGTGTTTCTCTCAGACCTGCGGCATTAAAGTATATATTTTAATGAGCTGAACATTTACCTAAGCAGTGTTTGCCCTTACACAAAGGGTGAAACCAGTTCTTTACAAGTGGCTTTATCTTGAAAAGCAAACAATTCTATCAAGTGCGAACAAAGAAAAAACCACAGAGCAGCCGCTCAGACGAGTCATAAAAATGTTCTTTAACGCTCTTTTACACATAATGGGTTTTTAGTAACTATGACATTACTCCAGCAAACCTTAAACATGCTCTTATGTTTTGCAGAAATGTCTGATTCACCTAAGACACATGAAAGGGTGGATGAGGTCCGACTGACTCTCATCCCAGGGTCAGATGACGCACAAGACAGAAACACCTGCGATCACGTAATCAGCAGCTCTGGAGAAGGTGCCGCCTCCTGCTGTGAGGACAGGCACCACAGGAAACTGGCCATCTGCAGCATCATCTGCGGGATCTCATGCATCGGAATCAAGGCTCTGATAAACTCAGTCAAGGTATTTTATTGTCTTTCACTCATTAGTCGAAATGTCAGAGCCATAAGCTGCACATTCCAAATGAACTGCTTATAGTGTTGTCTTGTTTACACCAGAGAAACAAACAGGCAAAGGTTGTCTCTTAAAGCCTAATAATAAAACTTCTATCCATTGTGGTATCCAGTTTAAAAATTACCTCTAAAGTTCCCTGAAGTTTATATTTACTTGACTGAAGCCTCATATTAACTGAGGTGATGTAATTTTGCACAGAATGAGGACTGTGGATTTTACTATATGTTGGGTTTTGATAAGATCAGAGGAAGAAAGAATATTCAAAGGGGAAAAGATTTTTCCAGCTATTAATCTTACACATACGACAACGAGGAAGTAAAGATAATGTTAACAAAAGGCAAAATGGTTAAATATTGTCCTTAAAATCACAGAGCTAACTGATGACTGACTGTGGTAAAGCATTAAAGCACAATATTGTCTTGTCCTTCAACAGGCGGAGACAGAGACAGATCCACAGACGGCTGCGAGGTTTTCACAACGGGCAAAAAAGTTTGGCATCATCTCCATTGTGATATGGGTCACGATCTTGGCTTTAACTCCCATACTGATGGCACTGATCTCATATCTCCTCACTCTGCAAGACTGATCAAAACCTCAACAGAAGACAACCAGCGGAGTGGCTCTTCTGATCTTGGATGTTTATGGAGACAGACGGCGGACAGTAAAAAATGCTGCTTGTCAACTACTAAAACCACAAAGACATCAAGAAACCAGTTGTTACACAGAAACAAAGACTGCTTTTGTCTTGTGCTGATAAAATTACCATTGTCGCTGTTTACACCTTTCTACTTCCTCTTAACCATTTATATATATTTTTTTACACAGAGAACAACCACTCTAGAAAACGGTATTAAAAATCTTACAACTTTTGCATATTTTTATACGCTGTAATATTTATTTAACAATATATGAACATTTGGACAGTTCAAAATCTAAATGACCATATAAAATCCAGCATTAACTATTTTAGAGACATGGCACTACATGACACATATATATTATATATTAAAGATTATCCCCAGTAATGACCCAATCCTTAATAAATGTGCATCTTAAATGCTATTACAATTTAACATACTCATTTTTAGGTAACTGTATATATATACATATATGCAGATACTACAAAAGACAATAAATTACTCAATCGTCAGTTTAAAAAGTGGCAACATAAACTTGTTTATCAAGGATTGGGTCTCTACTCTTTAACACCATGGGATGGCAGTGATCATGGCAGTGCTTGTTCAGAACATTACGAGATACTTCTCTTGTTGCCAACACTTTATTGGCATTATTGCATTGTTACCATATTAGCTTTATTAATGTCAAATGTATCAATATGTTGTACTTTTATACAAACAGAAACAATTTCATAATAAAACAAGAGAAACGTGTGTGCTTTGAGCTGCTTGAAGCATCCTGACATGCCGTCATAAAACACGACGAGACGATTACAAATACACCTACAAAACATCTATCCACACAGAAAATCTTACAGTTAAGGCAACATCATAAAAATTTGGCCGAAAGAAAATCCTACATAGGCAGTTTATCAAGAAGTTACATTTCCAATACAAATATAGACACCACAATACAATCCAGAAAGAACCGCAGGTAATAAAGTAGCAGTGGAATCTGGACACCTCTACTGCTGATTAGAAATGCTCTCTGGAGTGTCGCATTGTTTACTTTATACAAAAAAACCTCTTCAGCCATGAATTCACAAACACAGATAACTGAATAATTGAGCAGGGTCTGCCCTGAGCTGAGTAAAATGATTTACACAGTCCATGCTGCCTGGAGACACATTTGACTGTACATAAAATTCACGGACAGAAACCTAGTTGAGAAATTGTTTGCAGTGAAAACGAATCTCTTGCTGGCATGTTTAAAGTTATATTCAGCATCCAATAAAAAATAGCTGCCTTTATAAAATAACTTAGAACATTTGTTTGAAAAGAAACAGTCATTGTAATGAAACAGCATCATCACTCACCCAGGGGATTTGTGCAGATTTGTAACACTCTGGGTGAGTGTGAGATTGAAAAAAAAAAAAAAAAAAACTTGAACATACTATGATACTGTATAAGTGCTTAAATTGGGGTTATCAGCTTTTGTTTGTAGACAGTTTCACTTATCACAGATGGAAAATGGCCGGGGGAATAACGGACGGTAGAGGTTTGAGTGCAGTGATGACAAAAAAGACTTATTGTATAACGCATTCAACTACTATGTTTATAACCCACTTCTATGAGGCAATACATTTATGGTGCTATGATGTGTTGTTCTTCAGCTTGCAAGCTACAAATGCTACAGAATGAACAAGTAATTCTTCAGTAACGACTTGTCACCACAACAATTATACACTGATTGCGCTGACAAAAAATAGCTGGAAGACTCATGTGAATCTTCATGTTGAAAACACATTAGAAACGGTCATAAACAACATTATCTCGTGCAGTGTTTTTTTTAATGGCTGCCAACAATTAACATTTAAGAGGCACCTGTCAACTGTCTTTCTGATCATGTATCAACCACAAATTCAGCTGATCGAGCTTGGCACAGAGAAGTGAGTCCACATCCTGCACGCTGAGGGATGGCTCGTCTTTAGGGAAGCCCCCTCGTCTTGTCCTGGAAGATGAAATACCTGCCTTTCCAACACCAGCAAGTGGCTTCTTTGGTTTTCTGGCCTCGCCAACCTCCAGGAACTCCAGAAACCGCTTAACACGCCTCTGGCCAAACCAGGACTCAGAACCATTCCGGCGGTTAAGAGGCACCTCGAATATGGTCTCCAGCCGGCTGAAACACGAGTAAGAAAAGCAAATTCAGGAAAGTTAGAGTATAACATGTTACTAATGATACTGAGTACAGAACCCCAAATATCAGCTGAAGCTGATTTCAGTAACAACATGATCTTTCCTCTGGTGCCACCCTCTGGTCAAACTTAGCTTTTTTGCCTCACTAGCAGCAACAATCTGAGGACAATCTGACCTAAATACATACTGCATATGAATTCTCTCAGGTCTCGAGTATGTGGTGTGTTGACACGGGAAAAGTGACCAAATCACCCTCAAAACAGAAGGAGCTGCTCATAACTATGTAAAAAAATAAAACTAGTTGTGATGTGGTGAAAAAACAGGAACAGAAAACAAAAAAGGACTGTATTATTTCCTTTTAGTATAAGATGGTTATAACAGTATACTATAAAGATTAAGTATATACTGTGTACAATTAGCAGTATTAGTATTAGTAGTTGCTAGTGTGGCTATAAGGTTTCTCTTAGTCTTTGTGACGTGTTTACAGCAAAGCTGCACCCAAGCCCTTTATGCAGATACATTTTGTTTTGCAATCACATGCATTTGCACAGATTAATTAAAAATAAAACATATTTTTCAATTCATTAAATGTCTGAGTTGTTACTTTAAAGAGACAAATGGCTCCCGCCTGTTGCAGATTAAACTCTGTAACTCCATATGCCCACAAACACAGCATAGAGCCATAGATAGTTAGTTTTTACTGTTCCAAAGTCTACAGCAAAAAAGTGGTAAAGCTACAGTTTATGTTGTCCGACTGTATTTATCGTGCTTTAAGACTCATGACTTGTTAACCATTATGAATTATCCAGTGTGTGTGTTTTTGTTTATATACATCATATGATATGCACACATTCAATGTTGCAATGTTGACCTCACCTTTCAGGGGGTTTGCTGAAATTCTTATTCGTGTAAATTTCTTCCAAACTGAACTCCTTCTTTTTCAGCCTGTGGTGCAACATAAGGGAAAAACACAACTGTAATCAGTCAGTATTGATCAGAGCGTGTTCAATAAACAACAGACATGTACTGACACTGACATAAATTCACCTTCAGTGCAAGGGCAGAGCATGACCTAATAGAATTTGTCCTACTTTCAAATGCTAAGAGCGTTGCACATGTTTGACTTTGCTTCAAATGATCATACACAACCTTGTATATTTATAATCAGCACAGAAGGTCATTTATTTAAAGGCTGCATCTATAAATACCTTTTACACCTTTACATTTGACCCCGTGATTGGTAATCAGCCATGTAACACTAGCTAGAAAACTCTTGCTTAAGATTTTCTTTTGAACTTGCTAAATGGGTCATTATTTAGTATCTAGGTGAATTATGTTTAACTACTATGAATTTTACTATTTTTATTACTGCTTCTTTAAGTACTACGGCAAAACAGAAATACAGTAAAGACCCTTTGGTAATTAATAATAGAATAAATAAATGCAGCACATTCAGTGATTTTAGAGCAACTAAGTTAAATATGTACACAAAATAAATAACAACAGTAACATGTGACCAACTGACACTTCATACTTGGGTTACATGATAACAAGGACATGAGATGCAGTTCAAAGTACTAAAAAAGCTAGAATGTGGACCTTTGAGATTAGATTGTCTCACATACTGTTCCAGGGTGTAGAGTGAACTTCCATGCTCAGGTATATAGAGAGGGTATTTACCTAATGGGTTTGGGCAGGCCCATGGGTGTCAGGTTGTTCTGAGGTTTGGGTAAAGTTTTCCGAATTCTAATAGACGACACCTTCCCTCGTTCCTCGTGCTTTTGCACCACCTGTGACAATGAAAAAAAGATTAGGAACCTAAATCATTATGAAGACATCACAAAATACAGTAGCCAACAAATGACCATAAGATGAATCAACACCTCTCAAACAGTTTGAACAAAAACTGAATTTTATACCATTATGAAAGAAGGATTCATTGAATGGCTGTTGTCTTAGACTACATTAGTGCTATCTAGGTGTATCTAACTGGCAACTGAGTGTAAATCCAGACATCAAGACATTTCACCTGTACATGCCATAACATCAAAAGAGATTGAGTAGAAAATGAGGCACAATAACAATACACACAAAGAAATAATACATACCTTGATTTCTGAATCAGACAAAGCCTTTTCTTCTCTCAACCCCACGTCTTCAAACTCCTGACTGGATGAGCTTGTGTCCTCGCCGTCATCCTCCTCTTCACTTTGTTGTCTCCTCTCACTCTCACTCTCCACAGGAATCCCACTGACAAGCGAGCGAGTGTGAGTATCAGCACAGCACATACATTTCAGTATTATTGGCATTGTCATAAAACATCTTATTACAGACTTTAAAAAAGAGCGTGTTACCTGCTACTAGAGTCCAAGGTAGCACTAGAGGAGTCAGTTCTTTGGAGGAATCCTGAAAGGCGCCGTGTGGAGGGACTCAATGGGTATACAGAAGAAGAGGAGGTGGGAGAGGCAGCATGACTGGAGGTGCTGGGGCTGGAAGCAGCTCCTCTGCTGTCAACTTTCTTAGAAAGGAAAGCCAGGGGGCTTGAAAGGAAACAGGAAGCAAGAGCTGAGAGAGAAGTGCTGGGAGAAAGTGCCAGACTGGGAGACAGGCTTTGGGAAAAGCTGTCATATGGGAGAGATCTTCTGGATGGGTACACCTCCTTACGAAGGCAGAGAGGGGCAATCTCCCTCTCCACTTCCACACTGCAGACTGTGTGTCTACGAGCTCGGCGCAGGGATTTGTGGGTATGATGGACAAAAGGAGTGTGGGAAGACTGATGCTGGTGTGATGTGTGGATCCTGCTGTGATGCGGTGAATGCAGAGAAGGAGTCCAGGGCATGTCAAGGGGACGGAGGGAGGGGATCTCTGGGCAAGAGTAGCTGCGTAACAGGCGCTTTGACAAGCTATTTTCGGATGAGTGCATTCCTGCTGTAGCCAGGACTGCATCATCCATAGTGATAGAATTTGTCACCTCTTCACCTTTGTGTGCTCTACTATGCAAAACCCTGCATTTTCTCCTTTGGTTATCTGCTCTCCTTGGCTTAACCTTAACCCGTCTTGCATTCGACCGTAACGTAGAGACATTGATGTTGCTGTGGTTACTGGTTTCAACATCATCTGCCACAGAAGCTGTATCCTTTTCTTTCCCATCCATGAAATGCTTAACATCATTATTCAATTGAACACAACAGTCTAAATGAAGTTTGGAGGGTGAAGGACCAGGTTGCTGATGACTTTCACATGGTGTCATTTCAAAATAAACAGGGTCCATTGAGATTTGACCTTTGCCTTCTTGAGACTGGCTTTCTTTGGTTATCAAATGAAGGTTCTGGATACACTGCTTCATCTCTTGACTCCTACCTGATGCAGATGATTTAACAGCACCTTTAAATCCCTTTTTGGGTCTCTTGGAAGGCTGGTTTAGCTCCATTTCCCTGCTCTCTTCCTTTTGAACATGCTGAGAGGTATTCAAATCTGTGGGTGTGACGTCTAATGGCTCCATTAGCGCTGATGAGGTAGAAACCACAGTGTTGTTTGACTCTGTAGTTGAATTCACTTGGTGTGGCGATTTCCGTTTTAGTGGTTTCTTGTTTATATTCCTGCACTTTCTTGTGCTCTGGAGTTGCTTTATATCAGGATGGACGAGGACTTCTGATAACGGTTCCTGTTCAGCTTGTTCTGTCGAGGTGATTGCAATGGTGGTTTCCAGATCCATGCTGTTATCAACGTTTACATCAGGTTTAACAGCAGCTGTTCTTGTCTTAAGTCTTTTGCATGAACCACTGACATTCAACTTGCTGTTGCTGTTTTGGTTGTTCTCTGACAGACCACTGCTTTTATCCAGCGAGCAAACCAACATTGCTTCAGAAGAACTTTCAGTCTCTGTGTTAAACACTGCTTCATTTATTGTGGCAAGCATCTCTTGGCCACCTTTTGCTTTCTTATTTGCTCTTGTTGAAACAGCCGGTGTTTTTCTTGCAGGTTTCAGTGTTTCTTCCTGAACTACGATGGCATCTGTTGACATTACTTCCTTTCTTGGTGGTCTTAGCCCTCTCAAAATGCTACAATCTGAAGCCACATTCACTAACTCTTGCTTTTTTGGATCCTTTGTACATATATCTGCTGTCAATCTTTTCCTCTTCACAGAGTCTCGGGAATGACAGTCCAGTTTCAGCTCCCTCTTTGCTCTCCCAAGACCTGGAGCTGAATAAGTTTCAGGGTTTAGCTGACACTCCAGCTGCCGAGTAGGCAAAGTAGGTTTCAATGTCCTTCCATTAGCACTGTCACTGAAGTCATTGCGGAGGCTTTGGCGAACCAAGGGGCAACTTTTCCCGTCAACATCCTCACCATCAAGCTGAGGACAGTCAGTGTCAGGCTGAGCATAACAGACTGAGGAAGATGATGACAGCATTTTGTCATTTAAGTCAGCTTTGTTTGATGTGACTGAATTCATGTGAGAAATCTGCTCATGAATTTCTAGGTCAGACTCGTCCTTTTTGACTTCAGATGTTGAAGTCTTAGAGGTAACCTTCTTCCTATTTCCTGTACACTTCCTAGGCAGTGGCTTCACTTTGCTTTTCTGCTCCTCATTAGCACTGGATATCTTTAACTTGGATTCATGTGAGGCACTTACGTTGACAGAGGGCTGTAACAGTACAGAGGGGTTAAAAACAGACCCAACAGATTCTGAAACTACATCAGAATCAATGCATGGTAAGGGACTGTGTTGCAAAGGCACAGAATCAGGTATGTTTTTTTCCTTCTGAGTTACTGCACATTCATCTGCCTGCTCAGAGCTGTGTGCTGACAACTCCACATCAAACGATAACTTTTTAGAATATCTAATAGCAACAGTTTGTGCGTATTGTGCACCTTCTACCTCACTGAGTCTCTGCTGATCAGCTTTGGCATCCTGATTCCCATTCTCACTTTGTGCTTCAGGAGGAAACATATTGCTTGGCTCTGAGTGTTCAGCATCAGACGTTCCATCGGCCTGGAGCTCACACTCATCGAGTTTGTCTGGATGGTCCATGGACGGTGGAGGACTATTAGCTCTGAAGAGTTTAACAGGACTCATGACTATCTCTGTGAAACTGGCCATCTTTGACTTGAATGACTGAAACAACGGGCCGATCACCCATCCCTTCGGAGCAGATGCATTTTCAATAGACTGTCCAACGGCCAATTCTCCGCATGTATCCATGTCAGATTTAGTGGTGTCAAGATTCTGGGTGGTATTGTCCGAAAACTGCTCAGCTACATTTTCTGCAGTCGGGACATTCGTCTCTTCCTGTGGGCTTTTCTTGTCCTTTTGCCTATAATAACACATAACAGGAAAATTAAACGTAGAAATATAATCTACAAAGAAAAAAACATTGTCATTATGTATATTTGCAAAAAATGTAAAAACTGTTTTTTAAACCTTCAAGAATAATACAATTAAAATGTGCACAGAGTGCACAGTGCCTAAAAAGAATGTTTGTGGAAGCAAGTAAACACTTAAATATCCAATAAATCATTATCATACATACACAAGATAAAAGACAAAAAATAGCTGTAACACTTACTTATTTTGGAACTCTGCTGCAAAACTAAAGTCAAGTCCATCCTGCAAAATAAATACATAAACATTTACCATTGTTTCAAGAAGAAACAGTCTTTCCCTGAGCATTGATACCATCTGACCAGCTGATCCAACCAAATAAACAACCAGCAAAATAACGATAAAGTGCCTCTTGCACTTTTGATGAAAATTAAACAAAGCATTCATGATTATTGTAAAGTTTCACATATTTAAACCTAATTCAAACTCAATTTAACTAATTCCTCTCTAGCAGAACACTGAATTTCATTGCACTAATTTAAGATGTTTAAAAGGCTGATTTTCTAAAATGTGACCAAAGACTGAGGGAGTTGTAAAAGAGTGGCATAACAGCCAATTTACTGGTACTTGTTCACCTCTATAATTTTGCATGACAAGGGAAAGACAAGACAATGAAGAAGCATTGTATTCTGTATGTCTACAGTCTAGGCATTAGTGGGTCACACTAAGATACGCAATTGCTTGTTTGTGTCAGATGCAGCAGACCGTGAAGGAGGATTAAATCACTCAATTAACCCTGACACCCCGTTCACTGTACAGGTCTCCAGTGTTGGCATACACAGCCCTATAGTACAGCTGCTGTACAAACAGATTAGACACCGAAAGCTTTACGAGTTAAAAAAATACCATCAAGGGCGTGCAGACAGACTGTAAGATAGAGACCGAGCAACCCACAGAGACACAGAGGGGGCAGCATGTAAGAACATCTAGAGCAAGGAAATATAAAACTGACCTCATTTTGTTTCTCATGGCCATGTGTGCCTTTAACTCTTGGCTGCTTGGACTGTGACACCTTAAAATCAGAGAGATGAATGGACTGCATGAGTAATGACTCAATTAATTACTGAAGAATATCTGCACAAGATATCTTAAGTTAAACTCCTACCATTCTCCCACTCTCCTTTTGTCTCTTTGAGGGGGATGGATTCTGTCTGGATGGTTTCTGAGCTGCTCCGCTGTCTGTATTGCTCTGCTTTTTAGGAGTTTGCACTCTGAGCCCTTGAATGCGATCACTCCTTCTGTGTCCAGATATTCCATCATTCGCACAGCTGTGAATGTTACAAAAAAAAAATCAGTAAATTTAGCCATTATGCAGTATTTTTTGTTCAAAATCCAGTGGGGAAAAACAGTAGTGTAAGTCTCAGAGTTGCATGATGCATCAGTATCTGAATTAGGGATGTCCCAATCAAGATTGTCAGCCATGATGAGTCTGACACATTGAAATAACAAGTGTAGTCTTCTTAATTTGGCACGAATTATTTTTCACGAGTTCTTTGATCCAAATGCTGAAGGTCCTGATTCAAAACTGTAAAGTTAATACGTTTATTTTTTTTATTTGATAGTTTAACTGGAAGAATGCAGGTCCTGAAATTGATGTGACGCTATCAGCTAGAGAGAAGAGAGTACAGATACCGGCTGCAGAGGGCAACAACAGCCAAGGGGTATTTTGGTCTGCCATCAAGTTACAAAAGGAACTAATATTAATTAGTGACAGCTGAGGTGACCAGCCACCTGCTGTTTGACCATGTCATTTCAAAATAAACGTTATAGGCTTTCTGCATTTCGGGTGAGACAGTTTGTGCTGCTCAACCCAGTTGATGACTGAAGACGCACTGTATCAGGACAGGTGCTGAGACAAAAGTGTTTTGTAGATATCCACATCTGCATCATGCATAGCAGTATACCAGATACATTTCAAAGCAGAAAATACATTTTCCTAATATCAGTATTGATGCAATGCTCAGATATTGGCAAGATTTCCACAGTATGTACTCCTAGTTTCTGCCAGTCCTAAATTGTTCAGTCCACAAAAGAAAGAAAGTATCAAAAGCAAGAAGGGGAAAATACACCGGCAGCAAAAGAAACCAAAAAGTGCCAGGGCAACTATACCTGGGAGTGATGGAGGAAAGGGGGAGGAGAGGTGGTGGAGGTTCACTGTGGGGAGGTGCACTACAGAAATGATTTGGGGGAATAGCATCTTCATCCATTGGACAAACTATCTGAGGGGGTGGGTCAGAGGGATAAGTCAACATCCCTTGCTCTCTCTTTCTCTCCTCGTCTGTCCTCCTCTGTAAATAACAACAACGGGAAAAAACCAAACATGCAGGGTAACATATCAGTATGAAAATACTTCAGAATAAGTCTTTAAAAGGAGGCTTCACTTACTTTTTTGATCTCTGAGATGGGGGTTTATTCTGAAATGAAGAATATTTATTATTTTACAAAATTGAACATTCACATGCCAAACAGCCAGGGCAACAATTAATGATTATATACAACATCTACAAAAAGCTTGATTATATTATAATTGCTTGGTATATAAAATGTTAGAAAATAGTGAAAAATGGGACATGACAATTTTCTGAGGATGACTTCTTCAAATCTTGTTTTGTCCCACTAACAGTCCACAATCCAAAGATTTACGATCACATAAAACAAAGAAAAGCATCAAATACTCCCAACTGACAAGCTGTAATTATCATGAAAAACTACTATAACGATAACAAAAAATAGTGGCTGATTAATTTTCTGTAGCTCAACTAAGGATTCATGAATTAATTGGTTCCGCTCTAAAAACGACAAGAGAGAAATACATAGTGATGTAAAGTAATGTGGCAAAGGTTGGGGAAAAAAGTAAAAATGAAAATAAAGATTTAGTTGGTGGAAAACAGTTGGGAGGTATTTGAGACCATTAATGGGGGATTTGACAGTATATTAGATTAGACACTGGTTGAAAGGAAAGACTTTTATAGAGTCAATAAAAGGTTTCCTTATCTTGTAAAAGGTTTTACACTCGTTTCTCAACCAATATTTAATTTTCTCTAGTGGTTTGAAACGGAAGCAATAAAATGTAAGCATGGTGGAGGTCGTTGGCTTTCATCCACCAGAGGTTTACGGTCAATTTAAACAGAGAGATGCTCTTTACAGCCACAACAATCATAAGTTTGGAGGAAGAATCGAAGCTCAGATGTTTTGAACTTGAGTCTTTGTCGTTCGTCAACATGAGTTCACTTAAACTACAGTCCGTTAGCAAACCGGTGCTACATCGACAAACAGCGCTGACTGAGCTGACAAAAGACTGAAAAGTGGAAATAAACCGGCTTTTATAGCTCATTAAAAATCAAGTGAGTGTTTTTTAATCAAATGGAAGCGGCGGTTAAATCAAAACTGAGACTGTCTACTTGCTGGAACGGACGGTCTCATAGTCAAACTTTTACATGTGAGCTCACATTGGCCAACGTTGCGGTGTCTTGAACAATAGTTATCATAAAAACAGTGTGAGTTAAACATATGAGCCACATCTGAGCTGAGCTTTAATGTAACTCGGTTTGGCTAACGCCGATATTCATACAGTGTGTCACATACAGTGTGTGAACCAGGGATTAGCCGTAGCCCGGAGCTGTCACATCTCCTCGCGTTCAACTGCTCCCTATGATTTAACTGAGCACATCACTACCTCGTAGGTTAGTTGTAAACGGTTGTTGTAGCTAAATCAAACTAAAGAAACTCACCAGAAACGATTATCTGGACCGCAGGTTTGTGTTCCGACCTCACCGTAAACAGACATGCCGGACGGCGCCCTGCACTGACTCGCTCTTACAAATCCAACAGCCAGACAGACGCATCGTCCAATCACAGCCCGGCTTGTTTTTCCGCCCGGAAAGCCTGGTTGAAATCTGACCAATCGGGGAAGACTTTGCGGTGTCGTAGCCAATAGGAGCGAGGAAGCAAACGGCTCGTAAAAATTATAGTTTTCTTTAACGTCCTCGAGTGACCTTTTATCAAAAAAGACCTCAATTCTATTGGAAATTCAACACTAAAATCGATTTGTCGCGTTGATACATTAAATCACACTTGTATTTTAACTAGTTTCGTTTTTTTTACATTAAATTTTATTGGAACTTCGAATATAAACAAAAATATATTACAGTTACACATTCAACGGTTTTATTATTGCTTAAGTCTAATTTGATACAAATTTTAAAATACTTTTGAGCAAATTGTCCGAGGGTTGTAATGGGTGATTACTTTCCCAATTTGGTTGTTGCAAAAAAAAAAATCGTAGAGCACAAGCTGATTTTATTAGCAGTCTAAAACCTTGAAAATATCCTTTTTACTTTGATGTAAGAGCAAGAGAGGAAGCAAGTTCTCACATTTGACAACATGGAACCATCAATGTCAAAGGTCATTTTGCTTGAAAATGAAAAAGCTGGCAATTAATTTTAGTTTTATCAACTGCTAAAGTCTGAATTGCACTGTCAAAATTCAGCATCTCTGAATCTATAAACATGTCCAGACTGTTTGACAGACGTTGGTCTCCGTTTACTCTGATTTGAAATAAGATAAATCCTTTGATTTGGCTCAATATTCTATAACATACTTTTTAAAGTCTTAGGCAGTAACACTGATGTATTAGTGACTTTATGCAAAGTAATTGTAACTGTAACTGTGAATACTTGAAGCACTTAAACTTTATCTAAAATTTCATTCTTCTCCACTGAAAACATGAATTTCTTCAATGCAAAAGTACAATTTAATATTGAGGTTTGAAAATAAGCTGTCTGTATCAAGCTTGCACAGTGTTATATGTATATACCTATTAATAGTATAAGTACAAGTGTAACATACTCCATAGTAACAAGTAACAATACTGTTACTGTGAGAAGTTACAGTAACAACAATTAGAATTATTTTATTAAATGCTGCTGCGCAAATGAATGTCAACTGGAATGGCCCGATAAACTTCCTTCATGAGCCTTAAAATGAACCCACAGTGTGATTGGGTTGTCAGAAAAACAAAAAAAAATGGCTGATGTCAACACAACAAACATGAGTTATTTATTTAAAAACAATGTACAGAAAACAAAGCCCCTGTAAAAATGATAGATTTGACACCGAAGCCCCCAATGAAAAGACTGAAGAAAGATTGAAGGCAAAACATGAATGCTGACAGTGATCATGACAGTTGTGATTAATTTGATGCTGCACATAAATCATGTATAGAGTTCGAAGTCTAGTCTCTTGGAGTTGTAGAACTGAGATCCCTCCTGGTCTTTCCTCCTGCAGTAAACACCACTGCTGAAATAGCCTTCATCCACCCAATCCTGGAAAACAGACAATAAGAAGATTAAAACCCACCTGGCCAGATTGAGGTTAAAGGTAGAAGCAGCCTGTAACCCAATAATCTAGTAAACATAATGGGATTTACTAGTAAGTTTGAAAGCAAATTAGTTTGCAGGAGAAAAACTATATAAATGGGTAAATAAACGAAGATGCTATTTAATATCTGAGAGTAGGTGCAAGGTAGAAGGTTTGTGCATGTACTTGATTGTACTTCGTCTCTTATATGACAACAAAAACTTGAACCGTGCTGAATTTGTGCCATATTTCTGTTGTATATATCCATTATCTCTAAATGAGAAGCATACATTACCAGACAAGATCTGTAACCAATGAGGAGCTTCATGGAGAAACCCACTGGTAAACTGTATCACAAACTACATACTTGAAAAGTACTTTTCAATTTAAAATCATTGTAACACAATACCTGCATCTGCTGACTGGTGAAGGGGCCATAAATTTCTGCATTATCCTCATTGTCCCATTTGTACTCCCACAACACTTCATCACTCACTGAGAAAAAGAGAGAAAACTTCATTAAACAAGACAAGATTCAGTATTTTGTGATGTTAAAAAGAAACGTATACAAGTAACACAAAGTTACCTCTTTCTCCTTCATCATCTTTATCCTCCGATTTGCCATGCGTGTCGTCAAATGTATCTGCAAACATGTCAAGTTCATCATCTTCTTCATCATCACCACTGGGTTTGTCTTTCATAGCTGGTCGCTTGCTAGTCATGCTCTTCATCAAATAGGCCAGTTTTTCATATGTTTGCTGATAGATCTCAAACATCCCAGATCCAACCAATCTGTCAGCTAGTGCTGTGAGCCTGTCGAGTTTTTCTGTATCCCTTTTGGTCTCCTCTGTGGATTCACTCTCTTCTCTCAGCTTCCCCTTCTTCCGCCCTCCAAGGCCTCCTAGCCGACGGAGTGCTGCAGCAACTGTCTCTCCAGGTAACAACAGTTCAACCACAGCTTCAGTGAGTTGGTGTTGTGTGTAGGATGCCAGTGGGTCCTCTGCAGGCTCTGTCTCCTCCTCTTCCTCCTCTTCTTCATTTTCTCGGTCTGCCTGCTGCTCTTCTCTTTGTTTCTCTTCCTCGGCCTCATCCTCATCACCAGCTCTGCGTGTCCGTTTGGCTCCGAGACCTTTCTTTTTTTTTTTGAAAGGTTGTTCTTTAATTCTAACCTGTAAGGCGTAACATATTATTGCACACTGCATGAAAATAGGTCAGCAATTAGGCTGAAGTCTGTAAAATGAAAAAATTACCCAATCAATGTTGTCAAGCCAGTTGTCTCTAATCTGTTCTTCCTTTTTGATGAAATAGTTTCCCTCAGAGTCAAAGTGTCCTTCCTGCATCTCCTCTTCTAGGTTGAAAGGCGTAATCGCAATTCCCTCATCACAGTCGATTGTTGCTCCCTCTTGGCCTGAAAACACAGTGGGCACGGTGTCAGGTGAGATAATTATTAATACTCTGTATTCAACATGATCAAAATATGACAGCATGTAAATATATACGCAAACTTATATGTGCAAAGTGACAACTTTAATAAACAAGACACACCTTCCACATCATCACTGGCCAGAATATCATATTTGCTGCTGTTTGTGTCTTCCCCGTCATCCTCTTCATCACTATCAAGGGAATGCTTGCCCTTAAACCTGGAGCCTGGGCCACTTAGAGCCTCACAACTCTAGTTCAACAGTAACAGAAAGAAAGGAAAAATATTATCATATAAATATTACATCACCCTTTCTTGTTAGATTTTCTTGTCCTGACAACAATGTCCTCGATGTAACTCAATGGCTGTCTGTGTGTTCATTTAAAGACTCGCAGTCTGACATGTTAAAAGTGTACTTCTGCACTTTTAAGTCTTAAAGTCGAAACGCCCCTCTAGAGGACACGAGAGAAAAGATGCTGCATCTGTCAAAAGCATGCAACTAGAACATTTTATTAATAGACTACTACATGATGTGTGTGAAGACAAATGATTAACTCTTAGTGATAGATAATTTACTTTTATGGTGAATCTGCAAAGCTTCAGAAGTATAATTGTTAGTGGAATTGGTACAGTCGTCAGTGGACCAAAGGTAAACCGGTGATGTTTGTTTTTGTCTTATATAAGTTTGCTTTTTTTAAATAATCATGGAATTTGGACGATGCGTACTTTGAGAATGAAAGCCTGTGGTTGTCTAGTGATACAGTTGTTAAGCAGTGATGAGAACGGGACGGTGCTACCTTTTTGTTGGGGAGGTCGTCATCCAGGTCAAACTCTCCGTTACCGTCCTCGAATGTGACTTTCCTCTTCGGCATTATGCTACAAAAGGCAAGACAGTGACTCTTTTAATCTTCAACACAGCTGTGACATCAGTGAGCTTTAATATTAGTGAATGCTGTTATAAGCTAACGTTGAGAATATGCGCGGTTAACACAGGACTCGTGTTAGCTTTGTTGCTAAAAATGTTAGCAAACACGCAGCGCGTTCAAAACGAGTAAAACATTTATCACAGTGCAAACTCTTGCTAGAGACAACATTTAGTTAACAACTACAACATAACCTGCATATTAAGTTGTTGTGAAAATATACAAACAAGGCTAATAAGCTGAGATTTAGCTGAAAATGTGGCGAAACCTGATAATTCAAACGACGTTCGTTTTCGTTCTTCTTCGCTTGTTTTTTTCTTCTTCTATGTTGGTTGGTAAATAACAATATGGCGCATTACCGCCACCACCTGGTGAGCGAGTAGATCGGATTTTATATGTACTGTAACAACTTTCTGATATTAAATTATTGCGTTAAAAATGCAATATTTTTTTTAAAAAAAAACTACATAAAATAAAACTTCTGTGCTGAAAGTCCAAACACAAAACACAAACCCTGCAACATCTGATTTAATTTGACATTTTAAGCAAAGATTGTACAGGTTATTTTTCATGAATATATAACACACACTTTGTAGGTTTAATTCTCAGTCTCAGGTATTTCTGAATTTTAGATGGTTATAGTATAAAACTTTGAAAAGGATAAAGGTGTTGTTTCATATCTTGAAATTGACGCCTGCCAGACAACGGGGAAATAACATAATATGAATAAATAAATAACAGTTTGCAGGAGGTTTGCAGAGGTTTAACCTGTGGCCTTAAGATGATTTTGATCTCTGGATTTAGACTGTGGAGATGTGTTGTGCAGGAACAGTATAAAAGGCAGTGTAAATCTTTTCAACTAGGACTCTTTTAGATTTGGAATTCCTTGAGGTCCTTAAGGATAAAAAGGATAAGTGTGTGTCAAAAATAGATGCAAAGAAATTTGGAGGCACATTTTCAAGAGGTTATGTCTGTGTCTGTCTTGCTTTTTATTGATACAAAAAAATATTCTTATTTAGAGATTTATAAAGAGATACAAGTTTGGGCATTAAATCGCTTTGAGAACTGGACACACCTGATACTGTCATAAACAAAGAATCTGCATCTCCCTCAGGAATCGACTATCTGCTCTACACACCATCAGAGATCAAAATAAAACTCATCTGAATTCAAAAGCGGTGACACAAAATGCAGAAGTGAGAGAGCTGAGGCAAAAATATCAGAGCTCAAACTCCACTTCAACATGTAGCATCTCACTTCCAGGTAGCACTTCTTGTCAGGGAGGATGTTTTCAGCTCCTTGGTTTGGCCGATCAGGGTCGACAGGGCTCAGGGTGGACTCAAGCGTAGAGGAGAGAGACTATAATGTGTCAGGATTTTGTTACCAGGAAGTGGGTCGAGTTATTTATATTTCAACACTCGTCCTTTCGTACCCGAGGGAGAACCAGTGGTAGTAACCCGAAACTATATATTCAAACATTGTGTGGTTCTGGTGGCATCGAGCTGATCGAGAACAACTGGCTTCATGTTTAGGAACCCTGAGGACCAGGAGCACATATCTGTACATGTAAATAATGTAAAGGCTGTGTGGAAAGGTAAAGTGACCCTGTGAGAGAGTCAACATTGGCAGAGGTAAGTCTGAGTCACTATTTTCTATTCCGTCACTTTCTATCTATCTATCTATGAAAGCTTATTGTGCATCTAAAATCATGTTTTGCAAGACTGAAACTTTTCTGGAATCTATTCTAGGCTGCAGATCTTCATGTCGTTCGCTCAAATAAATTACAAATGCTTTGATGGAAAAGTTCTATTACAACAAGTCTAAAAAGTACAGAAGTATCAAAAGCAAAATGTACTTGAAGTACCAAAAGAATTACAAATTAAACTTTCATTAATCAACTGTTAGTATGTAAGAAGTATTTTTACTGTTCCGGCCAAAAAGGTGGAGCTAGTTTTAACTTCTTTATATACAGTTAGGTAGTTTAATCCAATTCAACACAGGGGTCAGGCTCCTCCAAAAGGTCGCAAAGATTTTTCTGAATTGGAAAAGCAAAGTTTGTGAAATATTAACGAGTATATATTATAATTATTCAAATATGAGGGGAAGTTTAGAAGGGAAATGTCTCCAACTCATCCACATCTAAAAAACATGACACGAGGCTCCAAATAGAAACTTTTTTTTTGTAAAGGGTCACAAGCTAAAAAAAGGTCAAAAACCTCTGGTTTAATATTTAATTATGCCTTTTATTTTATAAGCTTGTCATCTGTTGTTTAAATGTAAGATCTGAAACTGACACCTGTCAGATAAATGTAGTGGAGTAAAAAGAACAAGAACACTTCCCTCTGAATTCTAATGACGTAGAAGTATAAAGTAGCATAAAATTAAAATAGTCTTAAGTAATACTCCTAATTGAAGTAGAAGTACCTCAATACCCCTGGTATTTAAGAAGAGTGCAATTATACTGTAGGTATATTACAGTGTATGATTACCTACATGAACTGAGAGCTTCTTTCAAACTGTCGGTGTGCAGATAATTTAAATTAAAAATAACATTTCTGTCATGCAGTTTTTAGTATTTTGCATTGCAAATGTAAAAACACTTTCTCTTCTTTAAGTGTTGGGATGAAGCTCCATGAGAAGATCTTGACCCATTACCTCTCATGCACCTCTCCAGTAGATAAAGAGGGATATCTCTACAAAAAGGTTTGGTAAAACATAAAACACAGACAACATGAAATTACTGAATCTTAAGTGCTGATTGCCATATATAATAATCCTGCTTTGTGTCTTCGTAGAAAGAGCGAAATGCCACCTATCAGCGGCGGTGGTTTGTCCTGAAGGCAAACCTTCTCTTCTACCAGGAGCGTCCGGCTGACCGACACCTGCTGGGGGTCATCGTGCTGGAGGGGTGTGCAGTCCGGTACTCGGAGTCCGATGGACAGTTTGCCTTCTCCCTGGTGTTTGAAGGCCCCGGACTCAAAACCTACAGATTTGCAGCAGGAGATCGTCAGACTCAGGAGAGCTGGGTGAAAGCTTTGCTCTCAGCCAGCCACTGTTACCTCTCCCTGCTGGTGAGAGACCTGGGGAGACAGTATGAAGGTGTGTTATATATTATGAGTGTTATTCAGTTTACTTGTACAGACTGAAGTTTATGGGTGTTTTTTTTAAAGAGCTTTTTTCTTTTGTAGGCGTATTGGACTTTTACAAATCTGTGTTATTGTTGTACTTCTTTTTTTTTTTATCTCATTGCCTGCATTATAATTTGTTTATTCTATCTTTCATTACTTCATAAATATTGTTCAAAAGAATTGTTCAATATTTCGGAAAATAGTCAAAAAATGAATAAGTGTATTTCCCAAAATGTCGAACCATTCCTATGTGTAAGCTGCTATATGAATAATATTTATTATTAATTATTGTGTGTAGCTTATGTTTTTTAAAAATGAATTTCCTCTTTTCCATCTGCAGAAGCTAAACAGCAGCAAGGTTCTGGTAAATCCCATCACAGCTCCTCTGTCAGTGCCCTCAAGTCCACGACCAGCTTCTTCCTGCCTGTCCAGGGGCCAACAGCTGTGGTCAGAGAGGGGAGAAGCTTCAGTGCCAGCACTGTTTTACAGGCACCAACTAAAGTGGTCGCTAAAAAGTCCCCCAAGGTGTGGCACAGGAGAAATGCTCTCGTCACGCCACTGAATGGACCGGCACCTTTGTACGGCGAGTGGCCTCTGGTGGGTTTTGATCCGCTTGAGGAGTTCAGCAAACTTCATGATTATTATGGGCAGGAAGTGAAGAAAGCGAGAGAGGAATGGCTGAGGAGTCGACAAGCAGAAGAGGAGCGCAGAGATGGAGACCTCATCGACCTGGGGTGAAAGAAACTGAGAGTTCAGAGACCATTTAAGAGGAAGTGAGAGGGAGTGGTTCATGTGTGCTAAAAAGGAACTGAACCTGAAGTGTTGTGAGTGACACTGTATTTAAGAATATCTGGGTCTGAGGCCCAGACACCTGTAAATGTGCTAAATGATCCTCATATGATAAGAATGTAAGTATATGTAAGATTTGTTTTACAAAAAGTTGGAATGTTCCTAATTTTCCTGAACCAAGGTTGCCTTAAAATAGCAAGGGTGACACAAAGGGTCAGAAGTGTAGATACTGCTGGTGCCTGCACATTTGCATGTTTTGCACGTGAAGTAATACAGCGATAGGATTTTTTCTCAGTATTTTGACAAAACTGACATTTAGCCTATTTAAATGTGAACTGTGACAGTTTAACAGTGAGCCAGCTTGCACAATAACAGGATCCTGAAATCTGAAGCAGCTAAATGGAATTCAGCCATCATTTATCTTATTATCTACACTTGTGCTTTTCCCAGTGTGACACATCGAAACTCATCTCCAGTGAAAACATATATTCCTTGCTTGCTCTTGTATACTCCCTTTTAATTGGAACCATGGACCCAGTTCCATGAGCAGTTTAGTATTCACATGTGGTTCAATTAAGAATTTCATCCATGGCATAAAAATGCTTTATGAAGCAGTATTAAGCAAATAGTATTATATATTTTTCATTGCATGAAAAAATAAAATTGATTTGTCGACTCCAATGTTCTTTAATACACAGCCCTACTGCAAGTCTTTAAAATACTGATACTCATGATACAAACAAAAACCTGACTTTATATCATGTTCTAGTTCAGATCATAAATTACAAGGAAACATATACACATATAACATAACACACACAGACAGCTAGAACTGTCCATTTTATGTACGTGAAGTTTGATGTAGATAAAAATAAGTACAAGGCATAGAGAACTGTCCATTTTATGTAGCAGCTATTTTTCACTGCAGACATTTTGACTTGCCAATAAGCCACCGTGTACAAGTATTTAGTTCAGTATTATCCAGTATTTATTCATCCACAACTGTGGACTTCAAAATTAGTTAGTTTGCCTATTAATACACAGCCAACATGTGGATACAAAAAATGTAATCACAAGAATTACAAGGAAACAAATAAGCATGAGACAGAGCAAACTCTGTTTTACAGTCATAAAGAAACGTGATCTTGTGTTTGAATATTCAACTCAGTTAAAGTCATGATTTAGTTCCCTGCAGCTCAGCATCACAGACGTACAGTGTATGACAGTCAGTGAAGGATGCTGACCAGCAGAGGGCGCTGCAGGAACAGTGTGCTGACTCTAGACTGCACCACCTGATTTATTAAACTTAATCTCAGCATCGTGATTAAGTCAGAAATAGCATGCTGATTTATGAAAGTATGCAAGAGACAAAAAATAACGCAGCTGCTGTTAAAACTGAGAGGTTCAATTTTTGGGGTAATTAAGCGCCTTTAATTGAGTTATCTGCTCATTTACTTGGATCATTACAACACGTCTGAGTGTAATTTCCATTGAACCCACTGGGTTAATTAGACAAAGCACCTGCTTCAGAGGCAAAAAAGTGGTGGTGTGTAAGTGTAATAAGCTTTATAATTAAAGTGTTCATTCAGCTGCCGTCCAAGTTCAGTGGCACCAGACTGAAAAAGAAAAAGCTGACACCTGACCCGCCCTCAAACTTAACAACACAATGCTAAATGGCATCAAATAACAAAACAGGGCAACCTGAGGCTGGTAGGTGATCACAGACACTGGAGGGTAACATTACAAACTGCCAAGTCTCCCCTGTCACAGCTCTTTAAGGTCGTCTCCCTCAGTCTGACAAGCCGGGAGCTTCTCCACATTCCAAACAGACAGACATACCAATCATCTAAAAAGTGATAGATGGCTTCAGAGGAACGTGGCCACACGTGTCACATTACAGCAGCAACGCACACACATCTGGATGGAAGCATTTCCTCACGATAACAGCGTGTAAACACATTGTGAAGTGAGACCATTTTGTTTTTTTATTACAGCTGAGTTGTAAAGTCAGCAGCTGACACACCTGTGAAAAGTTTGAGATGTCACAGCCCATTCTCATTTTTATCTAATTATCACTTGTGACTCATGTAGAAATGTAGAAATGAACCAAATCTGTCAAAACTGAAGATTCTTTTACAGAAACAAGTCTATTATTTCTCTATTTTTATTCTTTATTAGGACAGATTTCAAAACATAATCTGTTCCTTGACAACAAGACTCAACATTTCTAAGTTAAAAAGGAGAGTTTCATAGAAGAGTTTCATAAACATTCATCCATGTTTCATAGAGTAAAATTGGTTTTATGCCTCCAATCTTGTCACACAAAGAAAATAAAACAAAATAACAAAGAAAAGTTTTTGTTATTATATTGATTATTATCATTATAAGTAAACGGCTGCAAAAACTATGACAAACCCTGAAGACAGACATGCTATAAATTATTATTATAGTACATGGCAGCAGACTAATGTCAATCCCAATTACCAGCAGACAAACTCTTCCTTGCTTTGAAATATCAGAATCATTGCAGCGCAAATGTCTCCATAAAGTCACTGTCTCTTAAATTGCTGAATATATAATGCATAATATTTCCCTTAATGTGCGTGATTAGGTATTAAATAAACCTTAATGAATCATTAACGTAAGAGATGACTAAGGAGCAGAAGTAATTTATGGTCTGTTGAAGGTCACGTTCATGTCTTAACCCTTTAAAATGACTGCTTCCGCACACATTCCACCTCAGTTTTAATAGGAAAAATTTAAGGGGCATTTTGAAGAGTAAATTTAACTGGTTGTGAACATAAAACTAAAGAGCAAAATCATTTAACATCCAGCTGATCTGTCTGTCTAAACTCACACCTCCTGCTCAAAAGGTGAAATCTCAGTCAGAACATGTGCTGCGACATATTTCTCCTGCAACAGGGTGGTGAGAGTCAAGTGAAGCAGGGGTCAAAGGTCAACAGGCACACAGGGGGGGACTGACAGCTAGCGTCGTGCTCTGGATGTCCTGAATGCCCAAGACAAACAAACGTCTGTCTAATCCAAATTACCGCAGGACTGGACACCAGTAAAGAGCAGAGACGTGACTCATCGTTGAGCATCGAGGTGTCGGAGCGAGAGGATCAGTGGAAACACAAACAGCCACAACCAGAGGGGCCAGAAATAAAGTCCTCCAACAGACAAGATTAACAAAGATGTTAATGAAATGAAAACAGATTATCGGAGGTAAATTTGGATATAAAACCTGAAAAAACAAATGAAGGAAAGCATTTTGCTCCCCGGGCCGGGACCGTCAAGTTTATTTAGCTATTTTGGTCGCCCTCAGCTGTCCCTTTTATGTTCTTCTGGGAACGTCTGCTGCCACCATCCTGCCAAGTAATCCCCTTATATTTATGGGGCGGGTAGACGGCATGAGAGGGGGGGCCGGGGGCAAACAGGTGGGAAAGTGTTCATGGCTGAGGGCAATCACCAAACACACACCTTTGTGGTGATGAGAAAGCAGGACCGCAGCCAGAGATTAATGATGTGTTGTCGTTCAAGACTCATCTTTTTTTTTTATTTATGAGCGACTTCTGCTCATAATATATAAAACTATTTTCCAGTTACATCATTACATCTATTCAAGTATTTCACTTAGTATTTCCATCTTATGCTTCTTTATACTTGTATATTTCAGAGGCAAATATTCTACTTTTACTTCACTATATTTATCTGACAGTTAAAGTTACTAGTTGTTTTACAAATGAAGCTTTCAAGAGGAAAAACACTGTACAAAAAAATAAAGAATAGTTTAAGATTCAACCAACCTTTATTGCTTAGAAAAAAACTACTCCTTGGAACTCTAGATGAACCAAAAGAACTTTCCTTTCCCATTGATGAACTCACGTCCCTTCAGATTTAACCTAGTGACCCTTTGGAGGGACTCGACCCCCAGGTTGGGAGCCACTACTTAACAGTAAAGCATTTAAAACTAGCTCCACCTCCATCAGCTACAACAGCAAAATGTTTTTCACTCGACCATCAGTATTAACAATCTCATAACATCATGTATAGAACCAGTCATGGAGGCCATTTTTCAGAGTACTTTTACTTTTGATACTTTAAGTACATTTTGCTCATCATACTTCTGTACTTTTATGTCTGTTTCACTTTTTGCGTTTCACAATCAAAGATAATAATGTTAAGGACAACATTGCCAAGGAGAATGACTTTGATGATGACAATATAATAATGATTTATGTATAAGTTCATTATGAGAAGTGCTAGTGTTTTTAGTCAATTGATATGAAGTAATTCTGAATTCATCACAGTTGATTTAAACTTTGTGTAGTTACTGCTAATAAATATTCCTGAAGGGTGAGATTCTTGAATGGATGGATGGATGGATGCAACTTTAATTATACTTTGTCATCATTAATTAAATTCAGAAATTAGGTAAATATCCCCAAATGAATCACGACAGAGTAGAACAGGATTGTTTGTTGTGTAAAGAGATTGATGAATTCTAGAAATGACCCGGACGCTTCCATGCAACAGTACATGCTCAGTGTCACTACAGACTCCCCTCCATCATGACTATCATGGGAAAATCCCATATTTGACATTAGCATCATTACTTTGTCGCAACTTAAAATAAGAAAGCCGAGCTGTGCACATACAAGCCGCATCAGTTGCTGAGGGTATAGAATACTTGTGTCCCACTCTGTAATATCGCAAATGGGCATCACAAACCAAAAATAAAGTGAGCGAGGGGCTGCTCTGCCTCCCTGCAGGCAGATGGAGGTGGACAGAGGGAGGGTGGAGAGACAGTGTCCAGCGGTCCAACATGCATCTATGTCCCGAATGTCCTTATTAGTCCAAGTGGGACTGCAAACCTGCAGCGTGGTCCCTCAGCTATCAGGTTTACTTAATTCCAAGACTCCTGATTCTATTTCTGATCTCCTGTAAGGTGATACCCTGCCCCGCCATACAGCCTCCTTCACTTTTGCCATCAGTTCATCTTTGACCATCCTCTCTCTCTCTCCTCCTCCTCCTCTCTCTCACTCTCTCTCTCTCTCATTTTATCCCCATCCAAACTTGAGGCTGTGGCTAAAGTTAGATTGGCTTGCGGGGGTATATAAGCCCTCGGGGATGTACGTATAACGCGGCTTCACACTATCTTCTCCTTCTTGATCGTCCAAACCTCCACTCATACCGTCTCAAGATGGTGAGTACCAGGGTTCCCACATCTCTGCACTCTGCTGGTGGAAATATCTGCAGGGGAATCAAACCAATGGATTAACTCCAGTTTTTGATGCAGTTTTTGATGAAGCATGAAACCATATTAACTAAAAGATGGGAGTATTTGTCATCACCTGTGCACTTTTTTTGTGGATATTTGTGTAACTGCACTTTTTGGTGATGCAGTTTTAAGGATGCTTGGGTGCAAATGTGTTTTAAAATTCTAGTTTTACATAATACACTGAATTGAAAAAATTAAGGAAATGGATAAATGATGCATGTTTTACTGAGAGAACAAAAACATCTTTACTAACCTGAGGGTTGCACTTGAACTTGTCTGATAGAGCAGGTGTTCCCAACCTGGGGGTCAAGACCTCTGTAAGAGATGACAAGATAAATCTGAGTGGTTGTGACATTTGTTCAAAATATTGTTCTGCTACACAAAATTCATTCATTTTTTTCCCTTCTAACAATTATTCAAATGTAATAATTAAAATGAATGAATTTTAAAGAATCACTGCTTGTGTAACACTCAGCTGCATCACCGTGAGTTTTAGCCAAAAGAAGACGTGAAGATTTCCCTCCTGTGTTTCTCCTCCAGGCACCAAAGAAGGCCAAGAGGAGGCAGGCAGCAGGAGACAGCGGCTCCTCCAACGTGTTCTCCATGTTTGAGCAGAGCCAGATTCAGGAGTACAAAGAGGTGAGGTTTGTCCATCCACACAGCAGGACTCCATCCCTTCACTCGTGGCAGCCTCAGGAGGCAGCGCACATCTGTGTTACCTCTGGTTACCTCATAGGTCGATACAAAGAACCTAAGACTCAGAATTAAAGTTGGCGTAATTTCAGTTACATTTTGAGGAGACCAAAATTAGAGTTTGGTTAAGCGGCTCTCAGATCCATTTCCACAGCAGTTGCTATTTTGCGTGGCCCCCCCTTCTCCCCTGACAATTTAATAAGCACGAGAATGTGATTAGGAGGAGCTCTGAAATGTCTGACACCATCTGAAGCTCTCCACATTTTGTTCACCTTTGACCTCCTCCCAGCTGTCACTCAGACGTCTCCTTAAGGCCGGCGCTGAAGGCTGCGAGGCCAAACAGAACGACTGGACCTCGATAGGCGTATTTTGATGCAGAACAGAGGTTTCTGAGGTTTTCAAATCATAACTTTTATCTCGATTGGCGGTGATTTGATGAGCTGATAAAGAAAAAGCAAAAGGAGAACGTGTGAAAGTGAGGGATGAAGGGTGCGTGCTGGGGTTCAGTGAGGTCAGGGAGACGGGACTTTATAAGGATGAGCTGTCAAGAGACTGGATAACGATGGTGTCTGTGTTTTCAGTGTGTTGCCAATAGAGGAAACATTCCCCCTGTGATAAATGATACAGGCTTCTTAAGTGCCACTTGGGGAATGTGCGACACGATGATTAGGATGATCTTAGCACGTTGCACATATGGAAAGATAGCAGCTCGGGCGTGATATATTTTGTATCTGTCGGAGCGAGGGAAATGCGTGTATGTGGAAGAGAGAGGAAGAAATAGGAAGGCAGGGTGATGAGATAGGTCGGTGACTGAGTTCAAGTTCAAGTCCAAGGGGTTATCTTAAGTTTCATAGACCTAAGTTGTGCAGGGTGAGCACGTCGGACAGCTGCTGCCTAATGATACTTTCCCAGATTAACATGTAAGAAAAGACTCGGGGCCTCCTAATGCACCCCCACCAGTGACACCCCTCTTCAAGGCCACCACAGGCAGGTCTGACTTTTTGGGTTCAGCCTTTTTCTAGCACAATAACCTCTAACATTTGTACAGCACCGCGTCAAAGATAATCAGCAGCTGCCACTTCGATGATCAAACTGTTGACTCAGGAGCCCCTTAAAATGTAGAGAGGTCTCATCAGGTCCATACACACTGCTTTCATGCCCTCCTTCCTTCGAGTAATAAACCGAGTTCGCGTCTCTTCTTTTCAGGCTTTCACAATCATTGACCAGAACAGAGACGGTATCATCAGCAAAGATGACCTGAGGGACGTTCTGGCTTCAATGGGTGAGTGCTGCTGGGATCAGTCCACGGTGGGAAAACATGTGTGACCTTATGTTTCATGGTCTCTTGTACTAATCCAAATGTTCGGGCTGTCCAGGCCAGCTGAACGTGAAGAATGAGGAGCTGGAGGCCATGATCAAGGAGGCCAGCGGCCCCATCAACTTCACCGTCTTCCTCACCATGTTCGGAGAGAAGCTGAAGGGTGGGCATCGACTTTTCACCTGCTGTCACTCACAGACTGTTGGGTTTGACGCTGCTTACCTTATACTGAGGTTGACCACAGTACATTCAGTCCTCACTTGTGGCACAGCTACTCAAGTACTGCACTTAAGTACAACATTGAGGGACTTGTTCTTTACTTGAGTATTTCCATTTTATGCTACTTCATCTCTCTACTCCATAACATTTTAGAGGGATACATTTTATTTACTTATAGAAATAGCTACTTTTCAGATTAAGGTTTTATGTACAAAACATATGATCTGTTAATAACCAGTGATGCAATGTTATAAATTAAACCACCCAACAGTGTGTGAAGTGGTTGAAATTAGCTCCACTTTCACCAACTACAAAATTAAATGATCGCTTACATATCAATGATAATGATCTAGTAATATGATAAATACATAGCGCTGATTGGAGCTGTATAATGAGTACTACTTTTAAAGTTTAAGTACACTTTGTTGTACTCTCATACTTTTACTTGACATGTTTATTGCAGGACTTGTGTTTTAGTTTAGTAGTTTTGCTACTTTCACTTAAGTTGTGAATGTTTCTTCCACCACCGTCAGTCGCCGTAAACGTTGACTGACCTCGTCCTCCTGTCCTCACCAGGTGCTGATCCCGAGGACGTTATCCTTAGCGCCTTCAAGGTCCTGGACCCCGAGGGTACTGGATCCATCAAGAAGGAATTGTGAGCACTTTTTTTTTTTTTTTTTTTTTTACACATTTGAATGTTCACCACACATGTCCACATAGGCAAAATCCAAATGTAATGACTCCCATCTGCCTGTTTGCCTGTTCCAGCCTTGAGGAGCTCCTGACCACTCAGTGCGACAGGTTCACCAAGGAAGAGGTAAAATCACCAACCTGCTACATGATTTTGACAAACTGGCTCATTGGTCTCATTATAAACTGTTACTCAATATATCCTCAAATGCCGATCATTCACCTGCACGTTTGCAGGTCTCCCAGACTGAAAGGTTCCTTTTTGGTTTTTTAAGTATAATTTGATATAAAGTGTATCGTTGTCCAAACCTTAATGTTTAATCTGGGCTTAAATCAAGCTGCCTTTAAAGTATGAGTATGAACCTGGCCAACGGATCAAAAATATGCACTGCTTTAAAGAGTATGAGTAAATGCTGAGTTTCCCACCCTCGTTCTCGCCCTCAGATTAAGAACATGTGGGCCGCCTTCCCCCCAGATGTTGCCGGCAACGTAGACTACAAGAACATCTGCTACGTCATCACACACGGAGAGGAGAAGGAGGAGTAAAGAGAAAGCTAGAAGACAAGAAAGACATCAATCCCTTTGCTATCCTGCCTTCCCTGCCCCTCTTTCCTCCTCTTCCTTCCCGCTCACCTTTTGTGTCAACTCATGTGCTCAGCCACTCATGTTCAAACCAAAGACTCGTCACACTGAGACATGAGATGTCCCATGGGATGTCTATGTTTGCTTATGGGGAATAGGGGTGATTTTCAATAAAAAAAATTATCCTGTGACATCATTTCCATCCACAAGCTTTTTTCAAAAAACCTTTTCTTCCCTCGCAACCATCTTCCGTCTTCTCACCTCTGTATTTCTGCCTGACCTGTCACTTCAGCCTCTGAGGTGTGTGAATGAAATGCATCCCTCTGCTTCCCTCAGCATCCGAGGAGAAGACATGTTCACTACAGGGGGGGGTGGGCACACACAATATGAGGACCTCATTCCAAATTTTGAAGATGTCCTCTTGGTGCGGAACAGGTGAGAGGAGGGAGACCATTTGCAGGTTAGAGAGAAAAAAGTTGCCTCCTTAAAGTGAGGACAAAAAAAAAAAAAAAAAAAAGACTGAAGGAGAGGAGAGAAAGGGCCGAAAGAAAACATTCAAATCTTCGACTTCTTTCCCTCTTCTCCCTCCTGCATCCAGTAAATCATCTTTTTTTTCCATAAGCCGACTCCAGTGACTGGACTCTTCCTCGCCTTTCCTCTGTAACGAATAAAAGGGACAAACTGTGAATAAAATCTCTTTCCTTTTGTACAACAGTGTCTCTGTTCAGTTGGCTCTGCGGGACAGGGTTCAAGGGAGGAAACAAGTCTGGTGAAAGAATCAGCTAAATCCCTCATGAATACACATCTAGTGACATCTAGTGGAGAAACAGGAGCCTGGACAGTAAATCTAACGCATACATATCAGCACCAACTGTGTAATGCGGCACTTATAGCAAAGAAATGAATTGCAAGAATATGATCAACAGTTGCATAAGCAGACACAAATGATCCCAAGGTTGAATTCTGCATCACCGTTATGAATATGCAAACAGAACACACTCCACATTTCAAAAGACTCCAAGATAGACCACGATTTAATATATTATGGTTTATTACTCATCACAAATGTCATTATCATCATCAATTAAATACATCAGTTGTAGATCTGAAGGAATGAATTCAATTAGCTATGATTTTATTTCACTTTCGCCAGAGAGAGTGACATGTAAACTTAAAAACACAAAAGACATAACGGCATGGGGAGAAAAACAGCTGAAACGCTTCTTTAAATATTTGCATCAGTGGGGTCATTCCCAATCAAACGATCAAGAACAACGATTCTAGGATCAATGAAGAAATGCACAAAGGACCTGTAGAAATGGATTTTTTGATTCGTCCTCAGTATTGCAGAGGTCAAGTGCTGATTCCACAGGGAGATATCACAAGCCAGTGGGAGATTAGTTTGATCTTCACGACATCTCGAGCTCTCTGAACAAAGAGAAATGACACTATCATCAAGACATGAGCGGCGAGGACGTATTGCTCATAAAATATTATAGTCCACGGGCCTGAAAATGTGCTCATTAAAAGACCTACTGAAGCACAAATTTCATTTTTCCATGGCACCAATCTGATCGTCTTAATTAGTGCTGCTGTCACAACACGCTGTCAACAGTCATGATGGAGGATGGTTTGCATAGATGTGTTCAGTTCATCCTCACTAACACTACACTAATCTGTGCCTATAAATGCACTGGCGTCAAGTTGGAGGGAGGGAGTGTGTGATATCTATATATTTAAATGACAGCCATGTAAAGACCTGAAATAAGTCAAAAACAATGAATATGGAGGAAATGTTGGCTACAATTACACGAAAGTCCCTCTAATCCTTAACTACAAAAACAGTACAGTTAAAGAGCATCTATGTTTTTTTTGCCATCAAATGGTTTTACACTAACTACCTGGCACTATTCATTGTATACTGATGGGGTTCAGTGCAGTTTAATGTATGCATAAATATTTTACAGTACAGAACACTGAGTGTAAATAGGTTAGGGAGTTAGTTCATAAGTCATTATGAATGTTACAACACAACTCAGTGAGACAGACATACTTAAGATCTCGAATTAAAGAACTATTCAAATCACCTCATAGTATATTATACAGTACAATTAAGACCTTCAGCTCCCAAAACTTCTGTCTGAATCACTCATCTCGCTCTTTGTTCTTTGTCGGAGGGCCATTTTTCCACTCAAGTCTGTTTAATACTGCACTTCAGTAAACTGGAGACTCGTGAATCTAGAGTTGACCAAACCAACAATGACAGTAAACTTAAATAATAGCAAAGACATGCATCACGTTTGTTGTGTAAAAGCAGAGGACTTAGCGTGCAAAGAAAAAAAAAGAAAAGAAATATAAACACTTAAATGATCCCCCTGCAACTACACTGCGTGTAGTCAGCCATCGTTCCAGTCAACCAGGTGTCTCTTACTCACATAGAAAAATAGTCAGATCCAAAATAATAATAATAGTAATAATAATAATTCATAATATACTATATTTGATTAAATTAACCACTTTGTACATAAATACATCAGAGCCCGCAGGTCAAAGATCAGAGGTTAATGCTACATTGGCACACCTGGCACCTCCAGTCAAGTGGCTTCCTATAGATCCTCAAGGCACAGATTTCAAACTGTGAAACCGGCCTGTTGAGACCCTTGTTCTCTACGTTACTACACTATCGGAGTGGTCGACTTCAGTGGTGCTTTGTGACAAAATCACAAGTGCAAAAATAATCCTTCATTCTCTTAAGATACTTGAAATCACATTCTAATGAGTTAATGAACTTAAGTTCTTACCCACAATGAAATTTGGCTAAATTAAATACATAAGTAAGATTTTGTTCATTAAAAGCAAAATAATACTAATTTTACAGATGGACATTTGGTCTGCAGGACTTGTGCACAGTCACTGCTGGGTACTGCATGTCTTCACATGACCAGTTTATCATTATGTTCTGCCTGCTTTTTGAAAAAAACAACAAACCCAAAACAAAACAAAACATCAACCTCAGACATGAAAAATTGAAATGGAGGCCTGAAATCAAAATAATAAAAAGCTCCCTGTGTGTTGTTCTGTCAGAGACACAATAACACACATAAACGAACCATTAAAAAACAGCCACCGCTGCATGGAGTCTGCTTGTATTTTGAATTTTCTCCCTCTTTTCGTCTGTGGACATCCCTCCATTTTCCTCATCCGATTAATTCGAATGACAGAAGAATTTGGGGAGAACCACGCTTGATTCAATGATGGTTTGACTTGAGAGAAAAAAAGCAGGCTGACTGAAAACAGGGAGAGCACACGTAGAACAGTAACACATTTCACTATACTACTAAGGCACACACTCACTCACAACATTTAACATGACAATAAATACATCCTCAACAACATTACTAACATTTCTGCCTTCAGTGCCTGCGTTTGAGACGAATTCAAAGGGTTTTCTTTTCTTTTTGTTCCAGGCATCCAGATAACCTGTCCACAGATGAGAACTGATGGGGCATATGGAGTGCTAACAGGATCCTATGTATTGTAGGTAGACTTTATATTTACATACTCTATGGCACCGTAACTACTTCTGCAAACCTTCAGTTCAACAATCCCTTGAGTCGATAGTTCTCTAACCACTGCCATCAGTCGGATTAAAATCATAAAAAAAGAAAAAAAAAAGAAAAAATTTTAAAAAACTAAAAGAGATAATGACTGTAATCTTCTGAAAAATGATTCAGAATCAGTCCATGCTCCAGTTGAAAAAGGAAATTTGTCCCATCTTACTAAAACTCGGTGAAAAACAAAAGCATTGAGTGAGGGGCAAAAAGCCCCCCGAGGTGCTATTAAAACCATGATCCAGTTTTCTCCACCATAGTCCTGGGACTACATTAAGTCTTCAAAATGATGTTATACAGGAAGCCATCCCATTTTTTTTTTTTTTTTATTAATCACTCTTTCTGTTTCTAGGGGTCTTTTGTTCCCCTGACCTCTTTTTTTGTTCAGCGTCCCTTTTCATTATCCCGGAATGACAGGGTGGCAAACTAGGCCGAATCTCTCGCTGCTGTAGCTCCGTTTTTGTCCTCGGCTTCTCCTCCCCCTTTGTCCTTTTTCTTCCCCCCTTTCTTCTTCTCTTTTTCTAGCCTCTCTTTGTCCTTCCTCAGCCTCTCTTTTTCAGCCTTTTCCTTTTCTTTCTTTTCCTTTATTTTTTTCTTCTCATCTTCCTTCTCCTTCTTCTTGTCTTCTTTGCTCTTCTTCTTCTTCTTTCCCTCTTCCTCTCCAGCTGGGGCATCAGCTGCTGGCACCGCTTCTTTTTTCGAATCTGGACATGGTGGCAGAGGGGCGTTGTTTGCAGTAGGAGAGGGGATAGTAGGAGTAATTTGCTCAGAGACAATCTTAGGGGAGGGGGCTAGAGTGCTGGGTGGTGGTGCTGTGCTTTGAGTTGGGGCTGGAGCAGTAGGCTGGTCCTGTGCTGGGGGGCCTTCTGCGGCCTGAGCCGGCTCACGTGATGAACCAGCTGCACCACCAACCAAGGGGCTCTGAATGTGGGGTGCCGGTGCCCTCTGACCTGCCCCTGGAGGAATTGGTGGTTTATGGCTGGGGCCTCGTCCTGGGCTTGATGTTACTGCAGGTGGGGAGTGATGTGACAGGCCCTCTATTCCTGACGGCCCAGAGAAGGAGCCCTTCTTGGCTTGGGAGTGGAAAGGAACCTTGGACTTGCGAAAGCCAGGGAGTGAGAGGAGGCTGGAAGAGGCCCTGAGGGGTCCTGGCGGAGGGACTGGACTTCCAAGGAAAGAGAAGCTGCCACCGGAGCTGATGGAGGCGGCACGGCGTTTATACTCAAAGATGGCCCTTGTGCCGTGGAGGCGTCGGCCCGGCTGGTGTGTCAGCTCCCCTCTGGACTCCCTCCACTTTCTGACCTGGATGCTGCACTCCCTCTCTATGAGTGCCTCCGTCACTGGCAGCGTGATAATCTGGACGACACATCGGACAAGGACGAGACAGACAGAGGAAGTGAAGATAACTAGACTGGGCACTACAGGGCAAAGTGACTCATAACTCGTGTTGCTGAGTAAAAACAGAAGTTTTGTTTATGTACATGGTCTAGCTAAGAGAAAGAGACCCACCTCCTGTACCAATATATCCTCTCTGATAGTGTCAGGTGAGATGTTCCTTAGACGCTCCATTGTTTCATACATGCCCTGTAGTTCCCGAAGTTTATCCACAGAGCCAAGCATCTGTTTCAGTAGCACCAGGCCCACACGAAAAACTATCTTGACACCTACAATCAGAGACTTTAGTCAGATTTCTGTCCAAATACAGAGCAAACATAAAACTTAAAAATGTTCTACTCAAACAAGTCTAAAAATTGATCGAGCCTCTTTTTAGATAATTATAATTCATCACCAACTAGAAGTAAATGTAGGTAAAACAGACAAGAGCACTGAGAGCAGGCCGAACCATGTGGATCAGAACGGTACCTTCACAGAAGAACATGTCCCACACACGCAGCACACAGGCCCATGGTAAGGTGCGTGAGAAGATACACATGAACCACTCAGTCATGTAGAGAATCGGGTCAATCTTGAACTTCTTCAGATGACGGTATGCCATTGGACACGTACGCCGTAACAGGGAGAAAAATATCTCACCATCCAGCTGGATCGCTTCCTAAAAGAGTGATATGATGATTCAGTAAAGCTGAGAAAACTGACACGAAGATCTGACAAAAACAGACATGAGCTAGTTGATTCACTCACCAGTCCAGCGCTGTAGTAGCCAGGAAGGTACTTTTCACATATCTGGACGAGGCACCAAAAAGCTTGCTGTGATGAAGAAGGAAATTAGAACAGTTAAGCCTGGCAATCAACTGCATGTGAGGTTGAAATGTTATCACATAGTAGTGAGTTGAAACAAAATCTCCATCAATTCTCATATTTGTTCACTGCTTCTTTTTATGACGCTTTAAAAAAACAAAACAATGTGCACATTATTAATTAACTAAATTAACTTCCTGTTTTAGTGTAAGTGATGGCAAGGCTGTGTTGTGATGTAGTGACTATAACTATATATATGGCCTCCCAGTTGCAAATGAAACTGCGAAAACACTTTCAGTAGATAAAGACACACTTTGTTTATTGCTACCGAACATAGACGACAGCAACTTTCCCAGTAAGAAAATAACACACACTGCTACTCGAGTATCACTACATCACAACAAAACCAACACACTCACACAGAGACCTATGAGCATAAGATAGCTTTTGTACATATACACCCATTTATATAAGGGACTGAATGAACTCAGGTTTCAGTCAGAACACAGTTTACAAGGTCGGCCTCTGCGTTTACTGAGCGATGCAACTGTAACTGGACTCCTGTCTGCATCGCACACGTTTGCAGGACACCTTGACGACAGGTTCAGCAGTGTCACCAAACTGCTGTCTGCTATTTCTATTTCAGTACAATAAAATAAGAACCAAAAAAAGTTTCATTTTTCACTTCTCACACGCCCACTCTCTTTTTCATATGAGTGATAAACAAAAAGGAAGATCATGCTTAAACAAAAACATTTCCATGAATTCTGATCAAGCTGCATCTTGTGATGTGTTACAAGTGACATTAAATCATCTTCCTGTAATACCCAGTTGGAAATTATTTTGTCTCGTGTACAGTGGGCCAGAGTTTGACCTATGATAGTCTTGTGTGATGTGTGGCACTTGGAGGCACTTTGGTATCAAGTAAGACAAAAGTAAATTCTAAGGTGCTTAATATTTTTCCCTCCATTTTAGTCCGTTGGTGGTAACAGAATTCCAACACAACTCAATATTGTATTTATGACATTGTATTCATTACAGAACCGACACTGACAACCTTTTTCATCTCCCACCAGGTGAGAACCTGTACCCCAGTAGCTCTGCCCCTCACCTCAGCAGGCATATGCATGAGCAGCACTGCAGCCACTGGAGCCTGGGCCTGGCAGTAGCCCTCGTCAGGCCGGTAGATGGTGTAGGCCTTCAGGATCCGGTACAGATCCTGTTGCCTGCAGGGACAAACAACAAAATTATCCAATGGCAAAATCAAAAAAAACATTTGACCAGTTTATGCACTTTTCTTTGACTCATGAAGGGAACAACACAAATCAAAGTTAATCGGGTTGAAAGAACAGTCCATAGTCAACTGCAGACAAAAGCCTCTGAAAACACTTTAGAAAAAAATCTTGACACTACATCTCAATCACTCACACTCACCCTAAAAAATATATTCTTATATATATTGTTATCGAATATTTAAATGTCCACATTTTCAGTATCCTCTATTGGTATCATTTTCCGTATGGCGTTAAGTATATCTACTCTGTTCTAATTTACACCATTCCCCACAGGAATAATATATACTTACTGACAGATATATGCACATTGGCACAGCTGCCAGGCTGTGGCAAATCAACTTATGACATTGACCTAATAAAGATCCGTCCAGGATCAAAACATTGTGGTTACATAAAGGACTGCAGTCAGTGTGTAGGTTGTACTCTTGTCAATCTTGTTTGTTTATTCTGATGTAAAGCAGACTGAGGGTGCACGTCGTATTTTACCCGTGGCCACCACGAGCAGCAAACATCTCATGGAAGGGGAACTGTCTGTGGAGATCCTTCTCTATAATGTCCAGCCATTTAGCTTCTCCCTGCTCTCTCTCCAGCTCCTGCAGCAAAGAACATTTGAAACAAGTTTTTAAAAATTCACAAAAACTCATGGAGTCAAATTTGCCATCAAAGTGGGTTTAAGTGCAAAGCCCTGTTTGAAACCACATTTGTGAGTCTTCCTCAAACAACACAAACAATACATAGCAGACTGCTGGGACCCAGGTCCAGCTGAGGCCAGACCCCCCTCCAGCATGGAGTCTGAGGCAGGGCCCTGACAGGCAGGATTACAGGTCCTGATAAGAGGCTTACAGCTTGCCAGGTCTGCGCCTGCGCCCCTTTAGCACCCCTGGAGCTGAAATTGCCCGACTCAGCCACAACTTCCTGGGCCCCACTTTGAGCCATTTAATCTTCTTCACTGTCCTTAAATATTCTCAGCCCAGCTACAACCAACTTTATAGGGAAAGAGAGAGAGAAGTTCGGGAATTAACAGAGCAGATTTGAAGATCCTAAAAAAGATGTCTCTGCTTTTTGTGGTTTTAGTGACATTAGTTAACAATATGGTAACAGTTGGAGATGTGCCTGAAGTGACATCTACCACCTCAAGATCCTTGTGGGTGCAAATAAGAAGAATTTTCCCAAATATTGGCTTTATTCTCTGGAAATGGATACTGATTAGTGCTTTTTGTTTTTAATATTCTTCCTCTTTACTCTTTTTGTCTTAAATACTGGGGGGCAACATTTACTGCTCCTTAATCCATGTGTAATGATCAGTACCTGTGTATTTCTTCTGTTTGAATTGATTACCAACATCCCAGACCTCATGTTTTATCGTTATACCCATAAGCCTCTCTGTTAAATTTTAAAAAGTCATTAAAAACAAAGTGAAAAATAAACAATATGATAACAGTGATACCTCAAATTTCCCAGGGTTGGCTTCTAGGAGCTCCTGGCTGTTAGACAGCATCTGCCAAGCTTTGGATCTGAGAGAAGATGGAATCCCCTTCCTGCAGCGCAACTTCACCTATAACGCACAAACAGACACACGGGTATTAGAAGCATGTCAAATATAACCAATCCAAGTATATTATATAATAAGTATGTAACACATTCAAATGCATCTGATTGACAGACATGCATACCTTCTGGAAGCGATGTCTGATCCACTTATCCCAGTTGTAGAACATGTCAAGCCATTTTACCTCCCTCTGTCTGGCAACTTCAACTCGAACTTCCTTTTCACTGTAATAGTGAGTAATATAAAATGACTCTAATGTTGACAAAAGTGGGAAGTACTCTTTTTCTTTTAGTACTAAATATTGCACTCTGGTATGTTTAGAGATTTGTGACTTCAATCTAATGGCACGCATGAATGACCTCACCTTCTCTTTTACATACATTTGCACAACATTATGCTGAATTGCTCAGATACAGCACATCCTTAACATTGATCTGAATGCACTGCCACTACTGATGGTAAATCAATAAAATTTTAATTATTCAACAGTGGGGGAGCAATTAGCTTGTCAGAGAAGTAGAAGCAAATCTGACAAAAAAGAGAGGAAGAGAGCAGATGGGTGTGATGGGTGATACCACAGAGACATGCAGTCTGTACATACTGAGTCACAAAAACGCTCTCAGCATTATCTGAGTCAGACCAAAGGGAGATAAAGGATGGACAGATATGTTTAGAGAAGTAGAGAAGGGGAGGAGGACAGGAAAGAGAGGGTGAGACCGAGAAAAGAGGAAGATCTCTTTGGGGCAGATGGATGACAGAATGAATGAGATGCTCGGGGAAGGCAGAGTGACTGATTGAAAGTAAGATAGTCAGGCAGGATTTACATTTATCTCTGCAAACCAATTCTCTGGCCATAATCTAATGACGTCTCATAATACAAATAGTGAACTGTCTGCATGGAACCTTAGTGTAAAAAAGAGAAGTGTGTTTTTCCCCCTCCTTTAAAAAGCCACACTGAACGTGTCTCTAATTTCAGAATAGCTTAGACCTCTCTGATAAACATAATGAAATTACACAGTGGAAAAGATCAATATTTTACACAGTGGCCAGGAATGTGAGTTATTGGTTTATGTTCTAATACTTACCCACTTTCACTGTATTGAGTACCACCTAGGAAGCCATATTTATCAGTGCGCCTGACAGCCAGGCCATTGATCTCGGAGTCTGAGCCCACAGAGCTGCCATCCTCTCCCAGCCCAGATAGAGACTCCAACGTCCCCGACATCAGGCTGGCTGACTCCAGGTAGCTGAGGGTGTCAGGGGCCGGCCGCGGGTTGGGCAGCGGGAAAGAAGAGACTGGCTCGTGGATCAGTGGGACAGTGGGGCTGGGGTGTTCAGCTCTGGTCGGGGTGCTCGGCAGTTCTGTTTTCCTTGCTTCACTGGGGGTGTCAGGCTTTGGAGAGAGAGGAGGTGGCTGACTTTCAGGGTTTTGTGCTTGTTGAGGTGGCTGAGGTTTCTCCACTTCAGCTGATGCTACCGTATCGGTGGATGCTGGAGGAGCAGATGTGGGACTGGAAGGTGCAGCAGCTTGAGGTTGACCTGCTGAAAGTTGACCATCATCCATGACAGGATTTGGATTGTGGGTGACATGCACACTGGGGTAGAGATTAGGACCAGGATTGAGCTCAGGAGAGGGGGATGCTGGTTGCACTTCACCCTGAGTCAATGGCTCACTCGGGAGTGCTGGGGTCTCTGTTTCTGTATTCAAGAGACCTGTAGCTCCTGGTTCACCGGTCATTGTCTCTTGCTTAATAACAGGAGCTCCAGTCTCTGCATCTTTTTCTACTGATTCCTCTCTCTGTGGAGGAGGATCATGTACCAATAATGTGAGGGGGCTTTCAGCAGTGAGTTTGGGAGGACTCGAGGGTGAGCGTTGAGTCAAGGGTGAACCCCCTGACTGTGCTGCAGGAGAGTTTCCAGTCAAAGCTCTGTCATTGTAGAAGGAAGACTTGGGTATGGCTATCTCCCTGGCAGACTCTGGAGTAGAGATGTTGGGAGCAGGGAGCGCTGAAGAGGATGGGGGATGGATGGAGCTGTATGAGGATCACCCAATGCAGGTGGTGATGGGGATAGGGTGTAGAGTTCAGCCATGGTTCCACTCTGATCACTCCTTTACAAATAGAGAGAAAAGGATAGAGGTGAGATTTCTTTTGCAAAAGAAAGTTCAGTCATAACTGTTCATAAACAATTTCTTCAACATATCTATAGTGGACAGAGATGCAAATCTTCTCAGCAACAAATCATGACCCTGGCAACTTTAAAGGTCGACGTTTAACACAAAAGATGACTCAAGTGTCTATGAAAAACCGACTTCAAGTCATTTTTAAAGTATGAGCTCAGAGTTCCTCTTCTTAAAATTGCATAAGAGTATTTGATTAGAGAAGCGGCCAAATGAGAGAACTATATTTTGAAATCATGGAGATTCTTGGGAGAGAGTGGGCAGAGATGCACAACTAAATTCAGCTCTTATAACCACAAACCACTTTCAGCCTTAATTGGTTTTACTTTGGTTCGGTTCTGCCAACAGTGATTTTATGGCAAGCTATGTTTCCTCTTTTGCCACACAGATTACACAGTAAAATTACTTTAAGATAGTACATATGTGTAATTCATTTTTAATTTGCAATTTCCCCACTGAGGGACGAATAAAGGTTTATCTTATCTTTAATTCAGAAAGCACACAGAAGCATTAAACTGAGCTCTCACACAATAATATCAAACAGCTTGCAACAACTAATATTCAGCTCCGCCACAGTTTCACTTGATCAGTGGACCAGACATGACAGAAAACATGACTGATGACAGAGCCTCATCTCCTGCAGATGCACCTGAAAACCGGCATTTAACGGGATCAACAAAGCGGCCCCGACAACCACAGTGATCCAGCACTTTGCTGACGAAGCAGGTTAATATCTGTGCTGCTGCTTCCAACAGCTATCGCTTACAAGCTAGCTGCTATTCAGCCACTTTGTTGTCATATCCTCTCTAGAGGCCTCTGTCGAAGCCACTCAACTTCCCGATTCAGCACACAGGAGCTGTACTGATGGCTAATAGTCGACACCCTCCCTGCCCTGCCAGGCCCTGACCACACACCGTCCACGGCCTTGTCCAGCCCGCTGCCCCGGTCAACTCCAACTTCAACCGCGCGGCTCAACTCACCCACGGCCGGCGTGTCACTGGGATCCGTCCGCCTGGGCAGCCAGGGGGTTCCTCTGTGCACGTCCCCCCGCCACAGCTCCGGCACCGCGACCTCCTCCGTGAAAAAGCGAAAAAGCGAGACCCGGACAGGAACCGCTGAACTGGGTGAAGACCTGGAAGAGCGAACGTCCCTCAACGAGCTAGCTAGCTAACTCACCAGCTAGCCTATTTTAGCCTAACTCTTAGCGCCGTTAGTGTTCTGTTTCTGTTAGCCTAGCGTGCTAGCTGAATGTTCGGCTACATCGGTCAGACGTGCGGACTCGTTGCGGCCATTTTCACCAAATTCAAGCCGCCTTCTTGGTAACAGTTTTCACCCTGAGACAAAAAGTACTTTCTTTGTTTAATTTATCCAAACACCGCAGCAGTAGCACATCCAACACCCGCAGCCTGCATTTCCTATTGACAGCTGCGTGCGCGCTCATGCCAATGTCGTCGGGCACCCGCACGCACCCGCACAGGAGCCTCCCTTCCACAGCAGAAATATTTATTATAATATATAATTTATTATACATTATATTTTAATGATTCTTGACATTATTTTTTTTCCCCTCCGATGTGATTTAATCTCACCATGATCCCACACATCAATTACAGTGTCTCTACTAACCACATATGCTTATTTGTAAAGCTTTGAAGAATAAATTACAGAGAAGTTGCAAACAAAAAAGTTACTTAAAAACTAGAAACAATTAAGGAAGTAAAAAGTTAAAACAATGGCGGGAGGGTAAATAAACAATCTAATAATAGCTACACATGAATATCAATCATCTCAATGTTTTTCACTCACTTGTATGTTTCAGTTGCACCAGTAGATGGCGCGATCACCTTTAACTACAAGCGTTTATTGACCTTTGTTTAAAAAAAAAAAAGGAAAAAAAGAAAAAGAAGGGCTGCGGTGATTCACATCTATTAAACGCAAGCACAAACAATTTTCATTACATTCACACTAAGACGTGTTTACAGGCCTCATATTCTATCATAGTATATATAATGTCTTATTATTATTAATATTAGTAGTGGTAGTAGCAGTAACAGCAGCAGTACTAGTAGTAGTAGCAGCAGCATATGCAGTACTCACATATTATGCTGTAGGCCAAATCAGTAACAGTTTCAGAATTTCAAAAGCTCCAACCTCAAATTGTTTCGTTTTGTTTTGGGGATTGTGAGTCATTTCTACTTTCCTTTTCATACCAGCAGGCTTGTAAATGTTGTGAGGATTGCCATGGAAAACCTCAGAAGGGAAGGACACCCAGGCGTGCTGGACCAGCGTCGAGTTATTTTGCAAGGGAACTCCCATATTCTTAGTCATATAAGTAAATGCTATCCAGCTGGTTGTCAGAGAGTCTGAAGACAAGTTTCCACAAGAGTGCAGAGAGGGACTCTTTGACACTATGGGTAAACAAAGTTCATCGTCTCCATGGAAATCCAGAGGTGGAGAACTCCCAGGAACCAAGTCCAAAACATGTGGGTGCACAGTTAAACAGAACCAGTGACTTAAGATCAGGGTTTGTTATGACGTACACTGCACATCTTTCTAAAATATGATTGTGAGATCAGTTATGGAAAGAAAAACAGGAAAATGCAACCTCCCCCTGTAATGTGAATCAAGCATGTCACAACAAGCCATGTAGAATATATTAAATAATCTTTATTAAAAATTACAGAAATTCAACAAACTATATATAATACAGTTTTTACAATTTCATTATAAAAGTATTATTTAAATTATGCAATAAAACATTGATATACTGTGATTATATTACTAAAATACAGATCTGTATGTAGTAAATGCCTGTAAATTGTGTTTACATTTGTCATAATTGACATAGTTGCAAATGTACAATCCCTTGGTTGTTGTACAAACACCAAGGATCTGAATAGGCAAGACTTGCATATTAAACAAATGAAACAATGAAATGACACTGTAAATACTGTTTGTTTTATATTGTCATATAACGGCAGGTTACTCCTTTACACACATGTATCTGGAGTCCGGCATGTTTAGCAGCTTCTGATGCATGTTGCAGTGGTTGAGGCCACATTAAGAGTCTTTGGGTTTATCTTGAGGGAATGTGTCAACCCATTTCTGTGTGCGGGCAAGACACTGATCCCAGTTGTACAGAGGGCGGTACTGAAAGTGACGCAGGGCTTTGTCCGTACAGACGGTGAAGGAGGTGCACGCCACAGCCAAGGTGTAACGGTTCAGCAACGGTGTGAAGTTGTACATGGGACTCAGTATCCAACGGAGTATGTCATTGAAAATAGCTAGGAACCAGAGGAGCAGCGAGGGCAAGCGGATCCTTCGGAAGTTAAACGAAGAGAGGATCAACATGTTGAAATCCTCGTAGCTCTTGTAGGGCGAGTCGTCGTAGCAGAAGAAAGCTTCACCTCCCACTGTCTGTGGCCCCTCTCTAAGAGCTCGCGCTGCAAGTACGTGCATCCAAGCCACATTGCCTAGAAACACAAACAAGTAGGTGAATACCAGATTGAACGAGGGACGAAGTACTCAAAATATTTACCTTAGCAGAAATAATTTAGCAGTGAAATGTACCTGAGTGCCAAATAAAAGTAGTCAGAGTGAATAATGATTCCTTGTTCTCACCACTGTTGTTTTACTCCCTTTCACATTTCTTTTTACGGAACAAGTTATGGCTCTCTTTGGAGCTTGTGTTTTCATAAAGGGTACATTTATGACTTATACCAAATATTGTATGAGGTTTTTAGATGGAATTAAAATATAACTACTTTCAACTTTAAACAGCCAAATCAAGACATTGCTAACAATGTTTTATGCCACTACCCAGTGTTGAATATATAATAATAATCTCCAGTTTAACTAGTGATGTCCGATGAATCTAGTGCTGTGAAAGAAAAAATATTTCCATTACATAATGCAAGTACGACACTTGAGCAAATGTGCTTAGTTGCTTCATACCTCTGACCATGTTACGCTGAAATCAGACAATGATTCACAAATGAGACAGTGTGCCATATGTATCAGCAGCGATCTTGCTCAATAGTCAAGGCTCATTAACTGTAGCTCCTTTCCATGTTAAGTCTAGAATTTAAGTCTAAAGTTTAATGTGATGCTGCATTTCTGTAACATCTTTAGAGGGTTCTACAAATATCAACCACCAATACACACTGACTGTTAACTCAGACGCAAGATTGATGATTACTAATTAATTCATAAGCAACAGCTGATACCATGACTGAATAACAAGAACTCATCAGCAGGCAAACCAGCACATTGAGGTTGATTTAAAAATGTCACCAGCACATCTGGTGGGAGATTTATTTAATGTTGTGTTCATATGGCTACTCATCTAAGATCAATACTGGCTGATTCTATTCACATGGCTTCGTTATCACAACCCAGAAACCCAGATGGAATATTGTTCATGTTTCTCATGTTGGACCACCTGTCCTCCATTTGATGTTACAGACCTTGTGTTTTTCACTCCTTCACTAGCAGTTGTTGAGGAGTTAGTCTACGAGAGTGTCTTTTGTTATTGTCTGAACTGGCCATGCTGTAAAATCTATCACTCACAGTTCCTGTGAATTGCTTCTGCATGAGAACACTACTTCTGCTTTTAGTCCCAGTGTGTACACAAGTCAACTTGCTTGGCTTTTATCAGGTTCCACTTTGCAGTTCGGTTTTACTTTCAGGATTAAAAATAGAGGAGAGGCTGTTTAGGACTCTCAGGCTATATTAGGGAACTCTGACGTGTCCTTACAGTTCTGGTTATGACTCACTAAAACAGTAATCTTACCTGCATAGACCCGTCCATGTTCAGAGTTTTCCGGGACACCCCCGATGATCAGGCCTCCCCTTTGAACACCCTGCTTGTAGAAATCCTTGATTAGCTCGTGCCCTTCTCCATAGATCCCTGTCGGCCTCAGAGAGCATGTGTATAAACACTTCCCACCCTTCACCTGGACAGGAGACAAACCAGGATTCAGCGATAGGAATCAGATAGGAGGCATATGGAAATAAAACAGTCACAAAGAGGGGTCAAGGGGGATTGGATTTTGGATTTTGATTGTACATGTGACACCACAGAGAGACTACAGGGGGGATGATCTAGCAATTTGTGGCAAAGTTGCACAAGAAATTCCATCAAACTTTTTTTTCAAGCTGAAATCCAAGCAGGCATAAACAGTGATAAAACATTTACAGCTTTCTGATCGTGTTACCCAGGTAGAAGCTTAAGATAACAGAATATAGAATGTGATACCTCTATTACTACTAGTACTCACATTTTACCACATATCTGGATACCGATAATTTAAAAAAAAAAAAAAATATGAGCTTTTATGACTTCTATTACATCATTATGGTTTTATGATTCTTATTTCAGCACAGTTGTGAGCTTTTTTAGTTTTCTCAGTGTGTCTGTAAACTGTACTGAACAGTGAAAATGTGCTTTTAATAAATCTGCCTCATTGTGATTTTGCTTTTGCTTACCATTCCTGAGAATGTAAATATACAGTATGCAAATGAAAACATCAGAAACCATAACCATTTATTTGTGAAATGAATACTGTAAAACATATAATACCTTGGTGCCATTTGCTGCAAGTGCAATTTTCTCTGCCTGTGCCTTGCTCTTAGGATAGGCCATAGTGTGTTTCACATTGTAAGGTGTGTCTTCATTGCCCCTGCACAGGAAGAGTCAAACAGTTAGAGGAGCACTCAGAAGAAAGTAAGCAGTGTTCCCTTGACCTTGCCACATGAATGAGAGGAATGTGTTTAAAAGAGGGGAAATGGAAAACTGCAGCTCAGAGAGGAAACTTGCACAGAGAGGGACACGGATCAAGAGAGAGAAAGGAAAAAAACGATTAAACCGAGGACACTGTCGTGTCTACTTGCACACTTTTTGTTTCCATCTCAGATTGTTTGCATTTGAAGTGTCTGGGCAGAGCCAGTCTTTCCAACAAGAGCAGGCAAAGGTTCATTCTTAGACTGTGAACTAATCTTTTCACGTGAACACTGAAAGAAGAGCTCAAACGTACACACACACCCGCACAGACAAAAGTGCAAATAAACACACACCATCTGGAAGAATGTCGTGACTCCTGCTTGTGGCAGATGGACGCTGGACGTTTGCAGCATTTCTACGTCATGTTTTTGGCATTTTGGCAAGATCCACATCTTTTACCCTTCAGGAGGGATCATAGCACTGTTTTTGCATGGATAGACAGGACCGGCAGGAAAACTTGCCTCACGCTGGTAATCTATGACCAATTTAAATCTGTTACAGAGTTTTAAAGATATTACAAACTAGCAAACAGACAAACTATAAGAGAGATAAATAAGATAAGATAAGACAAGATATTCCTTTATTAGTCCCACAATGGGGAAATTTGCAAATAGGTATAGGTAAATAGGAACATTGCCTCTTTTAATGGATGTACGTCACACCACTCCCTATACTCAAGCCACATAAACACATTGCTTGGAGACAGAGTTTGCAGTGTGTGTTACGTAGCTCTGACTCACACCCGCCCTCTCTGTTTTTATCCTGGCACAATTGTTTTCCTTACGATTCATTCTCTTGAATGATGCAGACAGCCACAGAGACAGTCAATATTTAGAAACAGAATTCTTTCTCATGTCAGTAACAGCGGATTGCTAATGCAACAGTTGCCTTTCACAAGTGGAAGTCAGGATCAACTGTAAGTTTGTAGAGCCACAAAATGTTTAAGAAAAAATAGACACTTGCACTTGTGTTATGTTATAAATGTATACACGCCTAATGAGTGACAGAGTGACAGGCCTATTTTTACATAATGTCAGGACAACTGGTAAAACATGTTTGGAGTTACAGACATGTTAGAAGCTGCAGACATGACAGACAAAATACCAGCGTCATGCCAGTTTCTCTTTCTATGTAAAGGACTTGAAAAGCCTCTTGATTGGACCAACTGGGTACTGGATCCTGCGCTTTGTGTCTACACCCGATCATATCTTTTCTGTACAGGCCTCACGGTTTCCAAGATGGTGCATTCAAGACAGGAAAAGAGAACAGATACAAGATAGTGACCACAGTAACGTAACTGAAAGAGCATTTCTCAGAATGGGAGAGAAAAGTGCAACCATGTGTGCTCAGTGAGGAAAACACTTGGACTTGGATTCAGGGTCACTTGGTCAGCAGAGTAAAGTAAACACAGAAATAGATTTTTTTGAGCTTCACCTGATAAAGTGGTCTCCGTCAATGTTGGGACCGATCACTTCCATGCTGCTGGTGTAGACCAGGCACTGGATGCCACACTCCACACAGGCGTTGATCACATTCTGCGTTCCTGAAAAGAAGGAAAGCATTGTCATTTCAGAGATGGAGAGAGCTGTGGCTGGATGGATCAGATTCAGTTCTATTGGGTAACAAACACGTTTCTCAATCCTCCAAAGCCACATTTTGACACAGTTGTATTTCTTCAGTGTGTCAAAATGAAAGAAACACACTGTAACATAGTGCACAGGATGAAAGTCTTGAAATTGGAATTTGAGGCTTAAGGGAAGGATAAACAGGAAATGTACTCAAAAGAGGCATGAGATCCATATGTGTTCTGTTTAGCAGACAGGAAGAAAACATGATTTTTGGAAACCCGGTTTCTTATTGACGCAACAGTGGATGTGAAGAGATCTGGTCATTGTAAAGTAGAGGAAGTGAGACATCTTATTACTGCGTCTAATACTTGAAACACCTCCGGTTTTCCATATTAAGACTTTTAGACCTTAAGTAACCTGAAGTTAAACTTGGGTCATAGAAGGATACATCTGGTCGAGTTTGAAAGAGAACAAAGTCCGGATGACAGTGAGCTGGAATCTGTTTCAAGAATGATAATTCATGCTTTACACTTTAACTTGCTATCTTAACTATGCAGCGGCAGTGAAACACAAAACAGATGATGCCTCAGATTTTGAGAGCTTCAAACAGGAACCTGCATAAAAACACCTGATTATACAAATAAATGTGGTATTAATGGCTTGACTGCGTGGCTTTGTCTAACATTTATCAGATTCACATTTTTCTACAGCTCAACATCCTGATGTTCAGCTGGTATAATGTTGACCATGTCTCAGTACTGAACAAATTGAAGTTTTATCCTGCTGACAGAGCTGCATGAAAAGTCAAGGGACCACCAATCTATCTGGTGCATGTTAAGAAAGTTCACTAGATGAGTGAAAACTTGGACCTGCTAGAGAAAACCTCTAGGGGGATGACCAGAGCCACACGTCCTCTGCGACCATGAATGAACACAATTTCATCAAATCAACATTACTGAATTGCAGCTATAAAAGGCTTCTTCATTAGGCCTAAGATTTGAAAAATGGTCTTGGTCTTGCAAGTGCACTCCAGGCCCTGAAGGTTTCTGGCATTTGCTGAGTTGTTGGGTTGGGTTGTTGGGTTAAAATGTCTGGTATGTACCATAGACTGTGGCATGTACTCGAGCCGAAGGTGAGAAAACCTAGAGCATTCAGTATGAGGTTTTCAACTCTTACAGTGATTTACTGTCATGCATGTTGCAATTCTTACTAATTCTGGCAAGAAGAGTGAGATTTTGTCTCTGAGACTGAAGAGGAGGGAGTTAACAGTAACCAACTCAGAGGAGATGATATGAAATTCTTGCAATATTTCTAGACTGAGCTACCCTCTTTAACTGAGCGCACCAGAGGTCAGAATCAAAGCGCTGCTCCTCAGCTTTACACAGGTGGACAAACTTAAACCCTGTACATGTTTGAAGACACTGGGTGCGTGAGAATACAACATCAAGAACTTCCATTTAGCTCAGAAACTTCTGGCACTTCAAAACAGAAATAACATTAAGAACCGGACAGATTCCAGACAGATGCGTAAGAGCATAAAGAGAGAGACTTGTGTTGTTGTTTTGTGAGCGACCATTTGATGAACCTACAGCTGACTCTCAACTAACAGATGACAGAAGCGTCTTTTGTCTATTTGCTGAATCATTGCAGACTATTGCAGACCAGACTTTGACCCCAGTCTCAGCACAATCCCATACATGAACCCAGACACACATTCACAATATATGTCTATGAATTCGTACAAGTAAGCTACAGTATTTCCTGGACAATATTTTATACTTTTGTTATTGACAACAATTTCATTTGAATATACCAAAACCAAAAATGAATTGGTCCTACAAACAAGTATAGGCTACACACACACACACACACACACACACACAGTTCACAAAGTCATTGTTACAGCTACAGTGACTGGCAGCACTTTTATTGTCATGTTCCAGAAAAAGGAGGAAAATGTTGCGGGTCCATTAGGAAACTACTGGCTCACATCTGAGACGATGCCAATACTGATGTTTTGTGCTAAAACTGCCTTTGGATTACACATCATTTCTGTTCTCTAAGAGTTAATTCCTGTCAGGCTGAAAAAAAAAAGCTTCTCAAATAGCATTTAAACAACCGTGTGACTCAGCTTAGAAACCCAAACTAATAGGGTTAAGCAGTTAAGTATCTTCTCGAGTATCAAGAAGTATCTCTATCACACCAGAAATGGGCAACATGACTGGTCAATAATTGTCAGTATTATCTCAATGTTTAGCATAATTTAATCATGGCCAAAGTCTTTTTAAAGCATGAGTGAACAACCTTGATAATCCTCCAAAGCAGGAGTAGGCGTGGGTTTCCTCTGTTTTTTGCTTTCCCACCTCAATACATTCATAAAACTCAGTCACCCGTTGACGTTTCCTCCCCATCCCTTTTCCTTGTTATCACCGGATCACCATGCCCTTTAGGTCTAACCTGTGACGTTGACAGAGTAGATGAGGGTCTCTGGGATTCTGTGCCAAACGTCCACCAAGCTGGCCATGTGGATGACGACATCAGCGCCGCGGGAGGCCTCCAACACACTGCTGTAGTCTGTGATGTCTCCCTTAATGACCACCACCTTTGTCCGCTCTGAGGGACAAACAGGAAGACACAGTCAAATCTATGTGATACTGTATGAGATTCTGGATCAGGGCTGTTTTCCTAAGAACAAAGGCATGCAAATAGGCAGCGAATGACAAAGGGTGGAAACAATTGACTCACTTAAACGTTGCAAAACTCTCATTTGGATTTATTTAAAAGAAGACAACTGTGCCATCCTTCAACAACAGCACATGAAGTACATTTTGTGCATTGGGATAATGTGCATTTTCTGGAAATTCAATTGATCAACAATTAGATATTAAATAAAGACAAATGCATGTGTTTTTTATTGAGCACAGTTAATTAAAATCTGAATTATATAACATCATTACACCCAACACTTCCTCACATAAGACAAATTCTTTGTGGGTTAGGCAACAACGTTTAACACGTCAACACTTATGAAGGTCTTGGTTTATCTCAGTCCAATGAACTCTCCTTGAAATGCTGACAGATAAGAAGAGAAGACAGAGTCCTGGAGCCGACATGGAAAGAGACTGGACTTTTGAACACAGAGTTGAGAATCTGTTGCTGAAGTTTCCCGTCTGTAATTTTACCAATTACTTAGATGCTTAATTACAGACATTTCCACTCATCAAAATCAGTTTCAACTCCAGCCAGAAAGAACCATACACACACAAACGTCAACATCTCATTTTCCTCGGGCTGTGAGCTGTGAAGGGCGTTGCTGATCCCTCCTGTTGCTGTTAGCTGATCTTCCAGGGGCCAACTGAGCTGCATCAACAGCAGGCTTCAGTCCTGTCTGACAATACATGATGAAAGCTGAACAAAGCATTTTCCGCTGTGGGACAGAGGCGTCATCTGCGGTCGGGTACATTCCCAACACTGATGAGGGACAAGTTACTGCTGTTGAATGTAACTTGCTGTAACTAATAAAGGAATATCTTATCTTACCTTATCTTTATCTAACTCAGAGCATGATTTCTTACCTGGCGTGGCTTTGATTAATTTAACAGTGTGTTTTTAAACTACAGACTGTCAGAAATAGATATCATGTGAACCACCTCAGGACAGAATTCCTGATTCCAAGGAAAATGCAACACACCTATCTACACTTTTATCCTGGCACAGGATACACTGGGGTGTTGTCTATCCTGGTTCACAACCCAGCTGTCATCTGTGCAGACTGAGCCATGCAGCATGTGAGGGAAATGAATGTCACACTATGATAGTGTTTTTTCCATGTAGAGACACAAAGTTCAGCTTTACTGAATCCCAGAACAGTATGATATAAAGTAAGGCTATTAATCAAATATAAACCAAACTCTTATATAATAGAGGTCTAAATGAGCAATTATCTTATTACACCTGAGAGAGGAATGAAGAAGCCATGCAAATGAGCCCATTCAGGTTAAATCAAACCCAGGAAACATTCATGTTAAAAAGCTGATATTAAGTTAAAGCAAGAGCTCCATAGCAGATTATAATAAAGCCGAATTGATGACACACTCTTATTAACTTCGAAACAGCTGAAGTTTCATCTTAGAACAGTGTCAAGCTTTGCCGAGATGCGATACAACTTTAAATCAGCAGAAAACCTCGCTTGGCTGCCACAGCTCGTCTCACCTGTGCTGAGCTCATTCAAACGTGAGTCTGGATGTTTGTCAAACACCCGCACCTCCACCAGAGTGTCCTCCTTCTCCAGCAGAATCCTCAGCAGGTGTCGGCCCAGAAAGCCCGAACCTCCTGTGATCAGATAAACGAGCCCCCGTTGGTTTTCCGACATATTCGAGATGCAGCGGTGAAGCCGAGTTCCAAGCTCGAGTCTCTGCTGCTGATCAACACTGAGCGCTGCTCCGCTCAACAGCCAATAAGAAGGCAGAGTTTTTTCCTCTTTGTAAACCTTTATTGACACACAGGGCGGTGACACTTCCGATTATGTCAGTGACGTTGTAATAAATTAATTGCATTAATTTCAAATAAAAAACATAAAGAATAGATATATTATCACTTTTTATTAATACATAACTCGATAATAGGTTTTATTAAGTTCTAACTAATGACCTTAGTAAATACATTAGGAATACTTAGTAATAGATAAATTCTCATGTGTTTCTCACTTTAAAAGGAGTCATTAAGTTCACATTTATAAATCGTTAATAATGGCTATTAATGATCATGCCTGCTGTTATAAGTGTGAATAAGCTCCAAGATAAGATCCAGATAGTCTTTTCCAGAAGATAAATAGTCACAACCTGGCAACCCAAAAGTTGATTCATCTTTAAAAGCCATTAGTTGCAACTTACTCATTTGGAAAGATTGCCATAGTAGAAAGTGGTCTAACTTCCCTAACTTTGGGAAATGTGTGTTTCTGAGAAGCCACAGTTAGATGTGCATGAAAACTGGGAGCAGCTCTGGTGACTGAGCAGCTCTCAGGGGATTATGTTTTAAATACAGGCCCTGCGGTAAGGATCTAATAATACGGGTGTGCACAAGGTTTGAAACCGTATTTGCAGTGGTGTTACAGCTGAAGCCACTCCAACTGGTTTGAAAATACTGTATAATATGAAAGATACAACATAAAATATAACCAGAGATTTGATTCAGCCCAGTTTGACATTGTCTTTAATTACATACATAAATTTAAGGAACGTTCATGTATGTGTCTAATTGAGGGTGACATGTTTCTCAAGCAGCAATGTTTTAGTTTTGTCAGTCAATGCATAGGTGTCAATGCTGATTTTCACTATGTACACTCACAATAGTTTCTTCATTTAACTTATATTGTGACTGGGTTTTGGAAAATACATGCGTCTGCTTGTTGGACTGAATTGACTGATGCAGAGCCTGATATGAACTCAATGGGTTAATGGGTTACTTTTGGTCCTTGAACTGAGTCAAGGCCATTACACGCTGTCATTTGGAGGCCACATGACCGGGAAAGATGGTGAAAGGTCTTTCCTCAGCTGTGCCGTTCAAAGAGAAAGCAGGTCAACATGACAATTAATAGTGACAGTGAGCGCACACACACGTCTAGCAGATTTTCATTCATCCAGATCATTTGAGGGAGAGGCTATGAGTTCCTGCACAGGTTTAAACAAGACTGAGAGTCAATCAGCTATTTGTCATGAATCAAGCATGAGAGCAATAAGAAATTTTGACCTGATGACAACAATTCCTCCTCTGGGGAAGATGAATGTCTACACAACATTTCATGGAAACTTGTGTCAGAGTTGTTGAGATATTTCAGTCTGGACCAAAGTGGTGGATTGACTGATCCCCAGAGTCATAATGGATAGAAAGATCTAGAACTTTGCAGATAATGTGCAAAAAGTCATTGTGTAAATGAGATAAATACATATAAGAGTGTTCAATGTAGATTAGTTCAATGACGAGAGTATGTGGGAACAATTGCTGTCACCCCTGCAACAAGAGACTGTAATAATTGTTGATACTGTGTTGTTCATCACCATCACTTGCAACGTGGCTACCAACATGTAGTATCCTGCCGTTTCCAGTTTCAGCCAGCCCCCTTGTGACTCAGAGGAAAACCATAAATTCCTTTTACTCTGCAAATAAGTGTCATGCAATTTCATGACCGCAGTTCAGTTCTGGTAAAAAGTGCACCTCAAATTGAGCAGTCTAGCAGATTTTAAGAATATCACACAGAGCAAAGGCTTGGCAGATGTGTGTCAGCCGGATGGGCAGGGATTTTTCAACTCGGGTCATCATCTGCCGTGAGCTTTGGCAGGTCAGCTGTCGTCATCTGCTGACTTATGAAATCTAGTCGTTGTAGGACAGATTTCAGCACTTCCTCCCCGTGTCTCTAAACAGGAAATAGCAAGGTTGCAGGTGCATCGTAGGAGCTGATATCAACTGTGTCAAGGAGGAAACAGAACTTTGTAGTTTCCACAACGCAAGCAACTTCCTTTATCAGTGAGTTACGTACTCTCTGTCTGGCACGTAAAAGCCTTTCAATGAAGTCAAGACAGACAGTAACAGCTAACACCAACTTACTGACAAACAACATGAGGTTTTCATTTATTTAAAAAATATTTTAATGCACCATTAATAAAGGGTCCAACGCATTAATACAAGAGAAATATTGCAAATAATATTAAAATAATCATCAAATTAAAAGGAAAAACAATAAAAAATAAATGAATGGAAGGTATGTACATGTTTCCTCCTCATGGAGAGAGGAAAAGGAACAACATATTTACAGCTTGAAATCAGTGTGTTTCTACGAGAAACAAACACCTCTACAATATTTACATGTACTTCTTTGATTTTTTTTTTCCTTTCATCTTTTTATCCGGTAGTAAAGAGGGTTGGTTTGTACTGAAAGGCTTTCATTGCAACAAAAAATATCTTACACATTTTCCTGTTTGGGAGGGAACAAAATAAAAAGTCTTCTACTAGTTAAAGTTCAAAATGAAAGTTTAACTTTGGACGGCCATAGCCATATGAAAAACAGAGACACAACACAAGGGCCATGTATGTCCCGCTGTCTGCAGCATATCACAAAACGTCTGAGGCCTATAGAGATACCTTCCACCAATCTACACTGCAAACAGGTGGTAAGCAGAACATTTGTTTGCCTCAAGCTGAGAAATTCTTCAGGGAGGGATGTTTTGTGTGGGGTGAATGACTTCACTCAAATAAAATACATATTAATGCATTCTGAAAAGGCCCACAAAACAAGAAAAAAAAGAAACTTTACTAAACTAAACCTTTGAAGAGATCTGATCTAGTCAAATAAATGTGCCTTTTAAAAACATTTGTAGGACACAGACTAAGTTAAACACTGACCGCAGTAATAATTTTTACTGGGACCTGCAGGAGATTGGTGTTAATCTTTGCTTTAACGGCTGAGGAAAGAAGAACCTGCACTTCGCCAACTGTTGAAATAGGAATCTGACGTTTGCTGGTTGAAACAAAATACAAGAACAGCATGGAAGGAACAAGTAAACATAGAAAAACAGAGAGATCCTATTAAGGAAACATCAATGAGTTCTTCCCACAGCACGTTCTGTTGACATAGTATCAAACTGGGGGGAAAAAACAAAAAAAGAAAAAACACAGGCCAATTCTCTGTTGTGCTGGTCCTACAGACAAAAATTCAGCAGCCACGGGTACAAATAAAACACTTTTAGCTACAACTTAAATGACATATATTTTCACGGTGGGTTAAAAACAATAGTTCAAAGGGCTTTACTCTCATCCAGACTGAGGGCTGTGGCAAATCAGGAGAGTAACGCACAGTGAAGAAGGGATATGACAGTTTTATAGGGCTGGTGAATCACAAGCCACTAAGGACAGTGGGTGGGTACACTGAAGCTCACTTCACTGTAAGATGCTTACAGCTAATGCAACTAAATACCATTAATAACAGCAATAGTAATATTAATATATAATACTATGAAATGAAATAAAAAAGCCCCAAAAGAATCTTCACACTTGGAAATCTTGCATAACTGAAGACCAAATTGATTGAACTTTGTCATCTTAAAAGTGCGCACTTAACAAGCGCTTTTAAAAACCCTGAATTTGTCTGATATTCCTGTGCGTCTGTGGATCTGTGTGGGTGGGTGGGTGCAGGGAGGGATCTGACACCAGAAGAGTGATCCAGGCTATAGATTATGTGAGCTGATGTAGACATAAAATACCAGTGATTTTTTTTTCAGTTTTCATTGCCTTCCTTCAGATATCGGTGGAAAGAGACAGACCTCTCATGCCTGACTGCTTGGAAGAACTTGGTTAGAACATATTACCCAACCAAGTCCAACAACACTGCCACAGAGGAGCTAATGGCAAATCAGAGCCCCGACACAACCCCCTCACACACTGGCTTGTGAAACTGCCAAGTGAAAGAATAATGTGCGTGAAAAGTGCATTTGTGTGCGTCTCTGTTTCCTGGGTATTGTGAGGACGGCTGTGAGGCCATCCGGAGGATTGGCAGGGGGTACCGGAGGGTGGCTTTGTTTTGGAGGTACACTCCGAGGAGGGTGAACCAGGGGGGTGTGTCTGGGTCTGGCTGGCCGCTGGTGAGGAAGAGAAGCGTGTCCACTAATTCAGTGTCCCACGGCAGTTCTCTGTTCCACACAGGCAAGGAATCTTGTTCTCCTCGAGGGGGAATTTGTAGTCGTAGGTGATTTCTTCATTGACAGCGATGGCCTGCTTCGAGTAGATCACAATCTTTTTCTGGGACTCTATGGTGATAACCTTGGCGTAGCAGTTTGGCTGGAAAAAGCAATGAGCGACAGATGAACAACGGGCCCGGGAATAATTGACATTTATTAATTATGTGCAATAGCCTGTTAGCTATAACCCACATCTAAAAGAAGCCAGATATGGACAAGTGTTTACTAATGATGTTCAGACTCACAGTGCAGCAGTGGTTGATGAATCGTGCCAGGTTGCCACACTTGGTGGCATCTATAATTGTGTCGTGGTCCACTCTGAACAAGTAGCTGCTCCCGATGCCCTGCTGTGCGTACCTCTTCTCTCGATTGTCAGCGACCATCTGGACACATGAAACACACAAACATTTTCTCACTGATCCTATTTTAAACCCGAACTAGCCACGACACCGTGGTATCTGAAATGACAGCTGCATGAGTAACACTGTCACCTTACTGTCAGATTTACAGTGCTTTATATTAAAATGCATCAAAAAGGGTATGATGGAACCTCTTTAATGGAAAGCTTGCAGATGTATGATGCAAACTCTACTCATTTTGTAGTTGTAACGGTATAATCACTCCATGAAACATGCTTTAGCACGGGATGTCTGGAAAGTTTTGCTTGAAAATCATCACTGGTTCAGCACAGATTGACACAGACTGGAAGCAGTACCTGTCTGATGTTTTGACCCACATACTCAATGACCATTTCATCAGCAGCAATGGGCTCCATAGCGAACAGGCCCCACTCGTGAATCCTGCTGCGTCCAAAACGTAGCTTCTTCTTGCGGAACTGCATAAGGACAGAAAATACTCATTTTAACAATGGTCTTGGTGAAAATGAATAAAGCACACAGGTCCTCAGAAGATTATGTACAATTATTATTATTGACAATCCATGAAGCTCCAGTCTGGTACAAGGCATGCACACATGTAAGCAGAAAATACTGATTTAAGTATATGCATTTCTAAGTGTCTGCGTGGTTTGTAAGTAGATTCTGACTGTGATAAATGGATTCTAACTTATCAAGACGGATTTCCTGTCTGTGTGTTCAATGTAATTAGCTCAGTGACATGTTTAGCCTCGCTGGATGCACAGACTGACTAAATTCGCTATGCGTGAACAACGATATTATCATGGTAGCAGACACCAGAGGCAGCAATGACTTAAGGTTAAATTTGTTAAGAAAAAAAATGAAAGAAATGAAAGTGGCAGCAAAAGGCAGAGACAGAACATTAACTACACATCTCTGTCATCAGCACCAGGCACTGCTCAGTGACTGTATAGTTTTGTTATTCCCTACAAAGGCGACTGTATAGATGGAGTAAAAAACAATGACGTCCAATATTGTGCCGAAAACTGTACTGAGCTTGTAACTGAGTAGGTAGACTAGATACCATGGCTGTAACTGGCTGTACCTTAAGCTGGTTGAGCTTGAGCAGATCAGAGTCCATGACAGCTGTGGTGCCAATAACGTTGAGGAGGCGGCGCTGTTCTGATCGTCTCTCTGATAGCACTCGGTTAGCCCCCTGGCAGGAAACAGATAGCAGAGAGCTTTACAAAGGGAGAACAATCTCATGTTATCATATGGCCTTGACTGAACACTTTATCCTTAATGTGCAACAGCCATGTTAGGTTCATTTGGAAACCAATCACTAAGAAGGCAGATAAGACTATGAGGTGAGGAAGGACGGAGTCAAGCCTCCATTTCTACAATGTACACTTCATAACTGCATATAATCCATTATTAAGCATTACACAACCAACAATTACAGGATAAGAATTCTGAATCTTTGAACTGTGTTTCTTATACATGATATCAGCAATTATTACAACTTGTCTTTAATTAAGTTGTGTCAATATGAGCTTTTTTTTTTTAAATAACAATAAATATGTGGTACCACCAACATATCATCTGTACCCCATCTGAAGCTGAACATCACCAGTCTGTGCTTTGAAAACATCTTCACTGTTTACACCATACAGACCACCAGGTAGATCAAACCACAACACCGCGCACCTGGGACAGGTACAGACAGTTCTCAGAATAGAGTTGATACTTTAATGTTGCTGGGCTTCTTTGATCAGGATATCAAAGATGCTGACTGATGTGGTGTCCAGTTACATCTCATTTCGTTCTCAGTCACTGATCCTGTATCTCTAAAAACATTTAGGTTACATCAAAACAATGCACCATGGGTCACGAAAAATCTGAATTGAGTGTGCCTACCTTCACTAACAACAATTAGTGGCAGTGTGTGAATAATAACCGACTCTGCATGGGAACATCAACGGTGCATCATGTGTCATGCGTTTGTGTCATATGGAGGATGTCACTCCTGATGTGACCCAATAAACCTCAAGAGGAACCGATATTTTCTTAAACCAAGAATAGCTAAATGCTGAAAATAGCAAAAGTGATGAAAATGGCAGCTGAAAAATGACTAAAAATGGGAAGGCTGTAAGGATAAAAAACGGTGTGTGTGTGTTGCTGTGACTCCACATACACATGGCATGCATATGTCGCAGTAGGCTTGGGGTTTTAAAATCCCTTAATGTTGACAGGAAGAAAAAGCGTTTGACTCTGGTGGATTTGGTGGGCAGACACATAAAATGTTTTTCCAGCGGAAGCTTTCAGAATGCTAGTTAAGTGCTGTTTGTAAATGAAATCCAGTGGCAGGAGGGTACATTGACATTTTGGTAGCTGTGAGAACAAGTTCCAAATGTTGCCAAGCCACATATTTATAGATAAAGTCATTGGTTCAGGTTTGGTTTTCGCTGCGGTGGTGACAATGCTGGAAACCACGCTTTGTGTGTATGAGCCTTCCAGCAAATAAAACATCTGCCAGCCATCCGTCTCACAGAGCGGTTACACTTCTTTACCAGCCAGTGCCAACTTCAACACATGAGAGTGTCGCACATCAATTTATTTTACACTTGCTTGTAAAAAACTTCACAACACAAATGGGAAAGTTATGATGTTTTGTGCTGATCAGCCATTTGGAAAAGGCATATACCTGTTCCACACATCCATCACCCTCCAGCTCGACACTTTGGAAAGCCTCACTTATTACCCCAACCCCCAAAACTGCCAGTTAACCTGATCCAAATGACTGTGGGCCATTCGAACTTACTTACAGCCCTGCCAATGAAATTCCTAAGTGGTATTATCAAGCGTCATATTAACCATTTACAACTACCACCGGACCCATGAAGTTGGTTTACAGAGCTGGACAATATCATTCAATGAGTTAAAATTATTGGAGAGTCAGAGAATGAAATTGGGAGTATGCCTACCGAGGTGTCGACATTCTCCACTTCCCGGATGACCTGCTCGGGCAGGTCCAGGTCCAGATAGACGTCCTTCTCCTTGCGGCTGATGGCGTAGTAGCCCTCACTCCTAGCACATCCTGTCACGTGCTCACGAAGCTGTCCAGCTGCGCTCTTCTTCTTACGCCGAGGGTTCGGCAAATTGGTTAGTGCAGCTCAAAGGTCAAGGACAATAGCAGGAAACCACACAGTGATATGAAAACATTACACATTCTATCTGTAACATATTACGTAGGCCAATAACTGAGTGAGAAGCCACAGATTGTTTGGACATTGGTAACTGACATATTTAAAGCAGAAGGTAGTCATTGATAAGGATATTAGTGTGGCTGACCCAGTGAGTGTCATTGAGCCAGTCAGAGCTGTGGTCGTCCTGTAGCAGCTTCTCATAAGTCTTCTTCAGCAACATCAAGTCTTCACCGTCCAGACCAGAGTTCCAGATGTCATACAGGATGGTCATCTGCTCAAACTCGCTGCGGTTGTCAAACTTCACGGCTAATGGCTCGGATGCTGGGATAGGTTTTGGCCAGCGCTGGGACGATGTTATCCCGGCCTCCTGCAGAAAAAGTCGCTCGCTCTTCCTCACCTCTTCAACCATCTCATCCTCTGTGTCTGAGCTGGACAGCTCCCCAGACTCGAGCTCCTCCACGTCCACATCTTCCTCAAAGTCTGAGTCCTGTGCAGATGAAGACGAATATTACTATCAAGTAACTGTGAATGAACACAACTATGAACAAGGACTAAGGCTGTGTTCACACATCCATTGTTTCCGTTTAGTTGCTAGTCTGTTTAAGGTAAAGGTAAAGCTAAAAGCTAAACTCACATGGACATGGTCACATGACAGGTGACATACTTATATTATTTCAGTCATCTGGTCCATAAAATTATTATGGCCCAATGGCTAAATCTTGCTAACCGAGTTATTTACATTTTGACAGATTTACCAAAATGTGTGAGAATCATTACATTTTTATGAAATACAATGTCACGTATTGTACTATACGTTTGTTTTGCAGTAATTCATTGGAAAAGCAAGCTGTAAAACAGAAAACCTTGTGTTTCTCCAGTTTGAGGCAAATGGCTCAACTACTCATTGTGAACCTGACGTGTGAAGAAAAACTCCCTGCACAAGTATAGGAGCGTCAACAGATGGTTTCTGCTGAGCATGTTAGTTTAAAGTTTGATAAACATCAACTGAACACATTTAAAAACACTGAGGCAACGTCAGTAGGTCTGTGTTGACTCTGATTAGTGTTATTGTCGAGAGGGCCACAGGGCCACATCTCTGCCACTCTGCTCCTCCAAAAACATGCTCCGTCCAGAATCTCCCATTCATCACACAGACAGAATGCAATGCTGGCAACATAAGTCTTGTCATGCCAGTTTAAACTTTTTTATTACATCTAAATACATATATTGGATGTGTATCATGTTGGTATTCCCATTGATTAAGCCCAATAATATAATTTCATACAGTTGGGACATTTTGTGCAAGGCAGGGGATAAACCTGATGGCATTACCGAAAAACATCAAAGGTTTATGTGGCACGTTTACAGTAACCTAAAATTGGACCTACAGATGAGTCATACTTTCATTGTGTCAGTGTGTGTCAGACTGTTACCTATGACACACTGTGAATGATTAGGACATCCACAAACATTTACAGGAACAAACCAAAAGTCCCACGCACCTCTAGTTTCCGCTTCCTCGGTTTCTTGCCTGGCTGCTCCTTCTGTTTTTTTGTGTGGTGAACATCAAGGTTTTCTTTGTCTTTTCTTCTCCTCTTTTTGCTCTTGTCCTTTTCAAGTTCAATACCTTTGCCAACCACAACCTTCTTTGATGACGGAGGTAGAGCTGCAGCCTGGCCCACATCCTCAGACTCACAAAGCACTCCCATTGTAGATAAGTATTCTCCTGTATCTCCCCTGGATGGTAGCGCCTCTCCAATGACCTCCTCTGGTGCTTCAAGCACACCAGAAATAGTGTTGAGGTCTGCTGGGAGCAAGACAGAGGAGTCTTGTTTGGAGGAAGTCCTTTTGGTACTGGGGGGTGCTGGGAGAACAGGGGGTTTGCAGTAGTTGTGCTCCATAAGGACAATTACACCCTCTGGGCTCATGAGCAGGGCCAGTGCCTCTGGGGAGAAGAGATCCTCTTCCATTTTCTGCTCTTCTGCCTCATCAGATGTTTCTGTCTCCTCTGAGTCCCCAGCGTCAGGGTCCATTTTCAGGGCTACGTCAGCCAACACAGACAGGTCAGTGGTTGAAGCTGAGGCCAGCTGCAGGAGGCTTGATGCCCCCAGCTGCTCTCTAAGTCTCAACCTCTGCTCACTTTCTTCCTCATCATCTTCCTCTCTGAGAGAGTGACAGGAAGAAGCAGACAAGCTGGTTGTCCGAGGCCTGCCTCTGGAACGTTTGTTGACAGGAGGTGGAGGAGGGGCCTCCTCGAAGGCCATCCTGCACATTGAGGCGTGGTCCAAAGGCAGGTTCTGCACAGTGCGGCACACCATAACAGGAGGGGCGGGAGATTTGGGGGAGTCTTTTCCTGCACCTCGTTTTCCAGGGGATTTGACAGGGGTGGTCTGAGGAGAAACAGGTGGTCCCTTTTTAGACTCATCAGAATCTTGGAGTCGGCCGGACGGGGGCACGATGAGGGCATTCCCTTCACCTGGTTTGGAGGCAAAGGGGAGCAGTTGGATGCCCTGAGTGGGACGAGCTGAGGGGGTCGGGGCAGCAGTGACAGGGGAGTCTGTAGGCCTGCCAGGGGAGAGGAGGAGAGATTCACCCGCCACTTGTGAGGGAGATGGAGACAGCGGTGCAGCCGGCAGCTGCGGTTTGCTGTCGTTCTCGCCTGTGGAGAATGAGACAGTCTTCCTGCGTTTCTTGAGAGGGGGCACAAGAACAATAGGGGATGAAGGACGTGGGTATGGAGGCGATGGTGGACGCTTGGTTGGTGGTGCTGTTGTATCTGCCTTGCTGTCCTTGGCTTCACCTGAGAGAAAATGACAATGACAGTTTTTAGGATTGATCCAAACTAAACATAGTGCACTTAACATAGCATTTCCAATTGTTGCACTATGAAAGCAGTAAAGCAGCTGTAGCAACAATCATAGGTGAACACCTTTAAACTCAAAAATTAAGTCAAGCTGTTCCTTTAATGGTAATCTTAGTGGATGATGACTTCTGACTGACCTGTTTTGACCTCTGTCTTTAGAACAGCAGCTGTGTTATTTTCCCTAAGAAAAACAGAAGCAAAAAATGTGAACCAGTGACAATGACATGATGAGAAATACATTTAATTATACAATACTGACAAAATATATTTCTTAGGAATAGATCCACTCAAAGATGGACTAAACACTGAAACTTCATACCTGTCATCCTCTTTCTCAGTCGTGCTGTCCATGGTTGACTCATCCATGCTGTCTATCCCTTCACTCTCAGCTCTCTCTCCTTCCTCTTCATCCTCATCTTCAGAGGAAGATGAAGAAGAAGATGCTGAAGAGGAAGAGCCTTCAGAGGACGAGGATAGGCTCTCATCATCACTATCAGCACTAAGGGCATCATCTTAAAAAAAAAAAAAAAAAAAAGTACCATTACTGCCTTAACTGAAAGTAAACATATAAATAAATAAATAACAAAATAAAGACATAGTTATAAGATTACAGGTTGTGATTTACCATCAGACTCCTTGTCACTTTCCTCTTCTTCATCCTCCTACAAAAACAAAGGTTGTAGTTACAACACTAACAGATTGTAGTGAAATGCTGCCCTCTAGCAGTTGGCAAGAGTGAGAGCATGCGTCTTATCAAACTTTTTGACACAAAGCAAATGAAAAATTTAGCAAATTACATAGAACATTGTGCCATATGAATCGAACATTCAAATTTATAATAAATTATACTTCATTATATAATTTAATAAGTTTGATTTAAAAAGCCTGTTTTCAAAAGGACTTGATTATGTACCCAACTTGTGTGTGTTCTTGTTTTTAGTTGTATTTTGTTTGCTTTAAAAACAAACAAACAAAAAGGCTAAATTAAACACACACACACACACACACACCTTTTCTGTCGAGGAGCCGTCAGACGTTTCCTCTCCCTCACTGCCAAGCTCCCAAGGTTTACGACTTCTTGGCTTCTTTTTCCTCCTCTTGTTGTCCCTTTCTGCTCCATGCCTGTCTGCCTCTGGCATTCTCCCCTCAGCCACTGGAAACAAGACAATTAAGACTTAAATGCAGCAGGCCAATTAATCCAACTCTCCTTTTAAAGTTTTATTAACATCAGCTCAGCAAACCTTCGTCATCCTCGTCTGGTGGGGTCGAGGGTCGCGGCCTTTTCATGTCTCCCTCTTCAAGCTCCTGAGGTCCTTTCCTCTTCACCTGAGCAATTGCGACACCAAAAATATATTTAATAAATCAGTGAAAGACAAGCAAAAATGGACAATTCTGGCCATTTCTGACAACTACCATCAGCTTAGATGACTAAATCTGACACAGTACCAACCACTATGTAGCAATTCTCCTAATATTTGTACTAATATTGACAAATGTCAACCTACGTTTATTTATATTTGACTAACTATACAGGAATCCTGTCAGGGTAATTAGGACTAAAAGTATCTACAATTTTAATCTGGGACTATTACTGTCAGTGAATGTATTCTTTTAAAATGCAAAATAAAAAACAATGGTTCAAATTGAGTGCATGCAATGGTGGAAGATCTCTGGCAGAGTGGTGCTTTTACCTTGAAGGAAGGCAGTCGTAAGGCTCCTCGGAGAGAAAATCCCTCCACGCCACCACTCTTTGCCCAATCCACAAGAGACATGAGAGGCTCCCGAGGACGGCTGACCTTTTCTTCTTTTTTCTCATCATCCCGTAAGGCAGACACCCCCCTAACCATTGTCTGGAAAGGCTAGATGAGGAAAACATTTACAATTACAATTTTTGTTTTTCCCTTTTCAATTCACAGTATACCAATGATCTCTGATCCTCTGTAGCATCTCCCTGAGGGGAGCAGCTCACACAAAATACAAAACAGCAAGCTTAAAAACTAAGGCATAGCCAGCATTGTTGTGATTAGTCTTCCTTACCTTGGCCTTGGTCTCTTTCCTCTCCCACCACTCGTCAAAAGTGGCAAAGGCAACGTTCTCCACCATTTTGCGGTTCAGGTCCCTCTGCATGATGTTTTTCATTTCCTGGATCAGAGTGGCCAGGACCATTTGCACTGTGGCTTCATGTGGATTCTCAGCCAGCATGGGCATCTCCTCCCCTGGAGCCCTGTATTCATCTCCATCCCCGGGCAGCATGGTGCCATAGCCAGGTGGGGGCATGTAAGAGGGGTAGTGTGGTGGTAAGACGTGTGGTGGCCAGCCAGTATGAGGAGGTGGGATGCCATGGTGTGGAGGAGGTGGTATTTGAGTGCTGTGGGGGTCAGGGTAGGGGTAGGGCATGTGGGGGGGCATGTAGCGGTGGTCCTGGTCATAATGAGAGCCCGCCCCGCTTCCCTCTTGGTCCATGTAGGGGTGGTGTGTGTGGGGTGGTGGCATAGAGTGGAGATGGTAGGAGGTGTAGTCTGCAGTGGCCGCCTCACCAGGGCCTGGGGTGCCATTGGATGACGACATGCGCAATTGGTGAAGGCGACTTAGCATGTGGGTCTGCATTTGGAAGGACATAGGAGCTCCACCGCTGTACTGGTTCATCAGCTCCATGGAGGTGGCATAATCATATATGTGGTGGGGCATGGGAGGAGGATACTCGGGATGCAGCTCCATGTGGGGCAGGGGAGGGATTCCTGGGGGAGGAGGGGGCTGTAGAGAGTAACCAGGGGGAGGTGGAGGAGGCAAATGAGGAGGGTAGGAAGGTATGGGAGGGTGCATGGAGGTGCCAAAGTGCTGTGCAGAGTCAGAGATGGGCGGGGATGAAGAAGGGTCTGTTGTTTGTGAAGGCATGGCAGCCTGGGATGAAGAGGGTGAGGAACCTGAGGTGACTGAGGGCTGGTGGGTGGTCACTGTTGTTATGGTAGACTCCTCCTCCTCCTCGTCTGAGATCTCCATGTCTTCCCCAGAGGAATGAGGGGAGGACTGCAAAATAACAGAGAGTTTACTGTTTTATGTTGGAAGACCACCTAAGTGTTTAAGTACCATCCACATGTGGGGGTGCAAAGATAACTCACAACCACACAATCAGGGAATGCACTGTTGAAAAAATATCACAGCACAATTGGCATTTTAATATTAATGAAAAACCTTTTCTCATGTACAAAAACAATCATATTTAACATACAAAAAGTTTGGAAGCTGGGTAAAACATAAACAAAAACAAAAAGCAATCATCAACAGTTTTACAAAGTGTTCCTGAGCCCATGTAGTAATATCTTTATGCAATCATGTGTCTGACAAAGTGTTGAACCTCTCTCCATCCTCGCTTGTGAATGACTGAGTCTTTCCAGGATGAACCTTTCATACCCAATCATGATACTATCACCTGTTACCAATCAACCTGTTTACCTGTGGAATGATCCAAACAGGTGTTTTTGGATCAGTCCACAACTTTCACAGTCTTTTGTTGCTCCTGTCCCAACTGGTTTGAAACATGTTGCTGCCATCAAATTCAGAATAAGCAGATATTTACAAAAATTAATGTCGATGAGTCAGACATCAAATATATTGTCTTTGTATCGCTTTTCACTGAGTATATGTCAAAAACGATTAACAAATTATGACATTCTCTTTAATGTATGGTGTACACAGCATTCCAACTCTTTTCAGAATTGGAGTTGCACATGACACATTTTCAGTTTGTTTATTTTTGGGCTGCTTTGACCAGAGTAATAAGCTGCCCACCTCATCCAACCTCACTGCAAAAATAATAAGCCATTTACATGCTACTTCAGCATAACAACTGTTTAGAACCACTTGGCAACAAAGTGAGAACCAAGCAACTTTTATTTGTCAGAACATAATGCAGTTAAGTTTCATATACATGTTACTGATCTTACCTGACTCTGTCCATTGTAAGGTGGTGTGTGTGCTCCTGTCCTGCTCCGCGTATCAGCAGATCCAGCTTGTGGAGATTCCTCCTGCGAAGCTCCAGTCCCAGGAAGGCCAACCTGGGGCTGGGGTTCCTCGGGGGGCAGGATGTGGGAAGGGTAGGTGGAGGAGGATGGTGTGGTTGCTGTAGGTACAGTAGGACTCTTCCTACCTTCTCCCCCCTTTCCCCGTTTCCTTCCTCTGTGGCCATCTCTGTCTCTTTCCCCTTTTCTCCTGTGGTCCTTCTCTCCATTATCTCCCACCTGATTACCACTTGTGTGCTCCCCTGTTACATCACCTGACCCACCTCTTCGCTCTCCTCCATCCCCACGTATGCCCCTCTGTTTCTCCTCTTTCCTATCTTCCTCATCTTCTTCATCAGAGGCAAGGAAAGAAAATTTTGCCTTTTGTTCTTTAAGGAGCATCTCAATACGAGAGTCAAGGCTGCTGCTGTGGTAGACGAATGGTAAGCTCTCATTGGTGGAATCTGGCTCTGGGGAGGAAGAGTCACGTTGAGGGGGTGGTGGGGAGCTGGAGGAGGAGGGAAGATGGTGTGGATGGGAGGTAGAGGAAGGGGAAGTAGAGGAGGAGGCGATGGAGGGGTGGGGTGGAGAGGAAGGTGGGGGCGTCTTTGGCGGTGCAGGTGGGGTGCTGGGACGGCGTTTGGGTTTTGTCCACTGGTCTTCACGGGCCGGACTATCCTGGTTAAAATCCAGTGTTCCAAGTGTCTCAGCTACAGCCGCTGCAATGACTGAGGCTGGCGGGAGGGGAGGTGGCGGTGGGGGAGGTGGAGGCAGAGCACTGTGGTGACCAGCGTGATAATCTTTGTCAGCACCTACTGATGGCAGAGAGCCCCTCTCTGCCAGGCCTGCGCTCCCAAGACGGGTGGAAACATCCAATCCCTGAGGAGGGGCTGGGGCAGGCTCTTTGGAGGAGGAGTATGTGGAGTAAGATGAGGGGGGAGGAGACATGCTGTTTGAGGAAGAACGGTAAGAGTTGGAATTGTATCTGGGGTCAGAGCTGTTGGAGTAGTCACTGTCTCTGTCCCTGTCCCTGTCCCGGTCTCTGTCTCGATCTCTGTCTCGGTCCCTGTCTCTGTCATGGCTGCTCCTTCTGCGGCTGCTGCTGCCATGGTGGTTGTGAGAATGGTGGTGGTTGCGGTGTCTCTGGTGGCTGTGGTCACCTGATCGGGAGCCCAGGCTGTCTCGCCGGTACCCCCTGTCGTCCCTGCGATCTGAGTGGTGATGGGAGTGATGGGAATGGTACTTTGAGGAAGAGTTTGTGTCTTGCTGGTGATGGTAAGATGACCTTCTGGAGGCAATCCCCCCTGCCCCATAGCGGCCCCCCGAGTCTCTGTCACGGTCCCGGTCCCTGTCTGACATTGGGGGCTGATCATATTGGGTGGCAAGAGGTGGCGGAGGCATTGAGGAGTGGTGCACAATGTGTGGCCCAGGCCCTCCAACACTGGGGTATGGGGGGTAGCACGGCGGCTCATTGGGACGGTATGATGCGGCTGGGGGTACATAGGGCGACCTCGGTGATACACTGAAGGTTCCTGTGCATCCTCAGAGTAACGAGACACTTTGTATCCTCCGACAGTAGATGAGACTGCAGAAGATGAGGAGGAGGAAGGTAGCATGTCCTGGGGAGGGTAGCCGCTGCCCAAAGTGCCAGTGTTGTAGCCAGGATGCCTGCAAGACACAAATGAGGTAGGTATTGAATTACTGGTTTGTAAACCTAATAACAGACAACAAAGATACAACTAAAGACTCTGATTTCTACTCTTCCGCTGACTACCTATACCAACACTGCCAGATGAGCCAAATGATCAAAGCACAAACCCCAAAGTTACTTATTCACTTTATTTTAGCAATTTATGTTCATGTTCAACAGAGATACCATAAGTTGTACTAACAGAATGTTCTACGCAGAACACAATAATTTTTCCAATACTTGTGTCGTAATGGTGGCAAACATTAGTGCACTGTTCAAACATACAGTCCATGCAAAATAATTGCTGAAAAGAACTCGAGTGTAATTACTCTTGCTTTGTGAGCTGAGACTCATTTTATTTGAATGCAACAACAGGATTATGAGAGTTTGCAGATAGAATTTGCAGATAAAGTATGAAAAGTTATGGCCACACTTTCACAGTAGTATAATTGATATTAACATTTATTAATACAGCACTGATAAATAAAGAACATACCATGACTTTTGAAATGACTTCTTGAGGTCTCATAAACTATGATTTAATAAGGTAGAGATAAAGATGTTGAGTGTCTCAGCTCTGCCTGAGAGATCTGGATTGGCCTCATGATAATGACTGCAGCTAGGCCACAGTAAAATTTTAATGTGCTAAGCATCAACAACTAACCTGCTGCCGGTGTAGCCCGAGTCTTGTGAGAAAGGAGTCCCAGATCTGGAGCTGTAAGGTGTCCCTCCACCTCCCTGAGATGAGGCAGAGGAGCCTGCCATGGAAGAGGGGGGAGTGTCCAGACGCTGATCACTGTAACCAGCATCTGCAGAGCAAGGAGTGATGCTTCCTGATGTGAGGGCTTGGACCCCTGCTGCCAAAACTGCAAGCTCACTGGAGAGCCTCCGCCTGATTTCTGACGACTGTGCAGCAAAAAGATATAAGAGTTTTGAAATTAAGCAAGTATTTGCTGTTCACTCAATAATTCCACTTGATTTGATTCAGGATGTGTGCAGGTAATGATTAATAATAAAGCTGCTGAAACACTCTTCTTAATATCCATTCACACATCAACTCTAGATGATCATTAAATAACTGAAGTGACAATTATGCTATGACAATACCGTGTCAGGCTGCGGCTGTGCTGGGGTCTGAGGCTGGACCCTGTCTGCCAAAGCCTTGCCTCCCAGGGGCACTGTCTGAGGAGTGTAGGACCCGTTGACTATCAGGTCATAATACTTCTGCCTCTGCTGGCCTGAGTAAAAAACAAAAGCCACAGATAAATAAACACATGCTGTGAAACAAGCTCATAACAGACATAAATGGTATTTACTTATAATGAGGTTTCAAGACAAACTCCATTAGGTTTAACTGCCACTAACAAGAGCCCACTAATGTGTGTTTTTTGCTGTCTCATTTGCTTGTCAGCCCATTTATTTGTTAGCAGGACATTTCAAAAACCTGTTAACAGATTTCAGTTAAAGTTTGAGGGAGGCTGGTGCAGGGAACAAGTGAGTCACTTTTGGTAGAAATTGGGATAAAAGTGTAGATAGAGGAATTTCAAGATAGGATATTATCCCCTCCTTGTGCTTCACTATGTATTATTATGCATACAGGTGCAGAGTAAAAATCCTAAATTATTAAAAGAACAAATTTAGGTTGGTTAAGTTTAGGTTGTGCAGCCTTGGGGGGATAATCACCTTTCTGTGGTTCAATGTGCACTACATAAATTGTTTTTATTTCAGAAACGGTTTATGTTGTATTTCAATTGGAGCTGATGGGCTCAATGTGTTTTGCTAGATTTGAAAATCTTAAATATGTTAAATGTTTATACTGGTTTATTATCCATCACTGTAGAAACATCACTATAAAGTTCACAAAAAATTGTCTGAACTATCACGGTAATAACTTGTATTTTACAACATACTTTAAAGATGCATCAGATCAGGTGTCTTAGCTTACCTTTAATATCCAGTTGAGCATGAATGATGTTACCCATGACAGAAGTATTGTGCAGATGCTTGACTGTGTCCTTCGCTCCTCTGGTGCTGGTGAACAACACCCTTGCCAGACCCAAGTGCTTCCTGGTCTTGGGGTGAAACAGGATTTCCATCTCCTCCACCTCACCAAACTTGGCACACATTTCTGCCAAGAAGGGCTCCTTGATGTTGTCATTGAGTCTAGCGAAGGTCACCTCCTTGAGGGGTATGGGACCCACATAGAACTCGTCAAGCTGTGAAGAAAAATGACAAAATCAGGGAAAAGAACTTCTAATAGATAAAGCTGTTGTGTTGTGTGAAATAGATGACCACCTATCCTCACCTTAAACTTCGGCACTGGCAGGGACAGTTCTGTATACCTGGACCATAGTCTCCGGGGTCTAGGGTCTCGCAGTTCACCCACAGGAGGAAACCCAGAGTCCTGGAAAAAAATTACACAGGTTGCAGCTCAAAGACACAGTTTTAGGCTCACACACATGCATGTTGTTGAGGGAAAACCTGATCTCAACTCACTGGCACACTGAAATGCACTCCATCATATCTGTAGATTTTCTGTGTGACCCTCCGAATGGTTGGGTCCTGGACGAGTTTGTAGCTCTTCCACTGCAAACTGACAGCTTTTTGTGTTTCTGCCCCTCCGTCTGGATCCATCCTACAACTGAGTGTCAGAGGAAAAACCATAACTTCAGATGGTGCAGCAGCCACCTCAGAAGAACCATGAGCAGGAAGAAGAAAGCTTGAAGAGATTAGCTGCAGAAAAGAGCTGTAATGATCTGCAGTAATTACAGCCAAAGTATATTTGACCGCTGGCAGTAGATTCATTGTATGATAACACAACGATGAGCTGCGTCACATCAGTTAGCCAGGCATGAACTTTTCCGATCACTGTCTGCTAATTTTAATTCACAAGGCAGAAGAAAAAATCGATTAAATAATAATAAGCAGGACGTTTTTAGCCTCGTCTGAGATGCTGCGCGCTGTCAAAACAATGACCAGCGTTACGTCACTGACCAGTTAGTTCGGCTAACAACCTGCTAGCTGCACCAACAAAACGCAAAGAAGCTGTGTTTTACAACCTAAACACAGACTTTATGTTAAACGCAGGTTAATTCTGGTTCCGAACAAATCCGCAGGACAACATCATCGGTAGCTTTTGTGTTAGATAACCTCCACTAATGATAAATTACTTATGCCTTCTCGCTTTAGCTAGGGCAAGTTAACGCTGCCGTTGGCTAATGCTAACTAGCTAGAGCACCAAGTTGGGACTCAAACTCTGATCTTATTGACCCTCCGCCCACATCGCGAACATTTTATCACAGACATTCGTGTTGTGCAGCTCTCTACGAGGCTCTACTGACTTGTTTCGCCTCCAGTTCGCCTTAATTCAGACCCCCACCTTCTTGAAGAGCGACTGCCCGCTCATCCAAAAGTAGCAACCCGCCGCTACAGTGTAGGCAGCTGCAGCCAGGCCCGGGAGACGGACAAGAAAAACACTGAGTCCCTAACAGACAAGGGACGTCTCCGACTCCGCGCTGAGGCAAAACCGACGAGCTAAAATGATGCCGCTACCATTCCGGTGCTTAGTCGAGACAGCAACGCGCCTCTCCGAGCGGCGAAGCCATTGTTTTCGCTTTAAAATCCCGATATTGTTGAGAGAGCCGCCATCGCGTAACCAACCTGAAAGCCTCGCCTGTTCTCCATCAGTGTGCGTGAATGCAGCCTGAGAGTTGAGAGCGGCACTTTCTGCAAGTTTGAATACTAAATAAAAAATAAACAAAAGACTACGTCAAGATAAAACACTAGATATGTACTTACAAGCAAAAGATATTTCAACTGAACACGCGAAAGAATTTTATTAATGGTCAAATTTTTACACTTTAAAAATGTTCGAATCTGCTCATACAAAATCAAGCACGGGAAAGTCCTCATTGCGCCCCCTAAAGGCTGATCGGTGGCAGCTCAGCTAACGCAAACTAATAATACATCTGATCACAAGCCTGAACAAAGTCGTGGACAGGTTTAATGTTTAATATGTAGCAGACAAAATAAAAAAAGTAAAAGTGCAATAAATTTTTTAATTTTTAAATATATCATTAAAAGTATTATCAGCAAAATCTGAGTATAAAAAGTAAAAGTATTCATTAGGCAGTAAAATGGCCCCTGTAGGTGTTTTATTACATATTTTATCATTGGATTATTATTACTGATGCATAAATGTGTAACCAACATGTTAATGTTGTAGCTGGTCAAGGCTGGAGCTCATTTTATCATCTGTATTCTGTATGTTTGGAACTTTAATCTTAATGATTAATAATAATAAAATGAAAAACTTGAAATACTGAACTACCTCAAAATTGTACTGAAGTGCAATAAATGAGTAAATGTACTTACATTCCACTGTTTCATACTGTATGCTGTGTCTGTTGGATTCAGAAAATGACCCAAGATAAACATCTCTAGAGACAGCGTTTCACTGTTTGCAATCAGTCAAGTGGTCTACATTGTGTGCCAGTGAACAATGTGGATGTATTGCTAAGACTCGTATCATTTTGTGACTGAATTTTCTAAAGGGCCACAATTTAAACTCTCATCAGTCAAAATGTGGAACAATTAGTTTCCACAAGAGAGCACCATAAAAATTGGTCATAAATCTCAGTATTTTTCTCTCAAAGTATGCAATCCTTATTATATACAACCAGGGCAGGTTTTATTATTTTACTCAAATCACAAACACAGAAGATAAAACCCCAGTGAATTCCATAAGGAAACACAGCAGGAAAGTAGAAAATAAAGTATATACACTAGATACGATTAATTAGGTTAAGATGGCGCAATAAATTGAGGATACAGAATCAAATCAGTTGGTATATAGGTCAAATTATGTCTGCAAAATCCAAATTTATGGAAGTACATCGTACTGTGTCGTCTGCAATAACGGTCAAAATGTGGACACTACCATGTTGTGCAATTTAAACCTAATCCCATTCAGTAACCTTGTATGAGATACTGCTGAGAAGCTGCAATGCTAATTTTTGAGTGTGCTCATTTAACTCTGACACCATAATTATGGTTTTGTATCAAATGGTTGCATTAGGCTTTGAGATAGTAGGGACAAGAAAAATTCATCAGTCATAGGTTTGATCAAACCCAGACTTATATCTGGATAGATATGGTCATTGTATCCATTTTAGCTCGTCAACCACACTGATGTAACTAAATCTAGTCCAGAGACTGCTGACACTATCTAAAAGTTAAATTTAGCATTAAGCCTCACCCATTCTGCTCCCCGTTATAGACCTTCACTCTTTCAACTCCTGCTACCAAGAGGTCTGTGAATCAGGTTGTATGTCGTACACAACTACACCCATCGGCAGTCATCATCAGTTATGTCCTCGTAAATTGAACAATAACTTGAAATTTACCATGAAAAAAAAAACAGAAACAGTTTTCCAACAGATTCCAGTGCATTTAATTATGTTTGCTCAGATATTCATTAGAAACAGCCTGCATGAAACCAATCTCATAGCAGATATAAATTAAAATTTCCTTGATCGTTTTTATATTAATGTTAATACACATCCAATGAAACCACAGCAATGCTTTCATTCCTTTTAAAATGTGGCTCAATATCACCAAGTGTTCCTTCCTGGCAGATTAAGTTTTAAAAAGCTCACCGAGCAACACAGCTTTCAAACAGAGCTTTGATGAATTTTGAAAAGATAGTTGGACAGAAAAAAAAAAAACCATTCTGACATGAATTGTGGCGACAGATTCGATGGTGAAAAAGTCCCTCTCACTTGACATAGACAGTTCACTCTCAGTCATTAAAGGTATAGCCACACCAAAAGGAGCAGGTGGTGACAGAGACAGCTAAGCTTGACACACCCAGAGGCATGGGATGTCTGTTTAGAGCTGGAGCGACTGTGAGCCAGAGCTGCGAACTGTGGTGGGAGAAGCTGGAGAAAACGGTCTGAGCTGAGCACTGCTGTCATGTGTGCTTGTTTCACTATCCCTGCGGTGATCTTTCACATGGCTTTCACTTTGATTTGCTTCATCTTCATCTGCTTCTTCTCGATCTTCTTCTGCTCACGTCGCTGGGCTGCTTCCTGAAAAATGAATGAAATGGAAAAAAAATAAATAAACAAATAAATTAATAAAAAAAATTGAGAACAAAGAATTATTTGACATTTTGGAAAATATGCTGATTCGCTTTCATGCTGAGAGTTAGATGAGAAGACTAATCTGAATGATGGGGGGTGGGGGGGGGTTATATGATGGACTATCATTTAGCTTGGGGCAGTAATTTGCTGGAAAATGTCTACACAAATTTCTACACTTTGGTTTCTGTACAGATTAAACAAACAGGATATAACGTGTGAATTTAGATTTAGATTTGCTGGTAGGTGGATATTGTTGGTTTTGGACAGAGCCAGTCTGGCTGGTTTCATACTGCTGCCAGTCTTTATGCTAAGCAGGCTGCTGGCTCTAGCTACAGATTTGCCATACAAATGAGTGTGTGTTATAAATTTTCTCAGCTAAGTCTCAGCAAGAAAGCGAACGAGCAGATTTCCCAAAATGTCAAACTATTCCTTTCAATGTCATTTTGTGGGGTTTGTGTGTGACATTTCAGATCCCAGACCTCCAGACGACGTTGTCTCTCGGGGTCCTCCTCATTCATGATCCTCTCCTTCTCGGCTCTCTTCTTCTCCTCCCGGCGTGTCTGGGCCGCCTCCTGACGCTGAGCGTGAGTCTGCTTCAGGAAGTTCTCCTCCACACGGGCCCGGTTTCTGTCAGCTTTTTGTTTGCCCTAGATATGCAGGGAGGATAAAAGGGACTCGTAACACTTTTAACTCAAAATAGGGCAAATAATTGAGTGGTCATTTGTATGAGACACCAGAGCATAGAATCCTGCTCACCTCTCTGTTGAGACGGAGTTTCTTGACTTTATCGATGCTGTAGATCACCATGTTCATGAGAGGGAGCAGAGTGTCCATGTCTTTGGGAGAGGTGTTGCCCATGCCAGGCACTACACACAAACAAACACATGGGTAAAATAAAGTTTCAGGGTCACTAGGTATATTGAGGATTTTTTTCTGATAGTATGAGAGACAAAATGTTCACCATTGAATGTAAACAGCAGCGTCTTCTTGGTCTCAGGCAGCTTTAAGGGCTGACCCTCCCTGAAAAACAACATGGGTTTTAGTACCACATTAAAAAATAACAAAAAAATCTAAATAATCCATATGTAGGGGATTAAAAGGACAAAAAGATAAAAAAAAAAAAACAAACAAAAAAACAAAACTTACTCTTGCATAACTTTTGGACCAGAAAATTGGTCCGAGAAATGGATGGACTCAATCTTGTCAGCATGGTTGGTGATATAATGAACCATCTAAAAATACCAAAAACATATCCAGACACATGAGAGTGCTGCATTTGAAGAGAGGAAAATGATGTCTGCCAAATCAAGAAACTCTGTTCGGTATTCTGAGACTGTGCTGTGCCTTTTTGTATTAATACTGTATGAGCGATAAGGACAAAAATATTTTACCTTGTTGTCCATCACCCCATCTGTGACCTCACCCATCTCACTTAGAATAGCCAGTGAGTCTGGGAGCCCATACTTGGCCCCAGACTTTGGCTTGTCACCGCAGAACTCACTCTGTGGAAAAAGAACACAAAAATGGAGGCCATGATTATGCAGGTAACAGAATGAGAAAAAAAAATATGAGTAACAACAACAGTGAGAAAAAGGACTACAAATAAAACAGTCCATTTGTGTAGTAACAATAGTACTGTGTCATATACATAGTTTAAGATGGCATCAATGTGATGTGCACAAGTTGTGGAGGATATTTACCAAGTCCTGCATCTCCTTCTGGAGCCTGGCCATGGCCTTCTTGGTGCCAACAGCAAACACAAAAGTGTCCATGTCCTCATCATTAAGAGTCACTTTGATTTGCTACAAACAGACAGAAAGCTGTTGGTGAAACAATGATTGTGACTGCGAGACTACTTTTAGAAGCACAGTCCAGTGTATCTGTGTTTTGTGTTTCACTTCACAGACTCAACTGAACTGCTATTTGACCGATACATACCACTTGATCACAGGCTGGCCTCATCATCCTGGCCAGAACGTTGAGCAGGTCCTGCCTCTTCAGGAACTGGAAAAGACCAAAAGGAAGATTACATGACTGCATGTTTAACCCAATGCTGTGACAACAACACAACAGCACACATAAAACACACGACCCACACCTTGAGTTGGATCAGCATGCCTTCACAGCACACACGTCCAGAGCACCACAGGTTGTAGATGTGTTCATTCTCCTGATTCAGCTTCCCAGTGCTCACTGCTTCTTTACTGGTGCCGTCATCACCTATAAACACAAGTTATTGACAATTAACACAAGATCTGCCTCATAATGACTGTTACCATTTCATTACATTTGGCCATAACCAGGGACAAAATACAAGCATGTGCAGTAGTATTTCATACACTGCTCAGAGGTGGAAGAACTCACCCACTAGTGCAAAGTTGCTCTCTAGAAGTTCTCTGTGTGAGCTGAACCAGGCCTGAGCGAGGCGACTGTTCTTGTTCTTGCCAATGATGTAGTTCATGATGTAGGCCAACAGGCCGGTCACCATCAGGATCTCCATGTAGTAACTCTCCCAGCTGTTCTGCAGATGTGCAGGAACCTGCAGACCAACAGCAAGCAGTCATCATCATCATCAGAGCCCAACAAAGACTAGACATTTCAAGCCAATACTGATATTGAGATTTGAGAGGTTTATAAAAAAAAATTAAAAAATCAGATAGTGATATAGCGATAATAGTATTTTTACATAACTATATAACAAAAAATACTGAGTGGGACATTTTACAGTTGAAAAATCAACTTCTCAGTGCTCATTATTGGACAAACTATGAAACGAATACACCATTTCTGAATAATCTTAAACTTAGTTTGGCATTTCCATGCTGCAATTTCTTGCGACTAGTTGGCCAGCATATACACCAATACCAATGTGTGTATTTGCAAGAGGCTAATACTAGCAGACATATCAGCCCGGCCAATTTATTGGTTTAGCTTGAATCAGTATCAGTGTAACTGTAACAATGGTAATTTAGGCAAAAACAATCAGTTGCCAAAGACAGTTTCAGCGCTGCCACTGTTGAGTTTCCATGACAATAGCTTATGTAAATTGTCTGCATCCTAGTTAAACAACAAAATTCAACAGCAGCTACAAAACAGTGGAATAATCTGCATTTCAACTGCTCTAATTCTTCCTCACAGTGGCCTCCCACCATTCAAAAAACGCAGCATTTTCATTACAATGGCAACACACGCATCATCATTAATTGAGCAGTATTGTACAGCATATGCTGCAAACAATCACATTTACAGTAAAATGTCTATTGAAGGCAGCAGAAAGTGTGTGCACACTCAGATCCAAGGCAATTCACAATCAGCAGAACACAGTGTGTGTGAAGATTTTAGCAATAAGCCCGGCTTACTGTGTGGATTATAAGGGAGTCCTTCATGGAGTGGCCTGGCTTCTCCATGTCTCCAATTCCCTCAAATTCCTCCTGGTCATACTTGCTGTATATGTCTTGATCCTGGGGAAATATAAAGTTGAATGCACTTTGCTACACAGTTTGTATAAATTAATATAAAATCATAAACTTAAAAAAAAAAATCTCAAAAATTAAGCTATAAACAGCAATACAAAGGAATATACCTGTGTCTCTGAGTCTTCAAAACCATCCTGGCCATCCTCCAGCTCCACAGTGGCTTCATCCTCATCTTCATCCTCTTCAGGCTGCGAGGATGGCGAGACACGAGGTGGAGGAGCAGTTTCTGCCTCAGCTGCCTGATCGTCATTCATGTCCTCAAACTCAGCGAAGTCATTGTCATCAAAGTCTGCTAGGTCCTCGCCATCATCAAAATCATCATTGTAGCGTCCCCTGGAGACAGGAAGGGCCAGGAGGAGCAGCAGGGCGGGTATCAGGAGGAGATGTGCACTTCGCATGGTGGGACCTGCAGCAAAAGGCAGAGTGAAAGAGAGTTGATACAACAGACAGGAACACATGTAAATAAGGGTGGTTTAAGAAGTGACAGAGAAGGTCAGATACAGTCTGACATGCTCAATACAAATAGAAAAAATCTTACACACTCTAGCTAAAGAGATCACATCAGTTCATTAGAGCAGGATGCTTGTGTATAAGCTCCAAACTGAAAACAAGCAAACAAACTGTTTGGCTCCTGGTAGTAACAGTTAACTGTGACAGAGCCAAGGTTAAACTGGTCCACATTATAGTACCCAGGTCAGTCCCCGTAGACCAGACAGGTTCTCAAGTGACAAACCACAAAGAGGACAAAATCCCTGCAGACAGAGACGAACTAGAAAACAATGATTAAGCAGGAAGAGGAACTCTGGTGTGTCCTTATGTACTCCAGTCTTATCACTTTGTCACTACCAATGGAAATAATAAAGCCACAATATATCAAGATTTTAATGGCACAATGTGACACTAGTTGAGAAATGTAAAGGTTAAGCTCAGTCAATCTTAAGGAGCTTTAACACATGTGGTTGAATCCTGTGAAAAAGCTGAGGCACCAATAACTTAAACCAACGATCCACCCATTGAGGCACGTTTGCTAACAGGCTAAAATAACAAGCTACGTCTGACTTTCTGGGCTTCTGTACTGTCATTAAACTCAAAACTAAGATTGTGTACTCACCTACTAACATATGTGGGATTAAACCAGAAGCCGTAATCATATCACCGCAGCGGACCCATCCCCCCCAACACTCACTCACTTTATCATTAGCACTTAGCAAATCTGGCATTAGCATGCTAACGGTGGCTAACTAGCATGGCACCTTGTTGCTACCAACAAACCCGATCCATAAGAGAAAGCAGCTGAAAACACAACTCTGAAAACGAGTCTTATTAAAACAAACCGAATGAACAAAACTAATGAAGATCTTACCTGGAGAACTACTGTGACAATAAACGTAACGCTGGTTGAGCTCAAGTCGCCGAAACTGTCCTTGTGAAACGACTGAAGCCGCAAACTACTCGACACAAGACCGACCTTTCAAAGCAAAAGTGTCCCGGCAGGATGTGTCAATGCCGCAGAAATAAGGCCCGACAAGCTGGAAACGCTTTTAGTTTTATTTTGAAAGTTTTTATCGGAACTGTTTATATGTTCTTCTTATGTCTGACTTGACGTTAGTGGAGTTGATGTGGTCCACCACTTCCTATATCTCTGTCACGTGGTTTCGCCTCTGCCCCGCCCCGCAGGTCCTGAGTCTGTTCATGAGAGAAGTGAACGTGGACACAGATTATGATTAATTATTCAGCCTCACAGCCACTGAAGTAAATACTGATGCTGTTTTTCAGAAGTCACATATCTTCTGAATATTCTATCGCTAAAACGACATCTTCAGACTAATAGATCAGGAGAAAATTAACTTTGTTCGAGACCTGCCGCTGGCTCGGCAATGTACTCTCGCGAGATCTGGCAACCTCTTGCGACAGGCAAATTTAAAAGATTTATGCAAAACAACTGTAATTAAAAAATAATTTATTGACAGGGATCCTTAAATTATTTTTCAAAATCTGAATTATGATCTAATCAATGTGTTCAATATGTTCATAAATATTCATGAACAGTATGATTCAATGTATTAAGCTTTGTTTTCTTTCTCTCGTCATTACATATTGATTATTACGCTAGAATCGCAGTTTAGTTTGTAAAAACTGAAAAAAGTTAAAATAATATAAAAAGTATCAAATAAATTCTAACTTTCACAGTTGTGTTCAGTCATTCAAGTGTTTATAATGTAAAACTATAGGTTTATAATCAAAAGTGCCCTCTTGTGGCCACAGTGAGTAACTACAAATGTTTGTCAAGTCATACATAATAGCATAGTTTCTTTTCCGGTTTAAAGGTTCAAAATAAAATTCTAATAGCCAAATGCTGTAGTACGCACTGTGACCACTAGAGGACAACAAACACCAATGATTATGCACTTATGACACTAAATGAACTCCAGCGAAGATCAAAATAAATATAACAATATAAATCTCAACACTTCAAATACAAAATAAAACTTAGATATTACATATTAATATGTGATGTGGTGGCACTATAACGGACATAATATATTATGAAATTTGGTGTGTGTGTGTGTGGTGCCACTGTATTCACATTTAATGCTCAATGAAAAAGCTATTGTGTTTTCATTCTATTTTTTGTTAAACAGGCACCAAGAACAAGAACTAGTTTATACAGTGGAATACAGTGGGATTGGTTTTCCATTCGTATTAATCACAGCTATGAAGTACATGTAATGCTTGTCAGAGTCATAGAAATGTCGAAATAAAAGAAGTTTTGATAAAAATCCAAATAATTAAATCAGTTCACAAAATTATGAACATAAAAACAAATCATCTGACAATCTTGTTTATAATATTTAATAACATAATCGATGTATTCAAAGCCTTCTTTTCATTTTCTTCCATTTCCCTTTTATTTAGTATGTTCATAAAATAACAAAAAACAGCATTAGATTTGGTAGAAAATCAAGATCAATCTGGCTTCATGACACACAATCACATCAATACGAGCACACTTATTAATTCATTCATTTATTTATTCAAAGAATAATAATAAAAAAAATACACTACATTTATTTTGAAAACAAAAAAACGGAAGTCGTGTCTATTCTGTTGGACTTGACGACTGTTCGGGTCGAAACGAGCAATGCTACTCTTTGTTAAGTAAAGTGCAGAGAAATCTTGCTCTCAGACAAGATTTGCGTAATTAAACGCTCGTTGTCGCCACATCCGCTGATATTTGCGCTCATAAGTTGAGTAACTGGCGATTCTTTGACTGCAGGTCTACTTATTTCGCAGTTAGCTAAGGCTAGCCTGTTAGCTGCAGGATGTCGCTTCACGGCAAAAGAAAAGAAATCTACAAATACGAGGCTCCGTGGACGGTTTATGCCATGAACTGGAGCGTCCGTCCAGACAAACGCTTCCGTCTGGCTCTCGGCAGCTTTGTGGAGGAATATAACAACAAGGTGCGGAGTGTGTTGTGGACATTCAGCAGCTAACGTAGAGCTAAAGATGGTAACGTTAGCTAAGTGGTGCTAATGCTAGTTTTCCTGCGCAGCACCAACAGACAAACATCGATGTGTGTTTTGTTTTTATTCTCCAGTAACATTAAAGTCCCAAATCTTCCTGTGTACATGTTCAGAAGAACTGTCTTTAAATAGTAATATCCCTGAGTAACACCTTATTTAGCTGATGCTATTTCTGCCCTGCAAACAGTCTTCAGGTCATGTGTGTTTGCTCGTGTCCAGGTTCAGCTGGTGGGGCTGGAAGAAGAAAGCTCAGAGTTCGTCTGCAGGAACACGTTTGACCATCCTTACCCCACCACCAAGATCATGTGGATCCCAGACACGAAGGGGGTTTACCCGGACCTGCTGGCCACCAGTGGGGACTACCTGCGCATCTGGAGGGTAAAATATTTCTGTCTGGTGAAATATCTGTTTCTTTTATGTTCATCAACTTCATGAAAAGATCAAAATAAAAAAAACTGAATTAATCCTTCTAACTCACAAGCATTGTTTGTCTCATATGTCTCATTTCTCTGTGGCACAAAGCTCCATTATTGTCCAAAAACTATTGAAAACAAATTATTGAGTCCCGCAGAAACCATCCTGCTGCTCATTAAGTGTGCATTAATCCACAGCTGAAATATTTCCTAATAATGAAACTATTCATGACTCTTTGTTAAACAATCAATGGCCTTGGTGCTGAACGCCACAAGCAGGGTGGGGAAGTCAAAATATTGAAAGGCAGACAAACACATTTTTTTGTTTTTGCCTTTTCATGTGATTTGTTGATAATAACACTGGATTATAATATTGCCAGCCTTAACCTTTAACATCCTGCCTTTACCTGTGAACTACTGCCGTCTGTGACTGCATTTCAAGAGATGAAATCAAGATCTGTATCTGTCGAGTTGGCAGCTGTGAAATAGTCACTTTGACTTGATTATAGTGCTTGTTTGATGAAGTTTGCTCACGGCCCGATTCCTTTGCATTTATCACACAGGTCAGCGACACAGAAACTCGTCTTGAATGTTTGCTGAATAACAATAAGAACTCAGACTTCTGTGCTCCCCTCACCTCCTTTGACTGGAATGAAGTTGATCCCAATCTGCTGGGTAAGAAATCCACTATATGATAAATAGTACGGAGGCTATAAATTGTACTTTGTTGCTCTTTGATTTGAGTTTAACATGTTGGTTCTCTCTGCAGGCACATCCAGCATTGACACCACCTGCACCATCTGGGGGTTGGAGACTGGTCAGGTGTTAGGACGAGTGAACCTGGTGTCTGGACATGTGAAGACCCAGCTGATTGCTCATGACAAAGAGGTCTGTGTGTGTCTGCACAGCAAAATGAAGCCCAGTGTGGTTGTGAAAGAATATTTAGGTCAATATCAATGTCTGTGCAGGTGTATGACATCGCATTCAGCCGTGCAGGAGGTGGAAGAGATATGTTTGCCTCCGTCGGAGCCGATGGATCCGTCCGCATGTTTGACCTCCGGCACCTGGAGCACAGCACCATCATCTATGAAGACCCCCAGCATCACCCGCTGCTCCGCCTCTGCTGGAACAAGCAGGACCCCAACTACTTAGCCACAATGGCCATGGACGGCATGGAGGTCAGTTTGCTGTGGATTCTGATCAGCAAATCAGTAGCCGTGTTTCTGTCTATATTTTTGTCTTAAAACTGAAACTTTTCTAAGCCAAAGAAATTTCATGAATTTTTAAAGGACTTTTTGACTGAAAACCCTTTTCAGAACCATAAGCATAAGAAACATGAATTATTGAATTTTATGGACACTCAAACTCTGTTTCACATTAATATTTTATAGATAGAGAAAGTATAAAGATTTTAGATATTATAATTCTAATGAAAATAACTGGATGGGACCCAAATGTATCTTGGCATATTGAAATTGAGTGTTTCTTCCACCTCTGTTAGTCTCAATCAATAATATCTCTGTGTGACAGGTGGTCATCCTAGACGTACGTGTGCCTTGCACTCCGGTGGCTCGGCTGAACAACCATCGCGCTTGTGTCAACGGCATCGCCTGGGCCCCTCACTCCTCATGTCACATCTGCACTGCAGGTAAAGGCTCCTATAGATGGTGGAATAACAACACTTTTACAGTTTCATTGCATGTCATACTAAGTGAATCAAACAAAGTACAATAACGATTTTTTTAAACATCTTCTTTCCTCAGCTGACGACCACCAGGCTCTGATCTGGGACATCCAACAGATGCCACGGGCCATTGAGGATCCCATCCTGGCCTACACTGCTGAAGGGGAGATCAACAACGTGCAGTGGGCCTCCACGCAGCCGGACTGGATCGCCATCTGCTACAACAACTGCCTGGAGATCCTGCGTGTCTAAAACCACGGACACTTAGACGAAGAAGAGAAGGAGCGTTGTTTCAGATTTGGACTTAATTTTTGGTCCTCAGCCCACAGCTTTCAAGACGAGGATGAGGTCACGAGTGAACTTTCTGAGTGTGTTTGGAGTATCACACCCCTGCTCCACAATAACCCGGTTTACATTTCCTCCCATCTTTTCTCCGTCATTCTTCTATTAAACGTGTTTAAGCTCTTATTTATTTTGCTCACAAGGTAGTGTTCAGCGTCTGCACAGCTGCTGTAAGAAGCTTTGAACTCTGAGCAGCTGTCTATGAAGATCAGATTTTTATACTTCTTCTTGGTGTGATTTCAGCCAGCTGTGAGATTATCATGAAGGGTTTAGATGTTGTGTGTTTCATCTGTTTGATTTGTAAATGATATAAACTACTGTAGGTGGCAGAAGATGACCTCTCTAATGCGTAGGATTACATTATGTTGTAGCCTTCTTGTGGACTCAAAGATCAGTACATTACAGTCTTGTTTACCCCCTGTGGCAATTTAAGCAGTTCAATTTTTCAGATGGGTGTGTTTCCAGTATCCTCTCTCCAAATGATCGTAGTATTGAGGCTCAAACTTGTGACCTGTGCATTTTTTAAAAATTGTACAATAACCTAAGAGGGATTCGTATTGTCACTGCAGTGGTGTCTGTCATCATATGGTGTGTTTTAGTTTGGCAGGTGATGCTGTGAGGCAGCCATGTACAGCAACACTCGGAACCTACCAGAGCAATGTCGTTCAGCCTTTTTAACTTCCTACTTATTCTCTTCTTCTTCTGTCCTTGTAGAAGATTGTGCTTGGAAAGCTGCATTTTCTTTGTGTTAGAGTGAGTTGTGAAATTGGAGGAGAGTGAAACAAATTTCTGACTGTGTCTGCATCTCTTTTTGTTGTTTTTCAATAATTAAAGGGTCATGTCCTTGTAGCATGCCATTACAAGGCAAAATGTACATACATATAAATATATCAACTTCGGATGTTGGTAAGCCAAGTGTTCATGTTGTAGCTTTTTTCATAAAGTTTATTATTGAATTTGCTCTAATAAATTGTATTCCTCCATGTCCTAGGAACAAACTTGTCCATGTATTGCTTTGTTTTGTGAAATTGCTATTTGTTTACAGATAATGGTCCCTGTGGGGGATGGAAATTAGTTAAATATCATTATATTAATACAGAAATGTTTAGATAAACACAGAAATAAGAAGAATAGATCAATAATTGCAGACGGACAAGAATAGAATAAAAGAATAAGAAGGGCACTCTGCCAAGGCCAAATGTCCCGTCTCGCAATGTTAACGAAAGTGAAAAATAATTTGTGTATCTGCTCTGTGATTCAGATCCAAAGCTGTGAAGTTTAATTGGTCTTCATGGGGTAACCCCTTCAAATGAGTGTCATGAAAACCAGGCCATTGTTTTTTTTGGTTTTCCTGCCAACAACCAAACAAATGGAACCAAAAATGTAACCTCCTTGGCTGAGGTGATAAATGCTGAAATAAATGATTAAATGCACAAACAAATAAACAAAAGGTCGTAATTAAACAGGACATAAATAATAATTACATTTTTGTTTCTCTACATGTTATCATTTTTGCATCTCTGCTAATGAAGAAGGAGGCAGTTAGGGGGCATTTATTTATGGATGGACTGTGTAATTCCAATCTTCTAATTATTTCAGCATTTATTTACTGAAGGTTCTCTGTGATGTGAAGATTTTTCAGTATCCTTTTCTTTTAAAGTTAAAGAATGTGTTCAACACAGGGGGCACCCGGATTTGAACCGGGGACCTCTTGATCTGCAGTCAAATGCTCTACCACTGAGCTATACCCCCTCATGGTGCTGACATGGAAATGATGCATTTCCACCAGCATTCACCTTTCAAATCAGATCTACAGCTCCTCTCTCTCCTACTGTGTTTGCAGTTTGAGAAATGCATTTCCAGGAGCCTTAACTTTGACATATGTTACATGTTTGTGTTTGTCGTCATAGTGACTGCTATAATACAAGGGTGGTGTTGGTCAACCAGACTGGTTCATCATCATTTTCAAATCATTACCTAATTTCTAGGGATGGAAGAAGTATTTAGATCCTCTACTTAAGTAAAAATACCAGCACAACATGGTAAAAGTACTCCATTACAGGTAAAGGTCCTTCATTAAAAATCTTACTTAAGTAAAAGTACAAAGATATTATCAGCAAAAAGTACTTAAAATATCAAAAGTATGATTAAAAAGTCATTACATTTACCTCGTGGTTGGAACTGTCAAACAGTCTTAACAGAGGACGCCGGTTTTGTTTTTGCCTTCACCTGTTTTAAGTATCGCGGTCTATCCTCTGTGAATCAAACAAGCGGGTCAACACGGAAGTGCCAAAAGCTGCAGTTCCTCGGAGGGCCACTTGAGGCAGGCTCCACAAAGGAGTCAATTGCATTTGACCCTCATGTTAAAAAGGCCAACGGTACAGCATAAATAAACATGTTTACAGCCTGGTACGAAACGCGGCTTTGGTCTCTTCAGCTGATTTTCCCCTTCATGACATCAACTGTAGGGAGTGACTTCTTTTTATAACACACTCGTTTAAAATCTAAAATTATGCACAATTAAGAGCGACGTCACTTTGATTGATAGCTGACTGTCGGCCACAAACACGGAGCTCATTCAGTCACTGAACTTTGTGTATGTGCTGTTTTTGACTTTCAGATAATTTTTCATGTAAATACTGGATAGATAACGAGACTTGCTGTGCCATTAATTGTACTTACAGACCGTCCAAAAAGTCAGCGCTCCCATTTTTTTAGTTTACTAGTTAGCTAATGAATTAGCATCGGGCTAAAGGGACGTTTGCGCTGTTTTCTCAGTTGTGTTTGTTGTTGTGTTTGTGGAGTTGTTGCTGGTGCTGCTGTGTTGACTGTGTTTCTCTCGGGTTTCCAGGTGGAGCTTCTTCTTCTTCTTCTTCTTCTTCTTCTTCTTCTTCTTCTAGGTCCATTACCTTCATTATGTCATCTTAAATGAACTGTGTGTAAATACAATAAAGTTTTTGAAACTTCAAAATATTAACATTTCATTTCTGAGTGTTTCTAGAAATAACATTAACCCAGATGTTGTTATTGAAGTTGGTTATTGAAGCTAAACAAAAAATAAAATAAAATGAACATAAAAACCATCAGGAGTCCTCTAATGTTGGCACTTTCAGATAAACACATCAGGTACAATATGAAACCACTTTGAAAATGAGTTGACACGTTTGAACTGAACAGTGCAAATATACAGACAGAAACAGGAAACCAAGCAAACAAGTCATGATCAGAACAAAACTGTAAGCTACATGTAAATGTACAGGAAACTGAACTTTTTCTGCTCTGCTTGATTGAAACACCTTCTCATGATCAAATGACTGGCTGAATAAGTTGCTGCTGATTCATGTCAAAATGTCAGAACATAAAATATGAGATGAAAATTGCACCTTTCAAGGAGTGAAACACGACCTTGAACCCACCATCCTTCACAGTGTGCCAGACTGCCTTTTGATATTTCCTCAACAAACACCAAAACAACAATAGTGAGTCTCTAATTTTATAACACTCATAGTTATTACATTTACTAGATGTATTGTTCTTAATGTAACTGATACATCTCTAATATTAGGAAAATAAATTCAGTTCCAAGTAAATGATTAAATCTTTCTACGCTCAAGTCTAAATGTGCAAGTCTTATACAAAGTGAATGCAGATAATTCTTCAAATGTGAAACATATTAGTAGTCCTTGACATTTCACCTCTCTTCAAGGAAACCATGGTCTGGGATGGCGTCTGTGTAGCTTTCAGATCCAGCGACTGCATGACACATATGTATGTTTGTGTGCTTACTGTCAACTCGTGTTTCACAACTGTTCCATCCTGCAGGGCAGGAATAATCTCTTCATTGCACAGGACCTTGGGTGTGAAGGGACACTGGAGCACAAAACCACAGCAGCCTGTGAGGCACCGCCGAGTCTGTACGTAAGAAACAGGAGGCACTCTGAACCCTCAGTGACGTGGAAGGCAAAGCATCCCACGTTCTACAGCAGCATCTGAACAGGACAGACGAGGTTTTAAGGGAGGACAAAAGAAGTAACAGAGTGGGGGACATATGGCTGTCCATCCAGAAGGACCAGGCTTTTGGGTGGTGTTGGTGATCGGTGTTCTAGCTGCCTGGCAGGACAGGGTCAGAAACATGCCTCTGGATCTCCTGCATCTCTGTGGACGTCTCCAGGTGCTCGGGGAGGGAGGGGAAGCGCTGGCTGCTGCTCAGCAGTCCAGGAGGCTCTGGGGCCCCTGACAATAGAGGAGGGGGGAGGTCCACAGAGGGCAGATGTGGTGGGTCGGCCTCCGGAGACATGGACATGGTGTCATCAGAGGCCACGGTCAGATGGATCCCACTGGACAGGGAGTCCTTGGATTTGTGCTTGAAGTCAGAATCTGGACTCTGAAAAGAGAGAGAGAAGGATTAAGTCTAACTCAGCTGGTCTTACTAAAGGTCAGAGCATCAGCCGACAGCATCTCAAATCTTGCATAGGTGATATAATAATTAGTGAATGTTTTAAACACCTGCAGGAGTGAGGCGCTGCTGTCCATCTGTGCCGGCTGGATCGGAGGGACCGTGTGGATTGTGGGTGCTCCGGTGCTGTACAGGGTGGTGGGGTGAGGCGGGTGAGGGCTGGGGGACACGGCGCTGTAGGCTGGAGGCACCGGGGCCATCTGCCTCTGCAGGAGCTGCAGGATCACATTGATGTCTGCTGTCATACGGGTCTCCAGCCTTGGCAGGACAAAGAGAGACGTCAGCAAATGTGACCTCAGGGTCACAGCTTTGTGATCAGAAAAACACACAATTTAAAGTTCTATTAATGTTGTTTTGATGCTGGATGTAACTCTAAACCTAATTCTGATAATGATTCTGATCTGCTTTTTCAAAAATTTCCACCAGGTTTCTCTCTTGTTCTCCCTACAGGATCTCTCTCTCATAAACACAGAAGCAGACGGGCAGTTTATGGAAGCACAAACATGGTTTACTTTACAGAGGATTTTTCTACATTTTTCATTTTCACCCTTGACCCTTTCTTATCTTTATTTGTCTTTCCTTCCTCCTTTCTCTCCTTCCTTTCTCTCACACGCATGCAACTCACTTTAACGCCATGCATGCAACCAGCTGGGAATTGATATGCAAACACGGCAGGAATCAGAGGGCGGAGCCTGAAGGTAAACACCTAAAACCACCACCTGTGATCAGCTGTTCTGTCAGGGGGTATAGCTCAGTGGTAGAGCATTTGACTGCAGATCAAGAGGTCCCCGGTTCAAATCCGGGTGCCCCCTTTCTTGTTTCACTTTTTTCTACTCACCGGTTTAACTGGGACTGCAGCAGCTCCAGTCTGGATTCCAGCTCGCTGGGCCGATCCTCGGCACAGGGAGGAGGGTGGAAACTGGCCCTGACCGAGGACGGTCGTCTCTGGCTCTCTGAGAACTGGCTGGATCTGCGGTCTGGCCAGTAGCCATACAGACCTGACATGCTGATAGGAGCTGTTGCTGTGCAGGAGAAGAAACTTCCTTTAACACTTTATTGTCTGGTATTCAATAAAATCATGGTGTGATACGGGTGTATCATATATATATATACACTATATAATTTTCAATTTGAATTTTTTGTTATAGTCTTACTTGTTTTAGTGCAGGCATAATCAGATATTTTTATCTGTTGATTAGTTGTTACTTTCACTTTTCTTCTTTTTAGTTTCAGTTCTATTTTGACTGGTATTGGTAGGATTGCAGTTTTTAGTTTTTATATGTGTAACAGGTATTTTGTAATACAAACTGCAAATCTAAATCCTATTAATACTTCATTATTTCCAATACTCCTATAGTTGCAGCCATTTCAAAATTTCTAATCTAAAAATGCACAAATGGCATACTTTGCAGAATAGAAACTTTTTAAAACATTTCTATTTTGGTTCAATTTTCAGATTAGACTAGACTGGATTTCCAGCCTTAGATTTAAAGTGTGTTTCTTATTTGCATTTCAGTTTATAACACTGTTTAAACTGGGACTTTAGACTTGAATTTAAGTATTCTGAACTTGTCTTGGCACCATGGTTTGATGACTCATCTAAAAATTCCACCATCACAATAACTTAAAGGAAGAAAATTCAACTCATGAGTGCTTCTTCCTAATTTCACTCCTCTTTGTCATGAAATGGCATTTACATCATCACTGTATTCAAAAAGTTCAGATTTTCAACTCAAATTTGCGACTATGTAAATGAATGTAGTCTTTACCTGAGTATGGTGGTCCTCCGAGGTCTACAGGCGGTCCCATCCCAGCTGAGGGTCCACTGTGAGGCCGGAGGTTGACCACTGCTGAGGGGTAGTCTCGAGTGTCACCCCCAGGCGGGTACAGCTCCCCCTTGCTGTGTCTCATGGGCTTCATCTCCTCATCACTTGACTGTGAGCAGATGCTAGCGCTGCTGCAGAGCTCTTCCCAGTGGGATTCTGTCATCGTTCCCCGGTGGTGGTTTGCCATCGGACAGGACTGATCGGGGTAGGAGTCTTCACGGTCCATGCCATCTGTACAGACAGGGTCACAGGACAGCCGGAATAGGACAATATGGAGATTAGACAGAACATAAGCATATAAAAATGTCTGAAGCCTCACTCACCTGGTCGGTTTCGACGATGCAGGGAGCTTCTCCGATGCCTCACCCGGCGGTAGCCACATTCAGAGTCCCTGCCCGGGGTTGGCTGGTTTATTCTATCTGCCTGATACAGATCAGCTTCAGTAATTCAAAAATATACACAGCAGATCTCATACTTCAATCACATATACTGTACATTATTATGTAAAATAAATCTATGACGTTTATCACAGCTTTGGGGCATGTGCTCTTTCTATGAAGGATTTCTACTTGTATAAGTTGGTAGAATAGTGAGCGAAGAAAGAAATGGATGTGGGGTACTAGAATCTAAATCTACATTGAAGCAGGCAGGTCCACAAGAATGAGGAAAGACAAACCAGCACACAAACAATCAGGTCCATCACCAGAAGTAAATTTCTCATTTTTCAAAGGATGAAATATTTAAGAGGGTATGTTTTTTATTTCCCCACTTCACTGTAAGATGCCCTGTGGAGTTCGTGATTGCTTGTGGTGCTATAGAGCAATGCTTTGCTGAGTGTGCTGTTCATAGACACAGTTAAGAGCCACGAAGGTGCTGATATGCCAGTAAAAGAGGAGAATGAAATGACTATGAGCCAATATAAAAAATGCAGGCTTCAGAACTTTAAAAAGGCTTTGCAAATGTTTAATGAGGAGGAAAATACATTGTTGTTTTTTGAGGTAATTTGTAGTGTACAGAAATGATGAAGGCCTGCCATCGCTATAAGGATATGTGTAACGTCGCCCTCTGGTGGCACTCACATCTCTCAGGTTGAAGGTGATCTCCAAGTTGTTCCAGAACATGTCAGAGAAGTCGGGATACATGTCCAGCACTTCCAGCAGGTCGTCTCTGAGGATCTTGTGTAGATCACAGTAGGTCAAAGCCCGGACGTCAGCACTGGATTTACCTGGCCTCCCATACAGACTGATGGGTTCACCAAAGATGTCGTTCTTTCCTACAGAAAAAACACAGCAAAAGAAAAGACAAGCATGGAGAAGAGTGACAGTAAATCAATAGATGTCTGACCAAGCGAGCAAGCCAGTGCTAGTGATAGTGAGAATATTTACTGGCAGCATTCTGATGGACGAATCTGATCCAAAACAAATGAAAAAATGCACTAGAGCGACACTGATCCTCAACAGCACAGCTGCTCAACTCAAATTGTTCCCTCAAACACAGCTGAAAAAGAAATGACCTATGCAGCCTGAATCTGACTGCTGGCCCTATTGATGATCAATGCCACAGTGGAATGGAAGTGGAGCTGTGCCCAAACACCTCTGGCAACGCAACACACAGAGAAGTGTGTGTGTCATAAAGGGCAGTTGTGACTGTGGCTTTGTGGGAAAGAGATGAGAGGGTGGAAGAACAAACAAATACAAAAAAGTGAGCAAAGAAAAAAATTCATTATAATTTTGCTTTTGGTTGCAGTCATTAACAAATATTCAACAACATGTTGTGGTTATAGCTTAAAAAATGCAAGAATTTACTTCACCTTTCTGAAAATTTCTCTTTGGAATTTGGTTATTTGTTCTGGACATTGGTCATTAGTATTTGTTGATTATTTAAATGAGTGACTGATGATGAAAATAATGCAACCCTAGCTCACCTAGTATGGCCACCACCACATCGTCCCTGAGGATCTCTATAGAGCCTCTGGAAATGAAGTAGAGGGCGGTGAGAATGTCCCCACTGTGGACCAGAGTGTCACCCGGCGGAGCGTGGGTGGTCTTGAATCGCATGGCCAGAGCCCGCAGGCAACCTTTGTTGGCGCCTCGAAAAGCCTTGCAGTTCTGCAGCAGGCTGCGGTTCAAATGGAGGCAGATGTCAGCCTGCAGACACTCAGGGAAACCTTTTAAAACCTGCAGGGCAACACAGGGAACCGGGTGAATTCATTTTACCTGCACGTATTTGTCCTGTATCTTTAAATGAATCACATAAAAAAGAAACTGATGGGTGAGAGAAGGAGAGCAATGTGTCAGATTGATTCAGGCGCAGCACAAAGGACAGTAGCTCCAAGTGATTATCTATTCTCACATTGAATTGGCAGGCGCTAATGCTGCTCTCTGGCTGCATCGTGCTCTGGTGCTGTTGGCAGCCCAGGCCCAAGCAGCGATATGACGCACATCAGCACTAAAAAAGGAGTCTCCCAAAGTAGCATCCTCAGTGGAAACACTCATATGTGTTGAAATGGTTAGGGGGCACCCAGAGTTGAACTGGGGACCTCTTGATCTGCAGTCAAATGCTCTGCCACTGAGCTATACCCCCTATTGAAAAATGTGCCAATGAGGATTTATCCCAAAATTAGTTTCAAGTAAAGGAAGAAAGCTGGCTGTGTTAAGGTGTTGGGAAGCAGAAGTAAAAAAATGCTCATTCTGACAGCAGATCATTCACTTGCAATCCAACACAGAAAACTTGGGTTTGTGTTCATTTGAATATAAGGTTGCATGAAAGTTCAATATGGGGAAAAGTAGGTCATTGCCGCAGCAAAGAACAAGGCAAACATCCCATGTAGGTCAAACACAGAATATCAAATGTACTGTAATGCTGCAAATGATGACAACAATGGGATGTAGAAAAAGACAACCAGGGGAAAGCAAGTGTGCTAATACATGCTGGTATATACTAAGTGTTGTAAGGCTGTTTGCTTTTGTTGTTTCTTGATGTGTTGATGAAAAGAAGTGACCACTGATGACACGTCTTAACTTGTGCATAAAAAGATTTTATTACACAAAAGAGAACAATGTCAAGAACCCGCCGAATCTGAGAGTCTCTGGTGCCAATTGTGAGATCTCTCTCTTTCTGCTCAAACTACTATCCTTATATGTGGTTTCTTATCTTTCAAGACCCTCACCTTTACACACACATAGTTGGTTAAACATCTGCTAAAGCTGTAAAAATGACACTCAACCTATGAACTAAACCTGTCCTTCAACCTCTAAACTAGCTTTTCTAAGAAAGAACATAGGTTCAAATTTCACATGACAACTGTACATCTCATAACAGGGTATGAAGAGGATAAGACACTACACTTTTACCATCCACTTCAGTGGCTAGAATTATTTAGGTATGTTTTTTCAATGAGATATTTCAACGATAGCACAACAAATGCATAAATGAATGCACAAACAAGTAGATGCTTGCACTTTGTATGCCTTGAGGTTTGTTTCAGGAATAAACTGAGAATCTTATGCAGTTATTAAACATGCATTGTCGGCTCTTCTCAATATTTGTTCCAGCTGAGTGGCCAGTTGTGGTTTGGGATTATGTAGACAAAAAGTGCACATCAGCTAGTTGTTATGCGAGGGGGCACCCAGAGTTGAACTGGGGACCTCTTGATCTGCAGTCAAATGCTCTGCCACTGAGCTATACCTCCACACTGAGAGCAAGCTGGGGACCCAAACACTAATTTACAATTTAAAGTTATAGTGTAAAAGTATGCAGCAACATCCCCATCTTTTTGTAAACTGTCTAGACGGCTACTTTCCAACAACTAGTGCCCGAGCATGTGTGTGCATGACGGTCTACAAGACTCACAGCGTTCATATCGATGCCGTTGGTGTAGGACCAGGCGTGTTGGAAGTACTCCTCCAGCCTCTGTCGCAGGCCACCTGGGATCTGGTGGAAACGGATGAACTCTTTGACTCGCAGCATCTGGGTGTGGTAACGGGCCGTGCCTGAGTACAGTCTCTGAATGATGGCCGACACGTTACCGAAGATGCTGGCGTACATCAGAGCTGCACAGGACAGACAGCAGAAGTAGTGTATGTTGCACGAATTGATGATTGAAATTTGATAAATGTGCAGTTTTGAAAATAGTTAATGCAGTCTTACAAAAGAGGTAACAGCATGCAATTAACACCAAGTGTGGCAATCAAAACTAATTCTTGTATCTTAAATCTAAGTGTAAAATGGATTCATCCTACTCACATCCAATGAGCATGACACAGATGGAGAAGATCTTCTCTGGGTTGGTGTTCGGTGAGACGTTCCCAAAACCCACACTGGTCAGGCTGCTGAAGGTGAAGTACAGGGCCGTAACATACTTGTCCTTGATGGAGGGACCGGAGGCCGCGTCGCTGTCATTGTACTGTTTACCGATCTGGTCAGCCAAGTTGTCCAGCCAGCCGATCTTCATGCCTCCGATCCGGGCAGAGCCTGTGCGCTCCACGTTACCAATGGCGTACCAGATACAGGCCAGCCAATGAGCGATGAGGGCGAAGGTGCACATGAGGAGGAAAAGGACGGCAGCTCCATATTCTGAGTAACGGTCCAACTTCCTGGCCACTCGTACCAACCTCAGCAGTCTGGCTGTTTTCAGTAATCCAATCAGAGTGGTTGTCTGAGGCTGGTGGAGAGAGATCAGACTTCATGTTAGAGATATTACCAAGCTTTTGGTGCCAGTGCAACAACAGTGACATTGAGTCTGTTGGGTATGTTCTACACTGAGATACAAACTGACTTTTGGCTGCAGATATAAAGTGAATTGAGACATAAATGGAGGGTTCTAGCATCCAAAAATAACAACAAAATCTAAAACCACAAATAAAATCATTGGTTGAAATAAAGCAAAAGTGCTCAGTCTGGGAACGACTCAATCAACCAGAATCAGGATCTGAAAGTTGGAAAAAATCAGTGGACTAAACAAAAATATTTAGGAAACAAATGAATTCAATGTCTCAAAACTCTGAATGTTGCAAACACCTAAACTGGAAACAACATGTTTCTTTTTTCCAGTTGATTCAATAACCAATTTTGGTCGACGGTATGGAGGAAATTTGATTTGTGTTTTTCCAGTTTGCAATACAGACGACCTGGGTCAGCCCTGCGAGTGGTTTGCATCCAAACAGGGTTTTAGTCTCAGCAAAGAGGCTTGAAATAGTTTCAAGGATGATTGATGAGAGTCAGAGTCCAACCCACTGAGCTACCCTCTGTTCCAGTAGCATCTGTAACTCTAAGAGGTTTCTCATGGTTTTTCATTTGTCTTTCTGAAAAGCTAAAACATATCAAATGGGTTTTCTGTCCATATGATCTACTATTGTACTGTAATTTCACTGTACTATGAATCTGAATATGTTGTCATTTTTGCCTTTGACAGGAACAGCAGAGACAGAGATTCAAACAGTCTTAAATACTATACATATGTTGATGTTGTGAGGCCACCGGCATCAACCATCTCCCCTTCTTTCTCACCTCCTCAGTCCCTGAGCGGAATATGAGCAGATCGAAGGGGATGGCGGCCACGATGTCGATGAGGAACCAGCCCTTGAAGTAGTGCTGCGCGATGCGTCCCGGGTGGCTCACCACCTCGTCGTTGTGGTTGACGTAGGTGGTCCTGAAGTTGATGAGGATGTCCACGATGAACATGACGTCCACCACCAGGTCCACCACGTTGAGCGGGTTGCAGGTGTAGCCGCAGGTCCTCCTCCGCTGTTCCTCCACCTCGTTGAGGAGGAAGGCGGCCGAGTACGGCGTGAAGATGGCGGTGTAGATGACCAGCAGCAGGATGACCCAGTCCCATACCGCTTTGAAGGGGCTGTAATGGAGGATGGTCCATTTGTGGATACGTGGGGCCTGGAGTTTGTACTCAGGCAGCACGTCAGCACCGAGGGACAACACCTGAGGAGAGAGGGACAGGATGGTGATTAGGTATGAATTAGACAAATAAGAAGGTGTTTAGGAGATTTTTAGTCACTGGCCTTTCAATCAATAATGTTTAATGATCATTAGCAATATCATTAAGTAAATATACAGGGTCCCTACAAATTTTCCATTTCATTATTTTCCATTTTTAGAAAACAGAATATGGGCAAAAGTCTGAAAACATACTTATTTTTCTATACTATCCTTTCTTTTTTGAATACTTATCCAAATCACTAAAACATAATTCAATACTTCCCTCCCTCTGCTTTCTCTTTGTATGTGAACAGCACAGATAGTGTATAAAGTTGTTTTTTTTTTACATACAATTGATGGAGTGGAGTTTCTAATTGTTTAAAACAATATAGCATTTCCATTTTATATTTAATCTCGTACACCAAACAGCCTCATCAGAACATTTATAAGTTCTTATTTTCTCATTTCTGAAATAATGGTATTGTTGACTTTCACTTCACATTCACAGATCTCTGTGTTAAAGGGTTTGTATTTTTGTCGACCAATCATATTGAAGTTGGACACCGAGAGACACCTTCTCTTCTCATGAAAATATATAAAAAATTAAACAGATGCACTGAGTCAAATCACGCAGTAGAAAGTAAGGTGTCGTTCTCAACACATCAACGTGTCTGTCACTTCAAGGGAGGCAACAAATACATGATGTGTGTGCATTAATTAGTGGCTGCTGCACACACTATGAATTAATGCTAGTTTGTAGAGACTATGTCAAAGCGAGTCAGTCATAATATTCTGTGCCTGAAGGTGAGTAACAACTTCCTCAAAAAGACTCTCGTGTCAAGTTTGACATGAGAAAATGTCACAGACTTTTAAAGGGCAACATATCTACACTTGACCAATATACAAATCCCCATCCAGAGTTACCACCATGATTTGTTTCACTGACCAACACAAAACAGGAAGTTAAGAGGGAATAAGTGAGTAAAGCGTCGAGTATTAAGATCCCACTGACCGGTACGACAATCAGAGCCTCAGTGTCCAGGTTCTCATCCTGGTGTTGACCACAGCAGCTCCTCCACACCCTCTGCAGCCCTACCTGCTTCACACAGGCCATCTCCTCTCCTGCATCGCTCTCATACAAAACCCACAAACTCAGCCGAATGGAGCCTCCGTCCTCTGTCCGCCGAGTCCAATCACTGACTGCTGTTAACGAGCCCAGTGCAGCCTCACCTGCCTCTGTTGCACCCTGTGATCCCCTCTTTATGTCGACCACGTGACCCCTCCTACCCGAGTTCTGCTCAACTGTGGACCAGAATAAAGTGCTGGCATTGATTGACCGCCAAGCAGAGGAGTGACTTTAGCTCATTTTTTTAACCGACTGACTCTGTGCAGCTGAATTAACAGTCTGTGCTGGTGTGAGAATCCTCTAACAAACTCTCTAGGCTGGTTCTGTCGTCCCATTGCTCACATCCATATCTACACTAACTCTTTGGCACATGCAAAAAAAAATTCTCTTCATGCATTGTAGTGCTTCCATCTCCTCCCAAACTCTCCAGTGGTTAGACCTCAATTTGCATTTTGGTTTGCATAATTATGGTCAGAGTCATATCGGCAAAAGAAGCTGGACTGGTATGACGAGTAGCTGCAGCGGATCTCACTCACACAGGAACCCAAAGCAGCTCTTTGAAGAAAACAGACCTCCAAAAATGCCTCCACATTCCCAGCTTAGATGAAAACAGTGGCCAGAAATAGTCAAATTAAATTGTTTCTCAAGGACAAAGCATTACGTCAAAAAGTTACTAAGTGCGTACTTGGCCATATTTGGTAAACAAAAAAGCATGGAAGAAAAAAGTTAGATGTTCACAAGGAATAACCAAGGCTTGTACAGCTTTCCATTATTCCAATTGCCTTTAATGATGAAGGGATGTTGGCTTCACCTCTCACCTCATAAACTTGTTTTTTATGACCAAGAGAATACAGTATTTGGAAACGAGCTTAAGGTGGGATTCATGAATTCTTCTGACACATGAACCTGTGGCACCACTCCTTTGTGTGTTAGCAACTGACCGCAGCAGACGAACAGATGTGAAAAGACAACACAGTAATGAGAGGATGTAAACACACGAGCAAAAGTTCACTCATCCAAGAAATGTTAAGTTATTGATGTCGTCCGCTCTGTTTCATAATGACGACCAGTGAACAACTGCCACCACCAGTTTGCACGCAACGGCCCCCTATCCCTTCTCTGACTCCATGATTAACACAGCGAGAGGTCGACGTTTTCACATGTTAGACTGAAAAGATAGTTGAGGTGTGAAATACAGAGGAAGCTTAAAGACTGAACAGGATATAAATCATGAAAGCCAGTGTGAAATACACCAACTGCTGCTTCTAGGGGATTAAAAGTATAAAGTACAGCTTGAATACTAAATATTCACAATCATAAAACTGCAGACATGATTGTGGATTGTAATAATAATAATCCTACCTTTATCCTTACTTTTGAAAAAAGTCACAATGCAAAGTGCAAAATCTTTCACTTTTTCTTTCTTCTTGCAAATTCCATTCATAAAGAACTTCTGTAATAATTAAATTCAACTTTCCAGCCACTGTATTCTCCTTATCCTGTTTTATTCCAATCTAATCTTAAACACAACTGTTAACCTAACAGGAGCAATCCAAAAACAAATTTCATTAAAATAGCTAAATGAAGTGAAGATCAATTGCACAGAGTTTGTGACAATAAACCTTATCATAGCAAGGTGACCTGGCATCAGCTTAATGCTGCTCACCTGTGGGGCTACAGAAGGTGAGCAGGAAGGGCGAGGTGCAGGATGAAGAGAGAGCGAGAGGAAGAGGAGGAAAGGGTACAACAGCAGCAAACCAACAGGGAAGTGGAGTTTAAAAAAAGGAAGAGGAAAGTTTGAGGACAACACCAGGGAGCTTGAGAGACCCAGTAAGGCTGAGGTACTCACAGGCTGCAGTTTATGCTTGAAGCTCATGCTGAAGCGCACCACCACAGGGTAAACAGCAGGAGAAGACTAAGAGACAATAAGAGAGAGAGAGGGAGAACCCCTGTCCGTCCGTCCGTATCTCCCTCCCTCCTCCTCCCTCGCTCGTCCTCCCTGCCTGTAGCCCAGCCCTCACAGCGGGATCCTCCTTCAAACATAAAAAATGATCCGGTGGCTCCATGAATGAAAGCATCCACCTCCTCCTCTGTGCTCAACAAGCAGTAACTGTGAAATGTCAAAGGTCCTGCTCGATGGACTAAAGACAGTTTGACTGATAACAAGGGGAAACGCTGCAGTTTTCGTTGAACTTATGATGAGCTTTCCTTTAGGACTCTGCAGTATATTCCTCACTGTTTGACTGGCAGCCTTATCTATGGATGCTCAGCTACGTTATGTACATGCAATGTGCTGCAATCACGTCTATTTACTTTGTGTGTTTGTGTTTTTTGCATCATCCATAATTAAAGTTGACATAGACAGGTGCATTAAAATTCACATTCATTGTGCAGTTTCTGAGTTACTCAACATAATTACAGGTATTATCACATCAAAAAGAGGCAGATTAAATATATTATATTATTTATGCCAAATATATTTTTTAAAACAATGGCTGTAAGATTGTAGTACTGTCATGTGTGAATTTCCCCTCTGTGGGACTAATAAAGGTTTATCTTATCTTATCTTAAATTATTGGAAAGTTTTTAGATTGTTGTGAGCTCCCATGAGTAATTAATTGAGTGATTATGTATAAAGAAATCAGAAACAACCTCACAGTCCACCCTGACGCAGGCCGGTATGTTGTAGGAGAGTCATATAACATCTTTAATTTATTCTGATGAACTTGTGGTGTACTGCTCTTGAGTAATGAGTTGGATCAATGAGCGTGTTTAGATCAGAATATTTTGTGAAAAACATGTTCAACCCACAAATTTCAACTGTGCACACTGTGAAAATCACAGTGTTACCTTTCAAAAACAAATCTCAAATTCTTGTTAATTCAAACTTCATCCAGATTCCTCCACAGTCTCCTGTTGTGAGCTGATTCAAAGCCAGGGGGCACCAGATAAACACACTTCTGCTTTTGCGAAACACACACACACACACACACACACACACACACACACACACACACTACTAGTTACAGTGTGTTGGGGCTTTTCTACAGTTACCAGTGTTTTACAAGCTACAGTCAAATCAATCACATTGTGGGCTTCATGTTATGCAGACAAATCAATATGAACAAAGATCAATGACAACCTTCATTTCCCTTTCTGTAAGGTGCCAATCGAAATCCAATTATAAAAGGCAGGAGAACGAAAACTTTTATTGTATAATGGAACATAACCAAATGTAAAGGCGAGATATTATTATAGATTTATTTACAAGTAAACAACAAGAAGATTCTTTATGCAACCTGCATTCGGTCTGTTTATCGACCGCTGCTTCAGTTTGTTCCTGCGTGACAGCAGCAACGATTACTGTGACCTAAAAGCTGACCTGCAGGCCGCTTGGCATCCGTCTGTGACCCCTCGACTATGATACCATTGCGAGTCAATTGGAGCTGTTTTAACAGGACAAAAACTCAAACTGGCACCGGCATGAAGACGGCTAGAGGGGACCGCAGTGTGATTTTGAGGGCAGCTGGAGGTTTGACACATGCACGGAGAGCATGCCCGCTGCCCTCCACTTCCATTAGCTCCAGAGGCCAAGGTCAGTGACAGCGTCAAGCCACCGAGAGCCGCTCAATAGCCTCGCAGCCGTCGCCCTTTTTACTCGCTTTCATAACTGCATCTCACCAGAACCCCTGTCCTCTCTCACAGACACTCTGCCATCCCCACACAATCTTCATATACATCCTCACACACTCAACAGCGAGCCCCCCCCCCTCATCTATACTGATATTACATACAGCAGATACAGCCATACCCCAGGCTCTAAATAACACTCTGAACAAGGACACGTTAAAACAAATGCTTGTTCGCTGCCATCATACTAAAAAACTGTGAACAATATTGGTTTAGTCAATAGTTAATGACCACCTCCACTCAAACATGTGTTTTATTAATTTTAATGCACTTGAATGTTTGAGTGCATGCACAGTTTGACACGAGCAAGCACCAAGAAACAATATCACAAACAGCCAGAGATTCTTCAGTTGGCACTAGACAGTTCTTTTATATCATCAAACAACGACTGAAACAAGTTGATTTGCAGTGGAAACAACATATCTCAGTCTCTTCTTTATACAAAAAACAAGATTCAAAGACACAGCTGGACGAAACCGTGTGTGAACAGGAGACACACCAGAGACAGATATCTATAATAACAGCTTTCTATCTTCAAACAGAAACATGACAGGAATAAGACAAACCCCACTGAGCAGCACACAAACACTCCACTGCCGCGCTCGCACAGAGGAACGCTCACTTTTTAATCCAAACTCGCACATGACGTCAGCAGAGTTGAGATAACAAGCTAAATGTTCTGCCAGGCTTTTGAGGAGGCCTTCTGCTCGTCCAGTCAGTTTTTCCAGGGCCACAGGAGCCACGCCGCTTCCGCATTGTGTACCGAGTCACAGCCGGTTGTCGATATCGCTCCCTCCCGGTGTGAAGAAGTGGGATCTCACCGCCACCGAGGCAGCAACATTCAATCACAAAGCAGCCACACAGAGAAATACTTCTGCATAAACTGCATGTGAATCACTCATTAATAATAAACAGACGCGCTATCAGAAGCTATGCAAGACTAACGTCACGTGTTGCAGTGGTTTATCAGTGTATTGTTACTGCTGTATGTTCTTTCCTTCATGTATATCCATCATAAAGCGTTTAAAGCAGCTTATGTCAAATAAGTCAAACCATGAATTTCACAATCAACCAAAACAAATATCAAAAACCATGAAACTTTTTAGAGGCTCATGCTGAATTTGGAAAAGACTGCATGACCTATACTGGATTCATTATTCAAGAAATAACCGACTGCTCTACACCACAGCGTTCAAGGGATATTTCAAAGGTTAAACTCTCTAAATAATAAACCAACAGCCAAGCAAACGGATGAACGGGGCCAAAAACACCACCTCTTTGGCTCAGCCTGGTTGGAAAGAGTCGACTGACCTTTGTGGAAGCCCCTCAGATAAACTGGGTTAATGCACTGTTATGTGCTGAGGGAGCCCCACGGTGTTCGACTGCCAGCTCTGTCCTGGACCAAACAGGTCATTACGTGACAGTTGGGTTGTGACTGTGTGCAGATGTGTACTACACTTTTACAGTACTTACCAGTTTATATTATTACCAGTTTCTGAGGCTATTTTCTCTCCTCTACATTTCAGGAAACCTCAAAACTAATTTTCATTATTTCATTATCCTAAATTCTTGAATTTAACACTTGGATAGGGACCATTCTTCACAATTAGTACTTTTACTTTTAATATCTGAGTACATTTTAATTTTAATACTTAGTTACTTTAACTTAAGCTGAAGAGCAGAAACTTGTATTCCTGTATTTTTCCATTGTGGAAAAACTGCTGTGTGTGAGGTGGCGGTGGTGTGAGAACAGGTGGCTGATGAGCGTGTTCTGCTGCCGGTGCCATAGATGTCACACCTCAGGTGAGATTATTCTTTCACACTTTCACCCTGTGACTGCAGATGTCTTTTAGCGTCTTCAGTGAGCCGGAAGCAATAAACATTTATAGACATCTTTGCCTGAACTATCTATGTTTAGAGACAATGAGTGGATGTGACAGTGGAGGAGATCAACTACAGAAACAGCCAATAACCTGAACTTATCAAAGAGGACGACAGGAGAAGTAACACGATACGACTGATATTATTTCTTTTTCCAGTGAGTAGCGTGACAGAAACAAAAAACAGCAAGCGGACAAAACTACTGTGAAACGGACTGACGCCGGTGAGTCAATCCCTCACATCTGCAGTCTACATGTTGAAGTGTCCTTGAGCCCTAAATTGCTCCCAATGCCATTACTGTGTGTGTGTGTGTGTGTGTGTGTGTGTGTGTGTGTGTGAATGGGAGAATGATGTGTTGTAAAGCACTTTGAGTGGTTGGTAAGAATAGAAAAGCTATATAAATGCAGTCCATTTAATATGAAACTCAACATGACTTGAAATTATCCATAAACATTAATCCTACATTGCAAAAAAAAAAATCCTATCCATTCACAACAACTCATTAAATTGCATTGTCTTGAAACAAGCAAAAAAATAAATAAAAAATAAAAATCATTTCAAGATCATTTCAGCCAATGATTTCCATGAGAAATCACAGTTGATACCAGAGCAACAATCTGCCTTATTCTGTGTCACCATGATATAGAAACCTTCCCAGAGAAGCGAGAGAAACAAGAGAAACTGAACAAGAACAAAGTGCAACAGACAAAGAAATATGGGATTTAATTCTCTTTTTTCACCGAGACGGTAAAAGGCTCGTCTTACCTGTGTGACCTGAGTGACCTTCTCAGTGACGTTCTGGGTTCGGTCTTTAATCTTGCTCGGTGCAATGATTTCAATCTCGGTGGGCGAAGGAGGTCTCATCCGGTCCGAGCCGAAGGTGAGAGTAACCTGAGGTATGCGTCCGATGGTCCTGTGTCTCATCAGGTCCGAGTCCGACGTGGAGTTCAGAGCGCTGGGCTTCAGATCTGCAACAGAGAACAATTAAGACTCAAAAGCAAATCAACAAAAATTATGAATGCTAGTGAGATCTGACACAAAGGAAGTAGAGCAGAATAAAAATCAATCTGAAAATGTGTTTGAATGACAATATGAATTTTAAAATTTGCTTCTGCATGTCTTAATCTAAATGTGAAGGTCATACATGACAACATTTTAAACGTCCTTCCTCTAGGCCTGTGAGGCAATTCATAAACGCAGAAATACAAAGAACATATGCCGACTGTGCTGGTGAGTGTGAAAAACTCCTTCAGGCGTCTGGCGAAAGGTTTCAGGAGGCCAAAGAAAAGCAATTCCAGCCACTGCATCAGAGATTAATGTGATATATGTGTTCAATAATTTAGCACGGCCCTCGACCAACAAAAAATTGAAAAGGCCCATCCCCGTTTTAAAACAAATATCTACTGCAGAACATCCACTGTTTCTTGTATTCAACAAGGGAATCGGGACAGACTGCATTTTCCCAGCCTCAAAGACACAGATGGACACAGAAATATGGCGAAAATGAAAGAAAATGTGACAGACAGAGAGAGAGTCCAGAGCGTGCTTGGAACGTGTATCCTGCACAAAAAATTTAATTTCCTCTTCTTCTCTATATTTCCCCTGAGAAGAGAGAGGGACATATGTTACTTTAACAGACAGCCTTGGTAAGTAGGACTCATCTCATCTGAATAAACAGAATGGTGGTAATTTGTCACAATGAACTCTGACCTTTAACTGTTGTTGCACTCGTGTGTTATTGTGTGACAAACTAATTATTTCGTGTTTTGAAGGGTGGGGGTGCTGCTCTGCTGCCTGTCCATTTTCCTCTCCTGTCCTCTCTCGCTCTGCCAGGTGTGATTGCTGAATGAGGTGCACCTGACCTCCACCTGACCTCCACCTGACCTCCACCTGACCAGCACCTGACCTGCACCTGACCTGCACCTGACCTCCACCTGACCTGCACCTGACCTCCACCTGACCTCCACCTGACCTCCACCCGACCAGCACCTGACCTCCACCTGACCTCCACCTGACCTGCACCTGACCAGCACCTGACCTCCACCTGACCTCCACCTGACCTGCACCTGACCAGCACCTGACCTCCACCTGACCTCCACCTGACCTGCACCTGACCTCCACCTGACCTCCACCTGACCTGAGCACCACCAGCACCTGCACCACCTGCACCTAACCCACCTGACCTCCACCTGACCTGCACCTGACCTCCACCTGACCTGCACCTGACCGCCACCTGACCAGCACCTGACCTCCACCTGACCTGCACCTGACCGCCACCTGACCGCCACCTGACCAGCACCTGACCTCCACCTGACCTCCACCTGACCTCCACCTGACCTGCACCTGGAGCTGAAGTGCTTAAAAGCCCCAGTGGCAGCATCAGAAGAGAGATGCTTCTGATGTGGGGACTGCCGGTCTGACTGCCTGTTTTTGTTTGTGTCTGTTTGTTATCAGCCTTATTGTTAACTTTGATTTAGTATCTATGTTGTTGTTGTTGTTTGTGTATATAATGTGTTTTAACATTTTAGTGCAACCAAAGCAACCTGATTTAGAATGATTGTAGAGTGTGTTATAATCTTTTGAAAGGTTTAATCGGATAAAAAAAAATCTTGATATGATAAATGATATTTAACTGAGATGTCTCAGTCCGACACTCACTGCTGTTGGTTCGGGGGTCTCCAGGTCGACTGTTCCATTCTGCCCTCATGCCGTCGATGTCGTCCAGTGACGAGGCGCGTCGCAGGCTGCGGATGCTGTCCCGAGAGCAGCTCCGGGGTAAGGTCCCCCTGGGGAAGGCCATGCTGGGGTCCAGCCGGTCCGTCAGCAGGGAGCGCTGCTTGGTGGAGGACTGGGCTGCAGTGGACGGAGGATCCAGGTCCTGCTCGATCAGAGCTTCTGTCTCCGACTGCATGCAGCTCTCTTTGGACGGGATCCGAAACTCTTTGAGAGGGACTTCCTCGCTGTTTGGCTGTGAAAGACAAAGAGCAGGAGGCCGTACAGATGAACTCAACAGTTCTTCCATTTGGAAAAATCAGTTCATTCAAATGATTCTCACAGCTATTTGAAGTAGCCAACATGTGAAACTGCACAGTGCATATGTAATGGTTGGAATTTCATATGTGGAACAAAAGTTAAAAGTTAAAAATTTTTGTTTCGATTTTTGTTTGTGTGTGTGTGGTGTGTCACTCCCTCACCTGCAGGTAGTCCACAACCACTCCTTCAAACTGATCTTTGGAAAGTGAAGGTCGCCGCATGGAGCGCAGCACCGGCAGCCTCATCTTCAGCCTGTGATTCTGACCTAAGTGGGAAAATCTGTGGTCAACTCATTATCAAAACTCCATCTTTGTACATGCATCTGTAAAATGCTTATTGAGTTGGTCATTTCTTCTGTGTCTATGAGTGGAAACCAAAACCACGGTTTAGTTAATAATTAAAATGTCAGTGCTCACCACTATGATGACATGTGACACAAACTGACTAATCTAAATCACTGAAGCTAAATATTTACAGTACATATGAACAAACAGTAATTCATCATTCATTTATAATTACAAAAATCACATGCATCAGTTTATCTCAGAAACAAAGATTCAGCTTCCCTAAACATGGATGTATATCATGCAGGTGAGGAATCAGACAAATGTGAAAGGCTTTACAGTAAATCCATCCTTGGGCGACTCTCTGCCTGAGGCCCGACTTCTTGAGGGATCGATCAATCAGCTCCTGGAAGTCGAGGATGAACATGATGACGACACCTTCCTCATTTTTTACGGGGACAATGTCCACCAGGCACGGTCTGCAGGTCCCTGTAGACGACAGAGAAACAACAACATTAAAACAGGGGGCACCCGGATTTGAACCGGGGACCTCTTGATCTGCAGTCAAATGCTCTACCACTGAGCTATACCCCCACACACACACAACCCCTATCACCACCATCTGATCTTTTTTTTTATGAGGCTTTTAAGGGAGGCGGAAGGGAGGAATCCACAGGAGGAGGGAATGAGCGACAGAGTTCAAACACTGAAAGCTAAAAAAGGCTAAATGAGCAACACTTCCGTCAGGTCTAACTTGCAATCAGTGTGGTCTAAAAATAGAAACGGGGGAGAGAGAGCAGATCACACAAACACACACACACACACACACACACACCGAGCGCCTGCATTCAGTCCCATTCACACATCCACTCTGAGAAAACTCTGGACTGGAATTTAGCCCGGAGGTAAAGCCTGTGAGAGCGGCCGACTTGTTCCGAATCACGCTGAATTCACTTGTTCGCAAATTTTTCTGCCTGTTCAGTCTGGGAGCACAGTAGGAAGCAGGAGACAAAACAAATAGATGCTTAGTGGATTTGAGCTGGCGTGCTGATCGCATTTCCATGACAACAGCTCTCGAGGCGGTACGCCCCATGCCCAAATGCCCAAAGTAACAAAAGACGTGTGTGTGTATGTTTGTGTTTGTACGTGAATGTTTTGGTGTTTATGGTGGACGACTGTGATCGTCCTGAGCCTGGTGTGTTTCCTGGCTGCTATTATGTGTTTCTGCCTCAGCGCCTCCGTGCAAGTGACAAATAAAGAGAAGGGATTAAAAGGTCGCAGGCGACAAAAGCCGAGGAGGCGAAATGCAGACCTGTGCACAGATCAATCTGCTGGCAGCAATAAGTCAGAGAGTCAAGAGAAAATGAAGCTTTGAGAGGAGAGAGCGCTCAGTGAAATGACACCATATTAATCACAGATCAAATTTATCCATCTCACTATGTTATTTCTCTCTGTTCTTTCTGTACACTTTTCATTCCTCCTTGCTTCCCCCGTCTGTGATCGTTTTGTTTGCACATGACTTCTCTAAAATCAAAGTCTCGCGGTAAAGATAAATCCAGGTGTGAAAGAAAGCACGGGAGAGATTGTGGAGGAGGAAAGAGAGAAGGGATTAAGCTTATACCAACAAACCAATATGGAGAGGCAAAACAAAAGTCCATTAATTGGAACAGGCCTTAAAAAGAGATTAGGAGTCCGATGCTGAGTCTGCCTGGTCTCACTGGGGTGGTGACTCAGTGCACTATGTGATTGAAAGCCTGATTATAAAAACCCTGATTTGACCATGACGGCTGATTTTCAAGATCACGGAGAGTCTGTAATGGTCTGCAATAAAACATGGCAGGTCACCGTGAGCGTTCGCCACACACGTTGGAGATTTTGTGATGAGCAGAAGGCTCCTGCTCGGGGATCTGAGGTTGCACACAGGCTCACAGGGTTTTTAATTTTCTACCTTGTGTTTCACCTTTCCTCTCCTGTGGCTCACCTTCTTTGGCGTAGTAGAGGATCTCCACCTTGCGCTCCTCAGAGCCAAGCAGGGCCTGAGCCAGCTGGGCCAGGGCGCTCTTCATGGTCCCGGGCCCCACCAGGAACTGGCAGGTACAGGGCTGCTGCATGATCTCCGCCCGGGCGAAACCGAACATCTGGCAGAAGCCTTCGTTGCAGTAGATGATGCCGCAGTTCTTTATCTGGGCGTTGGCGATGAGGAACTTGCGATCTGGAGGGCGGAGGTAAGTAAATGTGTTTCTTGAATATTGAATTATAAACACTTCCTGTAGTTAAGTACTTCTATAATTAAAGTACTTAACTGTAAATACCAAAAATATATTATTAGATAATCAGTGTATCAATAAATTAAGGAAAGTTTGATTTAATACAATACGCTTCAGTACAGGTGTTCAAAATCTCCACAGCTTTCCACCTGACAATCAGCTGAAGTGGAACCAAGTCCACTTTTCCATTGGTACTAATGTGATTAGTGTCACAGTTTCTCCCGAGGGACTGAAGAGGAGCAGGTGGACTCTTCAACACAAAAGCCTGTGTGGCGTCGCACCTGCTCTCACGTAGTAACTTGTGGGAATTTACAGCTTGTTGACGTCTGTCAGGATTTTACCTGACGCTTCTTAATTAAACTGTAATCATCCATGTCTTTGCAATGGGTTTTTAAATATTTGCCCACGTTATTTTACTGCTAGATTATGTTATGTTTTATATGGCTTTGAATGTGTTTTAATTTAATTTTAATTTAATGCTATAGCAGTGTTTCCGCATACTGTATATAGACTTTATTTAGGCAGACCATGGAAATATATTTGCCCCTAAGTATTTTTTTACATGTGCATATCAATTATATTACGTTCAATGGACTGCATGGAAACTATAACTAGGGGAAAAATACCTCTCTAATTGGATGTTAGCTCAGTGCTTTAGGAGTGGACTGATCTTTCCACCAGCACATGACCCTCCCCATCCTACGGGAAACACTCTGCCTGTACAGTGTCAGGTGGAAACTGGGCTGCAATAATGGTTTTTCCTGCAATGTCAAACCCTTTGATGCTGATTATCTCTGAGTTACTCTGCACTTAGAAAAAAAAAAATCCTTAACAGTAATTCAAAGCTCATATACCATCCAGTTCCTGTTATTGATGATTGTAATGTACGTGGCACCGGCAACAGCCACCACGCCAAAACACTGACCGCCATGAAAGTGAAACAGGCCAGTTTTGTTCGAAGGTCACTAATGGAGGAGTTCAATGAGCTGAATGAAAAGTACATACATATCCTCTGCAACATCTGACTGGACCTTTTATTATCCTGTGGTGGAAGTGGGTTAAACAGCTCTCCCTGTTTGCTGCCCACACAGCCCCTCTCTCTCTAAAGTAAATGGGCGAGCTCCTCTGGTGGAAAGCACATCCTATCCAAAGTCATTATCTGGGGCTCAAAGCGGACACACCGATCGTCACACCGTTGCTAAGCAGCACCGCTGTGGCACGTGCTCTCACCTGGACGTGCACGTACGTGTGGCTGCACGTGCACACATACACACACATAGACATACAGTAGAGGCATTACATAAAATAATAAATGTACAGGAGCCCCGTAGATTAATGCATCATTGGCCCCCAGATGTAAAACTCAGTGAGAGTTGTCAACAAGTATTTGTCCATGTTTGGTCAGTATCTGATCAGGACGTCAGGTTATTTTCAGTCTTACACATCCAACACACTGTGAGGGCTCAACAGTGAGGGATAAGTAAGCGAGCGGGAAACACACAGAGGAGATCATGGAAAGCCTGATTTGAAAGGTAGACTGAAAAGCAGTATTAATTACACTTCATTAGACACTGGCTGTATCATGTTTTGTAGCTTTTTAAAACAAGACATTATATTAAGAAAGATATAAATGATATCTGTGCAATGTCTGATGAACAAAAATCTGAGCTTAAGGTGAAATTGAGATAAAAATTAAGACATCAAATGCAACATCTGTGTTTTATCACAAACCTTAATGGTTGCAGGGAAAAGATTTTTTTTTTTTTTTCTGTCTAAATGTTTGAGGATCCCTCTCTGCAGCCTGTGGAACATATGAGCTAATGGAACATAATGTGAGACACCAGGTGAGCGCTCTCACAAACAAACACACATGCAGGTGCAATAACCCTGAAGCACAAAAGGAGCAGCACGAGGATGTCAACGTCACTGATACAAATTAGATAAGACATGTCAGTGTAACATGAAAGGCCAGGCAGACTGGCAGCTGCTCAGACAATGACAGAGTCTACATACATTTGAATACAACAAAACTGATCAATCATGGGAGGAAAATAAAGGATGCAGGAGGCTGGAAACATGGTGTGACTAACTGTTAAATCACACACACATTTTACCCACAATATTTATTACTGGAATAATAATATATAATGAAATAATATATGTGTACTCTCTCCTCCTGATAAGATGTCATAAATCTTTTTCAGGGATATTATTACCCAAACTAAATTTTCACACACTTTGTTTGCACAACTTCATTAGATTTATTCAAAGCATTTACCATAATATCACGTGATCAAAAAAGGTTAATTATGCAGGGTGTTTAAAAGTGATATGCATATGGTGAGTGTGTTTTTTGTCATTAGTGGGTGTTTGCTAATGCGCAGATTTGCACTTTGTCAGCATCACATGTTCACAAGTTAACTCGTGTCAATATGCACTTACTTTGCTCGTCGAATTTCCTGATGATGGTGTCCAGGTAGGTGTTCTGGAGCGCAACATGACCGCGTCTCACAGGCATTTTGCTGCTGAGAGAAAAGACTCCTCCGACACATGAACCTTAATAAAAAAAAAAATAAATGTAGTAGAAAAAGGGCTCTGAAGTGTCACCCGCGGAGAAAACAGTCTGCTTCCACTTGCAGGATGAGGCTGCTGGTGGTGATGAGGGATGAAGCTGGAGAGTGATGGAGAGGAGCTCTGGTTGCCAGGGCGATGGCAGCTGGCGGATGCTGCACGCGGACAATGTGGGAGAAAAAGTAGACTGGGATGCTGCAAAAGCCACATGCAACCAATACTTGAAAAGAAAAAACTGGGGGCACATGAACCGGTTTTCCAGGATCTGGACTCCTGTGGTCAGTGAAGGGAACCTGTTCTGGGAGATGAAGAGCAAAAGCAGGTTTGTTTTATAATCCGAGCTTTGTCCATGAAGTTTGGTCTCTGCGGTGAAGAAGCTCCTGTTAGTCAGATTCCCTGGATCCAGTGCCCTTCCACCTCCCCCAGGCTGGACAGGAGAGACTGTCAGCAGCACCAAGTCAGTCTGAGACAACCAGGACAAGAACGGAAGTAAGTTCACCTTCAAAATAAAGACAAGGACTTGTTTTATTTTTCTGTGAGTACAAGCCTGGAGGACTGAGAAAAGACGAATTTTGTGTGTGGCTGCCACAAACTTTATGAGTCAATATTTCTTCATATTTGTTATAATCCCAAATTTTATTACAGCACCCCTAATCCACAAGCACAACCAAGATGTTTTTATTTATTATAATTTAGTATATTGTCCTCAAATTCTTGCACCTGGGATTTGCTTTTCTTGCACAATCAGAAATTCTGCATTTCAGAATATAATCAGAGTGAAAGGCTTTTTGCTCTAGTATATTAAGTAATAAATATTTAAATTGTTATAGTGAAAGTCAAAGGTCCCCAAAATATCAAATGTCCTCCAAACCTGTAACATTTTATTATGTAGAGATAGAGTATGATAAATATGGGGATTGCAACAAATCAAGGGCGAGTGTTTGGGTGCTTTATACTAAATGTCAGAATATGGTGAGATTTGGAGACTTTGCATGACTTAAAATCATTCTAGCACAAAGTGTTTCTTAATAAAGGGATGTTTTATTTTGAAATCCATGTCCTGAAGTCATGTTTACTGTATTATGGATGGCTTGACAGTGGTCTGACACTGACAGAGTGCAGACCCTCATCAGTCTACTCTGCTTCAGGCCACATCACAAGTCTCTGAGCTCAAAATAGCAGCATCCTCTCTCTGTGGCTGCCATCACACTCCTGGAGCATTGCATTAATCTATAGTCATGATAAGCTTTCAATGGCACTCTTGAATGGTATGGTCTTGTGTGTGTTTGTGTGTGTGTGTATATATGTGTGTGTGTGTGTATATGTTGAAGAAGCTTCTTCCTCCTCTTCTTCTCCTTGGGCTTGCAAACACACAGAGGGCCGACATTATGAATCACAACACATTTATGAGTGCCACCAAGGCAGACACAAACAAAAGGGTCAAAAATTTAAAATGAAAACAAAACACGGTTGTAAAGTCTGGTGAGGAGATGAGGTGCTCTGGTTTTTACGGGCGTGGAAACTTCCAGTCTGGGTTTTATTGTAGCACAGCGAGACATGCAAACTGCAGGGGACCCGAGTCACATGTCTTGATCTGAGGTACAAATGTGATTGATTCAGACTTACAGAATACCAAAAGAAAAACTTGCGATTCAGCTTTGATGACGTTGTGTTTTCATGTGGACTTAAAGGGCTAACTTTTCTCGCTGAGCACAAAGAGGAGACACTTATCTGGCACAAGCTTCAGAGACAGAGCAGATGTTCAGGCCACAGTTTCAATTGTTCATCTACTAAAAGGTCACATGGAAAGGATCCAAGTGGCTTCTTGACACACACACACACACACACACACACTGCACGTTGTTGGTTGTTTTTTTCAATAGCTGCCACAGAAGAGTTTCACTGACCAACTAGGTTAAGTGTCCTTTACTGCTGAGAGGAATTTACAGGTCGGTCTCTTGGTGGATGCTTCCTTTTTCTCCATATGTCAACAACACTAACCCCCCCCCTCGAATTGATTTACTTTTTTTCCTTTTATTCCGGTAGATCCTCTAAACTGTCAGTTTGATGACCTATGACCTCTACATCTAAGAAGTCATCGCTCCACTTTGTCCAAAGAATGGCATGTTCACTGATACAGGGGTTCGGTCTGTAAAGATCAGACGGTACGTGGCTTCACGGTCCGGCAGACGGGCCGAGGTGGTTGCTCTGTGTTTTGTCTCAATGGCCTTGATGAAATGAGGGCTAAAATTAACCAAGGAGCACACATGCCTTCCCGTGACCCTTTGGTGTGAGAGCCAAGTAAGACAGGAATGTGCACTAAAGAGGGCAGCGAAAGACAAAGAGCCCGAAAGACAAGGAGCACTGGCTGCAACACATGCATGTGAGTTTGGACCTGCTGCAGCATCCCACTGATTATCTCCTCAAATAAGAAGCCAAACATTATATATTTTATCACCTTCACCAAGGACATAAGCCTAAAGTGACACCTTCAAACAGCTTTTATTGAATCAGAAGTCTAAAACATAAATCTACTGAGTTTACTGTCACGTGAAATAGCAGCATATCCCAACAATGAAGGAGCTTGAACCAGGTAATCAATATTTGATTATCATAAAAGCTGCAGATGAATTCTCCATCAAACAATTTGACTAATCATTTCAGCTCTAGTGTATTTTGATTCAAATCAGATGCATATTTAAAACTTCTAAACATTTGCCATCCTTAAAAACTATCTGTGCAGCCTTGGTACGTTTTGAAGTTATTTGCTGCACCCATGAAAAGCATCGCCAGAATTCAGTCCTGTCCATTCTTGTGTATTCCAACAGAACGTGTTGGCATTTTCTAACGAGACCGGGCGCCCGTGCATTCACGTTTTCTGCAGCTTACATGACAGCTGTTGTCACCTCGCACTAGTTGTGGAAAGATAATGAGCTTCAAAATGCCCATCTCCGTCACCTTTCGCCCCTTCCCGCTCCTGTGGAACAGCACTGGACGGGAAAGTATTTCAGTTTTATCTGCCTGGAATTCCTTCAGCTCAGGGCCGCCTTCACTTCAGACCTGAGACTCTCCATTCCTCTGATAAGAGCCGGCAAAACAGATACATACTGTACTTTACACACACTCGATTACTGAGTCACACTTCAATACACGCATCACACACGTCATCCCAGAGGAAGAATACTGGAAGAACATGTTTGACTACGGGTGAAGATTTCTCTGAAATATACTGAAGCTCAGGATAAAAACATGTTTATTTATGACGACTTGAATAAAAGAATGTTCAGTTAAAATGTTTCGCAACGAATGACGCATTAATGTGGATGGAGAGCTTTGATATCCTGGACTCTTTAAAAGCACTGAAGTCATTTTCATTTACACAAAAGTTTAGTTTGGCAAACTATGATCATTCTTGCTGCAGATGCATTTGTATGAATGCTTGTTGACCATAGTAAGAAGGTTTCTGATGTTATCGTGCTTTCATTACTGTTAATTTAATTGTAATTGTGACCAATTAGCAGATAAAAAGCAGAGGACAAAAAAGGAGGAGGCATAATCTAACATTTTGAACTCATGTCTACTGTTTGTTAGATTATAGATGCTTTTATATTTGTCTTTGTGCTCCAACAAAATCAATGCAAATGTTCTCTCTAAGAAATGAGCCTTCAATGTTAATTGTTATAAATTATATTCCGAGCCACTTTGCCAATATTGAAATGATTTTTCACAGCATGTCGTGTAGCACATTAACACTGTTTGAATCATCACAAACAAAACAGGCAGCACACTCGACCCTGACTACGCTGACAATGCAAAGCCGGTTCGAGAAATGACACTATTTGTTGTAGTGAAGGGAGCCAGTCAGAACCGAGAGGATTCAGAGAGAGACACAGCTCTGATAAAGGAAGTGTTTGTCAAATGGAGCAATATAAATCTTTCTTCAGATCTGTCTTAAAACAATATTCACCCGTATGTACAGTTGAAACAGCTTTTGCTTGCTGTAATCATTCCTCCATGCTGGCTGTTCAGACAACCCTTTTTAAGTCCTTGTTTCATGCAAAAGCATATTAAAATCTGTGGCATGGTTTCAGCAGTCTGAGTTAGACCAATGGAGTCTTTAAAAACAAAAATCCCTCTTTGTGTCTGTCTTCGTGAGGAATAACCACAGCAAGCCAAAGCTGTGTCTTTGTACATATGGATATATATTTGACACATATTTGAAAAACCTTTACCACTAAAACAAACCAGATTGAAGTATGTATGACAAATTAAATTCCTAGGTGTCTATTCCTTGACATATTCGACTTTAGCTCTTATGTAATTGTTCCTGTAAGTCTCTATTTGAAGAAAACTGAAGTGGCATGATGGGAAACAGCCTTTTTGTAAACTTGGGGCCAGGTGTTTTACAATCCAGAGCAGGTGGTTATCTGCATCTCAGGCGACGCTGCTTTTGGCCACAATTATCTGCCCAGATATTCAGGAACGCTCATAATGAGCCGCGATATTACAGGAAGTGAACCCAGCTGCTCAGCGGCACGGACTGGCCGACGGGCAGAAACAATCAGTCATGATGAATAGTGTCTGTCGGCTGCTGTCACTCCTCTAACGCCCTGAAGTTAACTGTCAGCATATATGATTCTCATTTCAGAGTGATTAAAGCTGATATACTGTATGTATATCCCAATATTGAATCACAGCAATGAACGTATGAACTATCATGAAAAATGAACGGAAAGACTTTCATAATGAGCAAAACAAGACGCATCAACTCTAACAAACAAAATGTTTTATTGTTGTTAAGTTAACATGACGTCATAGCATCGGTCAAAACTAATGTTATATTCACATCTGCAGACGTTTCTTCCAAAAAGAAAAAAAAGCAGCTGTGTCTTTGCTACAAGACTCAGGAGTGAGAAATTCTACCTAGGATCGACATTTAAAGAAAAACCGAAAACACAACAGGAGGAGAGGGCTGCAGGTTATTAGGAGGAACAGGAGGAGGGGGTGACTGACAGGGGTGGAAGTTGAGGAGAGGAGAAGGTGGGAGGGACACGGGAACACAAATTCACCGGGTGTCCTTGGTGACGAGCTCAGCGACGGCGTAGCAGCGCTCTCATTAGTGGCAGGGCCTGTCAGCACAGCTTCAGTCAGCAGGGCTTCCAACAAAGCACGAGGCTGAGATTACAGTGTTCGGGCTGTGACGTCCGTCCATCCATCCTTCCTTCCAGCCTCCTTTCCTTTTTCCCCCCAGCATCCTCCCTTTCAATGTAGAAAAGGGCTTCTGGTGCAGGATTTGTTGGAGGTTATCTTCACAGCACTCGACCTTCTCTGTGTCTCTCACTGCTATCAGGCAAACACTACAGAAATTTTTTGGGGGGGGTTGGAGGATTAACTGGAGGCTGGAGGGCAAAGGTCAGCCTCCAACCTCCTCAACACGTCCATCCTGGCTCTGTCCCTATCGCCTCTGCTGACATTCTGGTGTCATTCTGGTGTCAAAAAAGATGATGTCTTGTCGGGTTGTGTTGAAGAGACAGAGGACACCACCAGCAGGGTTTGTGTGATGAATGGAGGATGCAAAGAGCAGAGGGAGGTGATGGAGGAAGGTTTTCACACCTCACACAGTCACAGCTCTTGTTTATTTTGGCTGATTAGACCCCCCCTCAGGACTGTGTAGGCTTATCCAGACCCTTATGTTGCTGTTATTAGTTTTGTTGCACCTGTTGATGGAACAACACTTTTTATAATGTGAAAAGCAAACAAACGTTCAGCATTTGCCATTTGTGCAGTCACATGAACAAAACACAACTAAAATGAGCTGTTATGCAAATGACTGTACAAAGTGATTTAGACAGAATCAGACAAAAGTTTTCTTTTTACAAACTGCTGAATGGTCATTTTGGACTCTGCAGTGATTTAATCTGGATTGTTCAAATCTTGTGTGCTTTTAAGCTTTTAAGTCTTGTGTGCTTCCCTAAAAGTGCACACACTGGATTTGCAGTTTTACCCATCAAAAGCAGTAATAGCAGGTTGTTTGACCACTTAGTGAGGTTGAGCACACATCTAATCAGCCTCAGAGGAGAGACAGGTTTGCACTAATTGAAAACACCTGTGTAGGTGTTAACAAAACGAAATGCAAAGCAGCACCAGACAAGGGTTAAAAAAAAAAAACAGCCCAAATTCACCTGTCGTTCTGCACACACCTGTCGACACAAATCTTTCATTCTTCCAGTTCTGACGTCTGCGAACTCCAGCGCCCTCTTGTACTTCCCTCGCCACGTTTCACATACACATGACCACACGTCAACCTCCACCACGCTACATAAAGCTGAACACAACCACTACATTTCAAGGTCTCTTCTACAGCAGCTAATCTGAAACAAAGCTAAAAAATCTGGTCTGTCAGTCCAAGTTAAAATAAAACAGGTTACCAGTAATTTCCAGCAGTTTTATACTGGATCAGGCTAAAAACCATTTAAGATGACTGACCTACATCCAACTGAAGCGCTTGGTTGATCTGTACAAAAGATGAACATAGATGCTTTTGGCAGAAATTCTAATGAGGGAGTCTAGGGATACTTAATGGTTATATCATGGCTGAAGGGCAGTAAACACATTAGCCTGTGGATGATGATGAAAGGAGAGACAAATGAAAGGATGTGATGACTCTGATGGGGCAGCTTTGGGGATTGGAAACAAAAATACATTTGTAAGAATAATCGTTCAGAATCCTCAGATCGTGCCTGAAGACGAGATGGGAGAGCTGGTCGTAACACTTCAAGGAAGATCTTTGTGCTCAGTTGTTGATTCCTTAATGATCTGAAAAGAAAAGAGATCAGAGATAAAAATAGAAAAAGAACAACTCTCTGGTGTATTTTACTGCCGATGGCCTCAGGTGTGATGAGCGACAGTGAATGTGTGTGAAAACCTGCAGAAGGGTTCAACATTGCCCTCCAGGGGGAACGGGCGCAACGTGCAGATTGGCCTGCTTCAATGTGAGTGTGTTGTCGTGTAAAAAGCACGTACCTCCCCGTCTCTGGTCTCCACGGTTCGAACCAGGATGCTCCTCTTCACGTGGGCCTCCGGGGTTTTAGTGTCCAGATTAGTTTCTAAAGCATGAATAGACGTACAATGATTCGGTTCAGCTCAAGAAATGGAAGTATAGCATCCTCTGTTCAAACGCATTTTACTCTGCCAACAAGTACTGTTACATGCAGTGAATAGAATATATGTTTAAAGGGGGACTGGCCTGGCCAAGATCGTCATGATTTTTTTTTTCAAAGTTGTCTGACATTTTTTGCCTTTATTACATAGCTGGAGAGGAGAGATGGCCACCAGCACACCCCAAGCCCCAATATGTCCTATGATTATTAATGGTGGCCAAAGAATGATAACTAATGATTTTGCAGATCTTTTTTCAAGTGCCACCATCAGGCCAAAATGTCTACTTGTTAACAAGAAATATTCAAATATATTGCACATGAAATTTCCAGAAAAGCATGTGTCTAAAAAGGAAAAACAGCCAAATCAATAAAAGGGAAAGAATACTGGGGGTCACAATCGATGCTGACCTCTAAACTGCAGGTTGGAAAAGCTCTGAACTGGAATGGTGATCCTGGAGGAGCAGAGAAGAGACAGCGATGTCACTAACAGACAAACTGACAACAGTGAATATTCTGACAAACAAGAATATTTACTATCATTATCATTGTCTGCTGAGCTCGGACTCACCTGCTCTCCTCTCCCTCCAGCAGCTTCCTGTAGGTGGCAATCTCGATATCCAGGGCCAGCTTGACGTTGAGAAGGTCCTGGTACTCCTGCAGGTGTCTCGCCATCTCCTCCTTCAGCGCCTGGATCTCCTCCTCCAGATGGCTCACCGTATCCTGGTAACCAGTAGTCTCCATGGAGAAGCGGTCCTCCATCTCCCGGAGCTGCCGTTCCAGAGACTCGTTCTCAAAGAGAAGACGAGACAGAACCAGTAATGAACCGTGCAGCTAAAGATCCAGTAATGAGCAGAAGCAGACTGGAGGGAACTGAGGCTTCGATTTAATGCTCCCTCTACTACAGGTTTGCAGAGACTGGTGTTACTACAACTACTGCTGTTAATGTCATATACCAGACTAATGCTCCTATTACTGCACAATTACTTCCCCTTTTATGGCTTCATATAACAGTGATTGGTGATGAGTTAGCTGTGATGGAGTTTGAGGGTGTTTGCATTCATATTGGATAAACAGTGTAGGTTAGTTAGTTTCCAATTTGTGACAGCTGATAGCATTAATAATGAGTGAGGGAAACTGCGTCAAAGCAGAGAAACCATCCCTCAACAGAGGAGGTCTACAACACCACTTATCTCCCACCCACAATGCCGTCCTTTCATCCTCCCTCAGGAGATTCAACAACCATTCACACTTCGCCTCAGGTGGCTCCAATGACTCTAACGACTGTTGTGACGACAGCCAGGTTTGGCTTCAAGCCCTGCCCACTTGCCGAGGGCCAAACGCAGGATTTGTTTTCTTTGACTGTAAGTCAGTCACATGACCTCAGTCCAACCGAGCATGTGTTTCACTTGCTGAAGACCAGATTGAAAGCTAATGGTCTCTGATACAAGCGAGAAGTGGAGCTGGCTCCAGTACAGGCGAGCGTCACCAGGGAAGATCTGATGATGTGTGTGGGCTGCAGACAGGCAGCTACTCAACACAAACCACTTGCAGACAAATATTAAATATGATGGTTTTATCAAGCGTTATGCTAATTTTTTCACCACTAAAATCTGGAAAGGATATATAAAAAAGGGTGACGTTTTCTACCCTGTTCATATGATGTTGATGTAAGCAGCTCAAATTAAAGCTGAGAGTCATCACTTAAACCCGACTGCTGAATATGGATTACACATATTTGCAATTGCTGCGTTTTCTGACTTACTGTCCCGCGGAGAGCCTCGAGATCGCAGGTCACCACTTGGATCTGACGGCGGTATTCATTGGCCTCCTGTTTGGCCTGACGCAGGGCTTCCGCGTTGCGATTGGCTGCATCCGTCAGGTCAGCAAACTGTGTACAAAGGCAAACAGTCAAGGACACAAGGACACTTCTAAGACACTTAAAGATCCATCTAATGTACTTTGGGTGTGTATGATCTACTTCTCTTCTGACCTTGGACCGGTACCACTCCTCCGTCTCCTGCATGTTTGAAGAGGCCATGGTTTCATACTGGACCCTGATGTCTCTCAGAGCAGCGGTCAGGTCTGGTTTGGACACATCCAGGTCAACATGCACCTGCTGGGCCATGATCTGCTCCTGTAACTCACGCAGCTCCTGAGAGAGGGAGAGGCTGTGTTTGCTACAGGCAGTGATGGCTAAAGTTGACTGAGCATGTTTTTTCTTTCAGTTTTGTTCTTACCTCGTCGTGAGTCTTCTTCAGGAAGTTTATCTCATCCTGCAGGGCATCGATCTTCCTCTCTAACTGCACACGATTTAGAGACGCCTCGTCCACATCCTTTGCAAACAGTGAAGCGCATAGAGGAATGAAGATGGACGGTCAGATATGCTGAATGTATAAACCTTTGAGAACACGAATTCAGAGTAATAGCAGCAGGATTACCTGTCTGTAGGCATTCAGATTGTTCTCTGCATCCTGTCGGAGGCCAATCTCATCTTGCAACCTGAGTAAGTCACAAAAAAGTAAAAGCTTGAAATGAAAGCGTTTACATCAGTGATCAGGGGCTGAATCAAAACTTACTTCCCTGCTGTCGTTTAAGAAAAGTCCTTAACAACAGTTAATCTTATATATTATATAAGCAAGAGTTACTAAATGACCTCAACATTCAAAGTCTTTTAATGTTTGTTAAGAACATTTGTTCTATTGAAGTGACATCCCAATAATTTCTAGATGACCATAAATTTTGATATAACAAATTTTAAAAATTCATAGAATAATCTCAATAATTTTTCATGCCTCATAGTGCTATTTTTTCTGCCTGCTCCTTTATGGCACAACATCAGCAAGAAACAAACACTGACTTTTCTGCAATTCAAATGAGGTTTTCCTTTATATTAGGAGTCAAACTATGCAGACTGAAAATCTATTTCAAGTATTTTGATCAGATTTTGACTGTGAGCTTTGCTGCTGTCTCCCTGTGCTTCAGGGGTCGACTGGGGCTCAGCTGAAAGGGCAGCTTACGCATCATTACACATTCACTCCAATCTAACAGCCAGAGGCCTTTCCCACGGGATGGAGTTCACACTCAACCACACACACACACACACACACACACACACACAAAGGGTCCATGTGTGCATGCACAGCCTCACATGCAGACACACACCACCCTCTAATCCATCTGCCATACACACAGAAACATAAATGCCCACACTTGGGGTAACATCTGTACAGCTTCACGCAGAGTTTGCTGAATGGAGTGGTTCGAGAAAAGCGGCAGGAATCACTAAAGTGACCTTTGACCCCCTCGGCCACGGCCATCGCTATTCACGCTGCGCTCTTTCAGGGGAGCAGCAGCTGCACAGTAATCAGAGTGTGGAGAGGAGTCTGAAGGAGACTTTTTCACCCTCATAGACAATCATTTGCTTTTTTTCTGAACTAAATTAAATTACAGATTCAAGCCACGTGTGCACCTCCAGTGAAAAAAGCTAGATATGCCGCTGTATTGAATCAGTGCTTTAGAGTAAATGGGACAAAAAAACATCTGCCTGGCTGTCTGCTTCCTTTGTGGAGGACGACCATTGTGTTTGCCTCATTCCTCCACACTCACTCAATGGCGATGAGGGGTTCAGTCAGGATCAAGTTTGTAAAGAGGGATCCAGGAGTAAAGCTCGGGCAGAGCACAGCGGTCTGCATTCCATCGAATTAGAGACAAACCAAATCTGCATATAAATGTGTTTGTAATTAAAAAAGGGAAAAAAAAATCTCTCAGCTATGCAACGAATCTGTCTTAATTTGTTCTGTGAGACCTCAGATCTTGGCAAGCTGAATTTATTCTTCTTGCCCTGGTATCTAACAAAGTCCCAAAGCAACTAGTGCACATCATCAATATTAAAGCACAGCCAAGTTGACCCACATGTTTGTGAGCAACTCTTGATAGTGATGAATTCATTTGACAGAATGTAATCCTAGTGTTGTGCGAAACAAAAAAACGTTCTTACAGAGAATCCAAGCCCAGATATACAGAAGAAGGAACAAAGCCGGAGGGGTTGGTGCCCCTCCCCTCCATCTGTTATTTTATAAAAGTTAATTCAAATTTTAAACTTCACCACCCTTATGAAGGGTCAACATGTTTTTATACTTTAAATATATGTTTTTATTGCCCAGTGCAGGACTTTTATTACATTAATGTTTTTCCTATAGAAACTTCCAAAAAGTTTTACAAGTGCCAAATTTACTTTTCATCAACAAAAAAATACTATTAAACAAGCAAAATAAGTCATGCACAAAAAAGGTTTTATCACATCTGTAGTAACAGGGTGCTGCTGTGTGACTGTGATCATGATCGACCGCCCGCAGGAGTCCCACCCTGCCTCCTCCTACCTCTGCTTGAGCGTGGCCAGATCTGCAGCCAGGTTGTCCCTCTCTATCTCCAGCCGAGCTTTGCCGGCAGTGAGGCCGTCCACCTGCCTGCGCAGCTCTCTCAGCTCCTCCTGGTAGATGTCTCCCAGGCGGCTGGGCTCCTTTCCCTTCAGCTGGTTCAGTTCTGCCACCAGCACCTTGTTCTGCTGCTCCAGCAGACGCACCTTCTCGATGTAGCTGGCAAAGCGGTCGTTCAGGCCCATCATCTCCATCTTCTCGTTGGTGCGCGTCTCCTTGTACTGGGCCTTCATCAGGGTGTCGGCCGAGAAGTCCAGCCGGTCCCCGGGGCTCCCCAGGAGCAGGGCCGTGTTGGTCGAGCCCAGGGAGAGCCTGGATATCGGGCTGGAGTGGGCGAGGTTGCGAGGGGTGCCATGCCAGGAGAGGCGACCGGAAGAAAGATTCCCAATTCTGACTGATGTGCTGCTCGAGCCGTGGGCCCCAAAACGCTTCCTGTACGAGGACTGGATTCTCTGACTCTCCATGATGGGCGATGAAGCTCACTCAGGGCACAAACAGGGCTTTTATAGAGGCGGGCGAACTCCCCGAATCCAAAGCAGAGAGGCCACAGGGTGCGGCAGAGAGAGGGGAGGGTGGCAGGCAGTGAATGGGACAAAAAGGGAGAGCGAAGGGGTGGTTTACATGACACTCAAAGAGCTGTGTGCCAGGGATTGTCTGTGCTCGTCCACTCAACTACAAATGTCTCTTGGCCTTCTCCCTCTCGCCCCCTCTCCTCCCTTCTCCCCAGCCTCTGACTCACTCCCTCTCTCTCACTCTTACTTTCACCCCTTTTTGTCCTTCTCTCTTTCTTTCTGTTCCAGCTGAATGAAAAGGAATGTGTGTGACAGGGTCCAGCCACCAATTCAACCTGACCACACATGCGCTCTCCAACAAAGGGACGGAGCCGTTGGGAAGAATCTTCACTCTCTAATCAGAGGAAGCGACAGGAGATTGAAATGTGAAGCAGATAAATTAGACTCAGAGAAAGAGTGAAATATTAAACGTAGTGGTGTGTTGCACACGGAAGCTGTAGAACAAAGATGCAGGATTTAGAGGAATTACTCTTTGTGAGGAGACAAGTGCGACAGAGCCTCAGAGCTGTCGCCTCTCCTCTTTGGATCACAGTTTATGGCACTGTTACATAACAAGGACATACCTGCAATGGAAAGAACTTACAATGGAATTAGATGAATCTTTGATAAAACAAGTGATGATAAACAGATGATAAAAATTATTCTCCAGGGAATTATGTCAGGAGATTAATATCTATTTGATGATACTCACTAACTAAAATCCTCTCATGGGTTGGAACGATAACCAAAAGTTTTTTTGGGGGGATTGCCCACATTATCACAAAGGTAATCAAAAGGAAAAAAGCATTTTGGAAACTCAAATTCAAGTTAAAGTTAAATGAAACATAACCACAAACAATGTTGATTACAGTCACAATAACTTCACTGCACAATACACTTCAAATCTGCACTTCATTCATGAATCTGTATATAATAAAAACTATACAACTTATTACCCAGAAGTCAACCTTCCTATTATGGATAATGAAGCTGATTGAATTATATGAACACACTCAGTGGCAGCAAGGGTCAATCTGTATGCATATGGTGTCACAAAAAAGTTAGACAGAAGCAAATGATTATTATTAGAATATCATTAGAATAATATTACCATTATTTATCACACTAGGGACAAAATACACTTTCAACTTTTGAAAATGCTCTTTAAATACCATTCAAGTATTAACGATGTCGATGTTAACCCGTCAATGCTCTTGGCTACAATCACCAAAAAAGTGTATTTTTTAAATGATCTCGGCATCATGACAGTCATGCTGACCATCGTGCTGCAGGAGCACATGCACATATTTATTCCAGCAGGGGTAGACTGAAGCCAAGGCTCCGGCGAGACTGCAGGACTCTGTGATGTTCACTGTGTTCGGGTTATTAGACGTCCTGTTGGCTCCAAAGACAGATGGATGGTAGAGACGAGGAGGAGTGGGATGTTTGGAGGGAGGGGGGCGAGCGGGGAGTCCAGACCTAATCTGAACTCCAGGAGGACCAACAGAGGCCGCGTTACAAAACCATTTTCGTGCATTACCTTGACGACTGCGGGGCCAATGTCAGAGCACTTCAGCTGGTCTTTTTCTGACTTCTTCTTAAAGCGGACGTGATTCGAGGAGATGACCGCTGACTGCGTGTCCTCCTTCTCCAAGTGAACATCCCCGAGGACAAGAAGAACGAGACACCATCACAACTATTGTGTTTTTTAAAATCATGTGTTTTATCTCATTTAAGACAAATTTACTACCTTACTTGCTGCAAATACTGTGCAGTCTGACAACCTTCTCCAATCAGTTCCAAAGAAAAAGCAAGATCAGTTGATGAATTAAACTAAAACTTAATTTATTTACTGTCTTATTTATCCTTCACTAGCTCATTTCAACTTCTTAATTTTCCTATTTTTCAGTCAGGCCACATTTGCTTTACATCACAAGAGCTGTCTGAAATGGATGGAAACCAGTGGCCACCTGGTTGTGGGAAACAGCAGGAAAAATAAACTCAGCATGGCAGCGTGCCTTTTAAAATTTTCCAGCAAGAATTGAATATTTAATTCCTGCACTACTTTGTTAAGAAGACAAAACATGCAACAGTGGTAAAGTCATTTAAGCCTGGTGTTCCTACAAATCGTAAAACCACAACAGCAGTGGGACATAAAGGACGTCTTTGTTACGGGGTCATTAAATCACAGGGAGTGGAAACCAGTCGGTACTGGGAGACAGTGAATAAAGCCCCGTACGACTCGACTGTCTGGCCTCTGAGTGTTGTCGCAATCAAGGAAGAAAAACAACAACACAGTGTCTTGAATTCCAATTGGTTTCTGTTAATAGAGGTTAAACGAGATGGCGCACTGTAAGTCTGGCAGAGGTTTGTTGATTTAAAGGCTTCCATCGCTAAGGTCTGATGCTTGGTTGCATCATTAACTAATTGTCTCGGCTCTCTGGATTTTTCAGACGGTCGCGACCGTTGCCTCAGATCTGGTCACTGAGGTAATATGTCCCGAAGATGAAACATCCACAGAGAGGGGAGAAAGGGGTGGCGCAGGCCTCTCCCTCTCCTCCCTCCTCGCTGCTGGAGTCACTGCAGGGCCAAGTCAAACAGCTGATTCATGTGTCCAACATGAGGAGACCATTTCATTTGCAGGACTTACAAGGAAAAGGGGTGCGGGGGAGAATCTTAATGCTGCTGGGCTCAGACTGATCTCAGGCCAAGGAAACATGGCTGCCAGCTAAGTTTGACTGCGTAATACTCAACGCCTGCTTTGTGCCCTGGCATTTTACACCCAGAATCCCCAGTGTGAACCTCCCCGCTGCCATCCATCTGATGCCCGAATGTACATGGCCGCATACCAAACTGAATCCTGACCAACGAGCTGGAAATACGACTGTCTCAGCCCCACTCACATCACTACATCAAGGCCCTGTTTCCCGGACAGGGTGTAAATTAAATAAGGATTAGGTCCAACATTGACTTACTGAATCACATACGCTGAAACTTTGATTTGCAACCTCTCGACCACGAATTCCTGAACTAAATGAAACAAGATTAATTCCAGCTACCTGTGTGAGTCTCATCAGTGAGAGGATGTGCTCGCTGTCTGAGGCTGCTAAACAAACAGGAATCAATCATAAAAAGTACGTAATTGTTAATATAGGTTACGAGTGAAAACAGACAAAACAATGGAAGCAGGAAACAGAAGACCTACAAAAAAAAGACTTGATGCCAAGAATCTTCAACTGATCAGCATTTGAGAAGCAGATGCAAGTCTGGGATCCAGCAGTGAAATGATCCTCTCTGTTCGTTGAAGGTGAGAAAATGATTTTTGAAACCGCAGTAGCAAAATTATTAAACAGTTTCTTCATGTCAGTTAGTTTAACCATCTAGTCCTGGATTTACTGTTGTCTTACTCCAGCACACTAGTTGAACTGACCTTATTAAATCTTCTCGCCAAGAAAGTAATTTTGAGTTAATCTAGTTTCACTTAAATCTAAATCTAAATGTATTTCCTGTCTGGGTGACTGAGCTCAACTGTGTGGAGTCCTCACAAGAAGCTCTACTCTTTCATTAAAGTATTCCTTTTGCTCTTGTACGTCCCTTTGTCCAAAGACAGAAGAAATATTCAGATCCTTCACTTAATTAAATGCAGAAATACCAAAAAGAAAAAAATAATCAATTATGGGTAAAAGTAGTGAATTCAAAATGTAACTTAAGTAAAAGTACGGTAATATCGTCAACAAAATATCCTTCACGTGTTTTGAACCTGAGACATGACAGGTAAATGCTCAGGCGATACTGAACCAGCAAGGCCTCATGGGAATGAGCTGCGATGAAAATCAGGGGGGCTTAACTGGGACAGACGATCCAGCGATATGACTCAGCAGCACTGGGCCCAAACAGAGCGCAGCCACAAAGAGGGTCGGTGGAGAGCCGGTTCAGGCCCGAAGCTCCAGTCTGCCTGTCAGCAGGAATGCTGGGGGCCCAAATGTACCACACAGAGAGAACTGCATACCACACAAACACGTCACATGACAGGCACAACATCCAAACCGAGACTGTAAACTGATCAAATCTGACTGATCATATGCCAGAAAGTAAATGATATCATAATATAAGACATAGAGTCTGCAGCCATGTTGGTTCGTGCAACATCAGCTCATGCTCAAAACTGACCATCTTAGCTGAGCATTTGCAAATTGGCACATCAACCCAAAGCACAGCTGAGGTTGATGGAAATGTTATTAGTTCTGCAGGTATTTTGTCAAAAAACAAATTATTGAACAAATTTAAATTTTGGCCTGATGATGGTGCTGGAGAAAAAATGAAGGTGCTTACAATTCATCCTGAGAGAAAGATGTATGTATGTGCCAAATTTCATGGCAATCCATCCAATATTTGTTGTCAATTTCTCTCTGCACCACAAGTGTAATTGATATTATGTAAAGCTGCAGGTGGCACTAAATTAAATCACAGAACTCTGCCAAATTTCATATATGTTATATATGATATTTCAGTCTGGGCCAACGTGATCATGGAACCAGGCCTAAAAACCATATTCTGCTCTGAGGTGGCTGCTATTTCATGTTTAACAGAAACATAACATGTCGAATTCAGGATGAAACAATTCAAACAAATCCTGCTCTTTGTGACGTATAACATCAAAGGGTTAATGAGCAGGAGAGAAGCAGAGGAAGACAAAGACATTAACAATGGCCTTGAATGTTAAACAGCTACCAGCTTCCTCTGTCCTGCCTCAATATAAGGGACTAAACTAGACCATTGTAACTGTCTTCTCCATCCTCTGGCATGTTGGATATATTTTCTTTGACAATCTAATTCTGCTTTCTTAAAAATCCATATATGAGAAAACAACCTCAAAACAACATGCTCCTCTGTCTTTATCGAGAAAACAAGCAGAAAAACATAACGAAAGTGACCTTTTTTTAAATAATCTAGATGCTAAAATCTTATTATCTTATCAGTTTTGAACCTTTCATTGTGCACTGTGAAAAAGAAGAGGACAGACTCAAATGAATCAGTTTGTAAAGGCAAGAAAAACCTGTCAAAAGCAAAGATCTCACGCCAATTCAAGAAAAAGGTCCTTTGTTTGGTACAATCTGTTTTCCCATCTCACAGCCAGGCACGGCAGCAGAAATCTCTCTCCTTCCTGTGTCTGCCTCCTGTTTTTCCTCATGAGATGAGAATAACGGCAAAAATAGAGGAAGAAACAAAATGAGGGAGAGAGAGAGAGCGAGAGAGCGAGAGGGAGAGGAACAGCGAGTGCATCAATCAAGCAGCTTCCTATTGCCAACAATGAGCTCAGTCTCCTGTGTCCTTTCATTTACTGGACTCCCTGAACCTGGACGAGCCAAAACAGCATTTTTAAAAACAATTTATTTGTTCTGGAGCGAAGGCATGACATGAACACTGTCATTAGACATACTATTCTTTTCTTACTGTAAAATAAATTTGATACATTAGACTTTGCACTGCAAGTCCTGTCGTGATACATAATCATACATTTACATATATAGATCTCTAACCAACTAGTTTGTATTCGTTTGCTTACCACAGGGTTCTTTATCTCGCTGTCTTCTTATTAAACACGTATTATTTTCAACATATTTTAGCTGCCTTTAGCCTGTAGCAGCCCCACAGAGAGTTCTTATATTAGCGTTAAGGCAGCTTTAAGCCCTTTGCCCAGAAAATCATTCAATACTGGACTCGTTGTCTGAACCCTGGGATAAACAAAGACGTCGTCTGGGTTGAAAAGTGAACTCTGAAATCCAGCGCTGGCTCCGATCCTGCTCGTCTTTGGCTCACACACACCCTTTAATTACTTTTCAGAAACACTGAGATCACACAACAGCATTTACGTCTTGTAAATTAAGAGAGAGCTCATTGATGTGTCACAGCGGCGTGGCCAAAGGATGCAAGGTTTCTGTAACCTGTCAGGTAATACTGTCATCCAAACGTATAGCTAAGGATGTGTGGAAAGTTTTTTTTCAAAGCTGGAACATGAACCAGGCAGCCAGAGTTCGTTTTCCACCCATTTTTCATTTATAAACCCCAATTCTGTAATGTCTGCAAAACCAGCTGCTTTCAATGATTTACTTTTAACGACACAAAGTCCTGAAAGTATCATTAGATTTGACACCGTCTGAATATAAAAAATATATTTATACATATATATTTGCTTATAAAATCTAATTGGAATGCACATGGGGATATAAATAAAAATGAAACAATTTTCACATTTGAAGAAAAAAAAAAAAAAAAAAAAAAAATCAAATTTGTTAAAGAGAACAAAAACCCCACAACATTCATTTTACCTAAAAGTGCATCTGATTTAGGATTGATCTTTGAGCTAAGGCTTCTCAGTCAGGGATGTTTGGGCCAGACACACATGAACAGTGGGATCATTTCCAAATTAAGGCCTTTAGTTTGTATTTTCATCGGCTTCTCTTTCACATATAACTGACACCAAGTCCACAGCATAATATTTCATCTGCTCCTTTTTGGCACTTTGTCGGCTGAGAACACCTGCGATTCTGCAGAGCTACATAAGGAGGATGGCAGGTAGATGGATAAGTCACATTGAGGCGAAATGTCGAACAACACAGGGAAGAGTCAATTCAAAAGACAAATCTTGAAGGAAAATCCACCCTCAGCTCCTCTTACACTGTCACATGCCATCCTCATACTTTATATGAGTAGATTATTTGATTCCTAGGCTGAAGTGAAATGCACTGACTCTCTTGATTTCCCTACATGCACTTGGCAGGCCAGACTCAACTGGTTAGTTTTACAGATAGAAGAACAGTAACAGTGATAATGGAAGTGGAGGGAGAGGTTTTTTCTATGGAGAAACATTAAGAGTCATATCTCTGACTTAAATCAGGTTATTGTACCTGCAATTCCCAGTTTGTGCCTCTCAAGCATTACAATTATATTCAAGGCACAGAGATAAGAATTCCTTTCTCTGAAAAAATAATAAAGCAGAAATCTATTTTAAAAATGCAGAAAGTCCTTCAACAGAACTTACTGCCGCCCTGAAGGTATTTCCAGAGTCCTCAAAAACTCATCGAACCATCTGGATGAACTTAAAGAACGTGCCTTTTTTGTTGTGCAGTTGACTGAATATTTTTTCATCCAAATGGTTTTAAGAGTCTTTAAGGATTTTGGAAATACCTTCAGAACAGCAGTAATTGTTGTTGAATCACCTTCTGGGTTTTTCAAAGATCATCATCATTTATTTTTTCAGATAAACAGATGCTTGTGACTTTGACTTGAATATTATCGTAATACATAAGAGGCACAAACTGAAGAAGCTGCTGTGCATCATGGTCTATTGAGAGATTTGGCTCTTACCTGTAAGATTACTAAGCCATGTTAAATCATGTCTTAATTCAGAGGGGCTGAAACCAAAACTAGATGTTTTCAACAGCTGAACATTGTTCCTCCATTAAACTTCACTGCAGTTAATCTGTGTGACATCACTTCATCTCAGTCTACACAAACATGTAGTCAGAAATGCAAAGCTTTCAACAGAGTTATAGTGTAAGGGTGGAGTTTTCTTTGTTTAAAACAAGAGAGATAAGGTGGGAAAAAAAGAGAACAATCCTGTCCAATTAACACTGTTGTGCACCAAAGGCGTTGAACGTCTGCTGGACAAACTTGAGCTTAAGGCCTGCTGTAGCTTTAAAGTGGCGCTCGGCTAAATGTTTAAATGTCAAACACTTAAGGGCTTCTTTAGGTTTCTCATGACTGCCCAACAAGTGAATGTAAACACAGGAGAGTACACTTTATGAAGACACGACTGGTGTATGAATTGAATGATACTGACTTTGGAGTGTGTGTGTATGTGTGTTTGTATCTGAGAAGAATCAGCAACCCACCAGAGACTTTATCTGTGCTGTGTTTCCCCCTGGTGGTGACTCTTGTAAGAGCGTGTACTGGCACTGGTTTCTCCTGTTGTCAAACTGTCTTATTTGGATTTGTGTGAGAGGAGATTTAATCTTCTTGAAACATCTGAACGGTGGCAGAGGCTCAGTGGGTTCAACACTGAGTTCTAGACCAGTTCCATGTCCAGATTTCTGCCATGGATGGGTTCCAAGGAAGCTACAGATACTGCTGAGGCTACTGTGCCGCTCTGTGGTTGAAGTTCAGAAACCAGGCAGGTTTCAGCACAGAATCTGGGAGAAGGGGTGTCTGAGCAGCTCCTCAGCACTGGGCCTGTGTTTGGCCTCCACAAAAATGCAGCTCATGAAGTCCCGTGCCTGGTCGGAGGTGTGCGAGGGCAGCAGTGGGTTGGTGGGCTGGGTGGCGATCTTGAATATGGCCGCCATGGCCTCGTATTCAGCCCATGGAGGCTTTTCGGTCAGCATCTCCACCACCGTACAACCAAGGCTCCTGGAAAAGAAATGCATGATTGCTTTTGCTTTAGATGAATCAGCAGTGGGGTCACATAACAAGCTGAAACAAACACTGATATTATATCTCAGCTGCTCGACACTTAAGCTTTGAAGGAATGTTTTGAGTGTAAACTTTCACACTGCCCGGCTGCAGAGGGCCTCCTCTACCTGTTTGGGAGGTACAAGGCCTCCTGGGAGCATTACTCGCCCTCCGGCCTGGGCTGAGAACCTGGAACATACCAACCTCTGTTACGACCTGTCTGACTGGCCTTCAGCCAATCACATCACTCGCTTGCTAGGTCACCCCCCAATCAGATTGCATAAGGGAGTGTTGTCTGCTCTGTGTGTGGGAGTGTGGTAGGAACTGGGTTACATACAGAAGGCTCCTCACTTTAGAAAAAAAGTTTTTCCTTTGAGAGCACAGATATTCTGAGTAAGACATTGGAATTTTCCCTTTTTCACATTCACATGTCTCATCCCATCAGCCCCAGGCGACTTGGGATCCTCATCAAAATTATCTTATTTCTACCCAATCAGTACATGAACGTAACCTAGTGTTTCATTCAAGCAGTATTAGGATCTGTGATACTAGTTTCTCAGACTAGTCAAATTAGTTTACTTCTAAATGCCTTTAAGAATCAGGACATGTAAGTCTAAAGAAATCTATTGAAAACACAGTGCCTCCATTATTCAGTGTCCTAGTTGAAAAATCTGCCCTGCAGCTTCTACTATGTGATCAAGGCACGTATTCTTCCAGATACCCAAACTATGTGTCGATATATATAAATATACTATTGAGATGTCAGAATCTTATTGACATCTGTCCCTAAAAACCTTAGGATCAACCTTTGAACTACGCTTGTGCATATCTCTCTGGGTATCTCGTACCAGACGTCCGCCTTCCTGCCGTAGCCCTCTCCACTGATCACCTCCGGGCTCATCCAGTAGGGGGTGCCGGTCACAGAGCGGATCCCGGTGCCGGACATGCAGATGGTCTGCAGCCTCTTGCTTGCACCGAAATCTCCGAGCTTCACATTGCCCGCTGAATCCCGCAGGATGTTGGCACCTGAGAGCCAGAGTTGACAAGGGACACGTAAATATTTGATCGCACCAATCACTTTCCACATGATGTGAAACACAAACATCCATACATTCAAACGCTGACTTTACATTTTTCTAGTGTCTAGACAGCACAATACTCGGGCCTCTGTATTTGAAAGACTACCTTTGATGTCCCTGTGTACGATCATGTTGCTGTGCAGATAGGACATGCCCTCCAGGATCTGTCTTGTGTACTTCCGGGTCACATTTTCTGTCAAAGCCCCGTAGGCCTTCAGCTGGTCTTTGACTGAACCCTGACAGGAAGAAAAGCACATGCTTTACACTCTGTTGCACACAGACACCATTACAACAACACACAGACTGTGAACACATCCAGTCCTCCATCACTGAGGGTCTGAGCCAGGAACACAGGAAATACAGGTGCCAAGCAAAAATCTGGCACCTGAACGATGTCTGTAATGTGTTCAAACATGGGCAATGTGATGGGCCTTTTGACCAAACAGGGTAGGTGTTCCAGGAACTAAACTCAGAAACGAAACCACAGAGTAATACTTTCCTTATTGCGTTTGTGTTTGCTTTTTCACCACGTCTGCAGCGATTAGGTAAATTACAACTGATAAAAATGCCAGAAATGCAGAGACAAAGCAGTGACAATCTGCTCTATGATTAGTTATTTGTGGACCCCAGAGAAACTAGCTGACTCCTCAACATCAGTGAGGGTAATTACTGGTTCTTTTTCCGCTTTAGTACTTCATCTCCTGATGTCGCTTTATTTCGCCAGTTTTCAGACACGTCAGGAAGTTGGCTTCACAACTATGGCCCAGGAACCAAAATTGAGACATGGTCACTGAGGTCAAAATGGAGTTCCTGAGTTCCTAAAAAGGTTCCTGGATAAGTTCCTGCGGTTGAAAAGAGCTGTAAGTATTTCACTTTATAAACCCTGGGCATAATTTCAGGTGGGAAGCAGATGGTGGAAAATATAGAAAACAAGTCCAACCACTTTTCTGAACGCCTGATATTATTTATATCACCAACTTGATATCAATTCAATGCCAAGTCATGGGAACTGATTGTTGTCCTTTGCTTTCCTCCTGTCTCTATTTCATGCTCTATGTGCCTGGCTTAGCTGCCTGAGTTTAAATTATACATGCCTTGTGTCATAGACTGCACACAAAGACAGAGGGTATGGAATTGATTTCTACATTTCGACAACCATTTGCTCTGAGCTCTGGTCGAAGCTGACATTGAAGTTGCTGGGACTCACCCCCGGCATGTACTCCATGAAAATAGTGAGGGTTTTCTCATTGTGGTCCCTCAGACAGCCGTAGTACTGAACAATGCGCTCGTGGTGGAGATTTTTCAGCAACTGGATTTCACACTCCAAAGCGCTGACCTCCTGCACAGAGACAATGAGAGGTGGGGAAATTACACATTGAAGAGTCAAACGGCCGCTCTGCAATGAAACACACACGCTGTCATTTCTAAACAATGCATCTTTGTTGATTTACTGTTTTCATTTGCAGACAAAATGCATTTTTTGGACACAGTGGAGCCCTGCAGGCTCCTTCATATCTGTTACCACTGATGACAAACAACTGAACCATAAACACAGGAATAACAAACAGTGATGTATGACTGCATGTGGAGTTTGCCAAAAGTGAAACCTAAAGCAGAAAGTAAGTGAAAGCCAAAAGCACAGTTCCCCTAAAGAAGTTCCTGTGTTTACTTCAGAGAGTGAGGCCACAACAGAGAGAGAGAGAGAGAGAGAGAGAGAGAGAGAGAGAGAGAGAGAGAGAGAGACTTCACACAAAGTAATCTCCATGTCCCAAGACAGAAGCCGGTTTAATAGAAACAACAACTGATTGAGATCTGCTACAAGCTGGGGGTGGGAGTGTGAAGGGGTGATGGGAGGCCAAGGCAATGCTGACCCATCGCCCCTCACCACCGCCTCCCCCCACAACACTCGGCTTCTTTCAGGAAGTGACAGTGCATGTTTTCTCTGTGGAAGACAGGAAAAGACATTAAAATGGGGAAGAGGGGGGTCGAGGGAGGAAAGAAAACCTCTTCAATACGTTCCACTTCTTGAGTTATTGAATTTCCTTCCTAAAGATTCATTATTTTATGTCTGTCTGGGGATAAAATAAAGTTTTTGTGGCTTAACTCCTGACCTGAGAGCACATGTGTTTTTAAATCAGTTGATTCATTAATAATTAACCAGCTGCATTCCAGCATGATGGCCTAAACAGATTAGCATAAAAATATGAGGTCATTCTTGGCGCTTTTACAGAGCCAGACTTAATCATAGCTAAGGTTTGATATTCAGCAAAAGACTGTAATGTTGCAAAATGTCCAACCACAGGTGGCAAAAATGTCTACATGTATTCACAATGTCAGCAAAGAAAACAACTGGTGGCATGCTATAAACAACAGTGGAAATATTCTGAAAGGCACCAGAAAAAGAAAAGAGGAAGGCACAAGACAATCAAGCATTCTGTCTCTGTGAAAACATGAAAAGTTGGACTATTTGTTTGTGTCTCACCTTGCTGGTCTCAGGACTCTCAGGGTCGAACTGGACTTGCTTGGCAGCCAGCTCCCTCCCAGTGTCCACATCGTAACACAGGTAAACCCGACCAAACGCTCCCTGGCCCAGGAGCTTCCCTCGCCGCCACGTCATTGGAGCACTGGGCGCTGAAAAAAACAAACCCAAAACACCCAGACGCTCATTTCTGTTTTACATAAAATATACCACATGCCATCCTACATATCACAGAAAAGGGACAGAAACATGAAAAAGTCAAAAGCCTTTACAGAATTACAAAAGCCTTCTTTTCACTTTTACCCTGCAATGTGTCAACTCTTTATCTCAACATATATCATCCTAACAAGTTGTGTGTATTTTCTAAAGGATGTTTCGCTAAGACTTGCTCTAGATCAACACTCACACTTGTGCGCGACAGAACGTTCTTGAGGACGGAGCCTGCCCTGAGCGTCGACCAGCTGCCAGCTGCCCAGACTCTCCTCGCTGCCGTTGAGCGACCGGCGTGAGGGCACCAGAGTGAACAGGTTCCCCTGGGGGCGACGAATCCTTGGAAACGTTCGCCGGCCTGAAGGAGAGCAGGAAAGAGGCCAGCTGAGGTTAATATCACATGATGAACAGGAGAGATTAAGGAAGGAAAACAGTGCAAAGAGAAAACGTAAGAAAGCAGGAACACAGTTATTAAAATGGAGATATTAATGGTCTGACCTTCACTGTGGTCCTTGTGATGCAGGGAGACATGGTACCTGCGAGGATAGGTGCCTCCTTTCCCTGCCACCCTGTCATACACATGATTCTCCCTGTCTGAAAGCAAATATCCAAAAGGTCGAAAGTCAGCGGGATTACTCTGTAATTCAACCACAGTTTAGCTCAGTTGCACACTGAGTCACACAACAGTCATGTGAGCCACCCATGCAGCTTATACTTATGATGAACACAGCAGATATGAACTTGAAATTACTGTTCATGTTAGCTTTCAGCTGGTTCACACTATGTATGAATTCTGAGGTCACTAACAAGCTGACTATCAAGAGTCGATTTCAAATTAGTAAAGTTGCACCCTCAGCTTCTGAAACGCCTCGGCCAGACTAGGGTTTATGTTTATGGATCTCTCACACTGTGCAGCCAAGTTCTATAGAAATCTTCCACCGTGGTGTCCTGATGGTTTAAAAGAACTTTGAAAGTGGTTGTCACAATGCTCAATCCTCACCTGAGCACTCCTGACGATTATCAGGGTAACTCTTGGCTCTGTGCATGCGAGACTTCCTCATCGAGGGGCTGCGAGAGAGGAGAAGGAAGGATGGAGAGCGAGAGATAGTGAGAGGTTTCCATGGGTATCAAAAGATTCTATACGGGATGTTTACATACAACAGGTTACAGTTATTCCAATTTTGCACACATGCAAAGTGCAAATGCAATGGAAAAAAATGAGCTGTGAGTTCTTGGCAGAGTTGGCTCACCTGTCTGAGTTGCTGTCCAGAGACTGGCAGCTGCCAGAGACAGAGTTTTCTGCACTGCTCCAGGGATCCAGCACCTGGAGGAGGAGGGCACAATGGAAAATGAAGGGTTTGTATGGACATGTGCTTTGTGGACACAAAAAAAGATTTTCCTCATTAATAGTGAAGCCATGACTCACACACTGATCGCTGGTCTCAGGGATGAACTCCCCCTCACTGTTGATGCTGGTGTATGAACCTTGGCGGGCGATCCTCTGCTGGCGTTCAGGCACGTAGCCAGGAGGCGGTGAGCTGCGCCCCGTGTTTTGAGAACCTGGGATTACACAGCAGTTATGAGCATAAATGGAAGATTAGTTAGATAAAAAAATTGAATTTAAAACAATATCTGGACTTTACAGGCCTGAAGACTGAAAAGTGCATGAGAATGTCAGCAACAATGTGCTCTGAGGACATCAGTTGCTTACATGATACTGCTGGAAAACTAACTGACCCTGTTTGACTCTGTTGAGATTTATCTTTTATTTCCTTACAGGCAGCACAAAAGCAAACATGCAACAGCTGAGACCACACTCATGGAACTCAAACAAAGATTCATGCAGTGACTTTCGTGACATTGTTGTCATGACTGTCAAAAAAATTTTTAATATCCAGTGAGGCCCTCTCTCCCTCCTGAGCCACAAAGATAAAGAAAGCAACAAATAAAAGTGCTGATTGGTTTCTCATTGAAAGGAGCAACGGCTGAGAACTGGGTTTAAAATTTATGTCCTGGTGCTGTCCAGCTCTGAGACCCTCCTGCAGCCACTTCATCCTCCTGCTTCAGGGGGGAAAAAATCCTAAACCAGGCCACTGGTCCACCACACTAATAGCATTCTGTAATCTGATTGGCTGCTTTCCAGCAGGCATCGTCTAGTTATGGTGAACAGGAAAAGGAAGAGGACCCATTGCTAAAAGGGGAAGCCAAAGAAAGAACAGCCAGAGAGAAGGCAACAGACAGGGAAATCGAGGTAGTAAAAAAGAAGCGGCAAAGGCACAGAAACATGACAACCGAATATGACCAAAATGTTGAGGTTTGAGAAAAATAATGTGTCTGCATGTGTCTCACTTGAATCAGAATGCAAACTCTCTTATTGTGGACAAAATTAGAGAGAACTTTGAATGACAATTTAAGAAATATACCAGTTGACAGGTGGCGCCCCCTGGGCTCGGAGGATTGGTACACCGTGCTAACGTCTCCAGTGGACTGGGAGGACTTGATCCTCACCTGCTTGCACGGTACATGGTGGGAGGAAGAGGAGGCCTGTAGATGGAAAGAGGAGGAGAGAACAGGAGGTTTAAACAAGGCTTTGACACATGATTGAACAATCGCTTCATGTCACCAAGCCGGATACTGTGATGTAAATGTAATGAGGAAATGTTTTACAACACGGCTCTGAAGAAATGGGACTGGCGCAATGTGTGTGTGTGTGTGTGTGTGTCTCACATTGCTGTGCTCCTGAGTGAGCAACAGGATCCTGATGCTCTTCATGTTGGAGCTTCGGTCTAGCAGGTCGATTGCCTTGTCCAGGTCATCCTGACCACGCAGGGGGATGGACAACTGCCAGCAGACAAGATTAACACACACACACAAAATCAACAACATATATGAACAAGCACATACCAAGATTGATTCACAAGCACACATAAGCTTTTTGAAAACATTCTAAAATGTACACATACTTAATCAATAAACTAAATATGGAAATGCACATACACATGCAGATATGTACAACGACAGACAATTGCGTGGAATTATAGTCACAAATGAGGACGAGACAGAATGAGTGGTGTAGGATGGTGGAGATACAGCACAAGCACAAGAGTCTCTTCTTTACCTCATTGTTCATATAATGGAGGTCTAGCTGCTGGCCAAAGACAGTCTTAACTTTCTGCTGGATTTCCTCGAACTGCACGGGTCGTCCAAACATCAGGATCCTACACATAAAAAAAGCAAGAAATCACACAGACAGACAGATTATGAGAGATTTGTACCGGCTGCTAAGAAAGCTTCTTTTGAGTTACATGCACACGTCCAAGCAAAATCCACACAAGCTGCTGTTTTTAGTGTGTGCAGATTCCTTTAAGTGCACCTTGCATATTTGTGGTTTGTGCTGGCAGCCACAGACTAACCACAGTCCTTTCCCCTTCCATTCTGCAGCTCACATACCAGTCTGAATTAAGTGCTGGAGTGTGTGTTTGACTCTGAGATGTGCTCTTTCTCATGAACTGGAACATGTGACAAGAACAGCATGCCTGAGCGAGTGTGTTTATGTCTCAGTGTGAGTTTATGCTCGCTCTCTCTCACTTGTGTGTGGATGTACAGTTTATATGTATATATGTAAAAATGCAGACATGCTCAACATGCATACAAAAACAGGCTCAAATCAAACTCACCTTCTTTCTCCTGAGAACTCAAACTTTATCCTGACATCGTCCTGAGAGAAAACAGAAACAGGAAGGTCAAAGAGTGGACAAAAGAGGTCATCAAAGTGTAATAAGACAGACTGTGCTGATACTCTAACACTAACAAAATTAAATGACCAGTGAAGTTCACATAAAGAAGAGACTTAAAGACTGACTTGCACACACACTGATACCTGATTGTTCACTGGGAGGATGTATCACGCCCCTCTGTACCTCCTCCATTACTACATCGTTTGTGAAAACCCACTTCCACCCAAGTCCAAACTAAGTTACTGAGGCGGGAAAATGGTGGAGACTGTCTTTCCCAGAGGGACAATCTGTGGTTTAAAGCAAACACTACACTGTACATGAGTTCCCCACTTTGACTATTCTCTGTGGCTGTAGCTGTGGTAGAAAGTGAGGGTGGGTGGGCTACTGGCTACTTTTCCACACGAGCAGAATATATTTTTAGTGAAGAAGTTGAAAATGGATTTAATACATTTCAGATGTAGCAGTAGTAGTTGTAGTTGTGGGTGGCTATCCTGGGAATCCATCTGTCCTTATGCTAAATTAGCTAACTGTGTGGGCTGGAGGAAATACTGAGAGAAACAAGAATATACCTGCATGGGTGATACCCAATGACACGGTTCTTTAATACAGCAGTGGTCCAAAATTTCAATTCTACAGTCAACAGAGCCGTTGTCATGAGCAAAAAGATTATTCTGTCAGCATTGTCAGGCCCTCCTGACTTCTAAATTGTCATTCATACTGAATATTACTAAAAGACTATTGAATTCTGGAACAAATCTCCCCAACTGTGTGCAATACAGAAGATTGTCCACTGATTGCTATGTTTATCATGATTCATCCTCACCACAACTATTTAGAACTTGCAGCACTTTTATTCTTGCAGAACTTCTTTTATAGATGAGGGACATATCAACAAAACACATGGCTCTTCATGGAGGCAGAGGCTTTTGGGTTTCAGGGTCTCACGAAGCACCTGACTAAATTGCTTCTTGAGAACTACACGACTGAAACCATTTCAAATGTATTTAACTTAAAGAAAACTTTCATAAAGTTTGGGTTTACATGTGGGACCAAGATGTTTGAGCTACAGCTCACAGCGAAGTGTAGGCTGAATGTAACTGAGTGCTGTGACTTATGTGAAGCCTGGATAATAACAAAGGTATTACCCTGTCACTCAGCACCATTTCCATTATTCCTGGGTTTAAATCCTGGGTTACAGGGAGAACTTCACACAAGCTCGAGCTTTTCAAACCATCTGTACCATCAGTATTCTGAAATGTTCAGTTTGTGATGATGCAGCAATACTGCACCTGTCTGTTGGCCTGGGCTGGTGTCTTGGCTTTGCCGCTGTCATAGGACAACACAGGCTGGCGCCGCGTCATCTGGAGGGCAACCAGGTCCTTCATTATAGAGTGGAGAGCCTGCCTCTCATCTGAAGAGGATAATGGGTTGGGGAAAATACACAATTAGAGTGTGGATTGGAAAATGGATGGACTGTGTGTGTGTAGAAAGAGAGCGATATGAGTCCCTTGCACTTTGTTCCGCACTAAAAGGTGTGTGCAGACAATTAGTCAGTCATTTCTAACTACAGCCATATGGAGACTATCCTGTGACAGGGTACTGGAGGCCGGGATGGACTGCAGTGTTTTTGATATGCCTATTCCCATGTTTGATCTCAGGGCTAGCTCTGCCTTGGCTGGACTAGCTCACAAAGAGAAAATATTCTCCTTGTGTAGCTTGGACAGACATCATACAGCCCCGGGGCAGCGGAGAGAACCAGGCCCCCATCTCCACAACGCAGAAAACCAATCCTTCACCCGGCAGTGTCTGGAGCAGCAGCTCGCACGGGCTTTGGCCTCAGGGATGGTGTTTGGTGTGAGAGTGTTTGTGCCTGCTTTTATCTCATGCTGTGAGGAAACCATGCTCTAAATGTCTAAAAACAGAATTTAAAACTTACTCATTGTGGCGATGTTTGTGTACGTGGTCTACAAACCAGTCTGGAGAAACTTGCCCCTGCTGTGCCGACCCACCCACAGTCTGTAGTGATAAAAAAAGATATCAATTAGTGATAAGAAAAGGCCTGTAGTAAGTGAGGTTGGCACGGTGTTGAGATCTTTGCATGGGGACAGAGCAGAAGGATGTGAGTAATTGAGTCAGACAGGAGATGACATATGACAAAGGTTATCAGCCAGTCTCACAAAACTTGTCAGTATGCAAGTACCTCGGCCCATAAAACATCTTGGCCATAAGAAAAATGGAGTCGCAGCGTGAAACCTGAAGGCTGACGTGACAAAGTGGCTGTGCTGCACCCTTATTATAAGGAATCTAGGTAATTAAATTATATGGCAGAGTGTTTTAATGTGACAATAAACAGAGAGACTAATTTTCATTTACAGCACAAACCCTTCTTCATGCATAATTCCTTGCATGCATGTTAAAACTTTAACCTAAGCCAGCAGACCACAGAGCTAAAGAGGTCTCTGACTAAAGGCCTGGGTGAATGAGAAAGTGTGCAGTGCATGTGAGAATGTGCGTTGTGTGTTTTGCCCATGAGAAAGAACGACAATTGGAAACGGCTGAAACTCAAGCTGAGCTGGCAGCGATCGGTCTGGCACAGTTCGTATGGGAAGAATGTTTTTTATGGGGAGTTTTCTGCCATTTTAAATATCTACCAGCTTTAAACTTCTCTGATTGCACGAGCTGCAAAACCCAAAACTCAGCTGCGTTATAACTCCATTGTCGATGTTAACACGGCAATATTATCTGGCCTGCTCAAGGCGTCAACAGCATTATAAACTGAGGCATTTCCTTCAATGGTGAGGGTTTCCCCCAAATTTGTACCAATATGCCATTGAATTTAAACTTATTCAACAAAGGAGAACAAAAAAGGACTCTTGGGCTCTTGTGACTTTGAGGTCCTTGAACACAAACTGTCAGATTTCAGTAGACTTACTACTTGTAACAGAAGTGCAAACATAACAAAACCGACCAAAAGACAATCACTTATCTATCAAATCAGAGACGTACTATCTTCACCAGGGTTGCACTGATTCCTCAACTCAGATATCTGCTGACACCAAATCTGATCCGATACCGGAGCTCTCTTTCAAACATTTACAGTCTGTATAGCTCATTATGTGAAACTCCTTGAGATCATTTTTATGCACAGAAACGTGAAGCCAGGGATTGCTGCGGTGCCAAAGGCTGATTAGGCAGCACATTGTGACAATATGAATGAAACTGACATTGATAAAGAAACTGGATATAATGTGGATCTGTCACATCTGGCTGCTTGATCCACTTGAAAAGATCAGCATCGGCACAGACACTGAACTGGATTGGTCAACACAGCAAGTGCTTCACCTTGACATGTACTTCACCTGACCCAGGAATATACAGTAACAAGCACATGAAAGCCTATGAAAAGTAATGACTAGTTTAATTTACAATATAATTGAGGCAAAAAAAACAGACAGAAAGACCAGAGACTGGGATGAACATTGTCAGACGGAGTTTGCAACTGTCTGTCTGAGGGTAGATCTGCACAGTCAGATGACCGTCTGAGACGAAAACTCGGACGCGGGAAACAATTTCCGTATATGAAACGGGCAGCATCGGCACCTGAGGCGACTCATTGACTCTGTGGATTTCTGGGTAATAATCACCCACAGGAATGCCAGGCATGTCCGTCAGTGGTCGACGGAGCGTTGCCACGTTGCTTTCAAGCTTACGCCACTCTCATGTTCTCCTGCCAACAAAGTAGGTGCCAAAGACTTTTGTCCTTCAACAGTTCATGCTTATGCTATTTTAATCCCCTGCTAAATAACATGGAGTTTATGAGCTGTGCAGTTCCCCCGTTTGTTGCATGGATGTACAGCTACTTCAGGACACTCCATTATTTCCTCTCTACCCACAAAATGTTCTCCAAGCAGGCTAGTAAAGGTGCTGGGTCTGTGCACCGTAAGGGGTCTCTGTGGTCAACAACACAACAAACAACCTCTCTGTCCGTTCCCCCATCTACCCTCTACTCTCCATTGCTGCTGATTTTAATTACCTCCCAAGCGGAATGCAGGGAATTCAATGGAGAAGGAGGCTGAGCTCTACCAGTCCAGTCAGCTGTGCCCGCTTTATTTTCCTTGTATCACATTTCCAGGACTAGCAGGATTTACATGGATTTTCCTCCCCCCTCTCTTCTCTGTCTGCTGCGAGAGGTGTTTAGTCTGAGGCTGTTTTTCCCAGCCACAGTTCTTACTCTGTCTCTGGCCAGTGATGCATCTGGACTCATTGCTTCATAGCAAAATCCCCAGGCCTGATGTCTCTCCTGTTTCAGGTGCACATGTGTTTTTGGGTTCAGAGTAACCCACCACATTTGAATATTGCGATCTCGACAAGTCAGCAGTACTTGCATTGGCTGAAGTTTCAAATACTCTTTGTACTATTTTATTAAATACAGATACATTCAAACTCTCACGGTTCACACATTGAGTTTTAAGCTTATTTGCACGTTCAGATAACAACATGCAAAAAGAAAAGTTAACGAAGATAAAAAAGAACAAGAGCCTTCTGTGTTTCCTACAGGCATAAGCTTATAGAGGTGATGACCACAAAGAGATGACTATCTTGTGTCATGAAGAGAAGGATGACTATTACAACCCATGATGGTATCACATTTCAAACAAGCATTTTGCAGCACACTCCATTATGTCTCCACTTACTGTTACTTCATCTCTCTGAATTATAGTGGCAGGTGGTTCACGCAATTGAGACACATTTTCACATTACAGATGCATAATCTGTCTAATAAAAGGTTAGATCCAACGGGAATGTGCAGGATGGTGCTGAGGATTTGATAATAAGTTATGAAAGTCAGAAAGCTAAGCACCTACTGAGGTAAGCATGGAGATGTTGGCAATGACACCATCTCACCAGATATGGATAAAGTGTATTACGGTGTGATATGATGGTAACAATCAAATTTATTTGTGTTCCTTGTTTCCTCCTTCTTCTTTAAACAAATCCCACCGTTCACAATCTACTGTGGCACTTTTAACTGATTCTGTTGTTTCCCCCAAGCTAGTTGCTTATACTGTACTTCCTATAGATGTAAATCACTAGATGTGATGTGTCATAATGACTTTCCATTCCGGGGTGAACCATATGGCAGCCATCTAACCTGGGTCCAGTTTTAAACTTGCTGTTATTGAATCCAATGGTGAAAGAGGCTTGTGTTTACTTTGTAATCCTTGTATTTTTCTGCCAATATACCATTGCTGTTTTTAATTTAAACTAATGAGCATCTAGTGTTTCATATCTGTTGTACTTCCATGCATTTGGTGTTGCATTCAAGTTACATGGGAAAAACGGTTGTTACTGTGATTTAATGACTAAAAGCTATGACACATATGTACAAATTACAACTTGTGCAAATCTGTTTGCTCATTTGATTCATGGCTTAAGACTAAACACCAGCTAAATCTAATTCATTAATATGCTTGAAGGTTTGTTTACATGAGTAATGGCTGTAAACACAGCTGTTAAACTGGCCTATATTTTCATGATCAGCTGATAAACACAGATGTGCTGGTTTTTCATCTTCCAGCCAAAGTACATGTGTGACTATACTTGAAATGTACTTGGTCCAAAACTGGTTATTGGACTGTTAAGTTTTCTACAGACTTGGGGCGTTCTGATCACTCAACAAATTGAGCCCTACACTTTGTCAGTGCCATATTTGAGTTGATATATTTTAAAGCAAAAGAGAGCAGATCGTTCTTTACTTTGTTGTATGTGTTATTTATTGGTGGCCTCAGAACTAACTGCCACTTTAAATCTGCCCTTTTGACTTTCTTCACCTAATTATAATGACGCTTCAGGGACCAGAGGGACAGTTGTTAGTGAACCAGTCTCATTTACTATCCTGCAATGCTGCCTAAAAATCAGAATACAACCTTAACTAGTCACTTTAAACCCTCACTCAATCACTTCACAATACAAGCATAAAGTGAGGGAGGTACTGACAGTAAAGATGAAAAATTTTCAAGCAGGGCCAAAACATAAAGGTCACTGAAGTCATGTGTTTGTTATGGAAATTCAGGGGATTTTGCAACTTCAGATGCTACAATTTAGAGGTTTATTCCAGTATTGTTTGACTTTTACTCTATTTAGCTTTGATCAACTTTGAAGCCAACAAAAAATAAACTAAAAATAATAAAGAATTCAACATTTCCTAATTTTTAAAAGTCTTTAAATAATTTTCTAATCTGAATTATAGACCTTCATGTTGGCATTTTTTTTAAATAACAAAAACACTCAACACACTTTGTTTTCAAGCATAAGACTTGCAGTTACAATTTTTTCCAACATGCATGAATGCAGCATAACACACTCATTATATACCTGTCGCCCCTGTCACGTGCACAGCCCTCACCTGTCGCAGGTGTCACCGGTGTCTCGAGGCAGAGATGAGGCGGCGGGTCCGGCCGGTGCTCACGTCCATCGGTGCCCGCAGTCACACCGACACACCGGGGAGTGTGTCTGCGTGCGGGGGCGCCATGGCGGGGCTGACCCCCCCTCCTCCCCTCCTCCAGGTAACAGGTAACTCTTCTTCTTCTTCTTCTTCTCCGGAAAACTAACAGACACTGTCCGGGTTGTAAAAACAAATCTGTTCACATGAGACAGCTGCGAGTTTCGGAGAAAACGTTCCGATGGAAAAAAGTCTGCAGCAGCTGGGAAACAAAGACGAACTTCTGAGCTCTGGAAAAGTTAAATCTCCAAAACATTTTCAGAGGCCAAACTCGACATCAGGCCTCCAGGTTTGATCCCACTGAAACCTGCCAAACAAGGTGCAACAGCAGCCGTGTGGCCTGTATGAAATCCATTTGTCAGGGAGGAAAAGACCGCACGATTTCCGTGATTCTGCTGGCTTCTCTTCCTGCTAACTTTGCAGATTTTCCCTCACTGGGTTGCCAGGTTGGAGTCCAGAATAGTTCAAACTGGAGATATATTCACTTTTAACTTTGAACTGCATGTAATAGCATCGCATTGCAGCTTGGACGTGGATCTAAATGTACACATGTAATAAAGGCCTATAAGAAAAGTACAGAGGGGTTTGATTCAGCGACATGATGGAGTTCAGACTTGCAGAAAAACTGGCAGAAAAAACGACATTAATTTATGATGCAAAAAACTTACATCAAAGTTAAATAAACGCCATCGATGTTTACAGTTAAACTTCAGGCTATTCTCATTAATGAGATCCAAACTGACTTTAATGTAAAAAAAAAAAAATCGCAGTCTTTTCCAACAAAAGTCCCAGATTTGTCGTGTAGCTTCTTCAACAGACGATGATTCACAACTTTTCCACAACCAAAACAAAGTAAGAAATAATCTTCGAGCCAATACGTCAAACTTCCTGACAGAAGAAAAAAATATCGCCACCGGAACCTGCTTTTATTCCTCCGACAGGTCGTGAAAACTGTCCTCCAGGCTCGGATCCATGTTTCCCAGATGCTTCACGATCCGTCGTCCATGTGTGTGAAAAGCTGGATTTATTCCCTGCAGGATTTCTGATCGCTAAACAAATTAGTGCCCTGCAGCCGCGGGGACGCGCTGTTACTCGGTCGAAGTCTTTGGCGGGAGCGCGCGCGATATTATTAGAGGGGCGGACCAACCGTGACGTAGATCGCGCATATGCTGCCTTCAGGACTGTGGGAAATCAAATACGTTATACGTTATTGTTATACTACAGCTGCATTTAAACGCAGCTTTTGCCTCTTAATTGAACCGTGGTGGAGGAAGTACTGAAAAAGAGTAATACCACACTGTAAAAATACTATGTTACAAGTAAAAGTCCTGTATTGAAAATGCTACTTTAATCAGGAAATGTACTTAAAAGTACTCATGTAGAAAAATGTAACATATTTTTAAAGAGAAAATCAGGATTTTTCTGTTATTGTTGGTTAAGGTGGAGCTTATTTTTGACTATTTAACATAATATTGGTGAGTTAATTATATGTAAAATTTTAATTATAAAAGTAAAGTAACAAGGTCAGATAAATGTAGTGAAGTAAAAAGTACAATGTTGCCCTCTGAATTATAATGGAGTAGAAATACTAGAAATACTTTTTTCAAGTACCTCCAGTTTTGTACAGCACACAAGAATTGAAAATTTTGATATCGAGTCAAGGCATTCAGTCATAAACCTTGAGGGAATTCAAGGATTTCACCATCTTTACATAAATGAACACACTACAATGACTGCATTAAATCAACACCAGCATTTTATTTTTTCTCCAAAAGCATGTAAAAAAGAAAAAGAAAAAGAAAGAAAATGCACAAAATGATTGTGTATATTGGTGTAGAAAGGGGGCGCTTACATTTTAAAATGTTACACTTCCATACCACAACGAAGCAATAGAGAGAAGGGAGAATAGAGGAGAAAGACTGCATATACAGTCCGAGCGTTCTTTTGCTGTAAGGCCACCTCAATCCACAGGTCAAGTCTGTAATACAGAATACATTTTCAAAGATGCATACATTTAAAATGTCTCGATGACAACAGCATTGAAAAGTAAGTCCACATCAAGTTTAGCACAAAAATGAAATGACTCACAGGTCTAACATTTAAAACGTTACACTGCAATCATTCACCTGAGCCACTTGGCACCAGTGTAAAGTGTACCTTGTCTGCTTTGTTACACTTACATAGAAGTTGCAATTCACAGATTCTGCAGTTGTACCTTGGCGAACTGCTAACAGAGAGTGACAAAGACAGCATTTCTAGATGCAATATTCTTGATTTTAAAGCATTCTCAGGGATCCAGAGGACCGTTGTAACATGAAAAAAGGAAAATATAAAATATACATTGTCACACACAGTAGAATTAGAATTATTTTACATTATATGTGGCTAAAAAGTGGTTAGATAGGAAAAATGGCTGCTGGTTGAGTGAAGTAATCCTATGATTAAGAGTGGGGCTCTAAAGTAAGCAGGTCTGTTTTTGAAAAGGCATGATCAGGAGATTTCTTTTGTCGAGATCTGTGCACTCAAATGGTCTCGTTTGAAAAAGCAATAAAAGGTCAGCTATTTATTTCTAAGGCTTCTCTTCTGAAAAAGTAGCAAATATCCATCTGTTTAAATTTAGCTTTCTATTCTGCACAGCATGCTCAAATTCACAGTAAACCTTCAGTCACAAAAAGTACTTTGTGTCATTCAAGTGTCAGTCAAGTCTCAGTGGTATTCAGACATTTTCTAAAATGAGATATTTGAATGGCTTTAAACTCATTCTTTGTGGAGAATGAAATATAGAGGTGAAAATCTTGTCTAACTGGGTAAATTTCTCTTAGGTGTTGGAATTAAATAAGATAAAAAGTGGCCGGAGTGCAGTAGCTGCACTACAGGCCGAGGCAACGTATTCCAAAACTTTGAATAAAGGCTACGTTGAGTTCACGGGCAACTTAGTTTTTCTTCCTCTCACACAAGACACTATTGCCACACTTTCCCCAGCAGGGGGTGCTCTGCACTGGGTTTAGCATGCAGCATGCAGGAGCACATCAGGGGACCAATAAGGTGACAAACCCTCCTTCAGACACCAACTGTAAAGTCAATATTAAGAAATAGGTCCAGGTGCTAAGAATGCATTTAGCTAATAAGACAGGAGATGAGAACAGGAAGGCATTTATCTAAGAAGGAAACCTGTCCACGCTTACTGGAGGAACAAATAACGATGGTTGTTCAAGACAATGTGATTGGATCTGTCTACGTACCCATAAAAACTGTCCAGTTCAATGAACAAATACAAATACAGCAGGGGAAAAATCATCACAACACGCCAACAACTGACAAGTGTGAAATGACGAAGGGACAAAATTGTGTGATTTCTTGCAAAAGGCTTAAGCTTTGTCCATTAACATCCTCATTTGTGACATGAAACACCACTGGAATCAATTTACTCAAACACCTAAGCTCCTCTTAAAATGTTTTCTATGACGTAATGAAGGATGTTTATGAACGAGGGCTCAGTTTCCCAGTGACTATCAACATTTTGTCTGGTGATCATGTGTGGTCGTATGTGCAAGACGAGAGTACAGTATAGTGGGGAATGTTCACTAATCACAAACTACAGCTCTATGTACAGAGAGTATACAAAACACAATCTGAGAATTCCATTAAAATTTCAACCATAAAAGCTCAGAGAGGATCAACTTATGCCATGACATCAATCAAATCCAAACTCAAGTGCTTCTAAAAAGTGATTTCCTACGCGACAATGAAACAAACAAAATCTTTCACAACACAAAAGATCAATACAGTCGTAAGATAAGGCTATTAAGACCCAGTCATCCAAACATGCAAGGATAAGACTCAAAGTGGTCAATAAAATAAGAACAAACCATGGAATGAAGCTGACAATAATAAAACTAAACACAAAACTTAAAACGCGAGAGGTGAGCTGTTGCTGATGTGTGCGGTTATTTTACAGTACTCTGTACCCTGTTTGTTCCTCAAATATATGAAACCTGACAAACTGACAGCAAAGTCACAATACTGAGGACTATTATTTTAATTTGTGTTTTGTTAAAAATGAGTGAAACTATGCGATAAGTCCTTGGGTGAAAATTGACCTGAGTGTATGCTCTACTGCAAAACATGGATGCTCTGTAACCCCTCTGATATGTTTGCCTGAGCATACAGTGACTTATTCAAAAAGGACAGGGTGCAAATTATTAAAAAGAATTGAAAAAAAAAAAAAAAAAAAAAAATCAAAGTAAAAGTGATTTTATTATTACTCCCCATACTGGAGAAGGCTTTTGGTCACAATCAACAACCAATTCCAAACAGGAAAATAAAATAAGGAAAATACAGATATCAATAACATCAAACCCAAAATATATCCCCAGAATTAATTTTTAAGTGATTATGACTGGCCAGTCGTTTCCTAGCTGTTTGTGCATGTATCTGTTTTGATGGCATTTAAAAAGCAAGTGAGCGCGTGGGTGATTTAACAGTGCCCCAGCATATGAGGCATGTGTTCCTCGTGATGTATCGGAGGTGTTAGGAGGAGGAAAAGGAAGAGGCAGGGCTGGGATGGGACACATGCAGACATGATTATGCCGTCTTTGTTATATTATCTGTCTCCTTGGAGGCCCAGAGCTCTTTGTGCTGTTTGCGTCCGAAGCCCTCGTCGTAGTTGCCTTTGCTTTTGAACAGCTGCTGAAAGTGGGGTTTACAGTAAAATTCACCTTGAAGAGCTGCAAAGGTGCCAAGGCTGCAGAGAGGGGAGGAATGAAACCGTGATATACAAACCACAAAGGAGTCAGGAGAAGAAGAAAGTCAAGTAAACACACAGGAAAACAGCACTATATATAGTCACCTGAGTTTGGCATTGCAGTGCTTGCAGCAGAAGCATGTGGAATGGAAGACCAGGTTGTTGGCAACCAATCTCTCCATGGGGTAGACCGTCTTCTCACATGATGAGCAGACTTCCTTTTGGGTCTTAAAGCTGAAGGACTGAGCACATAAATACACAGATTTACGAGCAGACTCGAAAACAGGCAGTGATCTAGACCTCGATTCTTAGTGAGATGAAAGCTTGCAGGAAAGACTTCCTTTGCTCTCTTCTGAGATCAAAGGCTGATGGAAGTGAAGTGGGGCAAGAGTAACACACACAGAAGAACAGAGACCCACGAATGAGGGATGAGACAGAACAGACAAACGACGCATGTTTACCTTAGAGCGCTGGACAGGTTTCTCTTCGGTGGTGCTCCTGGTGTCCTGTATAGGCAAAGAACAAATATTTTAACAGTTGTATTCAGAAGTGTGTAAAGTCTCCTGTTCTGCTCTGAAGTGCAACAGGAAATATAAGGTGAAATCAACAGCAGATATCTGTCCTATTGGATTACAAACAACTGTAGAACTTCACATGGATGGAAGAAAAAAAACGACGTATTTCTCGCTGTCCTCTTATTACCTTTACCAGCGTGTTAGTATTGTCAATATGATCTCTTTTTCTCTCCCCCTCTTTCTATTTGCTCCATCTGTCTCTTTGCACCCCTGGGAGAGGATCAGGTGCCTTCTGTCTGGTCATGTGAGCCGAGCTGTGGGACGCTCTGCATGAGGCTGCCCTCCACATAGCAGAACAGCTCAGAACCAGAAACTTCACAGGGCAATATCGCTTACAAATGGTGGGAGATCTCGCGGTGAAATAACACGACTGACACCTTTCCTGCTCGTCTTTATCTTCAAAATTACTTCATGCTCTTGCAGCTGTGTAATCCAAGCATGTAATGAAGCACTTCTTTCATTCAACCCAACAATCATGCACAATTGTAGGTTAGCTCCTTAATTCTCAGGTTTCCATTTATAACACAGGTCACCACATTGCTCTGCACACTGAGGGTGTCAATGTTTAAGTCAGGTAATTACAGTTTGGTTCATGGTGACATGAGGAATTGAAAGACTTTCCCTCCAGGCGCTCAGGAGGTTAAGAAGAAGGACAAAAGCTCGCAGGATCTCAAGCTGGAGGAAGTTGCATTGTAGTAATGACTGTATCTTCTCTCTTGAGTGTTGCAGCCGGTTTTCAGCAGCAACAAGCACGGCCATCTTTGAGCAGGGCTAACAGGTAGTTCAAGTGGATAATACAAGACAGAGACACATTCAGGCATGTACACAGTAACTGCCTTGGAAAAGCCAGTGTGTGGGGAAGAAGGGCAGCCTCTGTTCAGGCAGGGGAAAAGTCCACTGCAGACTTTGCTAAAACCCTGTTATGTAAGGCTGCTTGGCTGGAGCTGGAGGAAGTGGTGGAGTTGGGGGGGGTTCAGGGGCTGCTACCAGAAAGAGAAGATCTTTGGTATCAGAGGCAACTGCTGACTGCTCCTCGCTTTTACAGGTCTATTACTCTTTGCCTTGCAAAATGTCCTGCTTTGTAAGCAAAACAACTATTCAAGAGTCCGGCACAGTGATGGACATGACAGCATGACGCATACCTGACCAATGATTAAAGCGTGTTGCACTTATAACTATTGCAAGTGGGCTTCAAGGAAGTGGCTGAAATACCAGACATCTGTGCATAGGCGTGCACAGAGATTCAATCTTCCAATCACAGCACACGTAATCTTATATATATATATATATATATTATTCAGAGAGAAGATTAAATATAGAACACAGATGGGAATGTCTGTTTTTGCAGGTATAGCAAATTAAACATTCTATCAAGGTACTTTTTCAAATCTTTCATCAAAAAAAACTAAAATCCAACAACATTCCCATAAACAAGTCCCTGTTAACTTGCTGATGTGATGGATTGTTGATTGCCACCAGGAGGGTTTGTGTATATTTGTACTGTTTAACTTACCGTTTCTGTTCTGAAAATATGGGTAATAAAATCACTGGAGCTTAGTGTTCAGTCATCCTAACTTTAAAAGATGTTGCTGCCAGCACAAACTCTTCAGTGTATATTGAGCACACAATTCATGCTGACAAAGACGTCTGGCTCACTAATGTGCAACATTGATCCCAAACTAATAGAACCGGAGATATTAAAGCTGTAGCTTCCACAGTGTAAACTGTATATCAATATCTCTAATGGTTGACAAATTTATATTGTGTCATGGTATACATGTTGTTGCCTTTTCTCATCTGTACATCACTTGTGATTTTATCTGGAATGGCTGGAGTGGTCCTCTTTGATTGCCTCTGTATTGGAATTTGCATACTATTTTTGACCCTTTCACCTTAATGCACCACCAAACAACTGAGTAGGCGGAACAACAAGGGTGTTGTCTGCACTTATGAGAACAGGATGACATGCTTTTGAAATGATTGGCTCATCAACAGTGAGGCCATGCAGCTTCCTGTAGATGCAATCACATCCCAACTGTCAGCCGGCTCCTCTTCATCCCTGATTCCTCGAGTTCAGTTATTATGTTGCTGCTGGCAAGCAGACAGCTGACAGGTTGCTGGTTATCTAGCAGGCTGCAGGCTAGACCACTTCCTGTTACTGAGACAACATGACGGAGCTTCTCAAAACTACTTAACACTATTGAAAATAGTTTGAATGTGTAAAGTTCTCACAGTACGTTCATAGAGAAGGCTGCTTCAGTGGGAGGCTGCAACAGCAGGAAAATGAGGTCAGCAAGGGTTTCATCTGTGCACATGAAATCATGATTTTATTGTGGCCAAAAAAGGAAAACTGATCTGAGTGAAAGCACAGAATTGCCAATGTTTTTTTTTGTTAAAAACTACGCAGCAAGACTAGTTACCATGTTAGGGGGTAAGCATGCATTCCAAACACACACAGACACACACATACACAGGCATCCAGGAAGACTTCAGATTAGCTTGTGCCATCTTGTCTTCTTTTGCCTTATATGTACATACGTCTCAATTGCCACCAAACAGCTCGAATGTGGCAGGAAGTTGTTATGACACATGTGGCTTCCTCTGTCTTGCAGAGTCCCAACAGGGACGACAGCAGCTAAAGTCCTAACCGACTTTCATCCCAGTAAACGACTGCAAACGAAATAAACTACAAGAGAATTCTGGTCTCTGTTCAGATTCATACAGCTCACAAATTAGCTCTAGCTAATAAAAGAGACAAGGGATAACACCAAAGACATGAAGGGGCGATAGATGAAGCACCTTCGTGAGAACAGAACAAAGTATTCAATGTGAACATAAATAAAGAAGGCTTCCAGTGTAATTAATTAGCTCTGCTTTGCCCAACCCTGTGAAGCAATTTGACATACCAATGGGTGAGCAGCTCGAGCCAGCTGGAGGGTTGTATCTTACCAAACAAAGACTACTTTCACACAAGTGGGGGAATTTTCTTGCAACAGAGGTTCAGCTCGTACCTCAAGGCATCAGTCGCTCATATGCGGAGTCCTTGCTTCACCTTAAAACACACCTGTACATGTCCACATGTGTTCAGGTTGCAACCAGTTACTGGTACGACAGCGCCAGGTTCCCCTTTTCTCTTTGAATTTCATTAAAGGAAGATGTTCAACATTTGGGGAAATACATGTATTCACTTTCTTGCTGAAGGGTTGGATAAAAAGATCAATACTCTCATGTTGGTGTGGAAAATATGAAGCTACAGCTCAGCATAAAGACTTGAAACAAGGAAAAACAGCTAATTCCTATACAACCATGACTTTTACCCTCTGACAGAGTCTTGCTGGCTGTTTCCCCAGTAGCAGTTTTTATGCTAAGCTAATTGATTGCTGGCTGTAGCTACGCATTTACCATGCAGACATAAGAATGGTATCATCTTCAATCTCACCTAAGAGTATTTCCTGTATCTGTTCCTTCAATCAATAACCAGTAATGGGCTAATGTGAATCTTCATCTGCACACTGAAGGATGAATTTGAGTTTAACCTTTTGTGTTGAGGATCCTCTCAATAACAAACATTCAAAGCATTACGGTCACATATCCTGCTGCCTTCTCCCCTGAGGCCACAGACCACCCATGTGATAGAGTCAAAAGACGCCCCTACATTCTGAAAGATGTAAGAGGAAGACAATTTGAGGATGTAGTTTAGAAAGCATGCAACTTTAAGATAATGTGTGTAAGTCCTTCACTGTTATTAAAGTCAAGCAGGCGCCGATACTTCAAACCAGACTCCTCTTGTCTAAATCTCAGTGTTTACGAGAGCTATCTGCTGACGTAAATCACAACCATTTAGAACAGTTACAACAACTCTAAAGAATATTACGGGGGTGAAAGGTCAATGTGTTCATAAAAAGTTCAAAAGGGAAGAAGTATCTGCTCTTTTTCTCTTTCTAGAGTTGATGGACGCAGCACAATTAGACAAACCCCGACTTCACACTTGATCATCGCTGAACACACACCGTGCTGCACGATTCACTTCAACAGGCCCCTAGAAGGGAAGGCAGGCGCTGTGTTAACAAACCTCTTGTGTCATTAATCCAAAACAAGGTTCCCACTCTCTCTCATCTCTTATTTTTAGAAACGTGATCGTTGTTAAATCATTTAAGACGGCGAAGTGGAAAACAAGGGAACAAATGTGAAGAGCCTTCGAACCCAACAAAACTGTGGTAAAAAGCCCATCTATCAGTGGTCAAACTAATCCTAACAAACAACATCTTCCAGTCCAGCACTAGCGACATAAACCATGAGTCGTGAGTCTAATATTTTTGGCAGATAGCATCTCGCTGTATATTGCACTTTGTGGACCTGCAAGCCATGGCACTGATCCAACAACTAAAACAGCTGCTGCAGGGAAAATATAGAGGCTCCCCTTGACAGCAGTCTTCCATCAATAACTGCGAACATGAAGAGACCAAACAACTTATGTGGACAAAATGGTTGAGGTTAATAAAAAAACATTTCTGTGATGAAAAGTAAGTATTTGCTGAATGTGAGGTTTTGACACTTGACTCGCTGGGGAATTGATCAAAGTGGGATGGAACAGTCTGGTCCTTCTGAGTGCAGATGGAAGTTCACCACGCCAGTCTGCAGAGTAATCACATCTGGAAGCGTGTGAGGGCGTTTGGTCGGCCACTACTTCGCTTCCCCTTTAGAGCTTCCTATATGCAACAAGAAAGTGATGGGGCAGTTTTCTGTGTCTGAAGGCACAGGGCACTGAATGTCTGAAGGTCTCTTTAGTCAGCTGGTTTGTTCACTTCCTGTCTGGGGAGGCTGTTTGGTCCAGATGAAACCTTTCAAGGATTTATAGATATGTGTGGCATTGACAAGCGCTTAAACACTGCTTCACTTGACAAAGGTGGAAAAAAATAAGGGTTCCAAACTATAGCAGATGTCAGATAACTTGTCCAAACAACAGCGCAAAACCAAAAGATATAGAATTTACAATGATGTAGGACAGAGACGACAATTTCTCAAAGGATTAATCAATTATCAAAATAGTTGCCTCTCATGTTTATATTCAATGATTGATTAATCGACTAATCATTGCAGGTCTTGAGGACTTCAAAAATCAAAAGCATCATTTTTCTTTGCCGTTTTGTTGATTCAAGAGAGAACTGCAGCCTTTCAAAATTAAAGGACACAAATGCACGCACAAATCATGTCTGAGAGGCAGGCTGCCCTTTCAGAGAGCGAAAGTGATACTGATTTTTCACTTGGAATTAGCAGTCAGCAACTTTGCTCACATAACCTTGAGTTCTGCACTGCAGTGTCTGTCTAACTATGCTGAAAAAGCCCTCAGTGCTTCATTCTGTTGCTTCTTTAAAGAAGCTGCCAGAGGGCACAATTAAAACTACTCAAGCCCTCTGATCATTTGTGTCAGAGATCTGTCTAACACCAAGATAAAACATGGTCCTGGACTACTTTTAATTCATAAAATCAGACACTAATGATAAAGCTAGGAAGGCAATTACAATGTGTTCTTAAAGGATAAATATATTACATCCCTCATTCTTGTCCTAAATTGTGTTCGAATCTGTCATGTCCATAAGAACTAATGGTTGGGGCTGGTATGCTGCAACAGCTGGTGTGTTTGTTTTCTTCACAAATTGCAAAGAACAAAACCACGAAACCAGTAAAGGAATGTGTTGAGGACCTGGTGCCTGTGTTGACTTGACATAGCGAGAGGCTGCTGCGTTCTGCAACTTGCTGATGGTGGAGAAGAAACAGCCTCCAGTGCTACGACTGATCAGATGTTATCAAAGACTGGAAGAGAGGGGAACATTTCACAACCAAATTCTCCTCCAGGGCAGGAATTCAGGATAACATGCCTTGGCCCGTCTTCAAAAAAATCCGGCATGCAAATATCGGCTCTGAGATCCCAGAAAATTTCCATCACACACCGAAGGCTCCTTAAGTTCAGAATGAAGCCTTGTCGACTGGGACAGTGAAAGTCAAGGGACTAGTGAATGAATGTTACAGACTATTTTCCTCCAATAAGATATCTTAAGTATTTATTTGCTAAGATTAAATGAAGACCATTTAAGTTAGGAAACAGATCCCCACAGAGCTCTGCAGACTTCAACAGACATCTACTGTTGACTGATGACACTGTGGTTAACTTTAATAATGTAGAGTGTTTCTAAACAGGTTGCCCTACAGTCTTTTCAAACCAGATAACCTCCATTAGATCAATGCAGAGAATATTCACACAAAGATTTAGATTTAGTTAAACAAAAGAGGTTGGACTAAACTAAAATAATATAAACTTAATGCCAATAAATAAAGAGCAATGAAAGAAGACAACTATTGGCTTTTGACATCTTGCTGACATCATTTTATTGCTGTATTGGTCGTGCAGCTGAACCCGTTATTACAAATCATCTGTGTGAGATCTGATTTTCAGCCGACTGCACTGAACCATGTCAGGGAAATGAAATAAATTCAACAAATCAAAAGTGAAAGGAATGTGCTAAGTCTTTGCCTTCAGTGTCTGAGCCAGAAAACTTGCAGGTTTAGAGTCTAAAGTCAGATTTGTGATCCTCAGAGGAGAAAAATCATGCCTTACTATTTTTTTTTAAATCAACAGTTGAATGGTTTATGGGGTGCATGCATGGACGTGCCAAATTGGCAATCAAACCTTTGTCTGCTGACTGGAAAATAGTGGCATCATCTTCACACAGCTGATTTGGCTTGCTGATTTAAGAAGCACATGTCATAAAACAATAAAAAGACAAAACTAGGCCTCCACTTCCATCCCTCAAGAGCATGAAATCATACTGAGAAACACTGGCATCTTTTCCAGGACTGAAAAAGGCTTTATGGACCTTTGCTCTCACAACCACCCTGACTGTATGTCTAATTTTAACAGCAAACCATAACTGTAATTCAAAAAAATGATTGGGAAAGGGAGAGAAAGGGACAGGTATGCAGTGAGTTAAAACTATGACTCTGACCGTTTTTGCCTGCAGCTCATTCGCCTGGACCTGCTGGCGACCCATTTAATACTGTTCTGCACATCTGACAGCAGGAAAACACCCCCCTCCCAACATATGGCACTTCTGACATGCCTAACAAATCAGGTTTTTGTGCCATTAATGGTAATTGTTTGACAGACGGGCATATGGTCAAACAAAATAAATGTTATTAGTCCTCACTGCAGCTTTGTACAAAGTGCTTTGTCTAAATCCGCATTATTTGTTTATTTTTTTGGAACAAGTCAAATCGCAGCAACAGCCTCTCAAATCCACCAGAATACTGACGTAAATCAGGCAGCGGAGCAGGGTGTCAATCTGTGCTGTCAACTCTGACTGAAATTACAGTCAGGCAGCCCACTGACGGTGGCAGGAAATGAAAATGACCATATACTTACTTAAGCCTCGCCGCCATATGCCAGGGCTGTAATGACAGACTGTTGTAAATGTGGTGCCCTGGATGGATAAAATGTGGTTTTACTAGACCACAGAGTAGTTTGTAAACTGCCTGACAACACAAACACAGGCTAGAAACTTGTATAAAGAGTGAAACACATGTTTTCTTCCACCTGCCTTAGAGCTTTGCTCTAATGCTGATTTACACAGAGGTTTAATCCAGCCACTCATCCATTTGATATTACTCAGCTGACAATCTCAGCTGCTGCCGGTGAGTTTATAAGCAGCAGTGGATATTTCTGTTCACAAAGTGGGGTCTGGGGTCACTTGTATGTTGTGAGTAGATTCCACATAATCCCCATTTTAAGGAGCGTTTAGCCATGCTTTATGATCTTTTTTGAGCTTTTTGGAGATTGTGTTGCACATGTAAACATCTTATCCTGGCTCAAACCTGGATAAGCTCCAATCCCAGTTTTGAGAAACCTGGGTAAGGAACACTTTGAGAGAACCCAGGATATTGTGGCATGTAAAGACCAGATTATGGTTTCTAATCACTCTCTGTTGGTACATAAATGAGGATACTATTATGATCTTGTAGACGGTGACATGAATAACCAGGTTTCTAATATTCCTTGCATATCATATCCTAAATAAGATTAAAAGTAGGATAATACTAAAAACCAGAGCATTAATATGAAGGTAAACACACTCACTGAAATCAATAAGAGAATATGATCAGAGGATGCTGTAATCTTCCTATCTCCATCATGACCATGTTCACTAAATGTTATTGAACAAGCTTAAACTGGATGTTTATGCTTTTATTTATGTGCTTATTTGATTCATTTTGTTTGCTTGTTTGTTTGTTGTGTGTGGGATTAAACTCACCTCTAAATCCCTATTACAGACTACTTCTCTGCTTGTGCAAGCTCCTTTTACTACAGACCTTTATGTAACATTAAGCTAGTTGTATAAATATATATTTGCATTAAAAACATGTTAATCTTTCATGGCTGGAAATTGTTGCTAGAGCAAAACATTAAATCACACAATATAAAATAAAACCACAAATCAGTTTACAAATGATGGAGAGGGAAAAAAAAAAATCAAATGTCTTATCTGTTAGAAAGAGAGATATGAAAATTAGCTTGGATGATGTGTTTTAAATGCAAAGCTTCTATTCAGATGCTCATAATTAGCCAACATGCTAGCTAACTAATAGACGTTAAAACAAGCGGTGCATTGTTAGCATTTAGCATTTTAATTACCTCCAAATTCAAAACTAAACATCCTCTAATGCTACTCGGGCTAAATAACGCATTTACATCCGACATCCTCGCACCGGCTCCCGGTTAGCTATGAGACCTTTAGCCGGCGGTCGGACATCATCACCTCAGCTCATCTGACAAAAAAGAAGCCGAGGGGCGAGCGGCGGAGGGCGGGGAGGCTGCCGCACACACACGGCGCAAAGAGCCGGGAAGGAGCCACTCACCATCTGCGCTGCTGGTCTGCGACACACGGGCTAACGAGGGTCTGGTTCACTCAGAGGCTGGAGGCGGATGTTTGCTCTCTCATTCGGTTTTACGGGAGGCTTTGTTGCGGACGCTGGTCTCGGCTGCCGGTGAGTTTCTGCCCTCCGCTTCGCTGCTCGGCTCGGTTTTCAACACTGCTTTTTCCCCTTCAGCTATTGGTTCGCGACTGCACCTGATGCGTTCACGGGGTGTCGGACGAATCACGACCACGAGGAACAAGGATGTCACTGTCAGGAACATGAATATATATTAACCCTCTCCTCTAACCTTTATTTAAAGAGGTTTAAAAGTGACTGATGATTATTGTACCCTTTTGTGGTTTAAGTGTGTTTTATTTTGTTTGTAAATGCTCTCAGGTTATTGTTATTATTTTTGTTTGGATATTAGTGCTTTTATTGTTGATCACATCTTTCCTTTGATTTGTTTATTTGTACTGTTTGGTTTCCATGTATTATCAACTCAATGATCATTCTGGCTTAAATAATGCATTAAAATTGGAAATTCATTCTGTATTAAGTTATTTTAATTGCTTTCTTTATGTGTTAAGAGAATTTTGAATTATAAGTGCACTTGGGTGTAAAAAGTAATCAGATCTGTATAGCAATGTAAAAATGCTTCACTACGAGTAAAAGTCCTGCAAAATCTCAATTGGAGTCAAAGTACAAAAGAAAGATGTACGTAGAGAATCACAACTTCAGAGTTGAACATAAAACATAATTACATACAGAAAACATGATAAAAATATGCAAAACATATGGAAGAAGTATATCAGCAGAAAACCCTCAAGCAGCAGTGAAACAGGACAGGAGTATATCTTCTCAAGTACTATACAGTATAAGTACACTTTTGAGGTACTTGCAGTTTGATTGAAAGATTGTACATTTTACTCCACTACATTTATTCAACAACTAGTTAGATCTAGAGCTGCACACAACACACGATCTGCTTCTGGTCAACAGCAAACATAGAAACATATTATTAACAGAAATTATCATGTTAATTATTCTCTGGTTATCACAATTAGAAACTATAGCTCAACATTCCTCAGCTGCCATATGAAAATTTTAATGAGTGTCTATAATCTGCCCTTTGTCATGAGGAGTGCAATTAGAATCATGAGTGTTTACTGCCACCCAGTGTTGACAGTGAGAAACTGCAACATTAAACGTTCCGTTATTATTAGTAATATCGTAGCAGACAACAATAACGTTGGCATTGATAATAACTGCACAAATTAGGATTTATTTTCATAATTTTCTGATCTAGAATCAGATTACCTTGTTAAAGCTGCAGTTTTCAGTGTGAAGTACCTGCCACTGTAACTTCTCACTGGCGTCAAGGTCACCTAATATTTCTGGTAAATCATTTTTCTCCAATTCTACACTAAAGGCTGAATACATGTGTAGGATTTTACGATATTATTATAATAGAACTTAGATTAAAAAAAAATAGTCCACGTGTGACAAGGACTCTCTTCTTGCACCAGTCTCTTTAAATCTTTAAATCACCATTTTTTCATGGTGACCGATGCTTCACACCTCAGGTTTGTGCTTTAAAATAAACATGCCTGTTACTTTGCCTCATGAATTGCACCTAACAGGACAAAATAGCCAGTAAGTAAAGTATTACAAATGTATTTGATCAAAGAAAAATATTATGTACGTAAAGACTAGACTAAAAAAAAAAAACAGAAGAGAAGATGAAAGAAGATATAAAAGTAGATGCCAAATGAGTCTTTTTAATCAAAACTTAAAATGTTCCATGTGTGAATGAATACTTGAAATTCCTCTCATACAAACAAATGCATCTTCTTGAAAAAACATTTCAAAAGCATAGAGAGACTAAATGCCAAGGAAAGGCACTTCACTAAAACTTGAATACAAGACACAAAAAGAGCTATACATAGTTTCTGACATGTATGCGCGTGACTGTAAGTCATCACAGAGCGCTTTCAAAAACGAAACAAGTCTAAGAGTTAGCATTGTAGATTAACAAAATGCAAAGACACAAACACGCTTGGCAAAGATCCAAAATAAAGCATCAGGTTCGCAAGCACAAAAGCATGTTCGGAGCTCAGTGAGAGAAACAAGACAACAACCAACACAACCTAACTTTGAATTGTTTACTGACAGCAGGATTCATTACAGTTCTATTGCTCAACCCTATTGACTTACAATAAGAACAGTCTTGATGGTATATGTACAGTGGCTGTCTCTGAGCTGCACACACTCCGTTGAACTTTGACCAAATCACGAGGTCCTAATCAACCTGACAGGAGCATCAGTACACTTTTATTCAAAGTCCTCAGAATCCCCTTACAGTCCTGTGCTTGCGTCAGCCTCTGATATGCTCTATCTGCCTACACAAGAGACAAGCTCATCATGGAGCAGTTGGATGCACATATTATTCTACTGATGTGTTTTTCTTTAGTTGTCCCACCTGCTCTTTCTACGTTTTGGTGGTTCAGGGACAGCAAAGCTATCGTCTCCTCTGTCCCGCCCCTCCCCGCTCCCCCTGTCTCCCCCGTCCCTCTCACTCCTCCTATCCTCTCTGTCCCGCCTGCTTCCATCTCCGTTACGACCGTCGCTGTGGCGGCTGCTGCTGTAGCGGTCTCGGTCCCCGTAGCGGTCCCGGTCTCTGTCTCCGTGGCGATCCCGGTCTCCGTAGCGATCCTCTCCGCTGTGTCGATCGCTCCTGTCGCTGTGCCGGTGGTAACTGTCTCCATGACGCCCCCGGTCCTCCCCGTGTCTGTCTCGTGAGCTGTCTCTCTGTGAGGGAGGAGCAGGAGGAGGGTAGCTGTGCTGTGAACTGGTCTGACTGGTGGGCACTGAGCTCAGGGAGCCAGCGCTGGTGAAGCCAGACAGGGACATGGTGATGCCCTGGGACCGTTCTGAACCATTGGCAGTTTCTGTCGGCACAGAGCTCAGGCTGCCGGCGCTGGTCCAGCCTGAGGAGCTGCTGGACTTAGTGCTGAGCTTTGGAGGGCCACTGGATGCAGCCACAAAGTGGCTCTTATACTGAGCCTAGAAGAAACATTGAGACATTGAGAAGAAGAGATTAGCTGCCTGCAGGGTGGTGATAGGCTGCTGAGTAATATGCAGTTAAATAAATCATTTCTTGGCAAGGTGTTGAAACTTTTGCCTTTAAAACGTCACTTTTCTATTAATGCTGTAAGAAAATCTAAATCAGGAGCCTGTGCTATGGATGAGTGACTGGCAACTAATTGTTTTAGATGTTTTAAGAATTCTTTACTCTCAACTACTTATAGAAAACAGAATGCAACAAACTGAACTGTGAACTGAACAAAGTGCTAGTAACAATACTAGTATTTTAATATCAAATTAAATATATCAATTTAAAGTTGAAACACATACACATATGCAGAGACGAAGTAACAGCAATAGAAGTGGAGCAAAATAAAAAATAAAACCCCCCAAAAAACAGAAATAGGCACTATGAAAGAAAGAGAAAATCCTATCAATAACTGTGAAATTAGATAATTATGAGAGACCAACAGAAGGGAGAGTCTTCTACCTGGAAGGCTTGTTTCATTGCAGACATGCGATCTCCCATTGCTCCAGTGGCTGGTTTGCTGTAGCCTTCGTAGCTACTAGTGGAAGACAACAAGCTGCTGCTGCTGCTGCGTTCCTGCAACAACAGAGAGTTACTCACATCTTCACGTCATCTACAGACATCGTGTGCTTTTAATGTTGTCAGAGGTTACAGGTGTAGGAATGTACCTACATTACAAAAAAAGCTGATTTACAGTGTAGTAACTCACAGAACTGTCAGCCCCCAGGCCAGGTCTCTCTCTGTATCCAAGACCACCTCCACCAATGTTCAGCTTCTTTCCTTTACCACCCTTGAATCTGGATTTCCTGAACCAGGGATTCTGTGGGAAAAAATGTGAACAAAACAAATTTCAGTCGCTCCTAAAAACAATATATTTGTTCCACAGCTTCTTCTCTTCTTTGACTTATTTATCTCACCTGCATGGCTAAATCCATCAGCTCTTTGGAAACACCTTGATTAGCTCCCTCTAGATTTCTCACGAGGTCACCGGCGAATGTGGTGTCTTTGTTGGTGAGGAGCGTGTAAGCCACACCCTTCTCTCCAGCACGACCAGTTCGACCAATCCTGTGTGTGTGCGTGTCAATGTCTCGTGCCACGTCGTAGTTCACCACTGTGCGAATGGATGGGATGTCCAGACCACGAGCTGGGGAGGAATAAATACAGGAAGCAGGGAAATGTTATACAGAAATGTATACACTGTAACTTTAGTTTTGTTTGCCAGCGGGAAGCAGAAAACTTCTCCCGTCTCCATTATCATCTCTTCTTGTACTCACCAGCTACATCAGTGGCCACCAGAATAGGCAAATTCTTTTTCTTGAAGTCGCTGATGACCTTGTTCCTCTCACTCTGGTCCATGTCTCCGTGCAGGAGGCCCAGGCTGTAGCCCTCCTGGGTCAGGTTAGTAGCTAGTTCCTCACAGTTTGCCTTCTTGGTGACGAAGATGAGGACTGAGCCAGAGGAGGTGAACTCCACCAGCCTCCGGGTCAGCCAGCCCCATTTATCTGTCCCGTTGGGCAGCAGCTCCACCACTTGGGTCACATCCTCATTGGCCTGGTCAGAGAGGACAGCAATTAAAACATGGGATCTGCAATATGTATTTTTTTTTATTTGAATGATTTTAAATTTTGACTGCCAAATTTGTGTTTTGGCACTTTGAGACACACTGAAAAAGGAATAAATTAACAATGTGTCTCTTTGTGAAGCTACAGCTCTAAAAACATTTGTTTGCAGATAATGTGGGACACTGCATACCTCTCCGATGTCTCCCTGCACAACACGAATAGGATCTACCAAGATGTCTCTGGCCAGCCTCTCAATCTTCTTTCGGAAAGTAGCACTAAACAGAAGGGCTGTGAGAAAAATCAGATTAAGATTGAGGGAAAAAAACACAGTGAGCCTTGCTATTTATGAATTTATTACTAAGGAAACCCACGTACTCTGCCTGTCCGGACGGACATGGCTGGCAATAGATCTGACCTGATATTCTGAAAGGGAAAACAGAAATTAGCTGCAGTGTGCAAAACAGGTTTACAACATCTTTGTCACAGCACTGATGAAGCCAACCCACCGAAGCCCATATCAAACATGCGATCTGCCTCATCAAACACCAGGTATGTGACTCTCTGCAGGGACGTGGCCTTCTTTTTAACGTGGTCAATCAGACGACCCTGTGCAAACACACATAAACAGGAAATTTCACATTTGTTGCAGCAGTGGAGTGTAAATTTTCTCTCAGAAGGCAGGTGAAAGTCTCCTCTTACCGGAGTGCACACCACAATCTCTGCTCCCTCCTGCAGAGCTTTGGCCTGCTCCCACATGCTGCCTCCTCCATACACAGCCACAGAACGCAATGAGTAGGCTTTCCCAAAACGCTTACATTCTGCATGGATCTGGAGAACATTTAAAGTGATGCACATTATTGAACCAGCTCGCTTAATAATGTCATTTTAGTTATAATACAACAAATATATACATTCACAAAGCAATCCCTCCACATTTCTTACCTGCTGACAAAGCTCTCTGGTGGGACACACAATGATTGCGATGGGTCCTTCTCCTGCCTCCAGTTCCTTTTGGTCCATGATGTGAACCAGCATGGGCCAGATAAAAGCTGCAGTTTTGCCACTGCCAGTTTTTGCAATACCAATCATGTCACGTCCAGACAGAGCTATGGGCACACCCTAAAACCCAGATTGAGAACAAAAACAGCACAACTTCCTCATGAAATCATTAAAAACACTTAATTATTTTGCAAACTTAAGATAAAGTTGCACTATACCTGGCACTGAATCGGTGTGGGCTGAGTGTACTCAGACTTGCGGATTTGGTGCATTAGCTGTTCATCAAAGCTGAAGTGGGCAAAACTAGTACAAGGTTTCGGAGGGGCAGCACCAGATACCTGAGAAAGAGACAAAAAAGAAGCAGAAACCAAACAACATTCAGAACCATTCTGGCAACAGTCTAAAGATGAATTCCCTGGTTTCCAAATCAAACAAAAATTGCTGAATTAGAGTAATAACTACTGCGACACATGTATCATTCCAGCTATGTAATACTTATACACGAGTGTGCATGAATCCTGGACTTACCCTCAAGTTCAGTTTCTGTCTTAACTCCAACACTTGAGTTCCAGTCAGGTTGCTCAGCTCCTCATGCTCATTGTAGAAGTTTTTCTCAAAAGGTGGGTAATCAATCTATAGAACAAAAGACAAAACAATGGGAAAATCACTCACATTTCACACGTTAAACACATGAAATATCGATTCATAGTTCAGTATTCAGTAGTGTCAACAGTACCTCCGAGTGGTCAATGGGAGGGAGAGGCAAGATGATTTTCTTGGTGGCAGAGGCGATTGGGTTCCCGTCACTGTCATAGTCAATATTTTCATCCTCTTCCTCTTGGGTCAGCCCGGCCGTGGGATTCTCTGCCATGTAGCGGAAGTAGGCTTCCTGCAGAGAGCACAGCATTTCATGTGAAAAACTGAGCCAGTCAGTATCCAAACACAAGTAACTGACAAACACCTGAACAGACATTCAGCATTATAAGAGAAGCATAAATCAATGTTTGCAATATGATATTAACTATTCTGTCACTTGCCGACATAAATAAAGAGTTAAACATGCTTTTTCACACTTTGTAACAACAAGAATAATCTACACAAGAAAAACAACTCCATCATAATGATCCTAATGCAGCCTGTATGGTCAGATAGAGGGGAAAGCAACAGACTTTAATAGATTAGAGAGGACAGATTTAGGGAATGTTTGGTCTGGAGACCTCTCTGATCAACGATGTAGTGGATGAAGAACTGTGGAAGGCTCACTCACTTGTTCATCTTCTTCTTCAATGTCATCACGAATACCCCTGAAATGAGAAGCGGAGAAAAAAAAACTTCCCTGCAGCTCGTTCATATACCCAAGACAGCCCACATCCCACTTTGACTAAGGTCACTCTGCTGATTATATCCTGATTATACCTAGTAATCCAGCAAAAACATTGCTGGATGTGCAACACTTTGTGCCAATAATTGGAGCAGTGCTAAATCTACTATTGGTAATTTAGACATTTGTGAAAGCAGTAAATTTTCCAGAAGGTAAAAACAAACTAACCATATGATTATCCCAAATTAGTGAGTGTATACTTTAACTCACATAATATTAATTCAGTTGTGGGCGATTCTTTTTCATTCTGGTCAAACTCCAGTTTACACATCTACATAAGGACCACAGAAGTGACTTAAAACCAAACAAATGAAAAAAGTGAGCCCATTTAAGTCTTACTTTGCAGACTTCTTTTCCTTTTCCTCTAGTTTCCTCATGTCTTTAGCTGCTTGGTTCTGGAGGAAAAAAACAACTGTTAGGGAACACAGCAGCTCAAGCATTTGGAAGCATATTATGTTTTGTTTCTGTCTGACTATAATTATCTTCTCACCTCAACCTCTGCCATGAAGGCATCCAGTGGATCATCTTCACTGTCTGAGCCACCACCAGACTGCATCTGCTGCCGTGTGGGCGAGTTCTCGGCTGGGATGTACGGCAGATCCACATTGCTGCTGGACTCCTCTTCATCGTCTTCAAAGTACCTTGTTGAAAATAACAAAGATGCAGTTTTATAATTATCAAATACTATAACTCATTCAAGTGTTTGCATGTGTATGAGAGAGATGTAATACTCACGCATTTTCCTCATCAAAATTTGCTCTTTTTGTCCCTATTTTGTAGAATGAGGGCAGCTGCTGGTTCTTCCCATATCCCCCACCTGATCCAGTGGCTCCAAATGATGTGTGAGATTTCTGTGTGAGTTGAGGTTCCTCTTTTTTCCCTGCGAGGGAAAATCCTCCAAACCCAAACCCTCGCTTCACACCGGGACCGCCTTTGTTCCAGTTCATGGCTGTGCTGTGAAAACAAGAGGGGAAACAAGCCTTTAAAGTCTTAAAATGCCTCTGTTATCACGTCACATATTTGCTTGTCCTAGGCTCTTTATTGAAAGTACTCCCAAAACAGTTTGACTCTCTTGAGCTTGCTATTAACAAGGACCACTGACAGCAGGTGTATTTAGGTGGACGATGACAGTTTCACTAAAAAGAAGACCAGTCATGAGGCCAAGCAGTAAATAAGTAGCCCTGACTGCCATTCACTTTTCTGGTGAAGCATTTTTTTGGTTTGTTACTGAAATCAACTGAATAACCTGCCGCACACTCGCATGCTTTTATTGGCGGCGACTTCCTCCAGCGCTGTTAGCTACACACAAGCATTAGCTAAACATCATGTTAGCATAGCTATTTATGTGCGCAGCTGTGCAGAGTAAACATAAAAGGAATGCTGCAACAAATACATTTACATGTTCATGGAGGGACGCACGTTTCCAAAAAGCATATATATATTCATAAGGTTTTATTTCAGTTGGATTCCGCAGGAGGGACCGTTTATGAAGCTGAGAAACGGACGACACCATGTCAACATTGAGCTCGTTAGCCATTCACTAAATACGGTGATGAAAATGAATACAGGAACAGGATTCAGTTCATGGCTCAGAGAGGTTACTTTGCATTAAAATAATTTGATAGCAACATAACGTCTGTCACGATTTATCAAGCTATAAATATTGTTAGCATTAGCATTAGCTCACGGGCCGCAAAATGAGGCCGAGGTGGGTGTGCGAGGCTGGTGTCGACGTGAATCTCCTTCCACAGCCCCGCTCACTATACATCGACATTGTTCGTTAACTGAATGTATAGATAGTTTTTAACCATAACGTAGCTAAAAATGTGCATTTACCTGTTTCTGATGTCAGTAAAAGCTCCAGTGTTTTCAGTAGACCCAGCGTCGTTACGTCATCTATGTGCGCAAAGATCCACTGTAGGCGTGTCGTCATTCCTGCGCGACACGACGCTCAACCAAGAAAGACCTGCTGCCAAAAACATCCGCTGGAGAGGATGTCTGTCTAAGTTACCCTAAAATATAATATCACTCAAACAAGGCATCGCTGTTCTCAACATTTTATAGGTAAGTTATTAAAATATTAATATAAACCATTTTCTTGTTACGGAAATAATCAAGTTAGCAGCTTTAGCTAACGGTAGTTCACGAGCCTGCGCCCTCCATCACGGCTACAGGCATTAGCAAGAATTGAGCCCTGCTTGTGACGAATCTGCGATAAGTTAGTGTTTTGTTTTTTCTTCGTCTGTTCAGATTACTTCGTTTGCTTTTGTTGGAAGTCAGCATCTGTGTGTTTGCAGTATAAGCATCATTATTCTAACGTAAATGTTGATTTGTTTCAATCTTTAAATAATCATGTCATCAGTCAAGCCATCACTAACCACTAAGAGGTCATCTGGCTTTACAATGCAATGCAAGTTATTATTTGTTAATATGATCGTTACATCTTTTAATAATCATTTTAATAAACAATAACTTGCATGCATAACATGCCTTAGACAACACGAGTATGTTTGGTTGTGTGAAACAACACAAGTCATTTCACTCATCTAATCGATCAAATATTCTTCATGTCCTACAGATGTGTGCTGTTATTCAGGTTATTATATGTATTCTGTAGACTTCTGGAGTGTAGTAATGATACTAACTCTTTTTGGTTAAGATGATTCAACTATAGGTTAATCCTCATCTGATTCAGTGGTACCTTTCATTTCTTACACATAGAGTAAAGACATCACACTGTATTTGTTGCTGTTAGGCACTGAAGATGATCCAAGTATTCATATGTCTTCTTCTTCACAGTTTTTTTTTCACTTGTCTTCACAGGTATTCCCTGGACGTGTTTTTATTCAGCATTTCATATGTAACACACAAAAGAGGATCCATGTCTTTTCTTGTATGTGTTTGCCAGGTACCTTCTATTTTACACATGCACAGGCCAATTTCCTGCACAAGGATTAAATTTAATCTTAGATTTAGGATTAAATCCACAGTACTCATATATTTTTAATTCACATTTACATTGAATTTTTTTCTTTGATTTACAAGAAGTCTTAATCCCTGTAAGAGAATTGGCCTGTGATCACATCTATGACAGCTTCCATTGCAAGCAGCCAGACACTATTTTTATCTTGATGAGACAATAAGACAAAGTTATATTTATAAAGTTCTTATAGAGATCAGTTTGCCTATTCACCCAGCACTGCTTACAGACAAGAAGGGCTGCATGAAATTGTCTTTTTGTAAAATTGAGCTTTCTGTGGCTTTCTCTTCCACACAAGGGATGAATCTTTTACAACTTCAAGTTAGAAAGTCAGCATGAACCATCTTTATTCAACTGCTTTAAATATGTCTATGTTTCCGTGGAACATTTTCTTATTCTTGCCTGCATTTTCTCTCTTTCCTCCATGTCTGTCATTAACTTTCTGTGTCTGTCAGCGTTGGGTATCTGAGAAATTGAGTGTGGAGAGCCTGCGGGATTTGGAGTTATTTGGAGGTGAGGTTCAAGGCAAACCAAGATACAACAAAAGGGTTCAACATTTGCAAACCACTGCTCACACATTAAGCCCTTCATCAACATAAACAGAAAATAACATTTTGTTTTATTTAAAGCTTCGCTCTAAGTGAGTGGTTGCTTTGCTCTGCTTCTCAGATGTCATCCTTGAATTACAGTTAAGGTTGTCCATCTAGTCAATTCGTCATCTGTACTTTTCTTTAGCGTTACTGCCTCATTGTTTCTGTTTGCAACAATAATTTATCAGAGGTGGGCACAAACAAAATCACTGTTTAATTAATGTCTCATGTGGGCTGGTCACATAAAAAGTCTATGGCATTTGATTTAATGCTTCTTGTGAACGTATTTATCTGGTGTGTAAAAAGGTTCCGTACTTGTGTTTGGCTGTCAATTATTTTCATTTAACATTATCCCTAAATTTGACCTTATTCCTTTTTATCACTTGTGTGTTTTGCTTTGTCTGAATTTGAGCAGATGTTTGATACTGCTAAGATACAGCAAAGTATAGAACTCAGTCTGGTGTTGAGCTTTGAGCAGTTAAGCTTGAGCCAGCATGTGCTTGTTTAAAAGCTTTATTGTTGCACTAATGCTATAATGAAATTACTATAAAATATAAACTGATAACTGAGAAAACCTCTCACATCGCTTGTAATTACAAAACGAGCTGGGCTGGTGTGTCTCCTACATGGTGTCATGAATTACATAATATTATCAGTCCAAGTTTAGAATAATCCAAATGTACATTCAAAATAATACAACTAATTTCACAAAGTATATAAAGTAAGCCCAACTGGATGAGAACAAGGAATTCAATTGATTTCCCTTTAGGAGGACAATTTGCCAACTTTAATAGCTTAGTCTCACAACTCATGCAATTATTCATGACTGCAACTTAAAGCCAACAGAAGTTTTTTTGTCAGGTGCAAAGAGACTTTATGCACCTTCCCATGCTTCTATGGTAAAAGTGGGGCTTTGTGATTTGTGATGAGGGTGTTCCTGGTTTTGCAGGGTTCACAGCTTTTAAGTTACTAATGATTGTTACAGCATCATTGCAATTCACATATTTAATTCAGTTAATTTAATTGGTGATTCAAGGAACATCCATAGTGTTATCAGGTGGGTGCATGAGCCACAGTTTCAGTTAATTAGACTCCAGAGAGTTTGATATGTTAAACTCGGGCCATTTTAGTTTTAATGTCAGACTCATGCTGAATTTTTTTCAGCTCTGCACCACCAACTCGTTCAAACACGGCAGTGCAAAGCCAAGACAAAGGTCATTTTCAAGACTGTAGTTTGTGAGTTGCAAATTGAATATTATGACTTTCCAGTATGTGTATCAGTGGTTTGTTGATCTTTTTAAGTGCCATGTTTCTGCTCATTAATAATCACAATAAGTGTTGGCACATTATTGCAGCTTTTGTGTGCTATGGAAAGGCTCTGGGGTGGATTAAGCTTTCTTTCTTTACAAGCTTTACCTCATTTTCATTTTCTTGCAGGCAGATCATTGCTCCATGTTTGTTCAAGTGGATCATTTCTGTTTTGGCTGCACCGTGTTCCCATTGCCTTACATCATATCTGGGAAAAAGCTGCAGGCTTTAGCTGGATTGTTTTTCTTTTTTTCATTTGCTTTGGTCAGAAAATACTTCAGTGTTTTATGCAGATTTAAGCACTTTACTGGGGCAAGAATTAATTTCTGCATCACACTTTAATCGTATTCCCACACGTTAATAATAAAACTGTATTGATAATGATGCATCACTTTGTTGGTGCTCACCTGAAAGATGAAAGCAGCTGGTTCAGACAAATCCTGCTAATGACAGGGAAACCAGCAAAGGACAAATTCTGCATCCTGCTGCAAACTCTCACTGCCAGATGCTGCACTTCCCAGTTCAAGAGCTGCTCTAAACACAGATCCTTCTCTTGTTTTGTGTGTGTACATGTCTTTATGTCATTGATGTGGTTTTTCTACCCCAGAGCAAGCTCAGGGACTCTCTCACAGGAAAGTAAGTGTGGTACTCCTGTCACTGCATCGTCATCCCCCATTTACCTTTTGTGTTTGTGCGTGCATGCATGTGTATGTGCGCACACAGATCTATATGTAGAGTAATCCACAGACCCCCAAGGCTTTGCACATTTATGCATGCATGAGTGTGTAGTTCATGACACGCTGTACATGCTCGTAGCTCAGAAGGAGATCTCCCCTCACTCACCAGGGCCTCTGTTGGGGAAGACGGGGAAACAGTAGCGTGTGCAGTCAAGCTTTCTTGCTCTCAAAGAGAATAAATAGTGCTGTCTGAGTCTTCGGTGTGCTGTTAACATACGATGCTCCAGCTAACGGCTTTGTCTTGGGTTTTGGTGTCACCTCACTAAAAGTCAAACATTTTCTAAGGGCACTTTGTGTCGTGAGTGTTTGCGTTTTGACACTGCCTGTCTGTGCTGACGGCCTGCTGTTGATGGTGAACTGATAGTGTCACACTTTTAGTCACACTTTAATGTCGGCCACTGTGTGTCCCTGCGGCCTGTAGATGGATGGAGTTCCATGTGTTCAGCTTTAGCAATGCATGGCAACCCCTTCTGAATCTGATCACATTTTTATAGTAACCTTTGTGATTAGATCGACATTTACAAATGTTCTGTTAACTGATGGCGGCCATAGCATGTTTGACTTGGCCAGTTTTAATGTACAGTCTGTGAAGGTCATATATGACAAACGACATCCTTTGGTGGAGAACTGCCCACACTTGGGGATATTTTTAGAGTTGTGTTAATCCCTGATCTTGACCTTGAAGTCACCTCTGGCCCCTAGGATATAATTATACTCGAGGAAGTGCACTATTCTCATTTTGAATGTGCGTCTTCTTTCTGGTCACTGCTTGTCTTCATTTGCTTCCACAGCTTGCTACTGCAATCTGTTCATTTCCATCATTTGAATGGCAATAAATTGATGGAATTCAGGAGTCCTCACTGCCAAAAATATTAACTTTTCTTTACATGTATTTGTGAGGTACAAGTCTAAAAGAAGTTTTGACTAAGCAGAGGAAGGCATAGGCAACACTTTGAGATTCTGTATTTCTTTGATATTCTGTTTATAATGATATTATTATAGAAGCAAAATTTAATCTATGAGTAACCACATGTTTTGGTTTCACAAATACTGATATATTGCAACTGTCATAGGCCATACAAATATGTGCAGTTTTATATTAAGTAGATGGCATTGGAATATGTTTCTTTAAATACTAGACCTACAGTAGATACTTGTGTTATTAAATTAAATTAAATAAGTTGCTGGTGATGGTTTGGAGTACAAAACTAATGTCATCCAATTCCTGTTTTTGTCTTTGCCTAATGCCAGGGTACATGCTAACACACTTTGATAACGCACCCCTCAACCTGCTGTAGGTGATCTTTTAACAGTTCTCACACATATGACCAACCCTCTGGTAGTCAGTCAAGCTCTTAAACACAATCCTGCACTGTGGCAAGTGATGCCAATGTCACAGCCTCTCTTCATTTGCTCTGTTTCCTCCCCTCTACCTCCAGGCCCATGAGGACAGTCAGGAGAGTCTGACCTCTCTCCCACGTCGGGATACCATGGGCAGCTTCATCCCTGACAGCAGCTCCTACGAGCTCCTCACTGTTATCGGTAGGTAAAGGCAAAGACACCTGGACTGTTTGTGTCGATTCTAAGATACACACGTTTCGTTTAGTTTCTTATTAGCAGTAAACCATTTGAATCTCAACTGACTAACATAAAGCTTCTTATGACCATATGACTGTTCTTGTTAAACTACGTCACTGCACCATTCTAATAACAAATGAAAAACATTAAGTCTTCAATGCATACTGTTTTTTTAATGAAAGGTATCCAAATGGTTAAAGTGTCATACTTTGATTTCGCAAGGTAGTTTTTGGAAAGTCGCTAAATAGTACCATTGTTAAGCTATGTATTTGTTCAGTATTTTACAACATCTTTATAACATCAGTACTCAAAAACCAAGGCCTGCAGGATGCTTGTGTAATAGTGACATAAATAGTTAAATAAGTCAAGTCTGTGTGTGTGTGTTTTAGGCCGGGGCTTAGACGACTTGATGACAGTGAACCTGGCTCGATACAGACCCACTGGGGAGCACGTGGCCATCCGACGGATTGACTTGGAGTCGTGCACTAATGACATGGTTACCTACCTGCAGGTCAGCATCAGCACTCGATCCATGCGCTCTGCCGTGACTCAGCTCCCCTGTAGTCTTTTTCCTCTCTCCTGTTCGTGGATCAGGTTGCCCTTCTTTCATCTCACAGCTTCATTGGGAATACTTATGTAATCCTTGTGCCTGTGTTCTGATTAACTTTCCTGTCTTTACTGCTCACCCTATTATTTCTAATTAGATTAGAATCATCTCTTCTTCTCTGCCTGTCATCTTGACATAATAAGGTATAATTTCCTTTTCTCTGCCTCCCAGGGCGAACTACATGTGTCAAAGTTGTTTCACCACCCCAGTATTCTACCGTACAAGAGCGTCTTTATAGCTGAAAATGAGCTGTGGGTCATCACCCCCTTCATGGCTTATGGTAAGAAAATAAACTCACTGTAGTATGTTAGCAATATTTTAAAGCAGCCTATAGTGATAAAGGACAGCTTTCTCATCATGATTATCTGTGTTTGATATTCTCTCAGGGTCAGCCAGAGATCTGATCTGCACACATTTCACTGATGGTATGACCGAGCTGACCATCGCATACATTTTGCTGGGCATGCTCAAAGCTCTGGAATACATCCACCACATGGGATATGTGCACCGGTAAGACACTTGGTACACATTGGGTTTGAGTTTTTAAAGGCAGATTTATTATTGTTGATAAACCAACATGTCTGTCTCACCATACTTGTAAATACAGGCCAGTGTGATGTTAGTGTCTTAACTGTCTTTGGTTATGTGCAGGAGTGTGAAGGCCAGCCATGTGCTGATCTCAGCAGATGGACAGGTCTGCATGTCAGGTTTACGGAGCATCTTCAGTCTGATCCGTCATGGTCAGAGGGCCAAAGTTGTCCATGACTTCCCTCAGTACAGCGTCAAGGTGCTGCCCTGGCTCAGCCCTGAGGTGCTGCAGCAGGTACAGTACTGCACTCCTCCACGAGCAAGCACTATATGATGCTGTCTCTCCCCCTGGTCCACAAGTTTTAAAAATGCTGTTTTGCAGTCAGTGTTCAAGGCTAACAGTTCTTCATGCTGCATTTATTAGCATTAAAAGGAAATAGAAGTAAAAATTTGATGAAATTTCATATGTGAATGTTTTTTCTCAGAACCTGCAGGGCTACGACTCTCGGTCAGACATCTACAGCCTCGGCATCACAGCCTGTGAACTGGCAAACGGACATGTGCCCTTCAAAGACATGCCAGCTACACAGGTGAGAAGAGACCTATCAACCCCTGACCTCTTCCTCTGCATCACTTTTTCTGTTTGTAGCTGGCAATTCAGTGACAAATAAGAACATAGGGTGATTGATTGATTGTAAAAAGAACACCTTGTCAATTTTCAGAGAAACCTTATTTTTTGGACCAACACTCAAGAGTACAGTGATTTAACCTGTTCAGTTTTAAAAAGTGTACATTGATAAAAGGGCCATATCTTGCATATTAAAAGGTAAAGATCTGTAAGCTGTTTTCCTTAAATCATAGAGTAGTTCAACTTAGGACTCTCCATACCCACTTGACTTCCACAGATGCTGCTGGAGAAACTGAATGGGACGGTGCCATGTTTGCTGGACACCACCACGATCCCACCAGAGGAGCTGTCACTGAAACCATCTCGCTCTGGTGCTGACTCTGGGATCTGTGAGGGTCCAGGTGCCGGAGGTGTTCGGCACTCCAATGGAGAGCCCTCCTCCTCGTCAGGAGGTCACCCCTACAACCGAACGTTCTCCCCACACTTCCATGCCTTTGTTGAGCTGTGTCTACAACGAGACCCAGAAAAGAGGTTCGCCTTTCTCTTTCTGCTGCTCAAATATTCTATAGGACACATTGTAGAATTTTTTAGGTTCAACACGTTAATTATTTTCCTCTTGTTTTCTTGCAGACCGTCTGCCACCACTCTCATAGGCCATCCCTTCTTCAAACAGGTGTGTAAGATACCAGGTTAATCCTGATATTATCACTATTAATATTTTATGTTGCCTTGGCCCTTTTTCACTTCTGGTACGACAAACTATCTTTCTAGCTTACTAGCTAAAAACAAACATAATTTCTTTTTGATGTCTGTTCAGTAGATATGATTTGCAATATGTAAAGATTGTCCTCCAAATGTTATTTTTTTGCCCCCCTCAGATCAAACGCCGGCCCTCAGAGGCGCTGCCTGAGTTGTTGCGACCTGTGTCACCCATCACCAGCTACGAGAGCTCCCAGATGCAGGACTCTCCTTCTGGACTGGCTAGTCTGGAATCCGGCCTCAGCCACCTGGAAGTGGACGACTGGGACTTCTGACAGTGGAGAACTCGGTGGGGAGACACTTGTAGGATTCTGATGGGAAACTCTCTGAGCCCACAGGATGAGAATTGTTTTTGTAATGGTCCCCTTGTAAATAATTCAAATCTCAACCTAAAAAGAGTTGCTGTTCTAAGACAGAGGTTAAAAGCCAGCAGCCATCTTGCCTCTTTTTGATGTCTCTCGCACGCTTTTGTTCTCTAGATATGCACAGACTCACTGATGGCCTCTCTCTTTACTTCTCATACACACACACACCTGTTTACAGATTGTACTAACACATGACAAGCCCCCCGGAGCCAAAACACAACAGGACTCCTCTATTCCTCAGGCTGTTGCTGAGGTTTCAGAGGAGGGTCTCTGGATCTGGATGTAGCCTGAACCTAAAGATTCTCATGAAATGAATTTGGGGAAGCTGCTACTAAATATTCACAAGGGACACTCTACCTCTTGTTTGAACATTGCTGCTTGATGTGGCCCATCTGCTCAGTGAGACCACCATAAGGGTGCACACCGGTCCTCACAGCTCACTCAGCCCTCTCTACACCAGATGGAAGGTCGACTACATGAACAGCATGTATACGGATTTCTTAGCTCGCTGCCTGTGTTACAGTGTAAACTACATCTCATGCTTTACGCATCATTTTGTTGCACAGAGGTTAAGCCTAACATCTGTTTAGTTTAACCCTCAGAGCATAGAAGTATGTATTTCCTTGAACTTACTCTGGGTGTGATGTTACTAATGTAAAATGTGAATGTTACATTGGTGCTTGTTTTGTCTGCTTGTACATTTGAAAGTGAGGGCAAAGCAAAGTGTTGCAAATGTCAGACTTGACTTTTAACAATAAACATTGTTCACTTTGATGTTTTAACTTGATGGTACCACACAGTGAGGCAGTTAATTATCTACAAAATTTTATTCCAAATTTACACAGACAAACACATAAAGGGAGGGTTGAAAAGGCTCAGATGTTGCTAATCTTCCTCATCTGATGGTGGCTGATCTGTTGCGGCTTGATGTTTCTCCAGCTTGGCCATCAACTCTGGAATAAAGGGAAAACAATGGAAAACATGATTAAGAATCATAAAGTTACATTCATCACATGAATTTCTTAATTTATTCTCCCTTCTCAAAGTTTTTTCCAGAACCTGCTTACCCTTAGCTGGGTTGAAGACACCGTTGGTTTGAGTGTTGCACACATAGCAACGCTTGGACTTGCGGTAATGCTGAAGAGCACAGGTCTCACAGAAATAGTGCCGACACCTGGGAGACAGTTGACTTATTAACACATTGCAACTGGTAAAATAAACAAGGCTCTGCACAGTGAAGAAGCAGAGGAATGGAGGTTTACTTTGTGATGATAGGGTTCTTGAAGGACTCCCTGCAGATGAAGCACTTAAAGGGCAAATCCTCCTCGTCACTGCTCACCTCGTAGTTCTCATCATCTAGACGAAAGTACAGTATTGTTCAGGAAATGCTGATGCAGGCACACAAAACTGACATGAAATCCTATTCATGAACTCACCATTGGCTCCATATCTGCCCTCTTCCAGTTCCCTCTCAATCTGCCAGCCATGTTTGTAGTCTGACCTGTCGTGAAGGAACTTGCAGCTGTCTAATGGCAGGAGAGAAGAGGAAGAACACTACAGTGAATGGTCAAGGTATTAAAAAGTTGTAGCAAGCTATTTAACAGATGAGTGATACTTTAATGGTACAAATCTCATACCCACCTCCAAAACCACAGAAACCAGTCTCCTTATAGTCTTTGCAGATGTCAGGCTGGTAGTCCCACCTGACTGTGGCTCTCAAATGTTCAGGGGCCCTGATTGGTCCTTTTCTGTGAAAAAGGTCAAAGAAAAGGTTAAAGAAAATAATTCTCTATTGATCCCCCAGAGGGGAAATTCGGGATGCATCAAAATTGCATCAACAATAATTGACTATATATTCGCATTCATAGATGAACAATGTCTTATGGATTCATGTGATTCCTCTGTACTTACCTGACCATACCAGAGGATGCGTTACCCATGGTGGTGTCTTTTGGCTTGATGAACTTTTGATAGTTGTTGATGCCACGGTAGATTTTATCGTCTTCTTTACCCGTTAGCTCCTGTTGAAAGAGAAAAAAGTTTCAACCAGTCAGTCTATTATTTGGCAGAAAAGCTAGATGTAGAACTCAACTGAGGATTTTTTCATCCTTCATCCTTTCATCCAATCACTCAATCTCTGACCTCTTGGATTTTCTGGCTCCTCTCAAAGATAGCCTGAGCGTCCTTGTCTCTCTCTGTGTCCAGCTGATATGTAGCAGTTGCTCCCATGTCCTCAGGTCCTTCTGGTTTCTTTTATTGGGCAAGATTGAGAGAATAGCATAGGGTAAGCAAGATTTATATAGTAATTCCATCACGCTAAGACATTGTGGCTTCACAGCAACATACTAGACTGAGAATCCTGTGGTTCCTGCCACTCTTACAAAATGCGATATGAAAGAAAAGTCTCAACTCACCGCTGATCGTGTGGACTTGTAGGCAACAGTGACCTTCTTGTCCTCTTTGTCATCTTCACTTTCACTGGAAGACACAGCATCTCTCTCCACCTTCTTTGACTGAACAGGGACAAGACCAGGGTCAGGTTTACCTCACTATTAAACTCGAAATGTATTTTAAATTATTGTTATTATTATGGTACCCTTTGAATCATGGGGTTGACTCGTGAGGTTTTCTTGTCTCTTCTGACCACAGAGCTCTGGTCCTCATCACTGTTGCCATCTGAAAAAAATGAGTTGAAGGTATTTAACCTTTTACAGCTACCATTCAGGTGGTGACACCAGATCTGCAAATTTCTGTAATAATAAGCTGTCACGTGACAAATGTAGGCTTCACCAACACGGAACGGGTACACCTCCAAATTCCGAGGGAACGGGAACGCAGCACATATGATTGAACTGTTTTTAACAGTGACCTAATTGTCCCAACATGTCCACATTTTAGAATTATTCTCATCTTCCCGTCGTCAGAGACGCGTTTGGTGCTTCACAGTGTTAGTGTCATTATTAAATACAAGAATACAAGAACACGCCATCACTTGTAAGCTCGTCTGTGTTTGACATTTCAGAACCGTTCATGAAGACACAGATTCAGCGGATTCTCCTCATGAAAAACATTAAAAACGTTAGTTAAATGAGTTATTACTACCTTTATCGCTGTCGCTTCCTTTTCTTTTTCGTCCAGAGAACTTCTTGGTAGATTTTTTAAACAGAAATGTACAAGTACTCGCTTTCGGCTCCTCAGAGTCCGCCATCTTCCTTTCAGTGTATAAATACCCGCTCTCACCACAGCGCCCTCTAGTGTCTCGGAGTCTTTCCAATACGAGATTGGTTGGTTGCCCCCTGCTGGTCAGGAGCAGAATCACCACTGTTTATGATAAATTTATTCCAAAACCAAAACATTCGAAATATGAACACACTAAACAAATAAATGTGCTTTTCTCACAGAGGACACACACAGTAAAGGACGCCTTCACTCCCACGGAAATATAGCAATTGTATAAGGTTTCTGTTCACTGTTTATTGTTGTATTGTTTCCCTTTTGCCTGTGTGGTATGATATACATGACATATATGCTGTCATTGGGTGTCTTCCATGTCTGGACTTGGTCTTTGATTGTTTTTACTGTGTAGGTTTTTATAATGTATGTTCAATTTTGTATACACTCAATTTAGTAAAGTTATTGAACTCTGCAAAACAGTGGAATATCAAACAAAAATCTACATACACACAGCTATAGATTTGTAATGTAAAGCAAGGACTGTTAAAAACAAACAAATGAACTATAATCAAAAAATAAATAAATTATAAATATATAAATAACATTTGACCAAAGATCAAATGCACTTCATTTTTACCAGAAAACATTCAAATGTTAGGGATACGTTAAAACTGTCCACATCAATTGAAGTAAAGTTCGACATTGGGATCCTTGTTTGTTGCTCTTGATTTTTGAAGATGATATTTCCATAACAGAAATTAAAAATGTTATACAGCCACTAACAGTTCTGTTGTTAGTGTGAGCAGATACAATCAGAAAACTACATTAATTTGCCAAAGAGCTAAAAACGTAAAGACGTATTTGATGGTGTTTTTGGTTGTATTGACAGCTTGGAATTTATTTAATACGAGTTTACAAAAATACCTGAAGGCATCATTTCCACTGGTATGACGTAGTTGAATAAAACCGGAAATAAAACCGGAAATAAAAGTATCATTGTTCGGCAATGAAACGCAAATCAGTGAAGGTGATTTTACTTCGAAACTTCTAACCGGATGTTGTGTATTTAACCGTCTCTACCTTGACGCCGCCTTCCTGTCCTCCACCTCCGGCTGCAGCATCCGCGGCTGCCCGCAGAGGACAGCGGCCGTTTGTAGGACACAGGCGGGGAGGGAGGGGTCCTGGCCTGGGCACGGATCCCGAAGAGGCCCCGGGGCCGCCGCTGGATGGAGTCGGGCTGCATTCAGACAGCAATGGCTATGGGTCTGTCATCGAAGAAGGCGTCTGCACGGAGCGTCGGCGTGGAGCGAAAAAACCTCATCACGGTGTGCAGGTAGCTTCTGAATCACGACACCGTCGACCGGCTGTGTTTGTCTGCGAGTGTCAGTCCGTGCATGATGCTCAGGTCACTGTTTAAATGCTGGATCTTTATAGTGATGCACTCAGTCCTGGGGGGGGAAACGAAGGCTGCAAGACACAAAACAGATGATGCACAATATTGTAGAAATGAGAAGGATGAAGAGGAGGCAGGTGCGTCTTCACCTTCACATACCCCTGCCATTATTTGCAGAGAAATTTCCCTTATAATATCCCTTAATGTTAAATTTGCTGTTTTAAAATTGATGCACTTTGCTGTAATATTCACCCTAAGATCATATATTTGTAGGAGCCCTCACAGGAAGGTCCCTTTTATTTTGAACAGGTTGAGACACCTGATTGATTCGTGTCTGCTTCAAAGCATAAAAATGACTCTAATGGGCTGATATTGTCAAACCTAGAATGGAGCTGGAGAGAAAATCCAGCAGTAGGTTTCCTCCTCCATCACAGTCAGGTTGAGTGTCTGTGTGGGACAAGGACATTTGAAGCAGTGCAAGGACTCCTCCCCCATCAGTGTCCCTCAGCCTGCCCAGTCCAGTGAGGGCTGATGGACTGTCATGTGCTGTCTCTGTATTGGACTGTGTTGGCCGGTGCTCAGAGAGCTCAGGGCTGTAAACTCCTGTGCATCAGATTGTCAGACCCTTAATTTACATAATGAGACTTAAACTGTGCAACATGTCCAGTTGCTCATGTTAATTCCATCTCCTGGATTTATTGTCCATCTTACTGGGCAGGTAATGAGGCTTCTTTCACAGTGACATGTTGTCATTTCTATGCACATGATTGACATTTAAAACTGTTGTGTCTCAGAAAGATCTATATCAGTTGTTTTCCAACTTTTCAACGTTTTTATTGTGTGACCCCCTAAAATGAAGGAATGTCCACTGGTAACCCCTCATCACAGGTTCAGGCCTTGGTGTGGACATGATCAGTGAGTAATAATTGATAATCCTATAGTTGCCCTCTTAAGCTAATAATATTGTTTACGGGGATATTGAGTAACCAATATGTTTTCAGGATAAGCCATTGGTATTATTTGCAAGATTACTATAATTATTCTTGAAGAAAATAGAGTTGGATTGTAAATACAACAATTATTTCCATTAGAATCAGATGATTACTTTCCTGATTAATTCATTAACTATATATAAAATGTCAGAAAAATACTGAAAATATTTATCTTCACGGAGCCTGAGGTGAAGTTGAAATAGCTTGTTCTGTGTAATCAACAATCCAAAACCAGAACATATTCAAATTGCTACCATAGAAGATTGGATTAGATTTGAGAACCTGGATTAAGAGATTTATGTCTTCATCAAAATAGTTGCTGATTATTTTCCTGCTTCCTGTCTCTGCTCTTTTTGATATAGCTATTTTATAGTGACCTTATCCTGCTTTATAGTATTTCTGTATTCTGTCATCTCAACAGAGGCTTGTAGAAAAATTACGGCCTTACTTTGACACTTTTATAGAGCTCTCGTAAAATTTATTATAGCATTACTATGGATCTCGAATTGCAAATTGACTGTAGTCATAAATGATATGGCAGACAGAGATGTATTTATTGTATTTATATATTTATATATTCTGCAACTGTCTTTTGGGCTGTATTCACAGTGAATGTATATGGTGTTTAAAACTATATAAAAGACAATGTCCACACACTCAAATAGACACACAATCAAGCATTTTTATTCCAGGATGTTTCAGTCCAAGGTCCTGTCTGCAATTTAGTGACACGTACAGTGAAGCAAACACACAACATCACACAGAGCACGTCTGCAAAGAAAGAAAAGTTCTCACAACGGACTTCCAACAACACAGAGAAAGATTAGCGAGGGCACAAAACGACTGATGTTTTCAGTTTGGCCTGAACGTGCTAAGACCAATTTAATCATTTAAGCATTTTAATGACAAACACACATGACGATACAGAAATAAATCTCAAAGAGCTCTCCATCAGTAATGCTTACTACACAGTTTCTTTCCATTTTCTAATGAACAACATGACATTGATTAGGTTCAGTTGGAGGGCAACTTCTTCCAGGCGAGTCTGTGGCGCTGTCAGATCTGCATCTCCTCATTCCTGATGTTTCTGACCTTTTCTATGCTTTTCTTCTTGATGCCATTCTGGTCAGAGTTGATTCAAGTAGTCAAAGGTTGCTGTGTGTTCGTCTCATTGGAGAGAGATCCGGAATCAGCAGGGGGCCTCTGTCTGTGCATTAAAGCAGGCTGGGCGTCGTGTTGGTGCAGGATACAGGATCCAGGCTCTGTTGTGCTGCTGAGACACAGCGACTTCCACAACTGCTGCCTGGCTACAGTAGCTTAGCTTGACATTAGTGCGAGATTAGTACATAAGGCCATGCTTTTGTTTTCCCCTAATACATGTGTGTATATATAAAGTCTGACCTCTTTTCCCTCACTGTCACATCATACACGTTTAAATACAATCAACACACACAGAGATTAACACTTTCAACTTCCAACACTTTGTTTGATGAAGTTGTGTCTTTTCATGGGACGTCACAGAGAGGGGGCTGCTTCTGTTCGGGTTTGGGTCGGAGTCTGTTACTGGGGGTCATAACGAAGACAAACTGGCATCACAGTCCTTTTTAAAAGTCTATTTACGTGATCTGGATTAATGTGGATCACCGGTACCAGGCACAGGAACTTTGCCAATGTCTGCTCAGTGTTTCGGTGCCTCGTTTACAGTGTCGTACTGAGCCCATTTGAATTAGACACAAATATGTACAGCAATAGACATTTGTGTTTCTTAAAGGAAAACCTGATCAAACATTTTCACCTCCACCTCAGTCAGGGACTTAAAGTCGTCTTAGATAAACTGAAACCACTTAAAGTGAAAAATAATGATGGCAGAGAAAATATTAATAGACTGATGTGGTCAGGTGGCAACTTAACAATGTCAACTAAGATCTTAACTAAAATCTTCTCCTTTGAGGGTAATATATGAAAATAACTATGATTTCAGCTGCGGTGTTTTCGCCTGACAGCATCGGACAATCCAAATGAAACTTAATGTCTTTGAAGAGACTCGGTGATATTCATCATGTCGACAGTGACAACGGTGCCGTCGTGATCTGCTGTATCACTGAGTTTTATCTTGACATGGCAGGACCGCGGCTTTCTGCTTTTCATTTAACTCCGCTTTAACTTTATCTGAACGAATAATTTGTTTAAGAGGCCACATGTTCTGCTGTAATGTTTAAAATGTGCTTGTTCTGTTGCTTTAGTCTGGCTAAGAGCTCTCGTGCCGTCGTCTGTGCCTGGAGGAGCAGTGTTGCTGTGGACACGCTGAACCTAAGAAAACATAGATAAGATGAGTGAGACTTGACAGGTCTGATGTGAGGAGGTATCTCTTCAGCTGCTTCCTGTAAACAAGAGGAACAGGGAGTGAAAGGAGGGAGGGCGATGTGGTGCATCTTGGCTGAGGGTTGAGCTCTTCTGGGGCGTGGTTGGAGAGTAGGAATGAAATGTTCTGTGCTGTAGTAAACACCACTACATATTCATATCTCGTGGACATGCTTCTGCAAGTGGGCAGCTCTTTGTGCTTTTTAAGTGCTGAACAATGGTGAGGGGCAACACTTTCCACCTCTCTCAGTTCCAAATATGAACAAATCTTTGAATAACATTGTTTACTAGTTCAGTTTCTGTGCAGCCTCTTCTGGATTTTACCTGATTTCTGAAGCTGCGTTTATTTTTACCAACACCGTCAAGTATGTGAAATTACAGCAGAGGTTTCTATAGGTTTGACCAAACATTTGGGCGTCTCTCGTCTGCGGATCAGCCTTCTCTCTCACCAGCTATTTCTCTGTGACACCCTGTTATTCTTCATGCTACCCCCCCTGTCAGGTTCAAACATCTGATTTACTCTCTCGCTGCTTCTCAGCCCAACACCCTTACTGTCCATCTTGCACATTAATCCCTCAACACCTCCTCTGACCATGAAACACTTTGCCTGGACGCTCATTCACAGAGGGGGCCGGTGAGAGACAGACACACCCTGCTGTCGTCGCATTTTTACACCTTTTACTCTATTTTGATTTTTTACTCAGTCTTATCTTAATATTCCTCAAAGCACACGGCATTCTTTCTCTTGGCCTTTGTGCCGATCCAGTACAGGACAGGACGTCTCCCCCGACAGTCCAGGACGATAACACAGCACTGGCTGGTGTTACACAATGCTGCAGCCAGTGAGGAGTCCGCCTGTGTCATCTGATCCTGCTGGTTATGCCAAGACTAAAGAGAGAGACAGAAAGAGGATGGGAGAGAAAGAGAAAGGAGTCAGGGAAATGTTTATGGGGGAAAATGGACGCGAGTTAATGTGAAGCTTTGTGCATGTAGGTTAGGTGTCACTGCTGATAAATGTGGTTTTGGTTATCCTGGGTGGTGTGAATCAAACACACTTGTGTAAGTACAGTAGAGGGGTGAGAGAGGAGAACAAGAGGGCATTTAAAGAGAGCTGGGAGTGGGCTTGGCAGCCATCCAGGCTGAGTGAGAGGGGGCACAAAAGAAGCTTGTCAGAAGGCCCTGCAGTTGTTTTTCAGTGTCAAATCGTACCAAGAGCATGTTGCTATTCCACTCCATCCATTTGCATTTGAAGCATGCCAGCAATTCCCCTTCAGATCAAAGGACTTCAGTTAATGTACATCTGCTGTAGTGCTCCTTTTGAGATAGCGCTTATCTGGTCAGAGAGGCCAACATCAGTTCTTTCTTGTGCTGTGGTTTTAACTGCTATAAGATCAGAAAATGGGCAGCTTTGTCTTAATCAGTGGTTCCCATACTGGGCCCTGGGAACCACTGGGGGCACTGGGTGTTTTTCCAAGGCCTCAACACTCTGCATAATGAGGAATTGCTTGATTTCATACACATTTCTATTATTGAACGTCTGCACAAAGTGGGAATATATGTTTCACTGCCCACGCTTTATCTTAAATTTTAGGCAGAATAGTATATTTTCTGCAAAGTCATATCCGCCAATATTTCTTTACTGGTGGGATTCCTTAAGTCAAAGTCGTGCCAAAGGAGCACTTGGATTTGTGGAGCTTAAATATGACAGTGATTGTGATTCTCTTCCCCAGCATACAATATTTATGCTTACTAGCAAACTGGCATCACATTCCAAGTGGATTTGTTTGGTATAACACAGTTTGTGGGTCAAGGTGGAATCAAGCACACACTCGCATGAACCCTACCCAACATCCTGGAACTCAATAATACCTTCACACCTGACTGACTTCCTGGTATTTGCAGATAACATTAAGAGGCAAAATTTAGATGCCACTGACCTGTTTCCTTGATAAATCCGGCATGACCAAAAACAAGTCAGAGGTCCAAAAGTAGCTTTAATCCAGTTTTTGCTCTCAGTTGGAGTAGACCCTGTGCAGATGCTGAAGTGGTGTCCATATGTTCTCTGTGATGGTGCTGTTTTCTTGTGACATTTTGTCCCATTCCCCCCACCCCGCACTGAGGTTCCCTTTCATCTAAAGCGTCTTGCGTTTGGGGAAGACGGCTTTCCGAAAAGAGGTGGTGGTGGAGCCTCTGCTGAAGGAGGCGCTGCCCAGGGAGATCTTGGTCTTTCCACTGGTGATGGTGGAGGAGCCCAGAGATGTCGTGCTCCTGCCCCTGGTGATGGAGGAGTTCCCCATGGCAAGCTTGCTCTTTCCCCTCTTTATGGTGGTGTTGCCCAGGGTTAACGCCGTCTTCCCCTCGGTGAAGCTGGTGTTTCCCATTGAGGAGAAGCTCGTCTTCCTGACCCAGATTCGACGGCGGGGTTCGGGGCTCACTCGACGCGAAGCATCGCACACTCATGCAGCACAACCGGCTCTGCCCCTCGGGGATAATAGTAACATCAGCTATGATCCAGAGCAAACCAGAATGCTAAGCGTGGATAGCACGACCCTCGTGTCACATAATGCCTTCGTTGAGCTGATCGACGTGGGCTCTGGAAGGCCACATACCACCCATGTGTCCCTGTGAATGGACAGAGGCAGCCGTAGGTGGCCACAGCCTATCTGGGGGGAACGGGACAGTGGAGCGATTGTCCTATCTTCACGACGACACCAGACGGTTGAAGGACACATTGTTGGAAAGGGGGCAATCTGTGGTGACATCACTTTCTTCTGAGCCATTGTTCCCTATAGCCTCTGATTGTAAGACATAGCCTCTGTGTACGACTGTATACACCATATGTGAAAAGAGTGGCACTGTGTCAGATTTGATAAGAGAAAGGATGAATGTGTTCATGTTCTCCACATGTGGTTGAGGCTTTGATTGCACCTCTCTTGTATTTGTCTTGTCTCTCTGTTTGAGATCTGGGTGTGGTTCCTTCGGTTGGTGTTTGTGCCCATATGTGTCCTTGCTGAACTGTTTGCAAGTCAATACACATTTGAGTCTCTAATTTCTACCATTTAGATCATAGAATATCACATAAAAACTCAAATCTATATTTACAAAACAATCAAGCCAAGCAGTGTTTAGACATGTTACTTTTATAAGCATTGTTACATCAACCAGCTTTTACAGTTTTCTTGTTCAAAACTGTGCTTCCTCGCAGACATATGGAAGTATAGTTATAGTTACCAATCTTTTCAGCATGCACAAAAATACCACATTTATACCAAAGATGTAGAAATGTCGATGACTGTACATGCACAATATACAGGAGAATAGCACTGATGAAAAACACACACTCTCTTGTGTCTCCACATACATTCCACATGTCTGTTTCACACGTTCCCTCCCTGCCAAGTAGACACACCATAAACCATCATCTCATCACTGTCGCATTTGCATAACACGCTCAGCATGGCATTGGAACATCTCACTCTTGATTACAAACCCATTAGATGTGCAACTCGCTTAGCACCTTCTTACTCAGGAATCCACTGTTGTACTTTGTGCAAACACACATTGATCTCAAACATAGCAGCTATTTTTTATTGACACTTAATTCTACTGACCTGCTAAAACTGACCAGATAGAAATATCCTTGGGTTTGTAAGTGTGTGCAGGAATCATGTGTGAAAATCCCAGTAGACGTTGCTGTGCGTTTCTTTGCCCCTGATGAGGGTGGTTTTGACCACGGACACAGACTTGGTCCCATGGGTGAAGGTCACGGTGGTGAGAGAGCTCGTGGTCTCCCCTCGTGTAACAGAGGTTTTGCCCACTGCTAAGCTGCTGTTGCCCAAAGTTATGGTGGTTCTGCTCCAGGAGATGGAGGATTTACCCCAGGAGATGGCGTACTTATTCCTCAGGATCGAAACCCTGCCTTTGGTGAAGGAGGTCTTGCTTGATGAGAATGTGGTTTTCCACTCATTGTTAGAGTCTTTCTTGGACTGCTTGGCTGCTTTGGGTGTCTTAGCCCCAGCTTTAGTGGTCCTTTCCATTTAGGTGTTCCTGCGCTTGGACATCAAGGCTTTGCGGAAGGAGGTGGTCGTGGTTCCCCGGCTGAAGCTGGCCCGTCCCAGAGCCACAGTCGTCTTTTGCCTTTGGATGGTGGAGTCTCCCATGGAGGTGGTGGTCACTCCCCTGAAGATGGAGGAGTTGCCTAAGGAGACTGTAGTTTTTCCCCTGGCTATGGAGGTGCTTCCCACTGCCAGGGCAGTCTTGCCCTCGGTGATGCTAGTGTTGCCCATCGAAGCAGAGGCAGTCAGCCCGAGCCCGTGCCTGGATGTCGGCTCCTAACATGCAAGCTGCATAGCTGCCCGTGGGTGCACCGGGGTGAGCGTGTGAGGTCAAAAGCCAAACTAAAGCTGCGACAGCGGCTGCCCTAAATAGATCAGACCACCATCTATAGAAGAGGGGGAGGGAATTATTTGATCATTCTTTGATGCTGGCCGGTCCCTCAGAGAGACAAGACCCAAAGGGACCTGGAAGCACAGCGTGCACAAAGGCTGAAAAGACAGGGGGTTAATTGTATTGTTTTCATGATAACACTGCCAAAGCCATGAAGGGGTGCATTGTGCAGTACACAAGACAATTGGGGTGACCTCAGTGTGATAAGATGGCGTGGTTCCCAAAACAGAAAAAACCCTCCTCCCTGCTATTGTTGCAGGCTTCAAATACAGTAGTACATTTGTCCGTTGGGTTACAGTACACGGCTGCATTTCATCGGCTTGTGCAGCACACAAGCAACTGAAAGTTCAAATCCTTCACATGTGAAGCAGAGAAGTAGATTTTTTCCGTTGCATTGTCTTGTGTTTTTCTAATTCTTCTTTTTCTGTGTGCTTCTGTTTCAGATTCTCTGTAAAGACTCTCCTAGAAAAGTACACAGCAGAGCCCATAGATGACTCATCCGAGGAGTTTATTAACTTTGCTGCCATTTTAGAGCACATCCTCAGCCACCGCTTCAAAGGTAACACTGCAGGTAACACATAGCACAGCAAAAGATGGGCAAATCAGTTCATATGACTTTGAATGTGAGAAAGTAAAAACCTTAAAGAGTGAGATTTCATTTAAAACTGGAATAGAAAGCTAGTGCATAGATTATACTGTAGACATTAACCATAGAAGCAAAATGAAATGATAGTCGAAACTGCAAAATCATGTATGATCAGACAATTAGCTGCTGTGGTTGCATGCTCACACTGTGGGCTGCTGTCAGAGCAGAAATGATTTATTGTTGTGTTTTATTCTTGGACCAGGTTCAGGAAGCTGGTTCAGCTCAGATGGACAGCGCAGTTTCTGGGAATATATCCGGCTGGCGTGCAGCAAGGTGCAGAACAACTGCATCGCCAGCATCGAAAACATAGAGAACATCAGCACATCACGAGCCAAGGCAAGGATATTTGCAGAATTGTGTATGTGACTGTGTGTGTGTGTGTGTGTGTGTGTGTGTGTGTGTGTGTGTGGGATACTGCAAGAGAGAGCAGCAAACAAGGCCCTCTGTTCCTACTCCATTTTTACATTGTCCTACAGGGGCGTGCGTGGATTCGAGTGGCGCTGATGGAGAAACGTCTTTCTGAATATGTATCCACCGCTCTGAGGGACACAAGAACAACCAGGTCAGACTAATGATTTAAAGGGACAACTGACAAATGTTTTCATCATTATAAGTGACCCCTGCTGCGACAGAGATGCTATACCTTGTGGCTATGTCTGCTCATGCTACTCACTACGAGCCTGCTACAGATGTTTCAGACATCAAACATACTGTAAAATCTGTCATCTGCAGCTAGAATCACTGTTGTGTCAGTGTCATAGCTGAAAGAGATGATAACCACCTCTTCACCTGACAGGAGGTTCTATGATGATGGAGCCATTATGCTGAGAGAGGAGGCCACAGTCCTGACTGGCATGCTGATCGGACTGAGTGCCATTGACTTCAGGTACAGACATACACATCAGACTCTGATGCACAGAATAATATAAGTATTGCCACATTCCACAGGCTCTTTTTAAAAGGCATCATGTTGCTCACACTCATATTAGCTGGTAAAGTCATTTGGCAAGCTCTGCCAACATATGAACTCTAGGTTATCAAGCTTGCTGTAACTTAATAATCAGGGACTTCATGTGTCCTATGTTTAGTATCTGTTAAGGTCTTAGTCACAGTATGTATTCATGAATAAAACATTGTGATAAAATTTATATGTACTTTCTCATGTTTAATGTATTTCTGCATCAGTTATGTAAGTGAAAGTATATCTGACACATACAAAGTGTGTAATGCAATTTTAACCAGCAGAGCCACCGATCTTCCTACAAAGCAAGTTTATGTCTCTGTTTCTGTGCAGTTTTTGCCTGAAGGGGGAAACTCTGGATGGAAAATCCCCAGCTGTCATTGACTATACACCTTACCTGAAGTTCACCCAGAGGTGAGTCTGACCCACCTGACACTCAACTTCTAGCATCACATTTGTGTCCATGTGAGAAACTGCGACACCGATGATTCTCTGCTGTGCAGCTACGACTACCTGAGCGACGAGGATGACCGTCGCAGCGTGGACAGCAGCAACAGCGAGGAGAGTGTCCCGGAGCATCCCTACATCCCTCTGGTGACCGACGAGGAGAGCTGGAGCAACAAGTGTCGCAAGATGGAGCAGAGGTTTAAGATCGTCTATGCCCAGAAGGTGACTCGCAACATCCGCTAAAACCAAATTAGTGATGTCCTTGTTATTCAGTATGGACTTCTACACACACATCGCCTCACTTTCATGGTGCAGGGTTACCTGGAGGAGCTGGTGCGCCTGCGGGAGTCGCAGCTGAAGAACGTGGAGACGGAGAACAAGTGTCTGAGAGCCAAGGTGGAGGAGCTGACGGTCCAGAGCCAACAGGAGAAGAAGGAGCTGGAGGCCATCGTGCTGGAGCTGCAGGCACAACTGTGAGAAAGCACAAGAACACACACACACACACACACACTTTGAATTACATTTACCTACCTCATATTTTTGATCTCAACTATGAATTGCATATATTGGGAAAATATTGGGTATTATATTTATTATATTGGGTAATATTAAAATTAAATCGCTTTTGAATTGACTTATTTGCTCTTTGTTGTTTATCCAGCTCTGCCCTCATGCCCTGTGATTCCTCCCATCTGGCTAAAGACCTCTCCATCCCACTGGTCAACCAGTGGTCCACCATCACAAACAACCAGGGTGATGTCAAGCTTTTCCGCAGGTAAACTGGCATGGACTGTCTATTTTATTTTTACCTGTTTATTGCTTTCCTGTGATGCAATAACTTATTAAATATATGATCCCTATTAAAAAAAAGAACACATTACATAAATAAGTAGAAGCTTATAGATGCAATTCATGCACAGAACATTGCTTCAGGTCTTCGTGCCACAATAATGTTTTTGTTTCAGGAGGAGTTTTCACAGTTTGGAGCAACTTTCTGCTGATGTTGGTCTGACCTCGGACTCCCAGAAGACTGATGGGAGACAGAACGGAGATGCTGCCTGGACTTCAGCAGGTAGGACAGTTTTCATCACAGCATATTCACTGCAATATTTGAACATGAAGTTTTTGCATGTTTGCTTTTGAAGAAGCCATTTTGTGCAGTACTTCTGAATAACTAACCTTTTTTTGAATACATTTCAAATGAACTAAATTTTACTTTATATGCTCGAGTATTAAAGTAACAACATTTCTGCTTGAGTAGGAGTGTATTTGTGCTATTTCCACGACCTCATGAAAGCCTTACAGAGGCAGCCGCCCATGCATGTGTACACACATCTTCATACAAAGGCAGAATTGATGCCTGTTCACGGTGTTTCATGAGGGCAGCTTGAGCTATGCATGATCAGAGGCTCAGTGTTTTTCTCTGTTTTGTCCCTGTAGGAAAAGACAACACCCCTTCCATGCTGGGCCTGTGTGGCTCTCTGGCCTCTTTACCGAGCTCCAAGTCCCTGGCCAGCCTCAAGTCCAGCGAGTGTTTGGTCAACATCAGCACCGAACCCAGCCCTGCGCTCTCTCCCAGCTAGGAGCTCCAGACCAACAACAACAGAGATTTGCCCCCCAGCCTGTCTGCCTGGTGATGCTGCGTTGACCATGTCCAAAAGCCCGACCAAAACCCCGCTCCCACGATCCACCGAGACCATCAACAGGAACGCCACGACACCATCTCTGGATTTTTGTACACATGAGAATGAAGTCATCACGAAGCTGAAAGGATCCATCTGTTTTGGTTCTTTCCCTTCTCCTCGCCTTATCCGCTCGACTCTTCTCTCACACTCTCCCACAACCACTTTGTACTATCTGTGAATCCCTTCAGTCACGATCATACAATTCCTCCGCAATCTCCTATCCGACCTTTTCCAATGCATCCATTTATTTCCTTAAATTGTATTCCCATCTTGCTCCTGATTTGAATATCAGTATTCTTTCCGTGATTAGGTCTGTGTGTTTGTGTGCCTTCGGCCTGTTCTATTCAATTTTCTTGTCAAAGTGTAACCAAAACAGCACTTGCAGCTCTTTGGATGCAGCCACTTGCAAAGAGAGATGTGATGATGATTGTAAGAGATACAGATGATCCATATGAAGTAGAGGATGGGATTTTACAGACTGTCCCTACAGTGACATAGCACTGAGAAGTATGTTTTATGTGGGACTGAATGGTGTCTGGGGTCTGCCACCCCTGAAGGTGCAAATCATTCCTGCTTGACTAATCAAACACTGTTTCAGTTGGTTTGAATCTGTGCAGCTATTTATTGAATCTATCAAATCTTAACATATGTTCATTTATCTCATTTTACTCAGTACAGCAGTATGTTCTTTTTACACGCATACATTGGGTTATTTTTGTTTGTTTTGAGTTGCAATAAACTGCCTTTTTCCATTATGAGTGTCTGTTTGTGTAGATCACAGCAGCGTATGGAGAATAACGTCTGGCTTTCGGGAGACACAGAAATATGATGCCAAAAGAAGTGATTTTAAAAAAAATGGTTCCAAAACAGGAAGTGAATGGAGATGCTAGGTTGAGCAGCTGGTTGCATGAGACACGTTCTTTGTCTCCATCTTGTGGTTTCGCATTATAAGACGTGACGTATTGAATGAGAACCCAGAATGTTCATTAACTCCTCAGAACAACCTGAGGGGCTTACAGGGGAAAAGATGGGTAGCTAAATTCTAAAAATAAATCTTATTTTAACCAACTAGGCCAAGTCGTACTGAACAGATGATTCCTCCAGATAACATTTTAATCAACCTGCAAGCACTCGCCCTGCTCAAGTGTCCATTATCAAGATGCTGCGTGACTGCTGAGTTCTAGCAGAGCATGACCTTCTTGTGAAGACGAATGGGAGATAATCGTAACAGAATCAGGATGTCTGTGGGTTTTTAATGAAAGACCTTTTCAATTTCTCGTGTTCGTTTTCCTACAGTTGTTGCTGATTAATCGTGATCTCTCCTCCACTGATGTCCTCTCGATGCAGTGAAGGAGATTGTTGCCGTGTTGTTCATCAGGGAGCTGATTTGCTTCTCTCTTAAACACAGCACCTTTTCAGAGAGCACTACATCCCACCGCAGCCAACAGAGCAAAACCTAGTGTGAGAAAGCTTTATTCATTCAGTCAATATGTGTATCAAATACAATATAGAGTTTTAAGTTTGATTCATATCATTCTACATGATGCTTTAACCTGGTAAACATGGTATTCCTTTCAGGACCGCAGTCCTTGTTGGATGTGTGTTGTTGCCAGAACATGTTGTTGCCCATTTAAATGTCGCCTGAAGAGACATTTTGGGTTCATTAAGCTTCTTTTAAGCTCTTTACAGAGGTCTGATGAGATTATATACATGCAGGGTCAAGACATGAGGCAGGATAGAAAAACTGCTCAGAAACAATATACAGCTTGAGTTTCTTTGTGATCGTGTTTGTGGCTAATATATAACTAGGTGGGCACATAAAAGGAAAATATACAGCACATGATAACTAAATAATGTGGATGAGATTTGTTTTATTGAACTCATTATCATCTAAAACACACTGCACTCTTTGCTTTGTGTGAGAAAGGTTTTAATTAAATGAGATTTTTTTCATGATTTCTTTGCAGTAATAATAATAAATATAAGCAAAATGCAGTGTAACTTACTTGAATATATTATATAATTTAACTTAATCAACATATTTTCAAACACCATGTAAAAGCACATTAATGGTGAAGTGTGGTCCTTCTGAGACTCTGTGGTGACCTTTAGGGGTTCCTGAACCTCAGTTTGGAGACCACACACACACACACACACACACACAAACACACACACACTGTGAATAGAGCCAGGGTTTGGATGTGGGATTGAAGTGGAGGAGGGGAAGAAGTAAAAATGTCATCAGAGTGCATTAAGTCTTGTGCAGGCCAGGTACTCCTCCTCCTCCTCTTCTTTCTCCTCCTCCTCCTCCTCCTCCTCTTCTTCCTCCTCCTCCTCCTCCTCTTGCAGTGGATGGGAACTTTAAGTTTTGGGAGGAGGGGTTTTCCCTGCAGGAGACAGATTGATGCAATGACCAATGAGTGCGCAGTAGTATTTTGCGTCAACCAACCAGATCTCCCCCTGTTGGGCTGATATACTACATGAGATAGTTGCACAGGTTGAGCTGTTGTGTTTTGCAGAAAAGGGAAACAAGCTGCGATGTTTTTGTGCAACATGACGGATCGCGCGTGATTTCAAGAGATGCGTCAAAGCTGCAAAACTTCAGCTCATCTGCACTTTTTCTAAAAGCCGAAAGTCAGCAACAAAATCATGGTGACCATCACAAAAGAAAGCCTGGAGCCCAACAAGAGGCCGGACCAGAGGCTGGGATCTGCTCTGTGCATGAACTGGATGTGAGCAGGAGAAGAAGGGAAGCAGCAGAGAAGCAGAGGCCGGACTGAGAGCGTCCACAAGCGGAGCTCGGCTGCGGGGGATGTCGGGCCGAGGTGGAGCCCCTCCTCGGGGGAGCAGCACCCCCAGCCTGCAGCCCCTCAGGGCCACGGTCCCCTACCAGCTCCAGAGGGGCTCAGCTCTGCTCTGCAGGGAGGTCAAGACGGGTAAATACACAGCAGCAGGAGGAGGGGGTTTAAATCTGCTCCTCCATGTGGTCCAGACATGAAGAGCTGATTTTCATTATCTGACTTTAAAAGCATGTTTCTTATAATGAAGGATGTGTTTCTGATCTTAAACATGTGGATTCTATTGCAACAAAACTGATTCACCTTTCTCTTTGTGTCACAACAGAAGGTTGAGCTGAATTGATTAATCAGTTGACAGAAATGGAATCAGCAACTTTTTTTTCATAATCGGTTAATCAGAGTTGTTTTCAAGAAGAAAAAGCCAAATATTTGCTCCATTTTTGTGTTTATGATCTTAAATATATGGATTCTCTGTTGCAACAAAATTGATTTCTCTTTCTCTTTGAATCACAAAAGAAAGTTGTGCTGAATCGATGAATCAGTTGACAGAAAGGCCAAACATTTCCTTTATTTCTCAAACGATTTGCTGCCATTTTCTGCCTTATTTCATTGTAAATGCAATACTTTTAGGTTTTGGACTATTTCTCTGACAAAGTCTGGGGCTCTGAGAAACTTTGATGGACATTTTATAGACAACTGGTTAACTGAGAAAATAATCAGTAAGGCAAATAATCATTAGTTGGTTGTCGCCCTACAGAAAAGCATCTAACAAAAGTCCCACATACTCACAAAGCCAATTTTGAATACTTATTTTTTAAACTTAACTTTTTTTAACCTTACACTCAGTGGTTATGAATGAAAGGAAAAGGCTGTGCATTTTGTTCTAAATGAGTGAACTATTGACTGACTTCAACTTTTTCCTTGATTTGTGCCCTAAAAAGCACAATTCCAACCTGCTACGAGAAAGTTAAGTCAACAATGGAGGCTGCTAACCCTGAAACACAACACTGTTCTCATAATGTTATTTGGACTCTCGGTCGCCTCTCTGCACTCTGACCTGTGGGATCTCGGCTGAATGCTTCATGTTAATGCGGCAGCGGCTTTTGAGGCTTCTTTGTTTTACTTTGACCGTGTTGTTCTGTAACTGTATCCACGAAAGTCACATCTGCATGTAGTGGTGTTTATTTATGCATCCCTGCAACTCGGCCTGCTGACAACATACTGTGTGTGTTTCGGGCTTGGTGGTAGATATACTAGTAGCCTGTGGTGACTGTTGCCAGTGTTGTGTAGTCGGATGGCTTTGCTCCAGGTCAAAGGCATGGTCCACACCTGCCAGAGATTACAAAGAGCTGCCAACATGCACACACACAACCCTGCGTGCTGCATGCTTATTGGTGAGGGAGAAACCTGGGAGCAATTTTGTGGCTAACTACCATGAGTGTTAAAATACTGTTTAGACTCTTAAAGGGACTTTTTGTACACATACATGTCACATGCAGGGTTACTAGTTAAACATGATCACACAGGCTTGTGGTTTTATAACTTCTCCAAGACAGACATTGTTTTGACAAGCACTGAGATAAGACTTGCACAACCCTGACATGCTCACTGGCTTCATGTGTTTTATTTCTGTTTCTACAAGCTGACCGGACCGCAGCTCGCCCACCCAAACCCACCATCCGCCGAACACTTTCTTTGGACGCCATCATTGGACCCTATCTGCAGGGACAGTGGCCCAAAGAGGGAGAGAGCACAGCTGTTACCTGCGTCAACGACAAAGCCACGCAGGTGAATGTTCATATATCATGACACTGTCAAATTAGTTGTTATACCTTGGTGTAATTACTGTAATCAACCAAAACCAGGCCCAGATGTATGAATGATATGTGCCACTGCTGGTGGAAGAACACTTTTCCCATAAAACCTGTTGCTTCATGTTGCAGAAAGAAAGCAGACAGGAGACCAATTGTTTTCTCTGCTATGCTTTTCTTGTATGTTAAGGATTTCTATAGAGGACAAGATATCTGATGTTGGCTCTGCAGGTGTCTGGTGGTTCCAGTTCGACGCTGCGGGTAGAAGGCAGCCAACTGGAAATAGTCGTTTTTGTTCTTCTTCAAACTCTGCTGTCGCTCCCCCCTCCACTGTATCTGCTCCTAACTAGTGCACAAAGCCCCGACTAACATCACCAAGCTCCGCAGCTTCGTCTCCGCTCCTGACACAGTTTAAACCCGAACGAACCCCCTTTGCCTCCATTGTGAGGAGCAGACCCCTCCTGACCTCATTATACAGACACCCCATCCCCCAGCACTCTCCTCAACCACACACATGCACACCACCGCCCCACCAAGCACCTCCTTCTGCCATAGTTCCTCTGCGTTACTTCAGATGTTCTCACTCATTGTTCGCTGCTATTTCAGTCTTCATTAAACAAATTATTATACTTCCTCAATTTTCTGCAAACTGTTCAAAAATTTCACAGATGTGGATTTATATTTCTAAAGATTTTAATGTCATAAGATTATATAAGACACCATTATTTATCCATTTATAATACAATACAATCCAAAACTAACATGAACTATCACCAGTAAAATCGAATCAACACAGTCTGAACAAAAAATGCATAAAGTAGTGTTTATTTCAGGGTTGGTAGACTCTATTGTAATGTAAGTTATTTGTGTTTAATGCTGCAGCAGTTAGTCAGTCGATCAATAAAAAATAATCTGTAACAATTTTGATAACCAAGTAAATGTATCTTTCACTAATCAAGCAAAATGGCAAATATTGTCTACTTCCAACCTTTCAAATATGAGGAGCTGCTGCTGTTTTTTTCATATAATTGTAAATTTAATATCATTGGTTTTGGACTATTGATCAGAAAAAAACTAGCAATTGAAAAATTGCCATGGACATTTCTCACTGTTTATTTGACATTTTGCAGACTGATTAATTAATAGATAAGTCAAAACCAGGATTGACAAATTCATTCATTATTAATGAAAATAATCATGAGTTGCAGCCCTGTTCCTATTATTGTGGCCATATCACAGACAGGAATTAAGTCCACGTTAATGAGTTGTCCAAGCTGGAAACTCTAGCTATGTCAGAACCAAGTGGTCTGCTACCTTTGAGTCTTTTTATAGGTTTGTGTCCCATGATCCCCCTGCTTCATGTTTTGGATGATTGGGGGGGTTGGCAGCTGCAACTCTACACCGATGTCGCTGTTCGACTGACTCATGCCGTGTTCTGACTTATTTAGCCGGGCGATGGACGACGTACGAGTCGAAGGCAGGAGATGGTGTCTGTGTTTTCCCGCGGGCAGTCATGGCACCAGTAGGATTTCTCTGAGTTGTGAGGCCGACACCTAAAGAGCCGGTTGTATCTTGGGGACAGAAAACCATGACATAGCCACAGTGCAGGCGGTGAGAGCTACATGACTGTGTAATGATAGCTGCCTTATGAATGGCATGGACACCAGCGAGGGGATCAGATTGTTTGCAAGTGTGTGAAGCAGCTGACTCGTGGAGCGTGGAGGCACCAGAACTACGAGTATCTGATCCTGTGGGTCAACCCAAGCTGGGTTTCACTTGGTGATGATGAACTGCCAGTCGTCTGCTCCCAACCAGCAGCTGGGAGCGGTCAACCAGACTCCTCCTGGTAGAAGATCAAGAGTCAATGTAAAGAAATTGGTACGGCCATATGAGTGAAAGTAGGACGTCATGGATTTGTGATTGACAAAAGAAGAAGTGCACAAAGAAAATCTGCCTGTTGGTTGTTTGTCTGAGTTGTTTTTCCTCTACAGTTCATGACTTTGTGAATAACAGGGTAACTGTATGTGTGAAGGTGTGTGTAAGTGCACTGAGGTGTTGAATGCTGATACTCGCACTGTATTTATAGTCTTTACAATGATGTGGTTTGCATGTTTTGTTATGTGTGTGGAAGCAGGGCTGTTTTGCAGAGTGGTTTTTTCGCTGCCTTCCTCTGTACAGCTGTTGTGGGGCAGGTGTGTGAGACAGCTGTGGGGCTCCGCTTCTGTGCTGCACTCAAGTTGTTTTGTTGATTGGAGTTCACTGGGTTTACCAGAAAATGTGAGAGGCTTCCAAAAGGTCAGCCCTGCTGCCAACCAGAACTACTGCCAAAAAAAAGGGCCATTTTCTGCCACAGCGCCGAAGGCTTTGATAGACAAACACTGCCCTCTTTATTCACCACATTGTGATAATATATTTTTCAAAGACTCCAAGCTCCTGGGCTGAGGAGACTCGAGGAAGGAGGAGCGGCGGCGGACACAAGCGCTCAGCGTCGTGGGGCAGTGCAGAGCACCTGAGGGAGGCAAGTACTTCACTTCATCACTAAAGCAGTTCATTAATCCGTCGTTCTGTTTCTCACTCGTACTCACACCCTTTACTCGGCTCCCTCCCACCGACAGCATGAAACATTAACAGCCCCCGAGGGAAAAAGCATGTAACCTCTCCCTTTCTTTACAATGAATCATAGTGACTCCTGAATCATTTTTCTCTCCACTCTGCCCTCAGGTGGCCAAGCTGAGGCACCAGCTGCAGAAGCGCTCCCGCCATGCCCCTCCCTCGGCAGGATACGAGCTCCCCCACCACCCCCTGCCAGCAGGTCATGCAGCAGGCATCACTCAGGTAGCCCGTTGCTCTTTTGTCTTTTGCTGACATGTGAGGTAAAGACACAAAGTTTTCCTGAGTACTACTGATGCCAAACTGTCTTCCACAGGCAGACTAGGAAGAGCTTAGTAACAGGGATATAAAAAACACGGGTGCTTTTCTTAGGAACTGCTGTCATCAAAGCTCCCGTGTTACTGACAGGCTGTCACAGAAAGACAATTTGAGACCAGCATATCATACTGTGCCACGGGTGAAATCTTCAGTCAGACACTGGGAGGGGGGGTGTCAGATATTAGTAGGTTAAACCCTCGAAAAATATGTGTAGAAATGTCTTTGTATTTTCAGTATAACCAGCAGCTTCATGCTGGATGTTCAGTAAAACACATAACACACACAGTACACAGAGCGGTAAATGCCGTGTGCCACAGACAATGCACGCTCCGGTGCACACAATAGCCACCTGCGAGCTTGTGTGCGTATTGATCAACAACAGACGTCTAACCTGTTTGGTTCACATTGACATAGTTTCGTGATAAATCAAACACACACCCAGTTTTTAAAAGTGACAGAGTGAAACAGAGTGAGACAGTGTGTCAACAACAGCAGTAACGCTGGCTTATACTCCACATTTGTATCTGTGATGCTGTAATTACATGCTTGTGGTGTACAATTCAAACACAGTACAGAAGGAGGCATCATGCCACAAATGCCACAAAGTGAAGAAATACACAACCAAACACACCCTCTCTGCATTTGCCTGTGTTTGCCTTTCTCTGCAGACGGTGCCCCTGATGCCGCTGAACAGACTCGCCCCACGGCTGCGACGTAGTGTTGAAGGCCTAAACTTGGAGCTGGAAGAGGTGTTTGTGTCTGAGAAACCTGAGGATCAGCATGAGGTTAGACCACTAAGTGATGCTTACAATGAGTGATGGCAGAGCCTAATTCAAGATTAGTATATTATAAACAACATCATTTAAGTTCCATGTATTTTACAGTCCTCACTGTGTTATACAGCAGAAACAGTCTAGTGATCACTGGTTTCCTCCTGAATATTCCAGATTTTGGATATCCCAGACGGCCACAGGGCCCCTGTCCCTGCCCAGAGATGCAGCAGTGGCTCTCAGAGTGAGCCGTCCCCGGGCCCCCTGGATCCTTCCCTCCTCTCTCCCTCTCAGTCCCCGTGTCCTCTGGATCCATTGCTTCTGTCGCCTTCAAATTCCCCTTGTCCACTGAACCCATCTCTTTTGTCCCCATCACAGTCGCCCTGTCCCATGGGAGAACCAGGTTAGACAACTTTATATATTTTGTGGTGTGTCTTTACACTTGAGAGATATTAAACTGATATAGATATGTATTTTTTTAAGGTCTTTTTAATAACAGTTTCTGTCCGTCTGTGCAGAGCCGGTGGACTGTGAGACCCTGTGTCCCTCTCCGTCGGCGTCTCTCCCTTCATTTGCGCTGGATCCTCCTCTGTTGCAGCCCTGCTCCTCCTCACCTCGTCCCAGCAAAACCTGTTCCTTCCAGCGCGAGCCACCAGAAGGCTGCGAGCGAGTACGAGTGTGCGAAGAGGCATTGTAAGTTAGCACTTAGACCAAAACAATCATGCATAGATCATATAATCATGTAAGCCTTGCCTAGTCACTACGGCCAGGAAAAAGCTGCTAGGTGGCCCAACAAATCCCCCTCAAGTACCAACTTGCTGCTTTTCTCTCTTTCTCTTATATAATTCTCAGTTGAATCTCTTTGGGTTTTGAACTGTTGGTTGCACAAAACAAAGACATTTGACCATAGACCAATTAACTAATTGATTAATCAAAATTATGACTGACAGATGATTTGATAGTTAAAATAGTTATTGTAGCCCTCGTTCAGTTCATTTCCATATGTCTCCAGTCACAGCTAAGCTTTCTAATGTTGACATTTCTTTCTCAGACCATCTGACAAGAAATTACATCTCAATTTAGTATCATGTGCAAATCGCTTTTTCAAGAATATTTGTAAATTAACAAATGCTTTCTGCAGTCAAAGTGTCAGTGGAAACATGTCATCCTTTTCATTCACTCACTCAGACTACATCCTATGGGAACTTGTGAATGACATTTTTCACTATATTCTGACATTTCATAGACTAAACAATTTGTCCCAAAACATTCATGACAGTGATTTAGTTGCAAACTTAATTGTTATTACAATGTTATAAATGTGCAAAACTACATCTAAAGCTTTGGATTTTGTTGCTCTTAATGTTCCAGTATCCTGGGGTACATGCAAACTACTCTCTCCATCTCTTTGCCCTCAGGTCTGCCTGTCAGGATGAGTGTCTCCTCCAGCCATCCTGCCCTGACCCCAATAAAGTCAACTTTACCCCCCATGGAGGCTCCGCTTTCTGCCCTGTCAGTCTTCTGAAGCCCCTCCTGCCCTCCATGGACCTCCTCTTCCGCGGCCTGTCAGTCTCTCCGGTCACCGGCTGCCCAGGTCAGGCCTCTCCGACCAGACACCTGGGTATGCAGTAGGTGGATATCTGAGCAGAGCCTCTCAGGACTAAACCACACTGCACTGCCAGGACCTGCAGGAACTGGATATGTTTTATATGCAGGGCGCCAACCGATACCTGTGGTTACCTGACTCATCACTGCTGTAACATGCTATGATCACTGTGCTCACGACAAGAGACTTTGTGACTTTGTGACTGTAAGCATTTCACCATAATCTAGATTAACAGCTTTACTGATTATTTCCACCTGCAGGATGCTCGGATTCAGCTGATATTTACCTCATCAGCACTTAAATTGTCCCAGTATCTTTCCATGTGGGCTATGGATTAGACTATAGGACTGAAGTTCTGGAAAGGTTGGAAAATGCTGGCAAGGTTTCATGGTTCACTGAGTTTTTGTTTTTTGATAAAAAATTGGTTATTTTTGTCAGCGGTTCAGACAAAGGCTGCAGTCTGCGAGGGATATTTTCATTTTCATTTCAGAATAAGTGAATTCAGAGTCAGATACCCAAGCACTTAGCATTACTTGAGCATTACTCTCCTTTACTATTGATTAATATCCTAGTAAAGCATTAAGTTTAGATGAACTTTCAGCTTAATTTGAAAGACTTGATTGATGAAAAACAAAGTACTTGATGGGTTTGTTGACATTTCTTAAAATCTGTTGGCTGAAGAGAAATATTTTTGGCCTGTAGTTTATGGTGGCCTACTTTTCTACAGATGTATTTCTAGGAAGATATATATTTTTGTATCTTTGTAAGGAGTTATGAGGCTGGTGATGCTGTTTTTGTATCCACTGGAGAAATCCACTTGTATTCCTGTTTATTCTTTAGTGATTTATAAGCAGGAATGGATGTGTCATTAGCTTTACTTGCCTACAGGGGGCAATTTTTGAACCAAACTGTTTGCCAACTTTTAAAGAATTTGAGTTTTTGTTCTATTTGAGTTTCTTTGGATGTGGTTCTGGTCAGAAAGCGTTTCAATATTCACTTTGACACAGGAGAGGTTGATTCCCTCTGTTTCAGTTAAAGTTCAAAATGATAAATTGCTGTCTTTCGGCATGATCATATACAACACTGACTAAAAAATAAGGCAGACAGTAAAAAGTGGATTCTCATGGAAAAATAGGTTTTATTATTTCAGCCCTGTGTTTCTGCACCATTTTCATACTTTTTAGGGCCATACGAGTCAAATGTTGAGTGTGCTGTTGCCATTGTGAAAAAATAAATGTTCTGGGCGTTCAAACACTCTCTATAGTTATTATCATTCCTGTGGTTTTCTCTTGTTTTTGTGTTTTGCCTTTGACACGTGGATTTGCGGGTTTTAAACCTAAGCACCGCCCCTTTTCACTCAAATCTGCTTTGTGATTGGCTTAAAGAGGAGCCCTGTTGCCTTACATGGACCAATGAATTAAATCCACATCCTAGGACGACAAAAAGGCACGCGACGTTTTCGAGGAAGGGCCTCATATTTTTTAACAGCTGCCTTTACTGTTTCATGACATAAGAAAGGTTAATTAAAAAAAGAAATCAATGCATTTCTTGTAGCGTCTTTGACGTAGAAATGACGCGAATACACGAATGGCGCTAAAATTCATTTTTTGTTTAAGGTTTAATTTATTAAATAAAATCTTAAAATTCAGGCGTCTTTGTCGACACCTTTGGGTCCTTTTCGCGAAACCAATTTTCCTGACGCGACCGCTTTTTCCTACTAAAAATAGGCTTAAATGTCTCAATGAAAACTGGACTCACCTGACAGCACATTTACCTGGATTATCTGATGCTTTTAAATCTCACCTGGAGAATAAATTCAGTTTGGAGGCAGCAGAATGATCGATAACAAACAAATGACTTGATATCTGACTGACTGCAGCTCAACTTAATTAAAGGTACCGTCAACAAGCTGTGGCAAAAAAAAAATTAGTTTATGTGCATGAAACGATATTTATCAGCAAAACCTTTAAATAACCGCAGAAATTACGGCTGACCCGATAAAGCGAGCACCATTTCCGGGGTCGGGACAGCGGCTATAGTGGAGCGGGACGTCGGTGCGAGGGGCGCCGGGAGCGGAGCGGTGTCGGTTTCCATACCTGGGCTGGTGGACGACAGCATGGCTGCGGGAAAAGGAGCCGGGAAGGCCGCCTCTCCGTGGGACAGCATGCGGATACGGTTCATCGTTTGCTTCCTCGGAGTCTTCGTGTGTTACTTCTACTACGGAATCTTACAAGAGACCATGTAAGTGAGCGTTTATGTTAACCACCTGGTGTAGATGACGCTCCGTTCTCTGCCAAACTCCATTGAAAAATTATCCACTTTAAATGTTGCTTGCATGTCGACAGTTGGCCAGTCAATACGAGCTTTATGTTGATTTGACATACCTATAGGTAATGTATAGCAAAGTAGATCATGTGCTATTGAGTTCATTATGGTTTTTATGTAATCGCATGCGAGGTATACGGCGTTGCAAAGGAAAGGCAAGTCTGACGTAAAATCGTTAGATTTTCGAATGGAGTTTCGTGTGACATTCAGTTCATATTAGAAAATGTCAAGTGTTGCCCCCTAATCCCTTGAGCACATGGCCTCTATTTCCACTTCACTAAAACTACTGTGTCATTATCCCTATATATAGATAGATAGAGTAATGCTTTTGTTATGTGCCTACAACAAACATTATCTTTCATACTTTATTTTATGTAAAAACTCAACGAGTCATAATGCTTATTTGTAGCTTTCTAGACAGAGTAAATGAAGCAAGTTGAGCTCAGCCTCTATGGCATATCACTATATCACATAGTGAGCCATGACACAGATGGTATGTTGTTGCTTAAGTCACTGGGGATCATATCTGGTTTCAAGATGATGACTCGAAACTGGCGTGTCACCCAAGCAGACCTTTCACAGAACTATGTGATTGACTTCCATTATTTATTGTTGTTAAACAGTACTGACATTACTGTTTCCTATGAGTTCTTGGTTACAATTGCCCACTGACACCAGCAAGGAATTAGCACTCCTCAAACAAAATGTCACCACTATCACCCCTCCCTGTCAGTTGTAATTTAATGCATTATGACCTTTCCTTTCTGAGGGGTCTTTTCATAGCTTTGAGACTCATGAAAGCAGTACACTGTTTAACTCATGCTTCCTGCCAGGAAGGCTGTTGTATGCTTCTTCAGTTCCAGATTAATTGTCTAAACTTTTGCCCTCAACACAGTGTTGTTTCTCTGACTTTTCCAGCACTCGAGGTGATTATGGTCAAGGAGACAAAAAGGAGAAGTTCAGATTTGCCCGGACATTGGTTTGCATCCAGTGCATTATCAGCTCTCTGTTTGCTAAGATCTGTGAGTAAGAACTGTGCAGAAGAGACACAAAAACTAATAAAAGCATTCAAAATATGTTTGTGAAGTTGTGAATCTGCCTGGCAACCTCCCAGGACAGTCATGATCAAGATGTTCACACAAGTGTTATCAGTTATCAGCCTGACAGTAACATTTTCATTGTACAGTTTACGTTCCGTCAAATGTTGGTAATTAAAATCATTTAAATCTCTCATATTATGGTTTGTTGATAACTCTTCCTCTTTTATCATCAGTGATCAAGTTTTTTGAGGACTCCAAGCCGGATCACACCCAGAGCTGGCTCTATGGTCTGTGTTCCTTGTCTTATCTTGGAGCCATGGTGTCCAGTAACTCTGCCCTTCAGTATGTCAACTACCCCACACAGGTGAGTCTGTGCTTTTAGATGAGGCAAAGTTATTTGGTTACATGATTCTTTTTCAATAATGCTTGATCCTATCGCATCCTAAAGCTGTGTTTTTGTTATGGTAGGTGTTGGGGAAATCCTGCAAGCCCATACCAGGTAAATCTGCTAATATTACTTTTAGTTATCCTTCTGCTTTCTGCCTACTTATTACCTCGAGACCTGCATATCACATACATAATATAGTTTTACAAAAGAAATACTATCACAGTTAAAACTGCTACAGGCCTCAGCTATGATCTGTGTCAATATTGACTAACTGAGAATCTGCCAGGTCTCATACTGTAATGTGCTGATGTACATATTTACCAAGTGTGTTCACTATGTATATTCCTCATGTGTGTATAGTACTTGTCAAACAAGAGAGATTCTGATATCTCTCTAAGCAGATCAAGGACACATTGACCAAAGCAAATTCTTTTCTCAAATGTGTGGAGCATACATGGCAGGTTACAGTATGTTCTGTTTGTACATGAAGATTATTTCTCGCCGCTCACAGCTTGGTTATCTCTTGTTACAAATACAGAAACATATGCACACACTATCCATGTTTTCCATTCTCAGGGGTGAAGGCCAGACATTGTATCCTGGGTAGGATTAACTTGAACCCTACAGATGCTACTCTGGTATCTATGGCTAAAAACCATCCATCATACTGTTGTTGTGTTGTTGCAGTGATGATCCTCGGTGTGACAATACTGAGGAAGAAGTACCCACTGGCTAAATACCTGTGTGTGCTGCTTATCGTGGGCGGTGTAGCTCTGTTCCTCTACAAACCCAACAAGAGCTCAGCTGTTGCAGATGACCATGTTTTTGGGTTTGGGGAGATTCTGTTGGTGAGTTAATACGACTTCATGTTTTATTCATTTCATTTTCATTGCCATATGTTGCAGATCTATCTGTGTCTTTGTACTGAAGCCATGCTACTGTGACATTTCATGACTTGGGTGTGTGTTTTGCTGTGCCATAGCTGGTCTCTCTGACATTGGACGGTTTGACTGGTGTGGCCCAGGACCACATGAGGTCTCGCTTCCAGACGAGTGCCAACCACATGATGCTGAACATCAACATGTGGTCCACTCTGGTGCTGGGACTAGGTGAGTCAGCTGTCAGTCTGCCAAACTTGTCTAACTGAACATGTGCCTTGAAGTGCCAGGACCATGGAGGGTTTCTTTTTCTAACCAAAACTGCCAGGCCATTTCACTGATTGGCACACCTGCAGCCTGAGAGGAGAAACTAATGAGCAAAATCACCTTGATATGGTTCAGTATTGCCAAGGTACAGCAGAATGAAATAGAAACAGAGATGCACTGAATGTCCTGTAACTCTTAGTGAATGCTGAAAGAGAAGGTTTTATTTTGTCGTAATGGCTTTTTGTAACATTATAATTTTATAAACTCATTTATACTCTTCACTACACAAAATTCTTGAAAAGTATACAACTCAAGTTTTTCATAATCATCCATCCAAAAGAAATCAACATAAATGTGGACATTTTAACACAACATATGTCCATATGTCCTCATAGACAAGAAAGCAAAACACAAAATGTACCTCATTCTCAGTTTCACCTATTTCACACAACAAAGTCTGTCCTCCTCAGGATGTCATTGCTGTTGGTGTAATGGGCTGTATTCTAAAAAAGTTGTCATTATTAGTTGTGTTGATTTATATCATCACGATAAATTCTTTCATGCACCCCGCGACAAATAGCTGCTCTGACGCAAAAGCTAATGGCAATCCAAACAAGTACCCAAACAAAACTCAATAACAGCTGCAGTAGAGGCTCTTTAAGAAAAGGTGAACACTATTCTCTCAGGAGCCAAAAACTCATTAATTCAGTGAAGGCAAAGTGTTCAGTGTTATCTTTATAGATAAGGAATCCTGCACCTCAAAGCCCTCTGTTCTGTGAGGAGGTTGCTATAATACGCTGAAGAGTAAGGCACATAAAACAAATGCAATATAACGAGAGGCTTTCTAAGGCCTGGCACTAATGGGCTGTAAGATAAAGATCAAAAGGTCAAAGTCAGTGTGAGAACCATTGGAGAGTGTTTTCATTCTTATAACAAACTAATTGGCAGTACCTGCTGTCTCTTAGTAGGTGCCCATCTCTGCTGCACATCTGCTTCCCACTTTCATAGGCCACAAATTGCATTAAAAAGGCTATGTTTGTTTTTCAGAGGTTGAATTAAAATGCCTTCAGAGGTCCTCAGTTTTAGTTTGGGAAAAGAGAAGATAAACCTTTATTCGTCCAACAGTGGGGAAATTCACAAAACTGCGTATAGCTAAAGACACTCCTGCTACCTTTATAAGAAATCTGCCTTTGATAGCTTTGAAGTGCTGATATTTCCCAAGATACAAAGGTATTCTCATACCTCTGCTCCCACGAATCCTTGACACCCCCACACCAAGGCTTCATCTAACTGTTGCTACTGTTTTACACCACTTGATGGTGCTGTATGCCCACAACTGTGAACACTGATCTGATTTTCTCAGCACATCAGTACCAAGGATAAAGCCCTAATGTGCAGAAATATGTGACATTATGTTCAATTACTGAGCTGTTTTTGAAATGGCATTAATGTTATTTTCTTTTTTTATTGACACTTTCATCTTCTCTGCTCTCAGCTGTGTTGTGGACAGGAGAGGTGTGGGAGTTTCTAAGTTTTACTGAACGCCATCCAAACATCATCTACAATATTCTTCTGTTTGGACTGACCAGTGCTTTGGGCCAGGTGGGTGGATGAATAAAAGGACTTGATGTGGCTAGTGTACTTTTATGAAATCCTTTACTTAGATAAAACTTTCGAAAAGAATGCTTACAAATGATGAGCTTCCATATCCAAATTACATTCATTAATGTGTTTTCAAATTCTTTTTCTAGACCTTCATCTTTATGACGGTGGTGAACTTTGGGCCTCTGACCTGCTCCATTGTCACCACCACAAGGAAGTTCTTCACCATCCTGGCCTCCGTCATTCTGTTCGGCAACGTCATGAGCACGATGCAGTGGGTTGGCACCATCCTGGTGTTCCTCGGTAAGAGTTAATGCTGGTTTAACGCTCCGTTGCCCTCTCTGGATTTACTGTCAGTGTCTGCGTGTCTCTCTTGCTCTTAAAGATCCCACATTTTTCTAATTGATGCAGTGTGTGACTGCAGACAGAATCTAAAATGCTTGCAAAAACATGGTAAAAGCCTTCATCTGTGGCCTGAGACAGTGACTGTATGTGTTGGTTATAACTAACAATTAGGTCCAATCGGGGAATACTTCAGCTTCCCACACAAACCACTTGGTAAATAATGCATTGAGAGTATGGCTGAAGGGGAGTTAGTAAATTTAACACTGACGTAGTTAGAGAAGATTTTGTAGAGAAGATATTTTCTAATGTTTTTATTGGTTAAATTGGTAATTCTACTGGAGAAATCTGGAGTGTAATATGATTTCTGTTTAGCTGCTGAAGCTTTCCTTTGCTCCTCAATCACATCTTTGGTTCTCTCAATTTAGGTCTCGGATTTGATGCTAAATTTGGCAAAGCCCCCAAGAAGACGACGCACTAAACATCCGGAGCACCTGAGAGAAAGACGGAAACATTGCACATCAAATGGAAACACTATAGCCAGTATCTTATTTTCATAAGACATCATGTACAGGCATATTGTATGTGCCTATGATTTGATTAAGTACGGTTCAGATTTTCTGTGTCTAAAAGGGATTTCTTGTAGTTTTCAACTCCAGCTTCTGTTGTGTACTGTTGATATATTGAAGAGACATGTTTTACTGGGGATCAAGTCCTGAATGAACTGTGATGAGCCATTTAACATCTTTTTTTGACCACAAGATATCACAGAGATGTTTGGACTGGCTGAAAGACACAGGTGCAAAATACTGTATTTAGACAAAATCTTATTTTTCTGAAACCAGCTCACCTCCCTTGGACGGATATTGAACCAAACAAGGCCGAAGACATACATTTTTCAGCATTTTATTCATGAACTTACCACCAAATACAGCTCGGTTTACAAATCGTTGCTTGAATATGTGTAATTATCACATATGTAGTTTATTTCTTGGCAAGCAATTTGCCAAGTGTCATGTCATTTATACACTATAAGTGGTTGTATGTAGCCTGTTGTGTTATGTCCAATCTTACTATGGAATTGTTTTTACTTTTATTTTCTACAAGTTGAAAATTACTTGCCATAAAAAGGAAGTTGTTATATGTCATGGTGGTTTTCTTTTTCTTACACAGACTTCGCCTGGTTGGTTCACATCAGTTAGTTCAGATAATCAGCTCTGATTTGGTGCTGCTTCCTGTAAATGGCTGTAAAGTAGCTGACAAACACTAAATGTTCAGCACTTATTAATGCTACAAGCAGAAATCATTACTACCAGCAACTTCTGTATCTGTTAGCCAACTTGTTTTTATAAATTAAAAAGTACATTACCAACTTTGTGTTTTACCATTTATCCATTAAAGTCTGAAGACTATCGATATAAGATAGAACTTCTTCTTGTGCCAGATTGCTCTGAAATTACAGTAGCAAATAAGAATACAAAAATAGAGCATCCAATAAGTGAAATATATAATACAATTGAGAAACTTTTGTGTTTTTGAGCAGGAAAAACTGTAAATGTAGTTTATACAATGTTTTGATTTCTTTTTTAAAAGCCATGTCTGTGTTGGCTCTTTCAAGTAACAATACACCTTAATAGTAAGAATCTAAGAATCATCAGAGCACAGTGGATTTATAAAGACAATATTTGGTTTAATGATGATTATAATGATGACAGCTCCTTGAACCAGAGGATTAAAACTCGTTGACTTTCTTGAAAATCTCGTCTGATGGGAAACAGCGCCACCTGCTGTCAGAGTGTGATACAGACTTCACCTCCTCACATCTGTTATTGTCTCCATCACGTCACTGACACTGATGAGTTAAATCGATCTGTTGTTTATTTTTAATTGAATTCTGCCACTTTATTATCTAATGACAATTCACACAATATAAGGTAGATTCAATACTAAAACTTGATAAAATGATCAGATGTAACACAGACGTTATATGAAACAGGATTAATAAATGCATATATTGTGTATTATATACATTTAGAGTGTAAATTAATAAGAAGAATTCAGTATTGACCGTATTGGTGTATCGATTGATTTTGATTTTGGGTTGAAATCAGGTGATTGTAGCTTCATTGAACCACTTCAGTTTTGCCGGAATAAAATGATGTGTGGAAAATAAAAGTTGAAGAAAAGCAGCAGCATATTAAAGAAAACATATTTGATTACTGGGTTTTTATTATATACAGGATATTAAAAATGCTCTACATAGTACAAATAATTAATTATCAAAAAAATTAGTAATTATGGATCAGGCAGTATTTTAGCGTCCTATATGATTCCTCGGCCTTTCTTCCGCCCGATCTCTCAGATTAAATTACGCACCGTTTTGGCGAGACTGACCTTAATCCGTTTATTTCTGTACAGTTTGAGACAAATCGGCCTTCAAAGCCGTCAAAATGTTCGCTACAGTCCGCAAACAGCTTAGAAACCACCCGGCTGTAAGTACAACACGGTTATATTCAACAAACATTCATGTTATTTCCTCTTCTAAACTTTTGGCCATCTGTGAATTTTTGCGGCTAATTTAGCTTAGCTACACTAGTTAGCGTTGTTAGCTATAGCAAGCTAGTACCGCACTGACATTGAGAAAAAAAGTCAAGATCATTGTTCATTTTATTTTGTATGGATTAATGCACATTTTCTTTTGAAGTCAAACGAGGTCAAGGCTTCATCCACCAGCAGAAAAGCAGCTGGTTATTAGCCGAGAAGCGTCTCCTGTGCTGAAAATAGCAACTACTAGTTAGCGAGTTAGCCGGCTAGGTAGCGTTAGCAAGAGGCACTTCGAGATGTTTACTTAATCTCAAACTTTTCAGAGCCACACGTTATTTCTGTTCAACCTGTTATTTGATTCGTGTAAGTTAACTTGATGAAGAAGAGGTGGCCGAAAGCAAGTTGTAAATATAGCTAGTAGTTGGTTTAAACTGTCAACACATGACAGCTGCAGTCAGCAAGGGCAAAGACTTTGAGTGAACAGAGGCAGTGTTTAATATGTCATTAGTTTGATTTTAAAGGCAGCTTCAAGGGTTTTGGGCCCTGTTAGTTGTGCAGTGCACTGTTTACACATGCTGTCAGCAGTCTTGGCTTTACTGATATAGTGCCTTCTTGAGCTATGACAGTTCACCTATTAGTTGATCTAAGTTTCTTACATGTTTCTTACCTGTGTGTCACTTTCAGCTGATCCCCCTTTTCGTCTTCATCGGTGGAGGAGCAGCCATGTCCATGCTGTACCTCACTCGCCTGGCCTTGAAAAACCCTGATGTCTGGTGAGGACTCGAGTTATGACACAGGAAACCTTCTGTTGTTTCTTATTCTACTGCTGTTTTACTTTTGCCCTTTTCCAAAATAGGAATCTGATGAGATTTGCAGCTGAGAAAAAGGAAAAGGAAAAGAAGCTGACAGTTTTAAGCTGACAGCTTAGTTTTTGCAACATAAGTACTGTAAATCTGTTACTATCCACCTGTGAATGTCTGTATCAAGTTACAGTTACCTACTTTCTCCTCTGCAGCTGGGATCGGAAGAACAACCCAGAGCCCTGGAATAAGATGGACCCAACTTATCAGTACAAGGTGTGCCTCAGTCACCTCTTAACAAGTCTTACTAATCATGCTGTGTGTTACAGTCTTGATTTTCTGTGCTGAAGAGTGTAGGAGGTTATATTCAGGGAACATAGTATGGATCTTTGCCAGACTTGTTGCTGAGCCCTGGATTATTCCTTCAGTTGGATTAATCAAATGACATAATCTGGTTAAAGATGACTTGTAGTAACAAATCTGATAAAGTCATTAACTGCTCACACTTAGGGTTAGGATCAAAAGTAGTAGGAGTTCTCAAAAGACAAGAAGACAAATTAAGTACTCAAAGATGAGTATTGTATTTTATTACAAGAGGATTTAATAAATCAGCTTTTCAAAATGAATGATTCTGTAAAATGGAGGGGATGATGCTGTGCAACAGACCCTAAACATAAACCTTAAGTCACCTGAAGTCACTTTTCACATGAAATTTCTTTGTTCTTGAGCTAAGGTTTGTTTGTATTCTCAGTTTGTTGCAGTTAACATGGACTACAGCAAGCTGAAGAAGCAGGGCCCTGATTTCTAAAGATTACCTCTTGGACCAAAAGCACAAAGATGAGCAGACCCGCACAGCACCATTTTGGACTTCCTCCAGGAAACTGAGGGATGCAGAGGCTAAAACCCGCACAATGATTGATATGATTGATCTTTCAGTTTTTTTCATTGCATCCCATTGTCTGTTGCAACATTGTCTCTGATTTCTCATTTTAAATGTTTGTCAATAAAGCGACAAACCTTTATCCTCCATACAGAGAAAAGAACCTGTTTCATTTATTGTGATTATTATTTTCGGACACTTTACTTTCCATGTGCTAGAATATTTTTATTTGTATTTTCACTTTGACTCATATTACATACACTTATTTGCATTACCACCCGGACCACCTTCCACACTCACATTGTTGACACTTATGTCATACTCTGCTGTTACTGTATGGGCTCTGCTTTCACCTTATTTTATCCTTGTCCTGCCTTAACCCGGCTGCTGGTGAAATATGTGGCACACTATTCTTGGCTGCTATCCAGAGTCTTATCGGTATGGCGGGAGCAGACTTTAACCTGGTCACATCTGAGCAGCGGGCTCCCTCTGCTGGCAGCTGTGGCAGACTGGAAGATGTGGTGATGAAACCTCATCAGTATTTAGTCCAGTTTATGAGACCTAACAGCTGCCTCGTGTCTCTGCTGCATGAGTTTCCAAGCTTTCAGCCGTACTTAGGCTTTAAAGGGAACAGTGAGACAACATGGCTCTCTCCCTGCAAAGGTTGACTAATATTTGTTTAAAGCAATAACATGTTCATGTGTAACACTCTGAGCTGTGGAAACAGGACTCTGGTGGGACATGTGGAGGTGTTTCTTCTTATAGAATGTCATCACTCTCAGCCAGATGAGTCTGTAAATGTCAACAGGTCACGCTGTCCCATATGCAGCTCGGGGAAATGCGACAAGGATGAGCAGCCAACGCGGTGCAGAAAATGTCAAGGAGACCTTCGTATTTGAATAGAAGCCCACGTCTAAATCTTCACCCACCCTCTCGAGAGCTGGAGCGCTCAGCACACCTATCTGTCTTTTTTTCCCCTGGGGAAAAAAAAATTAACTTCTGGCACAGCATTTTACAGGGCTTCATTTTGGAACAACATTTGAATTATTCCAGCGCGTTCACCCTGTTGACTCTAAGCACTCAGGCCCAAAATAACTGCAATCAGTTCAATAGTTTTCGAGAATGGCAATAACACCAAAATGCCATTATTTTCCTGAGCTCAGTTTTTTGTTGATGTAACCTGTGATTTCCAGCTTAATGGGAACAAAATGAAAGAAGTGACATGCTGTGTGGACAGCAAACACCAGTGGCTGAATGGTTGAGGTAAAAAACAAAACACAAAATGAATTAATGAGACTCTCAGATCAACAGGACCTTTTTCTACCTTATTTCATGCTGTTATTGTTGGGTGTGGAGCTATTAGCTTTCTGTCTCTGTATATAATGAAATATTTCAATTAACCAAGTAAAATGATGCCATCTTGAAATGTCAAAAGGAAAAAGTAGAGCTTCAGGTTTCTTGAATTTAGTGAAATCAGTAACAACTGGTATACTTGATATGATTAAACTGTGAAAATGCAAACTCTTCCAATGAGGGTGTTTGTTTACTTTCTAAACTTTACAAAATGTTTCATGTTTTGTATCAATGCTTTTGTAAGTCCATATTGCTAATTCTGAATAAAAAATCCATTAAAATGAAGACTTCTTGTTGTGAATTTTTAAGATCAACGAGACCTGCTGTTGGTCTGATGATGCTGATTGTTGTCAAGATGTTTCACTCAAAAGCATTAATGTCAAATGCGGTAACGCTGGAGGAAACGCAGGACTTATCCTCTGGGGACCATGAATGTCCACAGTTCTGTCACTCCATCCAATCTAATAGTTTTTGATGTATTTCAGTTTGGATCACAGTCACACAGAATCAAATAAGCCACACATCCAAATGAACTATTTTTACAGACGCTTTTAAGAATTGCCTTCATTTGCTCGAACATATGTGAGAGATGTTAATTTGGGACAATTTACCGACAGTTACAGAGAAAATGTGTTTTCCTTGAATTTATAGTGTTTTGTTGTCTGACATAAAAATCAGTGGCCGTGTCCAGTCCATTGCTGCTGGGTGAGGAGCTTTTTCCTAATCGCCAAACCAGATAAGGGTCAACACTGAGGGTCATCTTTTGACAGACAGCATTCGGGTTCAGAGTTCAAATGGCTTCATGGCGGCGAATTCTCTGAGGACACCGACTGGCTGAACACAACTGTAGAGCCAATCTGACCTGCATCTTTACCCTCCTGACCCCTGACCCCTCTGTTGAATCCAGCCCTTTTCTGCCACACTGCAAAGGTAACATTGAAAAAATAATGAGGGAAAATAATGTGAGGCGAGGCGCAAGGCGATTGCTGCTGCTGCAAATTGTCTTCTAAAGGTCGTGCCAAAGGTCAGGCAGTCCAGAAAGAGGGGGAGTGCAGAGAATCCTGCACCATTCATACTAACAAAGTCCTTACCAAGGCATCTTCAGAGCGCCTGTGTGAGTCTGAAAGTGTGTGCAAGAGAAGGAGTGATTAACAAACTTCATATCCTTGTGTCATCACACACCCACTTACATGCACAGATGTCTTGATTGCTTTAAAAAAATGTGTTCAGTTGAAAGCCACATTACTGCCGTGCATTATATGGCAGTTTTCTGTTTTATGTGATGAGCATGAAATGTACAGAAAGCTTATGCAACACTGGCCAAATACAGTCTGTCAGCAGCAGCTAGAGTCCTGTTATCTTTACAAGTATTTTTATCTTGAGGATTTTATCAGTTCAGCTGTGAACATTATGCTGAAATACAGATGACATTTAGCTGGCTGAAATTACTGCTTTTTATTTCTGAAACCGTTGCTGCCAAGGAAATAATGTTCAGCGTTCTTTTTGTCTTTGACAGCTTTTTTTCCCCCACAGAAATGATATTACTGACTTCATACCTGTGTTTCAAGTTTTGCTGCTTAGCAAATAGTTGCCTGTTTATGCAACTGAAATGGAGCAACATTATTCATTTGGAGGCATGTTTTGGGCCATCTGGTAAATGTAAGTCTAATATGCTCTCTTTTTTCTTGTTCTGTTCTGCTCTCCACCAACTCATGAAAGAAATATCTGGCTCTTTAGCAGCTAAATGCTCCACTAGATTTACCAGCTATTTCATAGTGGATTTATCAATAGGTTTCGCTGAAAACAGCTGCCTGTTGCAGCTGGAAATGAGACTGATTAAATTGGTGAGAGTGAACAAAACAGTTGTAGCTGTAAAACAAAGACAATCAGCTGAAAGATTATTTTTGTAAATTTAAAAATATTGATTAGTGCAGCTTTGAAGTTGTTAAAATTAATTCATTGTTTTTAAAAAATCTGCAGCTTCTTGATTTTAAAATCTCACTTATGAATTTTGTACATTGAACGTTTATATTTATTTTTAATCAACCACTCGGAAAGCTCCAAATTTTTGATAGACTGGGTTCCAAAACCTGTCAATCTTATAATAACATCTACTGGCAACATGCATTTCTTTTCACTGAAGGCATAAATAAGATTTCATTCCATCTCATTTTCATTTATCCTTCATCTACAAGAAGAGAGTTCTTTAAACAAGTATATTTAAATAAACGCTTCTGCCATAACTTTAGAAATCACACATTTAGAAACGTTCTGCCGACACGTCCAGAGTTACATGTTCTCACGTTATCATGGGCTGATAACGTTATCTTGTCCACTTTACAGCTCCTCATGTCACTAAACACTAAAAGATTACGCCACCGTATCTTTCTAACTCCTGTTTTCACTCCATAAACCTTAGATCTGCGGATGACAATATAGAAAAGTTCACCGCCTGCAGTGGCCACAAAATTAATACACCCTCTTCACGTTATCAATTTACAGATATTTCACACAAAATGATGACACTCTGAACCCAAGAGAAAAAAGACAAGGTAATAGCTTTCGTCCACTTTTATCTCTATGTAAACGTGGCCTCGTAATGCCTCAGTTACCTCTCAATTACCTCTCTATTTTCACTCAGTCAGACACATACACAGACATAAACACTCACAGATGCATTACTGAAGGACTAAACTGCTTTCCCTCCCCTGCTGTGAGCTGTGTTGAGTAATGAGCGAAAGCCTTTCTCCCTCTGATTCTCGCCGAGAGGGTGCCTCTCATTTTTTGCCATTTGTTGTTCAACTCCGAGCTGCTCTCCACTCGTTCTCGCTTTGTTTCGCCCCTGCTTTGTTTTCCTCCCCCGTCTCTTCTTCATCCCTCCTTTCAAGAGTTTTCAGTTTTACTTTCATGAAGTCCAGACACGCTCGTACCAGCAGCCGGCAGAGAGAGAGAGAGAGAGAGAGAGTGCGTCGTACAAGTTTTATTCCGACAAAACCACGTTGATCCTTGAGCTTGCTCACTCAGGATGACAAAGTGCCATTTGCAGCAGATGCACAAAAAGGTCAGGGTTGTCGATGTATTTTTGCATGAGGGATTGAGTAAGGACGCTGCAATTTAACAGCCGTTTCAACAGGAATACCACAGAAATGAATCATCTCCGATATCTCAGGGACAGAGAAGCTGTGCGAGCATGCTTTATGTGGTGTTTCAGAGCATGCATCACTCACTTTGCAGCCAATTCAGCACTGGGCTGGCTGGATGCTTAGAGATTGTCTCATAAATACAAGGTCTCAGGTTTGATCCCTGAAACAACCGGTGCGTCTTGTTAAAGTGTCCTTGAGCAAGACAGCGAACGCCTCAGGACAGCTTGTCGACCAAATGTCCAACATGAAAAAGGATATGTAAGTTAAAGAGCAACATTCAAAGTGCCATTATTCTCTCAATGCTTTACGAGGATGGAAAGACATAAAGAATGGTAACAAAAAATAGCAGACACGCCAGATCCAAGTTCCCATCATCCTTGGCATCTGTGTTTTGATGAAATCTGTTTTTTTTTCTTTTTGCATCCATGCTAGGAAAGCAGGTCAAAATTTAAATAGCTGAAAATAGAACATCTGGCTGGGCCTTGTCAGTCAGCAGTGTGTAATGAAATATGGAAATTGGGGCGCTCTTCAAAGAGATGCGGGCCTCTCGGTGCCGTCCTGGGTCTCCAGCAGGCCCCTCAACAGCCCCGGCGGAGCCCCGCCCCTCTGAAACGTGTGCTACATTTCCAGGTGCTGCCGCCGCGGCCCGGTCCGCCGCCAGTGCCAGCTCGTTAGCGCTCACAGCCTGGTGGAGCTGGCAGCTGGCATCATTAAACTTCAAACCGGCTTTCGACCCGGGGTGCCGCTGCGGGGAGAGACCGCCCGCTCATCCGCCTGCCAACAGCTGATTAGAGCCACGCTGACACCAGCAACCAGACTCCATCCACACGCTATCCAAACAGCATATCCACACACCACCGACCACACCACCAACCATCCGAACGGCATATCCACACACGACCACCACATCAACGATCCGAACAGCATCCCAGCATCAAAACAAGCTCTTAGAACTAACTTGTGACCACGACACCAGTCTGTCCCACAGGCCTCCACAACTCGGCCACAACGAGTGTGTTTACATGCACACTATAATCCGATTATCAACCTGGACATGCTGCCCAGAGTGCTCCAGTAGAAACCAGGATACTGTGGCATGTGACCTCCTGATCCAGGTTTCTGAACCTTCCCTGTTGATACAGAACATCGTGGCTGAGATGAGAAATCAAAACACGACTGCGCACAGACGATCAGAAACCTGGACACTGTTAGAGTCGTGCATACACGGATATGAATAACGAGGTGTCTGATGTTCCATGTAAACATCATATCCAGAATATGATCAAAACCAGGATGAGGATCAAAATTGGGACACTAATGAGCACGTAAACACACTCAATGAGAACAGTTTTAATTTAATGGTTTTGATGTGTGTGATGAAGAGTAAAAACTAATTTGGAAGCAGTATATAAAAGTCATTCCAACATATTCAAACTCAGATAAATGTGCACCAATGCAAGATACATACAAGATGCAAAGATACATTTGGTGACTTGACAAGGAGGCTGTGTGGAAGAAAAGCTGTCCCATAATCAACAGCTGTCTTCTTCATGCTGAGCAACAGTAAAGAAATGGACTTTTAATGATTTATCACAGTTTTAATGGATGATGAGAGTTAAAGCTTCAACACGGTATATAAATATTCTTCTGCATTAAAAATCTACCTTCTCAACACTGGTGTGCACTCCACAAGACTTTTAGTCAGGATCAGCAATATTTTGTCTGTCAGCAGCCGTGAGTCCTGGACAAGTGCCCTTAAAGCAGCAGTCCGCCATTTTTGGAATGACGTCTATTTGTCGTCTTGCTGAGAGTTAGATGAGAGGTTGAATGGCTTAACACAAAGACTGGAAACAGAGGGAAACAGCTCGCCTGGCTCTGTTCAAGGGTTCAAAAATTCACCTCGCAGTACGTCTGAAGCTGCTAATTATCACATTATAAGCTGTTGTTTAGTTGCCATAAAATCTGAAGTGTAAAAATTGCATGTTATTAAGGAGCATTATGTCCATTACATTCATGTTGACTGGGAGCGTTCACCTTCTCACAGTGATGACAAGATTTCAGGAAGATATACCCCCTCCCCTTAAAACCACAAAGTTGTTTCTCCATGTGTTTCACAGAGCTGGGTTTGTAGTTTCCCCCTGTTCAAACTAACCGGCCGCCGGGTGCAGGCTTATATTTAACAAACTGATGCAGTATGAGAGTGCAAAGTCTTCTCATCTCACTCTTGGCAAGAAAGCAAATAAGCATATTTCCCAAAATGAAGCATTGACATTTTGGGAAACTGAACACTTTGTCTCCTGGAAATTGGCTGATAAAAGTCAGATTAGAAGTACATGCAGGACCTTTTCCACTATATTTTGGCCTCCATCAGCTGATCACCATCACCTTTATGTCCTGAACATCACTTAACCTCAACAGTTCACAAAACCACAAATATAATTTTTCACCAAAATGTCCAAATCTGCTAATATTGGCAACGAAGCAGAACAACAACAGATGACAAGATGTTCCTGTTGCTGGTTTATTGCTGCCATTGCCACAAAATATTAGATGTAACCCACCAAATACGCCCAGCTCAGAGGAAACGTGGCCCCTGAATGCTCTCTTGATATGATTTTCTTTGCAGATATTGCCTCCAAATAGATTGTTGGCCATTTCTGCTCATTCTTTGCTTTCCATCCAAATGATAAAACAAGATTTAATTTGCACTCAATCAGGCTCAGGTATGGCAGAGCGCCCATATCTCGCCAAACCCCAGTGACGCACATGAACGCCGGTCCCACCGGAGCCACAAACCGGTTCGAGCTCCATTATCATCCCTTTGTTTCCTCACGTCTGTTCTTTATTCTTCCCCACTGCTGGGCACAAGCAGAGACTTGGTAATTTCCACTGTGACTGAGTCATGAATGATAATGGCTTGATTATTTGGCAAAAATTGGTCTCTTTAGATTCATTTCATGTTTGGTGATAATTGAGAAGCTTTGTCGGTCTAGATTATACTAAAGCGTTCGACTGACTGCCTTTAAGCGTCCCTCAGTCTTCATATTTTCAACGCCGGATTCTTTGGGCCAGTAGAAAACTCATTTTTCATGTGGCGAGAAAATCTCCTGATAATCTCCATTAAGTCAATGTCTTACAATACCACAAGGCAAGAAGTCTATACTCTCCTGTGAATAAAGGCCGACCTCCCATGATACCCTGCAGTTCATCAGAGAGCCGTCGAGGAATCCCAGCTCTCCCTTTGGGCTCCTCTTTAAATCGTCCACTTTTTGGAGCTCCAGTCTGAAGGAGGCTGCTGTCGCTCCTTTACAGTAAAACACCACATCTAAGGATTGTTATTTAAATATCGATAACTACCTTGGGATTCGGTCTGATTTAATTGCTGGAGCAAGCTTTTGCTACAACCATAACTTTCTTCCTGAATGGCAGAGAATCCATTAATGTGCTCTAAAGGCACCTCTGGGAGCCGCGTGGGCTGCTGGTAGGAGAAACAGCCCAGTTATGCTGCTTCTGGAGAGAAGATCTTAGTCATAATTCAGCTCTACTGTTAATGAAACAGACACCCACAAATATCACGGCTGATTGTGGTAAAACCCAACCAGGGAAGAATTTATTAATCTGCAGAGAGAGAGAGAATAGAGAACGCATATAAGGTCTGAATGAGCTTCGGTGAGGACGACATTTTGAGTTTCCTCCTTTCTCTTTTATTTAGACCGGCTCCTCTTAACGAGAGCTGTGTGCATCGTTACAAAACAAATGAGCAGGAGGTTAATAGGAGGTCCAGCAGAACAACTGGTGTGGGTGGCTCACTCCTTAAAAGATCCCTAATGAGCTCACTGTGCTTCTTCAGAGACCTCGTGCATTGATTCATCACAAACCCAGCGACATAAAGGTCACCAAGCCGCCCTGTGATGGACTCCAGCACTTTGTGGTTTTGACACGACCCTTTGACCTCGAGCATGCGTCACCATTCTGTCCGTATCACGCTGTCACACAATCCACATGTATCGCTATATATCTGAAGCACTGAGGGATAATACGGCTTCACATTTGGCAGCTCTCTATCTAAAAACAAGCCGCTGACATGACGTCTTGATCATTTCAAAGGTGGCATCGCTGGGAGACCTTGAGAGGGCGTTTTTTCGGGATAAAGAAATGCCTCCGCTCAGTCGGGACTTCAAAGCACAGATGCAGTTGTTGCTCACTTCCACGGGGAGGTAGCAGAGGGTTTGTGGGAGAAAGAGACGAAGGGGTGACCCCTCTCTGTAAGCAATTGACCCTCGTGGCGGTGGAGGGCCGGGTGCCGAGGCGCCGTCCCCGCGTTCCCCTGGCACGGTGCCTTCAGGCCGGGGAGGGAGAGAGCTGGACAGACCGAAGAAGCACCGCTGGGACTGGAGCAGAACCTTCGGACTCCATCTGTCACTTTCTCCACAGTGGAGAAGAGGGAGACGGGGAGAGCCAGAGACAGTTGGGCCCACCCCCCACCAGCTGGCACTGCAACCAGCATCTGCCCACAGCCAAGGCAACTTTCCTTTCTCCTCGTCATCACCGTCAGACAGCTCACAGACTCTATCCCCTCCCTTCCCTCTCCGCACGTCTTTTAGATGCTTTTATAGAGTGGCCCAGCAAAATGAGGACTACGTTCAGTTTCAGTCCACTTTTCTATTCTGATAAAAGATTTTCACTCGACAGCTTGTGTTGTTCTGCCAGTGCTGCTGTCTTCAGTCAGGTCCACAATTCAATACTAAATCAATGACAACAAAACTGAAGTGTGGGGTTCTGCAGAGGGATGTAAACAAAAGACAAATTAGGGAAGGATTTTTATGCCTTGAGACAAGTGAGATGGGAAATGTGAAAAAGGGCTGCCAGTTAAGTTAGAAATGATATTATGCTGGATATTTAGAAATCCGACCAGCAGCACAGGTTTGAGAGCTCATATGGATGGAATAGACTAGACAGCTCTATATCTGTTCTTTCTTGAAGTATTTTTATTTTTGGGTGCATTTAATGCCTTTTATTTGAGAGTCAATAGCAGAGAGGTAAGAAATGAGGAGACAGAGATGGAGAATTACATGCAACAAAGGTCCCCACCTGGACGATTACCCTCCAAAAGCATGTTTCTGAATCTGTTCTCATCCTTTTCTCTTATCTCTGACTGTATGTTTTCCATATTTTGTAAAAAAATCTATGCTAATTTTATCCTTTTATCCACAGCTGGGGATCATTTTTGCGGATAATTGATTCTCGAGTGGGGTGGAAATGCTAATTTTACAAAAATGTGAAAATAAGCTTTTGTCATGATGTGGCTTTTTCTCGCTTTTGTCCAATATTCTGAAAAGGGATGAATTTTTGGAAAGTTACAAACAAATTCCAAAGCCCTTTGCAGTCAGAGCAAAACATCTGAACTAGCAGATAAAACACTGGAAACATCTATTAAACTCTGTGTTAAGATGAATGATTTAGAAGAAGTGAACACTTAAGTGTCTCTTGACCTTGTTTTATTGACTTTGTATTCTTATTTCCCAGCTTTTAACACAGCAATTTAAATATGACTGCTAACTTCACTGTCGAGTTTCCCCTGCACACACAATGACGGGAGGGGTCCGCAAAGCGTGATGTGACCCAGGGAACCCAAAACTCTAGTCCCGGCCCAGGAATTTATATCACAATGAGTCTGACCTATAGGGGGTGGTATAACCTCTCTGAACATGTCCCTGAAATGAAACAGAGTGCAACTCTCACACTGTTTCAACACTGGACACACAGTGGACTTTAGTCCTTTGCCTGTGAATGACATTAGACACACTGTGCAGCTGTCGCCGTGGCAGGCTGTGAATATTGTGATCGAGCCCCTCCTTCTCTCCCGCCGCCTAATTCTGCAACATCTCTGGTGGACCGGGCTAATTTAGTTGAAAATTGATACAAGGATGTGGATAAAATGTTAAGCAAGACGATCCAGCAAGTCTGATTTGGCTGTATGTAGCCAATTAGGCCTACTGGCTGCCATCTGAAGTCGAGCGAGCGGCGAGCGCGGGCACATTAGCCTACCGGAGAGCCTTTCGTCTGTCCCATAGCGAAATTACACCCACACTGTAACAGTTAATCAGATTCAAGTCGGATTTAACGTCCTCTTAAAGTGCAGACAAACAATAAAACCAAAAGGGCAAAATGCGGTTTGTAGATCTATAATTTCAGTGACCATCATAACACGGAAACGCTCGGTGCTTCTGTTTGATGTCTCACATTAGATGAAGCCACTGGTTTATGAACTATTGTGCAAATATGAAACAGTTCAGGTGCGGCAGCGAAATATAACCGCGTCTCGACATACTAAACAACAACATATTTCTCTTTTAGAGCCTCGCCGTAAAAGTACCAACAGCATCGACTTATACGAGGTTTAAACGTCCAAAGTGAAACAGGAGATTAACTGAACTGGATTTTCTTGGTTACACTTCTCACACACCATATTTTGACCCCCCCAAAAAACAGGACCTACACTGTACAGGACGTATGATCTTGGTCGAACTCTACCTTATTATTGCTGAACTGTCAGTTCACATAACATTTTCATCTTGACTGTTTTCTACTGAAGGTTTCTTTTGTTTATGGTCTTTACAAGTAGCTTGCTGGTAAATCTCGTCCCCTGAGTTTTATCCCCTTCAAAAGAAGAGGAATCCAATTTAAAAGCTTGCTCCATATTTTCTGTAATCTTTGAATGAGTTTTAAAGGAGAAAGCAGTTGGTGGATGGCTTACTCAAAAATAAAAATATGCAAATGACGTCCTATATATCGCTTTCATAACATCATGCCGAGTGCAAACTTGCCTCCACAAAGCAAATTAAAGCTGAATTGACAACACATGCTTAACCTTTTTATTCGAAGTCAAGACATAGTGTACCAAACAGCTTCTCCGTGCAAATGTAAATTCATCACTTGAAAACATCGGCAGTCACGTAAAGAGGCGAATGAGTGATCAACACAAAAATTACATTGCTTCTGTTTTGTTTTTGTCTTCATATTAGCTCCGGAGCTACATATTGTTTGTCTCTGCTGCCTGCTGGGTTTAATCTCAGCTCTCCGTGGAACCCAATGTCCATCTATTCCCGATGATTAGCCTTAATAGATGTGCAGATGGGTTCTGTTTGATGACCCAGGTTATTTGTTGTCAAAGCCGTGATATGTTCTTTTATGAAATGCATTAAGCTGCAATAAGATGGTTTCCTTGCATGATGACTGGAAGCCCACCCAGAGGGACTACAAGGTGTGTATTAATATGCAGCTCTCATATAGAGAATCTATTTATAAATTCCTTATTGTTATCACAGTGCTTTTCATTGTAGCTTGGCATAATAAGATTTATTAACCAGATGTGTGATGTGTGGAAAATTTAAATTTTGTGTTAAAGAAAAAGTCAAAAATGGGAAGAAAATGTGCGATGAGTGATACAACGCACTAAATTGAATGTATGCGATTGAAATTAATGGCTCAAAAACAGTCAGATTATTTTGTTCACTCTCACAATTAACCATAAGGTTTTGGATAATGTTCACTGCGGTAATAAATGATATGTGACAGGCTTCCACATCCCAAATTAAATGAGGTGGAAATATGTATTTCAAGGTGTGATTACACACCTCTATGAGTGCACAGTGCTATTATAGATGCTCTGAAGCATCTGATTTCTCCTGCAGGTAACAGCAAGCACAGAAAGAACAAATTACACCAAGTGAAAATAGGCTGACTATCAGTCGGGCACGTTTGCTTCCAAAACCCAAGAGCATTTCAGATATAACAGACATGTAATATAACCAGGTTCTACTGAGAGGCAGAAGCTGATGTTTCCAACAATGGGAATATACAAACCCTGGAGCTTCATGAGGACTTCAGCTCCTGTGGCATCAGTTTAGATAAAAAGTTTGGATGAAAAGGTGAAAAATCATGTGAAACATTTATGTAGACGTCTTATATGATGCATATACATCATATTGCATTATGATATTTCTGATTGATTTCTTGGACAGACATCCTACAGACAGGACAGACAGTAACTGACATCTCGTGTACATTTGATTGTGATTCCAAGAGACTTTGAAAACGTGTTTTATTTTCATCAGCTGTTCCTCACTTTCTGACTCAGCTTTGTGTTTTCCTGAACAAACACGACACATATTTCACTTACACGTAACCTGTGACAGTGGATTTCAGCACCACATATACAACTGCTGCGCCGTCTGTGACGACTAACTCGACTCTCTGAGGAGTAAAATCCTCATCAATCCACGGTGCAGTTAAACTGATGATCGACACTGCTGGTTCAAATATCAGTGGTGAAGCTGAAATGTCCTGCAACAGGCTGTTGGTGTGTCTCATGTGTTGATGTGCAGTTTTGGTAAAATGGTTTTCTTTTGCTTCTGTATCGTTTGCTGCAACGTTTCACACTGCTAGCATTATGAAACTCCTTAGACTTCGCTTGGTTCTTTAGATGTTTCACCAAATTACTTGTTTTAAAGGCTAAAAGCTCATTTTCATTCATCACCTTGACCATAGTTTGAATTCTGCTCAACTGACTGAAGGTTAATGTCATGTTGCTGTAAAATGGTATCAGGTGTGGTTGTGTAGTAGTTTTACGATTATGATTCTTTTCATACTTGAGTACTTGAGCACAGTATTGCACCAACACCTGGTACTGGCATCAGTATTGGTGCATCTCTAGATGTCAGCTGAATCTGACTCATTAAAAACAGTCTCACACTTGCTGTCACTGCTCTGCCATATTTGCACTGTAGTGGAGGAGACAAATGCCCCAAATCTCCCTCTTTCACATTTTTATAAGAGGTCTAATCCCATTGCTAGTTATTGCCTTCATTTGTCTCCGGTATTATCATTACTGGAGGTGATTGGCACTCCCTCGAGATGCTTTTGGCGGGCCCCCTCTTAACTTGAAACGTGTGAGCCAAGCGTGATGGAAGCGTCTCTTGGCACCACGCAGTACCTATCGTCTGATCATCTGTTATCGCTGACTGAACATATTGGATTATTGATTTGGAGAGGGAATGTGTTTTTGTAGGCGTTCAAAGACCAACATTTGTCTGGAGAAGCCTAACATGCTCATTGTAGCCTAACTGTGACCCAATAAAATGCACAATGGAAAAAAAAAATCCACTAATTCTCTTTGTAAGCTGACATTTGATAAATTCCAGGCCGGAGCTGTCCATGGTGCCGGATCTGATATTTCTTCTTTTCAGATTGAAAACAAAAAGGAGAATACATGCTTTAAAGATTGTTCCATTACTTTGCACTCCGGTGTTGGACTCATGATGGACAGTTTAAAGAAAAAAGATTAAAATCAATGCAGCAGAACCAGAAATATAGTCTTTTTGTTCCATGCATTAATGACCATTTGTCATTGCTCCTCCTCCACGTCAGCTCGACCGCCGACAGTTCAGTGTGAGATTGGCTGCGTTATCCCTGTAGCAGCGAATGTAGCCTCGAGTCGTTGGCCCACAGCAGAGGTGAGCTGCTCCAGAGGTCTGGAAGCTCACTTCTTTCTCCAAGCCCCCAGATTTTTTCATTTTCGGTCTTGTAGTCGTCGGCCCCAACCAACGCTGACTCAGGCCACATCATCCTATCAGATTTTGTGCGGCTCCATCTGCAGCCGCAGACGGCTTCATACAACTTTTCATATATGTTGTAGTGAGACTTGTAAACACACTTTAATGTGTGAACATACATGCAGCGAAGCTCCTTCATTTTCAGTCTTAAACACATTATGGTTTTGTGTAATCAACTCGTGGGTAATTTTCCCCACACAGAGGTCCAAACAAAAAAAGCTTTGTCTTCTGTTAAAAAAAAAACAAGAGGTGGTGAGAAATTAAAAAAGAATGTGCAAACGCACACATCCACAAATACACACTATGAGCTTCACCATCTGGGAGGAGGATTAATTTCTGGACTGTTACTCAACCTCCACTATTATGAGCGTCGAATGTGTAAAAGTGTGTGTATGTACACGTGTGCAGACAAAGGGGGTGAAATGAATGGGTAAAACAGAAGAAAGAGGTATAATACAGTAGGTGGCACTTTGATGGTTCCTCTGGAGGATCTGCGAATTAGGACAGCCTGAAGATCAGCAGAAGGAGAGAGGAGGAGTCTGTCAACAGCGAGAGAGCAAAGTGAGAATACGTGGCGATGAATTTTATTGATGTTTCTCCTGCCTTTTATGTCTGTGTGTATGTGCACGTATGTGTGAAAGAGGGAAAGAGCGAGAGAGATTGACCAGAGACACCAGCCTCTCCGCTGCCAAGTCACATTAATTGTATATCAGCAACTGGCTTTTATTCCTCACATCTGCAGCATATCGTGATGCTGCTTCAAGTAGCACCATAATTATTTGAGAAAGGGCTCTGAGAGAGACATACAGTCTATATTTGGGTTTATATAGTCTTCATCATGCTAACTATCTTTAACTGGCTTTATTTAAATGCACATCCTTCTTGAGAGAATGTTGTATTTTCCATCAGATGCTGGGGCCAGTACAGTCGATGGTCACTGCTAATGCTTTTCTTCATCAGCCATATTTCAAGTAAAGCTGTGAAGTAAAAGGCATAAAATCAGAGAGTTTCCCCTCTAACCAGACACTGTATGATTGGACGAGTTAATGTATATTCATGAACTGGGAATAGGTTGAATCACTTTTATGTTATATCATCTCTGCCGCTGATTGATGTAATCAGGCAGAGAGATAGCTGCTCATAATTGAGGACAGAAATGAGAAAAGACGAGTATTTATTGCTGTGACATTGTTGCCAAATATTTCTTCTCTATTTTCCTCTCAGATGGTTGCGTGCGAACTTTGAACTCCTTTCTCTCTGCGTGTTCCCATGTTGGCTCGCTCTCATTGTTAACCGACGTCTCGCTGGAACAATGAGGATCAAAGTGTGTCTGGCTGCGAAATTCTCTGCTCTCTCATTTATGGACTGTGAGAAGTGCCTCCTTCCTCTGTTGTACTATTACCTGTCCCTACTTTCTCCTTCATGCAAACACATATACACACACTTGCCCCGGCTTTATTAGCTGGCGGCATCCTGTCTGGAAGCGGGTGGAGCGCTGGGGACCTGCTCCTACTGTCCCCAGCTGTCTATATGAATTAGTAACACACGGTGCCACTAATGCTAGCGGATCACGGTGTCGGGCATGGCAACATCTGTGCACATCTGAGTCCATCAGTATGAAAGTCCTTGAACTTAGCAGGGAATTTGCCCTAAGGACTCTTGCAGCTGTCAGACGGCCTGTAGGGGCGCTCTCTGGTTTAACCTACAGGCAAGAGCAACATGTCTGTTTACTTGTCCTGACTGCTGCCGTATGTAGGGGACGGTGGAGACCGTCGCTGTGCTCAGGTGAACTGTCGAGTGTTGACAGAGCTCGTCCTCGTCACCCGTCCACCACCTCAGCCAGGCCGTCACTTCACCCCAGAGCGTCTGCCTCGCTTTCTGCTCATCACTTCTTAAGCGATCCCTTCCATCCTGTTTTCTATTTTAGTTTCCATCTGTTTGTTTATCTCGCTCCCTCTTTCTCTCGCCACACAGCCCCTTTTTTTTTTCCTCCTGCAGGCAAACAGAAGCCTTGCCAAGAACAGCTCTGTTGGCCTGCTTAGAATTTACATATGTAAATGAGAGCCAATGTTGCTCGTAAATCTGCAATTAAGCAAACAGCTGAAGCTTACAAACAACGTCGGTCCCCATTACTTTACCAATAATAGAGTTTCTTGTGCACTGATTTATATTGCCAACCCCATTACCTTCTTTCTCCTGCCTTTATGCAATTGGTTGACAATAATGTCTGGACCAGACTTAAGGTCTTTGATTAGCGGAGCAGCACAGTGTGTGCGGGAAGAAGCTCATTCTCCAAATACATGGGAGCAAAACACGAGCCTGACTTACTTTTTATGCTTTTAAGGTTAAAAGAACTCATCAGCATGGGTTCATCAAAGCACTGTAAAGCTATTTACATACTCTACTCTACAAAGAAAACGGCGCTTTTAATGAGTTGCAGAGGTCAAATGTCATGACCAAGATTTTATACCATCAAACATTGTATGCTGCATACCAGTCAACAACGTGCAACCCAGATTTGTGCCATCAGTTCGTTATGTGTGAAGAGAGTCTGGACTCATTAATGCTGCAGAAAGGAGACAAAAATAATCTCGCTGCATTGAGCCTTGACATAATACGTGGACATACAAGGTTCTTACAGCTACGTTTCAGCCATGTTTCATATAGATCCAACAGACACAGAGCGACGCGGATGACTCACTGGAATCCTGTTTTCATTATTCATCATACTTCCTGTTTTATTTACGTGTCACTCACCTCTACTCTTGTTTTAGGTCTTTCCTACCGATGTGGTTGTTTGCTCAGCCTTAATTAGCTCCACCTGTGTCTCATTGTCTCCCCTCTCCTGGAGCATTTAGTCTGCCCTCCCTGCCTCTGTACCAGTCCGTCTTTGTCCTTTGAGTTAAGTGTCCCAGCATTCTTAGCATTTAGAGTTCCTGTTTTGTTTATCTGTCTTTTTACCTTGCCGTCACTTTTCCCTGTCTTGGATTTGTTTGCCTGATCTCCCGCCCTCCTGTTTGCCAAACCTAAGCCGAGTAAAGATTTAGATTTTTGGAAAATGTGGACTGTCTCCTTCCTGTGGCTGCCAGTTGTTACATGCATATCAATGTCTGTGCCTGAAATGACACTGTAACAAGGGCAAGTAGGTCAGATACAAACCTGTTGATAAAAACTGGAAGTTGGATTTTTTTGCTGGTTGTAATCACTTTGAATGTTTATTTCTGTGACCTCCTCTGGTCCAACTTACAAAAAAAACAAAACAATGAAAAACCACAAGATGTTGTTTTTTACATTTCATTTTGTTGCAGATATTAACATAATTATGCCTAGAGCAAAATGAATTTCCGACACATGTCGCCTGCTCATATAACATGAGATAATTATGCGGATGATAATCATGTTAAAAGTTAGGATGTGTGACAGCACACGTTGCCAGGTTGACGTGATATCAGGTAATTGCATCTTGGAAGTCTCCCAATGAGCCCAACCCAGTTTCTGACTTGGATTTCCTCGCAGCGACACTGTTCCACAACTCTTCCCATGTAAAAGTTGGACTTTCTGACTTTCTAACATCTTCTGGGCGTAGCATTAGATATGGTATCTTGTGCCAGCTGGAGATAAGGAGGTCGGTCTCGTTGCTGCGCCCTGGTAGCCCCAGTGCCGTTCAGAACTTTATCTGTGGAGATTTGAGGTCACTGTGACCCGGCCCATGTGTGAGGTGAGTGAAGGTTCTCCAACATCACCTCCCTTCTGGATGATTCCTGTACAGAGGGAATCAGAAGAGGGATTCAAAGTCCGTTTGGTGGTCTGGCAGTCTGAAGCAGTCGATCCAGGTCATGCATTTGTGTCCTTTTTTGCCTCTCACTCGTGTTTTTCTTGGCAGGAACTCGCACAAATGCTGTAGACTTTTTACAAAAAGATACGACTTATCAGCTGCACCACGTTGTAAAACTAAATAGACTGAATGCTTAAAAAACAAGTCAGGAAGCTTTGAGTAGCAGTGGAAGTGAATCGAAGGATTTGTGTCCAAGTAAGCCATAAAAAAAGTTTGTTTACTGTCCTTTTTTTCAGTTGGCTAGACAAACATAACGGTGTCTTCACAAGTCTCTCCAAAAAAGCAACAGCTGGGGTTGGAGCACTTACTCCAGAAGAAGAAAGCAGAACACAATGCTGCAGTTCTCAGATCAGTGCACTCAGGCTACCTGTATGTCAAAGGACTGAAAGGACTAAAACACAAACATTAGTGGTTCTTGTTTGTAAAGCACTGAAAGATTTAGGGCCAAAATATACATCTGTGACCTGCTTCTGTGTTACAAACCCTCCACACATCTCAGAGGGTTCGTCTGGGGCCGGTTTGCTCGCTGAACCACAGAAAATACTCTGAAGCAGGTTTTAGTTTGAATAGACCACATCTCTGGAACAGACGTCTGAGGATATGAGGCCTGAAACGACTTTATATTAATTTAAATATAGACAGGAAAAGCAAACAAGTGTGTGTGACAGGGACGAGACACTCAACTCTCGACTTGTGAAAATGTAATCAACCATCTTCTATTGAAAGTGAAAAAAGCAACGTCTCATTTAAATCTAGACTGAAACCCTTTTTCCTGACTTCTTTTTACTTCTTTATTCATTAATTAATTTTCTTCTCTTTGTCTTTTTAAATGTTGACTTAAACCTGCAGTAATTGATGTTTCGGAGAATATTGCAAACAATAAGTAGAAAGAAGCTATTAAGCTTTGTTAAGCTGAGAGAAAAAGCAGAGTCAGGCGCTAATTTTCTGTGAGGTTGCCTCTTCCGCATACAAGCAGTCACATGATCCATATAAAATATTGGTTATAGCCACCTTAAAGCCATTTTATGCTTTACATATAAAGCCTGCATGTTCTAAAGGTGCTACAAATAATCCTCGCCATGTTGGCTGGGCTTTAAAGAAAAGAGGTCATATGAAAAGGTGGAATTGGATTATGGCACATGATGAGAAATTACACCAGAGACTGCTGAGATGTTAAGTGTTACAGCCTCAGACCTTCTCTAATAGCGTGAAATGAGAACAGATCTGTTAAAGCCTCAAAGAACACAGAAATGGGATGGGATTGACTTTACGCCGTCGTACATTACCTCCCTCACATTGATAGGCCCTTTATGAGACTTAATTAAAAAGTCGATGTCATCTTTAATGGCCGCGGCGCCGGTTGTTTTTCTGTGTTTTTAAAACTCTGGTTCCCTAATGAGCACAGGCAGCCTCATTTGGGGGATAGAGGACAGAAAAATGTTTCGACCTGTGGCACGAGGTCATTACGCCCCAGCTGTGTCAGGAAAACAGATAAGCCTGTTTTGTACGACTCCGTGTGCTTTGGCTGCTGGTCAGTGAGCAGAAAACGTTATCTAACAGGTGAAGCATTTTGTCGACACGGCGCCAGGACGGGGATGAAGCAGTTAAACGAAATGACAAATGGAGTGTCTGTTGACAGAGAGCTGCTCCGTTTGCTCTTCATGCCGTGACTCTTTGGCATTTTGTCTCGTGTCCTTGTTTATCTTCTGAATTAGAAACAGAGTAATAGTGCAACTTGTTTGAGTTGGAGCCAAGCGTGTCAAAGCCTTGAAAGACAGCCAGTGTCCTTTCTGTCTCACAAAGTACTTCAGCTGAAGTTAATGACTGCAGCTGGAAAGACACAGATGAGGGCCTCTTTGTCATGAATCATATTTTGCACTGATCTTAATGATTTCTCTTTGTATTATGATTTGTAGCTCAACACAATGTTGGACGTGTGCATTTCCTGCTATGAGGTATTTAAATGTATTTGATTGTTATCATTAGGTTTATACAATATGCTCAATATGTTATTATGTGTTATATAATACCTTCTTTGACTCCAAAACAAAAAGTACAGATGTTATCAGAGACTTGGGTTTGTGGACTTTGAAAGGTGTGTGCATTTACCTGCCAGAGATGGTTGAGTATAAGACCGTGAAGTTGCATCATGGGAAGTGTAGGATCCAGGGTTTTGGGGGCTTGATTCACAGTGGAGACGAGCACGTACAGGCTCAAAGTATCAGACTCCCTCTTGCCTTGAAGCTTGTGGGCAAGTTTAGTTGAGCATGTGATTTATATACTCACTCACATCCTTATTTTCTCCTGCCGCCACGATGCTAGGGCATAACAAAGCAGTTCATTTCCTGACTGATGTGTTTCCATACGTTGTTTTCAGTTCCCGGCACCTCATTAAATTTATATCATATTGACTGGGAAAGACGTTTAGTGCTGTTTTGTCATTTGTCTGAAGTGGTTTTACAGAGCTGAGTTGGGACTAACAGCTCGGCTGCAAACAGCTGGGAATCAAAACAAAGGTGACTGGCTGATGCAGGTTGTCGCTCACGCACGGCAGATGAAGTTTGCATACAGTTCTTCATGTGGTGCCGATGCAAAACCTTTGAGTCGAATTGCAGGTGCAGGCTGCTATTTGGAGGTTCTTCATAATGAGTGGCAGCCCGTTGTTCGAGCATGTACGTGTGATCGTCCCAGTAAAACATCTTCACCTTTTCTGCCTCAGTTTGGACCATCCTTCATTTAATCTGGCTCTTTTGAGTCCCCTAACTTTATAGAAGAAACCTACCAAATTGCTGGAATGGCCCTTTGAATTTTATTGTGAAACTAAACTGAAACACATAATTGTTTTTGATCTTTGTTTCAGATTTCATAATAGAACATCCTCGAGACCTTGTCCCTTTATGTGCAGCTGTGTCGCGTTTCACACATTTTACCCTGAAAACCTCTCAGCTTCTTTCCAAACCTTTACTATGCAAATGCTTCTATTTCAATGCTGGAGGGGAATTAGCTTTCTGAGTCAGTCAAATTGAGCTCCATAGCTCAGCCTCTGACGGCCGGAGAAAAACAAGCATCTTTCATTTCTGCTATGTGTCTCACACTTTTCATATTGTAGTTGTTAATTAAGATATTAATAATTTGGTTCACTGAGGCAAACTACGCTCTGAGCAAGGATGTGCTACTTCCAACATAACAATTTGCCTAATTCAGAGCAGCACATCTGCAAGTGTGCAACTTTTCAGTGCCGCATTTATGTTGACATAAAAACATTATTAACCCTTCACGTAACCAGTGTTGGTCCTAACGTCCAAATGAACTAAGAGGTGTTTGGTTGAAAAAAAAGAACTGAAATATAATGAAAATATATTTACAATAATAAAAAGTGAAGACACCCCATCCATAAAACACAGTGGGGAGATCTCCAGTCAAATCCAGCCGACTCAGTTAACTCTTTTTCATAAGCTGTCAGCTCCCATGAGACTTCAGTCGCTGCCTGCCATTGTTAAAAATATTTTCCCACCTTGATAGTTTTATGTATTTCCAGCCTGTTTGAGCCTGACATTAGCGAGGGACCAAGCATCAACAGCTCTTCTTTCTCTATCTTTGAAAAAAAAAAAAAAAAAAAAAACGCTCCTCATTTAGAACAGTGAGTCCGTCTTCCAGAGGATGCCTCTAATTGGAGGAGAAAAGGCCTCTTTCTGACAGAGCTGGAGATTTCAAATAAAGCCCATTTGCCATTGTAAGGAGTCATTAAACATGCCATAAAATACAGCTTCTTTGATATGAGTAGATGAAGCTCTGGATCCCGTTTGGTCTCTGGTAAAGGAAGATGGAGTTTAAACTGGTCTTATGGCAGCGAGAGGCTCACGCTCGACCTGCTGCACACACACACACACCTCGACACACTCTCCTCGTACACAATATGTGGGTGTATATTTTGTGCTGAAAGGAGGCCGCTTAAAGTCTATCATTTTCATACAGGAGGGCACCAAATCATCCCATTACCGGAGGAGGAGAGTATGACATTCAGCCACCAAAAGACGGGTCCTTGATGTTCTCAGACTGGTCACGCTCCTCTGTCTGACTTGCACTTCTTTGTTTCACTGTTGCAGTTGATTTTTTTTTCTTTTCTTTACTCAGCGGTCTGATTTGGCCTGCAGCGAGCGGCTGGTAAATCCCAGCGGAGATGTCGGCCTAAACAGCCGGGTCTGAAGTGATTATGTGAGTGCAGTGTGAGAGATTCCTTTAGGGCCTGTGGGAAGCCCGCACATTCTTTGTTGACAGTAGCAATGAGAGAGAAAGTGAGGGAGAGAAAGGTAGAAAGGAGCGAGATGATCTAAACAGACAGAAAATTGCTGGAGTCTGGGAGATTAAAGGTACGGGCAGATATAAGATTCCTTTTCGGAGTAAGCTATTAGGTTGTCCTTTATTTGTTCATCCACATATCCAATTAGCACAAGCTTCACATTCACACAACTGCCAGGTACGTCTTATAACGCTGTCGAACTGAATTCAGGTAACCTCCACTTATGCATCTTATAACACTGTCATTCTGTTTCTGCAGCCTCCTTATGTAACTTATTATAGCATTAAAGTGATTTCAGAGTTAGACAGAAGATAAAAAAAGAAACAACCCTTCTTTTCTTCTGTGATTCCCTTCTATACATTTTCACTTTGAAATCTTTAAAATCTCACTGGGCCTCATCAACATCACAAGCAGTCATTAAGCACCACGAACCCTTCACAAGTCTATAACAATTGATTATTTTCATTCATATCATCTCACAATGTCTTCATAAGCACGGCCAAGCAAACAAATTGAAATTTTCCTTTTTTTTTCCCCCTTCGCTGCCATTGGCCTGTTTACTCTAAAAGCATGTCCTTCAAGCATCTCCTTCTCAGAATCGAGGAGCTAAGCCGTAGAAAAGCAAGCTGTCGTTTATCGCTGCCTCGCAGACAAATCCACTCTAAATGGCCGGTGATTTTCACTCATTGGCTCAATAATCCATTTGAGAATTAACTCAGGGACATTGTTGAGGTTGGGTTTTTTTTTTGTGCTCTTTTTGAACAGATTCCTCTGCATACCCCCTTCAACTTGAAGGAGACTTGTTCAAACTACACAGAAAATGGAAATGAATGCTCATGCACAGGCATTTCAGATCAGTGTAGTGCTACGGGAAGTTTAATAACTCAGATGGCTGCATGTTTTCAGATGTCCTTGTTGAATCCAAGGCCAGAACTTGGAGAGGGAGACCTGGGTCACACATGGATGGATCCCCTCCAGTTGTTTCTCCTCATTTCATTCTTTTCTCTGCCCTTGCCTTTGCATGGATCTTGACAAAGACTCGGCGGCACCGTCATTCAACGTCTCTTCACGTCTTCTTCCGCCACCTTGCTCCTTCACCCCGATGCCTTCACTGTCCACCCCTCCTGCCTGCTGTCCCTCCTCCCATAGTGCACTGTGGTAATTGAGTGAGAGCTCCGGCCCTGGAGTCCTTGTGTAATCCACACTTTATAAGCACTCTAATTGAAGTGCAAATTCAATACTCCCTCATCAGCCTTTTAGTGGCTGTGCCTTTGCCTGCTCCCCTTAGGTAATTACAAGGAGACTGGCAGTTCAATCATTTTGCAGAAAATAATGTAACAAAAACATAGCTGCACACACCAAATCATTTTGAGTCTGTGTAGAGTGTGATAGTCGTGTTACTGGAGGTGAAATACTCGAAGAGACAAAACACCCTCCTCTCGTCGTCATGAAGGCAACACACCAAAACCTGTGTGAAGGAGAAATCTGGGGGATCTTACCTGACTCCAACATGGGATTACTCCACACTCACAATTCCCTCCTCTTGTCTTGGTTTGCCTGTGGACGTGTGCACGCGTGGATGCGGGCACAAAAGTGAGCATGTGCATGTAGATAATCACACACTGCATGCACACTCACCATTTCATCTTTTGTGTAGTTGTAGCTATAGGCACACATGTGCATCCAGACATACATAAAGGCAAGTGAAGTGCACACTCACAAACATATAATTGGTATGTATTGGTTTGCCTATATTACTGTGTGTGTCTGTGTGTTTGTGTGTGGGAGTATGGTTTGCAGCTTTAATTAAACTTCCTCTATTTTCTCTCAGCTTGTCCCCACAGGGCCCTGTCTTCTTCCCAACCACATGCTTATTTATTTATAATTGCATTAAACTCCAGAGCCGAGCCACGGCTGAACGCGGTGCCAGACCTGTGGAGTAAGCCGGGATTGTCACACAGTAATACAATTTCATGTACTGAAACATCCCACCAGCTGGGAAAATTCCACGTTATGAATCATGTAGGTTTGCACTGTACATTAAACGACAACAAGCTGAGAAAAAAAGTTTGGATTATTATTCCCATACCAGAGCAGCGATACAGAATGTCATCACAGACGTATATATATAATTTAAAATTGTGGGCGCATGGACTGTTTCACACAACAAAGGAGCAAATTCCACCTGTGAAAAGATCTTATGAATTTCATCCCTGCAGCATTGTGTTCCTCAAGAGATCAAACATTCCTGAGAAGAAAGCAATCCAGGTGTCATCACAACTTTCCCCTTCTTCCCTTTATTCAATTGCCAGAATTCCCTTCGTTTTTTTTTTGTTTATCTTTCTAATTTGCTTTGCCTTAAACTAAATATCCCTCCAGACAACCTTTTGGACGAGCATCACAGCAGCTTCGTGGTGTATCCCAAGTGCTTTTGTTGAAGTTGGATGAATGTGATTTAAATCTTCAAAAGAGAAAATCATATTACGATATTCTTATAACATTGTGAAATTGCCAAGATACCCTACATGGGCAGCTTCCCACATGTGGTGACTTAATATCTGCAACACTGCCTACTTACATCTGCAACACAAACAAGGCTGCACACCATTCTTTTCAAAGCCAATTTAAATGCTGGCATCAAGATCATAATCATGTTACAGCACATCTTTTCGTGTCATATCGTCAAACCAGTAAAGCTGTAAATCTTTACAAAGACACTGCGCTATAATTCATATTTTGCATTATTCTCTGTACACATTTAATTGCTTGTTGCATTATCTCCTGTGTGCTCACATGTCTTGCTTGCATTTATATCCTGATGTGATGACCCACTTTTCCTAAGGGCAATAACTGACAAAAACACCATGCATGGCATAGTTTCTGCATTTAATAGGGTTTGCCAGGAAAAGATATTTGTGCCTATGTTGATCATAATTCTGGAAATAACGTGAAATAATTACTGGTGACAAACAAATCAAATCTATCTGTGTGTCTGATGACGTACTATAAATCACCAAGCATGCAGCTCCAAAAGGGAGGAGGCAACAGAGAATGACGATGAGTTTACAGATGACATGGACTAGTTCTATTTTCTGTATATACAGTATTTTTTCTACACATTCACATTCTGTTTTAGCTTCATCCCATCTGGTGTAATGTAATTAGTACATTTACTCGATAATACTGCTTTGTACTTCTGCATCAATAAATTTCAGAGGAAAATATTGTACATTTTACTCCACCACATTTAGACTATGTGACAGATCTCACTACTTTACAAAAGATTTTTCATTCAAAATATATATATAAAATATGACACATCGCTCCAGGCTGAAATGCTGCATAATACAAAAGGTAACAACCAGCGACAACAATAACATGCATAAGTAATAAAATCAATCCATCAAATAAATCTGATAAGGGCTACTTTGCTGCACAATGACTGCTTTTACATTCAATATGTGAATGTAATTTTCTAATATTGCATGCCTTCTTTTACTAGGATCTGAATACTTGTTGCACAACTTCTCTCTGCTCTGTTTCTTGTTAGGCTAAATTTTCCTCCCGGTGAAATTTTTCAAGTTTTATCTTATCATATCTTAATTCACCTTAATAAGAGTAATCATCAAATTGAGTACTTTTACATTCAATACTTTAGGTACTGTTCAATTTTCTCATAATACATACTTTATTTTTCTTATAGAGAGGATCTAAATACTTTTCCCACAATTCTCTCTTGTCTATTTCTTGTTCTGCTAAATTTCCCTAATGAGGGAATTTTTATCTTTTTATATCTGAACCCACTTTAACAAAATCAATTTTGAAATTAAATTCAACTAATCACAGTTAAAGGGTTATATCAAGTTTTTATTTTCCAGTTTAACATCCAGAGTCCAAAACCAAAACAATCCCAGCATGGCCAGCAGCTCGCAGCGTCTGTACACGTCACAGCCTAACCCGGAAGTGCAGTGACAGATCCTGTTAAAAATCCATCATCCTTTCGTGGAACAGCGAAACAAAGGTGAGTTTTAAAGCTGTATAATTGGTTCTTGCGACACTTATCGCTTCTACCTTATGCTATTCTCCCCGTGTAACGTTGGTTTGGGCTTGATTTAAGGCTGGAAGCACTTTTACAGGGCTTAAATATTAGCCGCTAGCTGGCTAATGTTAGCACTTCGGTAGCGCCTCAGGTTTGTTTTTTGTGATGTCGAGCTGGTTCTGATGACTTTTCGGCTGCTTTATGTCATTTCCTGTGTCACACCGAGGTCTGTTGGCCCGATGTGTGTGTCAGAAGATGAAATATTTGAGTGAAAATCTCAACAGGGACGTGCAAAATAGTGAGCCTCCTATAAGAATGCATGGGATGCTGTACCCTCCGGCTCAGGCTGAGTATCCTGCCAAATAGTGAGCAGGGTTTCTCCCTCTGTTGCATCTCCAGGCGCAGTGCAGGACAAGCTGCAGGTTGCAACCAAGAGTCCGACAGAAAGGCTGCTGCAATGCAGGGAAAGGTCCCAACATTATCTTTGTAAGAGGGTTGAGAATTTAAATAGTCAAAGCAAAAGTGTTTTCAAGCCACAGAGCGAATTTATTATTCAAGTAGAGGAAGAAGTGAAAATCATGTGTCATCAAGATCCTGTGAATTTACTTTACTTTTGAAACTTATTTTGTGATTATATAAAACGTACTTTCTCCAAAGGTTGTGAGGAATAAAATATCAATTTTCCTCAAACAAATTATTGATCCAATAACAAGGCTCTCTTTTCCAAAATTTAAAATCTGGATGCTTCACCATAATCATTATTATTTTTATGTTAGGTCCATAGGTAAAGCCAGGGATTGATGTGGCAACCAAAGCAGAGTTGACCACCTGTTCAGATTGAATAAATGAATTTAATGAATGAAACCGATGGTGGAAACAAAAACATTCATCTGAATACTTTTTCCACAACTGCTCTCTGGTCTCTGGTTCTTGATCCTGGGTATCAAGTGCTGCTTAACATATAAAACATACTTACTACAAAGGCTGTGGAGAATAAAATATCATTTTCACCAAACAAATTATTGATCCAATAACAAAGTTCTGTATCTATTCCTCTCAAATTTAAGATCAGTTTGCTTCACTGTGATTATTATGTAAGGTAACATAATGCCAGGGACTGCATGTGGCTTACGAACGGAGTTGACCACCTGTTCAGAGTGAATAAATGAATGAATTAATCTAAAAGCAGAAACAATTAAAACACATGACCAAATCAGAAAACAAATCAATCCACAATTAGAGGCAAGTAAGAAGAAAAAATGTCTGAAACTAGGATCAATTCACAAATAAACCGACTGTGAATTAGTAGAAAAAAATTGCTAAATATAACAATGTTTTATGAAACCAGTAATTTGAAGGGACAAGTAAAAACTAATCTCAGTGTTTACATTATTAGTAATAAAGAAGTAGGACAGTTGAATTCTTACTTATAAAGTTGTAGTTGGCAGTAAAAGTCCTGCTCTCTGTTTTGTACGAATCTAAGTGCATGTTAAAAATTCAGTTGCTTTGTCCCACAGCATTTTCTGCTCAGCTTTGCTTGAATTGTATGCATGTGCAAGGAGGCGTGTGGGAGTTCAGAAACGCTCTGAATGGAAGTCTTGTTTGATTCATAACAGTCTGGTGGGTGAAAACATTTGAATCTCAAAGATAACCCGCTGGCTGGCTTTGCATGCTTCTCATTTTTCTCTTCCCCTCATACTGTCACACAGATTTGTTACGTAGCTGGCGGTAAAGACGGGTTGTTGACGTACACGTTCATTACTTTTATTAGCGTGAAGGTTTGTGAAAATATTTTTAATATATGTTTTATTGAGCTCCAGCTTCATGTGGAAAATACAAAACTGTCCTTCCTTCTCTGGCCTCTGTGCTGTTTTCAACATTTTGAGTTCAAGTCTGTCATCACTCAGTCACTTTAGTCAAAATTGTCAACAGTCCAACAAAATTACCCTGCATTCAACACTATGGGAGATTGAGCAGTGCCAATGAGATGCAGTTGGATTCACCACCATGCGTCACATTTAGTGGTCATAACGTAAAGATACCAATGTTGAGAATCAGCAAAAAAGACAACATGACGGGGAAAACCACAGGTGTAACTGAAAATATTAACAAGGACTGCACTTCATTTTGCTTTGCTAGTTTCAGAGCAGTTATATAAATATATGGAACTAATATTTGCCATTTAGAGTATATGATTATGATACAATTGATTGTTAAATAAGAACGTCTGTATATGTGCCTCTGTGTATTTTGGTACATGATTATTTCTTTTCAAAGTAGCTGATTGTCATTTCATTTCATTGTGTGAACAGCTTTTCTTCATTCAGCAGACTGAATTACAGTCTAATATTTCTATCCGTGCAAGAAAAATGTTTTTCAAAGGCCATCTCAAAGCCATAAAAAAACTAATTCAGCCACAGCATGTCAAGCATTGCATTTTAATAATTGTTGCTAGAATTTATTAGTCCATTTACTTTTACTCTCGGTGCATTTGGTTTCTAAAGAACAAGTGACTTTTAAAATAGATTCTCAGTTTTTAGTGGACAACAAAAACTAGATTCTTATTCTGAGGGAGACGCTGTGTGCTCCAGTGCCTCTGATTGGCTTGACCTGAAAATATCCAGTGGACATCTGGCAGTTGAGGTTTGGTCTGCATTGCATTCACAAGCCCTGATTGGTTGAATTAATAAACACAAAATTATGTTTTTTGGAAGAGGAAAACCTATTTGGGTAAACCGCCCAAATGAATTCTAGGTAAGAGGAACACAGATCCGCATGCTGTTAACAAGATCAGTTTGGAGGGGACAGGCCAGCTGCTCAGTTTCATATTGCTGAGCTGTACGCATCAAAAACAGTTATTAGACAGGTGGCCTTTCCTTAGACTTCCACCTGGCAGCTGGCAGATAGACACACTTATTCTTTTGTTTATAGGAGTGTGTGTGTGTGGAGTGGAATGAGACCACTTGTCTTGATTTAGAAGTGCTTTTCTCGCCTGGCTGCTGGTGTTCTTCTTAAACACTAGTCAAATTTAAACTCTCATACTGATGTGTGTCGAGCTCTCCCTCTAGTCGACTGTGTCCGTTCGGCTCGGCGCTGTATATTAAACTATTCAACCACTCTGTCAGATGTTCTTTACACACAAGTGCCCAGCTGCCCGGAGCCCCCCTCTTCATACGCTACAAGATGCAGCTATTTGCTTTATTTACGGGAGGTGCTTCTGTAACTGCTGGGAATAGGCCAAGAGCCAATCGAAACACACGGTGGAGACCGAGCTAATAGAATCTGACAGGAATGGAGTCATAGAGGCCGCTCAGGCATCGTAAAGCTGTCGCCGTTTAAGCCCCTAAATTTGTCGCTATTACCTGCTTGCTTCTCCCTTTACATGGCCAAAGAGTTGTGAGGAAAAGTGCAGCCAGGCTTCTGACTTCTGTTGATACTCATCTTTTTCTACTTCAGCATCAGATACATATGTGTATGTTTGTGTGTACATACATGCACACATGCTTGTGTATTTTCAGCGTGCAACACAGAATGCACTGACAGTGAATTTAAGGACAGAATACAAGGATGAGTAATATACTATCAACTCTTGTGATATCGAGTTAACAGTGAGGATTACTTAAGAATATGGTACCAAACAAAATGCTTCTGCACTGCACCACTTCCCAGTTTGACTCTGCTGCACCCAGCTAGCTGTGTACTTTATTTGTTTACTCTCATATTCTTATTTGGCTGCGTGCTTTTGGGGAATGACTTTGTTGATAGCGCTGCAGGGGAAGATGTCAGGATGCATGAGTCTAGATTGCCACAGTGTAAAATGCTACAGCAGTTAAATACTAGTTAGTGAGAAGAAAGTCATTGGAAATCATTCACTCGTCAGAAATCCATTGTAGAATCTTTAAATGAATGGAGTTTGACTGAGTTTTTCCCCACTAATGAGCTTGATTAATAGAATATATGTAAATTCCCCTAGAATTGGCCTCATCGCTCTGACCAGTCTGTGTCCTGAGCTGTAGCGATGGATCAATTCCAGAAAGTGTTGCCCGATGGCATCACAGCCTACAGCTTAGCCGCCTCTCTTTCTGCCTTTGTGAGGGACTTTTACTCATCTTTATAAACACATATCAGCATATGAATGGAGAAATCCAAGGCAAGGTACAAGGTAGTGTATTTGTATGGCGAGTCGTATTGAACATTGGCCGTTGCCCCCTAGAGGCTAAATCGTCATGAGACGATGCCCGATCTGTTCCGAGATCGGACTTTGAAGTCCATGAATCAGACCTTCAACAATGGATGTGTCATATTTGTGTTAAACTGTTTACCACTTTAAGGGTCAAATCTCAAATTAGAGCGCATCATATTTGAGCTACTCATTCGACTGACACCCCACTGTTAGCTTAATGCTTATTTAATTGGCTTGGAAACATTAGTGGTTGAGCTCTTGACGTAAGCACTGACAGTTTGTGATGTAGAATATGACTTTTAGATGTAGCTAATGTGAGTTGGATGCATTCTCAGTATAGAAAATGTGGAGAAAAGTGATTTGCATTTTGTATTACAGTGTTGTGAGTTGAATTTCTACCTCTTCCTACCTTCCTACCTTGCTGCTTCCAAACAGGCCTACTAAGACATAATTGATATAGGCAGAGGCCCACTCAAAAACGTCTCTGATTGGGCCTTTTACAGATGCAGCATGAGAAGAAGCTCATTTCTCACATTGCCGATCGCTTGTGAGGGAAGGCAACAAGTATTGAATTAGTTTGCATGAGAGGAGGGAAATTGAAATATGGATTGGGGTCGCAAATGCCTGCCAGTGCTATTGGCTGTTTCGGATATGGAGGATGAAATGTATTTTCTGTGTGTATGTGTGTGTCAGTGTGTGACTGATGCAGACAGTGCCGGCATTGAATGGTTTTCCACCTTTCCTATTTTCCAATAACAACTTGGGAGCAGGAGTGACACAGATGAAGTGAATGTTTTAAGAGGGAAAGTAATCTTAAAGACAAGCCAAGCCATTCCTCACTCTAATACGCAGCCTCATCCTCTGTTTCTCCTACATCACTGCTTCTGTCATGGAGCCAGACACGAGCCAGCTCTCTTGCCATCTGCCATTTAGATGTATTTAAATCATGCATGCATGCTGAGTTTGGACCTGTGATTTGAACTGGTCAGGTCCCCGGTCTCTGCCAGGCTGCACAGTGCAACTCGTGACCTACGGAAGCCATCTGAATATGAATTAATGACAACACAGTTGGTTAAAAGTGTCACTGCCCAAAAGTCACATCCAATTTTGCTGATATTATCTGGCATTTAAGCCTGAAAAACAGTGACCCATCCTAATGGTTTGATTACCAGTTCCAGCTCTGTCATGGCTGAAATATTGTCTGATGTGGCATTTGAGAAGGATATCATTTTTTTTTTTTTTTTTGGTAAAATGTTGAAAATGGCAGCAGGAATAATGTGTTATATGCAAAAGTGAAGAGAGGCGCAGCTCGGTGTGTCCAGGAAATAGAGTCAATAATAATAACGACAGCTAGATTTGAGTCTAACAGAACTCAATTACTCTCATACATGAATAGTTGTTACATGGAGGTAGTACAAATCTCAAGTCATTTTATATTATGATTGTGTGACATGAAACATTTCCTTCATTTTTTTTTCAGACAGCGTCGCCTCCTGATTTAGTAATGTACCATTTAATTTAATGTTGATAATGATGGAGCTGAAGGAATTAGTCGATAATTGACTAGAATAAAAAATTGAGATAATTGTTTAATAGTTTAGGTCATTTTTCAAAGCAAAAATGCCCAAATTTCACTGGTTTCAGTCTCATTGGTGTCAATATATGCTGTCGTTTTTAGGCTTTAATAATGATTAATTGAACGTTTTTGGATTTTGGAGCATTGGCCAGACAAAAAAAATGCATTTTTGATACGTAAACTTGGGCTCTTGGGACTTGTGAGGGGCATTTTTCACTGTTTTCCAAATGATTTCTTTGAGCAAACAGTTTGAGAATATTCTGCATATTATTTCATAATGAAGATAATTGTTAGTCACTTCTCTAGACAATGATAGCAACCTTTAAACTATACATGAAGTACCTTTTATACAAGAAATACTCCTCTTATTGCTTTCAAGAGTAATGACTGAAAACAAGTTAAAATGAAGAGCAAACAGTTTAAAGAGTAGTGAAAATTTGTAATGCATCTAAAAAGAGTATTAAATAGCTGCAGAGAAAAAGCTCCTTTGTTACTTTGGAATATTTGACAGATTCTTGAAGAACTAGACTAGAAGGCATTGCTTTAGTTGCCTCATGATTCATGTTACAAATGGATGAAACTTCTCTTGTAGGAGGATCTTTCACCCAAACCAATTGAAATACAGCCATGAGAAGCCACTTGTATGATATTTGAATGGTCTGAAATGATCAAGTTCACAGGTAAGGACCACTCCACCCTCCTCGCCCTCGCCAGAAAACACTCCTGAGAGTGGGAAAGGAGTTGCGTGTCAATGTTAGGAGACTAGAAAAGAAAGAGGACAGGTGGAGGTGGAGGGAGAGTTAGAAATGTGGCTGTGAAATCGATAGTTCATACCGTTCTGAAATTGAAGGGTTTTTTTTGTCAGAAACCGTGTGCAGAAGGTGGAATATGAAATAGCTTTGGTGGCGGCCCCTGATGTAGGCAGCTGTATTGATTTCCAGAGACGTGGTCCAATTATGGTACCGCGGGTTTTGTCAGTGCCCTTTAAAGGACCAGGGTGACTCTGGTGGGGCAACATTTTTTGGCATTGCCTGACTTTGGCGCATCTCTTCCTCCCTGAGTGGCTGTTCCTGCCACCGAAGCCAGAGAGAAAAAGTCAAGGAAATAGAATGTGCTGTTTCTACAGTTTCCAGAGTCTCTCTGAGGACACAGCTGCAGGATGGGAGATTTCCCCTGTTGGCAGTTCCTGTTAAGAGATTCACTGGCATTACAACATAAAGAGAAAATAATCCTCTCTGTGTGGTAGTATGTGTCCGCATGTGTGTCTGTTGGCAAGTGGCTCAGAGAGAAAGAGTCTGACTGAGTGGACTGACAGAATCAGTGTCTGAGTACGAGACAGCCTGGCTTTGTACGTCTCTACGCGCTGTGTGTGTTTTGTTCCTGAACAAGGACGGGTTTGCATGAACGTCTGCGCGGCTGCAGCTTGCGTTGAGGTGTATTCACAGATATCCCCTACAGTTTAGCAGTTATTGTGAACAGCCAGACATTAGCAGAGAAATTGCAGCTGTTTTAAAGCTTTTATTGCTGGAGGATTTACAGGGTAAAATGGTCTGTAATTCCCATCCTGTGCTCCCGCTGTGCTGTCCCTGCTGCTGACGCTGCTTTTATACTGCCCTAGTCTGGCTTCATAAGGAAAAGCGACAGGAGGGTATCAGCTCCCGGAACAATATAGGACATTTTTCCTCCCTCCACTCTTGAGATGCAAAAAAAAAAGTTTGCTGGCAATGAAAAGAAGACTGTGCCTCTTACTCCGTCTCTCTTCCCCTTTGCTTCCTCTACAGTCACCATGTGTCCCGTCTCTTCTTCCCCTCAACTCTCGCTCTCTCTCCAAGTAACGGGAGTCTCATGCAATATGCTGTGTTTCCCCACTTGAGTGTTAATGAGGCAGATGAATATTCATGAAGAGGAGGCTGACATCGCTGTGTGGCGATTGTGCAGAGGATGTTTGTGCGCACAGGCGCCGTGGTGGACACATTTCTGAGGGATCTGTTGTGCAGCGGGTAGCCGTCAGGGGACTCTGGGTTCCTCTGCTAATGATGAAAATGTGCGTCCCTGAGTTTTGTTTTGGTCGGTGATTGTGCATGACCCCTTCCCAAGGCCCTTCCTCTCTCCCTGGCGGCTGCCGGCGGAGCTTAAGATTAGCCTCCAGCTGCTGGTGGAGGACAGCCAGGGAGGGCGAGACTGAGAAGAGGAGCTGCCTACACTCCTCCTCCTCCTCTTCCTCTTCCTCCCTGTGCTTCTGGCTTGTGACAAACAGATGCCATGGGCAGTCTCTCTGGGGATCATCTCCTTCCTTTTTATTATACCTCTCCCTATTTGTTGCTACCTCTCTTCATCTTCTGTGTCTTCTGCATTTTCTTTCTTGGAGCATATTGTGCTGTGATGTCTACAGCCGCCAGCACCGCGTTTTGAAGGACATATGAGAAAGCATGCGGCTCATTTTAGCAGCAAAAGGCTGCGTGATGCGTGCTCGTCATGTCTCATGCGTTGCCATTTCCTCCTGTGCTCTCTATCCCCCCCGCTACACTTTTTTCATTGTCAGCTTTGTTCTGCTTTTCAGATTCTCTTCCAACAGTCCCCATAGTAATCTCTCACGTTCTCCCTCCTCTCTTTCCACTTTGCTCGGCAGCCTCTCATTTGCATTTTCTCACTTGCTCGTCATCCCAGTCATCCTCTCCTCTCCCTACTGTCTTGAGCCCGCGGCTTTAGCTGCACCCCTCTCCCCCTGTTATTTGCCATTACTCCCTTTTTTCCCTCATAGCCTCCCTCTTTCCTCCCTTGCTCCTCTGTAAGATATCCGACCCCTGCAGTGTATCTCTGAAGGAGCTCGTATGGTTCTGTTAAACATATGTAAAGTCTTTGATCTCCCACCAGCCTTTTCGACTGGAGGTGATGTGTGTTTATGTCTGCGGCACAAGGTGGAAATGCGTGTTTGTCTGTCTGTCTCATGCTGTTTGTACTCAGCAACCTTTAATTTGGGAAAGGTGAGTCTGCTGGTGCTGTAGAGGAGGACAGATAGTCTCACTGGCTCCTTTCATGTCCACTGTTCAGTGACATAATAGAGGACTTCCTGCTCCTCGGTGCTCTCGGCCTCCCTGTGTTCATGAAAACGGTCACTGCCACTTAATACTGTCGGTTCCAGTCAGGGTTGAAGTGGTTAAAAGACAAAGGTGGGTAAACCTTAAATGTCTGCAGCAGATGTCTCACGCTGTTTTAAAAAAGGTGGACTTTAAACTTTAAATTTCAGTCACCCATATGAGACTCGATATACAAAACTAGGAACCACTGAAACCAAACCATATTATTATTAGTGTTGTTGTTGTTATGCAGATCATTGTGGCTAAATAGTCAACAATCAGTATTTAACTGTGCACTATTTCAAATCTCTTCTGTCTAAACTATTTATAAAACTGTTCACAGAGCCCTGTCCCTGTTGATCATTGGCTGCTTCTCTCTGTACGTTCATTGTGAACATGGGCAAGTTAATATCCAGCCTGCATCATTGGAAATGTGGTTCCAATTAGATAGGTAGCCTCGCTCAATCCCTAATAACTTTAGCCAGCTGACGCTATCTTATAAATGAATAGTCTAATTGAGCTCATCAAGCTTCATACTGAATGATAGTAACTAGTGTGGCCATATGCATGTGTTAATCTTACCACTATTTACCATTTGCAACCTCTAGCTGTGTTTTTTTTTTTCTTGGAGGATGTCTGAAAAGCTGACGGATGTCTGTGCTGGTGGGTGTGCGTGCATGTTGCAGCACTTTGATTTCAGCCTGCGAGCACAGAGGCCACGCTGCCCGCTAAGGAGAGGAGGGGGAGAGAGGAGGGGGCGTGCACGGGCAACGCTTTAGAGGAGGGGGCAGGTGAGGCTGTGCTCTGAACTGTGTACTGTATAATGCTCAGTAAACAACAGAGTTCAATTTGGCTCAAACTTTTATAAATCTCACAAGGACAAGAGAGTAAACGATCATAAAAAGGTGAGTGAGTGCTATTTTGTTTTTAAGAAGGTACATAAACAGTGTTTACTCCCAACTGCAGCCCTGGTTCCAGCTGATTCTCAGGAACACACACACATCCTTCCTGCAGTTGGGGAAAGGTGGAGGTTGGCCAATTTATCAGCACTCTGACTGTACGGCTACAGGGAGCCCTCCGTCTTCATCAGTTCGCTCAACAGATAGGCACACCCCAGTCACCACTACTAGACTTACCTCATGTGTCTCCATTACTCGTTAATAACAAAGCTGTGAGGTTGACTTGAATTGGCGCTCCATGTTATGCCATGTTAAGAAACAGGGGTCTGCACAAATCACAGGTGGAACAGGTTAAATATGCTTATTACTCTAACAAAAGGAGAAGGCCCTCAGATTTATTTCAGGTAGACCTGAAAGTGTTTGTCACAATGAACCGCTGGCAGATTATTATAGTAGTCATTTTATTATAAGCTTATTAGAATAACATTAGCTAAAGTGCAACTGCAATATTAGCTGACTGTTACGTTCCATTTTGATTATTGCAAGTGAGAAGCAAATATACAGCTAATAACAAATAGATTAACATGTGAACATCTTGCACAAGCTCCATTTATTTTAGTTTGCTGCCTTCTCTTTATATTACTTTTATTTTAGTACATGTTACATGGACTCTTTGCTCCACTTCTTTAATTCACTGTCATTGTGGTGATTTATCATTATCACTTAATCTGTATATGATTTTCTAAATAAAACATTGGATCATAGTCAAAAATGCCCATCTTAATTTCCTATAGCTTGAGGTGATGTTTTCAGGTGCTTTGTTTTTCAGCAGGAGCAGTCCAAAACCCAAAGATTTTCAATATTCAGTGATATGAAACAGAGAGAATCTGCAAGTCCTCACATTAGAGAAGCCAGAACTCGGTACTTTTTTGTCAATTTTGCTTCATAACTGATGACTTCATCAATTAATCGGCCATTAAAATAGTTGCTGTAATTTTCTGTCTTTGTTTCAGCTTTATTTTCAGCATTTAACTGCATCATCCAGTAAAATCAGCGCTGCTCTTTTTATTACGATCGCTCGACGGTACAAGGTTATCGCTTATGTTAAGCTCAATACGCTGTAATACTGTTTGAGCCGCATTGATACACCCTGCTGTTTCTGTCCTGTCATGTGATATCTCAGGGCCATCCTGCAACAATGAAGGATGCTTGTCTTCTTTCCATCCTCCTCGTCTGTCTCCCCACCGTCCTTGGCCCGTGTGCCCCTTTGCTTTCCTTGGCCCATAGCTGATCAAAGCCCCTTTGAGGGGGCTGAGTGGGTCCGGGGGCTGATAGTGATTTGATGATACTTGTCTTCAGAATCTTTGCTTCTTGTGTGATTAGACGCCGTGTGACAGGCGGCGTCAGCCCCATCAGCTCGCATTAAGATCCAGCGCTTCGCTGCCACCACCGCTACCATTTTTATCCTTTAATGTTACCCCTTCCTCACCAGTCGGATCAATTATCAGTGATTATGTTAGTGTCAAAGTCTTTAGCGCCGGGCTGAGCCCCACCGCCTCCTACTCCTCCAGTTGCTGTGTGGCCCAGAGGCCCAACAGAAGCCACACAACGCTGATCCCCAATCAGAGCCCTGGTGCTGCAGAGGGACAGCTTTACAGACAGCTCTAAGTTTAACCTTCCTCCTCAACAGTGCTGTGACAACGCAAGGAGAGTTTATTATGCCTGACAAAACTCCACCATGTAAGTTCTCCTCAGCAAGAAAGCTGCATAGCGATTAGCCCTATCATGTTCGATTGTGGATGTAGCTGTCAGAGCCGGCTTGATGGTCTTGTTGTGTCCTTGGATAGAACATGATGGTGTATTGCTTGAGACGACCATGCTGTATAAGTAATGAGAGATCCAGAGCCTTTGCTGCACCACGCTTGTGTTAGCTGCTAAAAAGAAAATTTTGGATGCAAACTCTCTCCCCCACACTTTCCCATGTATCCCATCTCTATCCTCAGAAGTACACACTTGGCCTTGGATTTACTGGCGTTGCACTGTGTGTGTGGATTATTGCCACTGCAACACACAGGGCAGTGAGGCGGCTTGTTAAAAACCCCTCTCGCCTGCAAGGTCACGGCTCTTCGTCACACACATGTTTACACACTTTCTTTAAATATCACAAAGCTGCAAATTTAGGTTACAACACTTTCTATTCACGTGTGCATTAACAACTATTTGCATGCCATGTCTTTTCAAGTAAATTAGCTTCAGCTGCTCCACCATATTCCCTGCCTCCTTTTGTTTATCCACATACTAGTGCTGAAACTATGGTTGGGCTTCATTTTGGATCTGTTTCTGCAAAATACCCACATTCACTGAACTCTTAACGTCTCTCAGTGAACCCTTCTTCTCTCTTCAACTCTTTTAAACCTCTCATTTTTAGCCAGCACTGACAGTCTGACTGACAGCTTTACCCATTAAAATGTCAAACATGGCGATTATAGCAGCCGTAGCTATTTAACATTAATCTTATAACTAGGGACAAGAGATTAGGTTTTTGTGGTCTCAGTCACGATCCGAGTCCTTTAATAATACTGATACAAAGTCTGATCTGATATCTATGTTTAAATGAATATGTATCTGGCACATTTAAATATCAGGTTTATAAGCTAAAATTACGTATATGATATGAATGAAAGTGACACAGAGCAGATGTAACACACTCTTGTGTTGGTTTTGTTGGCACTACAGAAGCACTCAGTCCTCTCGGGATTGAACAGTGGTGTTACAGACTGGAGCTTCTTCCCTCACAAATGATCTTTGGCTGAGTACAGACACCAGCTTGCAGAGAGATCTTTAACCAGACAATGGACAAGTTTAACTCTGCCCTGCAATCGAGTTACACTTGATTAACTAGTGACGGCTGATGTGACCTGCTGCAGGCGTCGTGTTTCATTTTGACCGACAAGCGACAGTCAGCTAAAAATGAGTCTCTGCTACCTGAATGTTTTGTACGCAGCTCCTCTCAAGTATGAAAGAGAGGAGGCAGGGATAACAAATTTGCTATTGCTGAATGTTAGTAGTCTGTGACAACTATGACGCGCAAAGGAAGAAGGTTGTACCTGTTATTTCAATGTGTCAGATACATTTAATCAACGAGTTTGAGCTCCTGCCTGTGAACATTAATTAAGCTACGACTAAAAATAGCGTTTCTGTTTTCTCTGCCAACAAGAGGTGAAAAGTTTTTGTAATTTTAAAACTTAACGTCAAATCAAATTTGCAAAGGGATTTGAAAGGATTCAGATTTAATAAGCAGATTTGATAAAAGTCTGAACCTCAACCTTAACAGCCAATAAATTGATTAGTCGTGGAAGTAAAATCAAGTAGCAACATTTTTGATAATTTCAAGCAAAAACAGTTCTTTACCTTTTGTTGACATTTAACAGACCAACACAATCAATAGCTTAATTGATTAAATTGATCATAATGACCAAAGAATTTCAATCCTCCACTGAAGCCAGATGTTTACAGGCAATGAAAGCTGCTGTGTAGCTCATGTCTTTCCATTAGCGGAGCTCTCTGTGGAAATAAATCAAGGGTCAGGTTTGGAATTGCCAGTTAGGATTAGAGTTTTTAAATTCAGGGACTGTGCTTCTTTACTTGACAAGGCTCCGCTGTTGACAGGGTTTGAGGCTTTCAAGATCTAATGTGTCCGCCTGCTATCTAAGATTGTTCCTTTGACTGGCTCTCGACCCTCCCTGCCGCTCTGTCTGCCCATCCTCTCCCTCTATATGTTATGCAGTGTTGAGTGGGGGTAAGGAGAGATAGTAATCTGCTGTAGCCTTGGCACTCTCTCACACTCTGGTCTCATTGAAGAAGATTGATGGCCCTCCTTCTGGAATGGCTGTTGTTTTGGATGGAGAGAGAAAAAGATGGAGGCAGAGAAGTGGATTTAGAATGAAAAACTGAGCGAGTGAGGCGGAGGGAGGGCAGGCGGCAGTGGGGAGAAAGAGAAATGGAGGTAGGGTGAATGATAGTTGTAAAAAGATGGAGAAATGGAAGAGGAAATGTCACTGTGGAGGAGCTTGAGAGCTCATTAAATTTAGTTTGTATTTTATTGAGTGAGAGTACGCATCCACCTGTGATTGGTTTCAGATTCACACATCATTCTTTTTCCCGATGCACATGTGGGTTATGGAATTGGCTGCACTTAGTTTGCATGTCAGCAGGATTATATTAAAATGTCAGCTCTTTTCTCAGAATGCAAAGGAGGCAGGATTGTGTTGTGAAGAACAATTTTGTGCATGTGTCTCATGTTTCTGTTAGTGTTATTGTGAAACCAGAATTTTAAGCTTCGATACAATACTAGTAAAAAAAAAAATGCCACTCAATAACTCTTTTACTACAATGAAAAAACCCCCAAGTTCTATTCACAGAAAATAGGACATTTTTTTAGTCGACTACCTGCACACAGTTCAGGTGTTAGATGTGAAAATATTCTGGCTCTACACACTGTTTTCTCCTGTTTTGACTCTGCCGATGTCTGACCTTCCTCTCGCTCTCTCTCTCCTGATATTTTCACATCTGACTCAGTGAATTAATGCTTTATTTAGACCAAACCACAGCTGGTGATTCTTCGAACAGGGGAAAGACAGACTAAGATGATTTTGGTGATTGATGATGATGAGCAATATGTAATATAAAAACAACCTGTTTAGTGGACGTACATTCAGGTATCACATTGCAGCAATCAAAGTACTGGACCAGTTTAAAAAAATGATGTCCCCATAAGTCACCTAGACATAAAAACATGGGAAAATAGGGTCCAGGTTGAAAAATACCAAAGTTACAATTAACCACAGTCGTCAGTGTGTACAACATAATTTACTTCTTGGTAACGTTAACTAACCAATGGACGAGCTGTGCTCTGAGGTTAAAAGCTGAACTCAAATGCTCAGTGATAGCATCACATTTCAGCATCATAAGCCACTTGGTTTTTCTTATTTCATTATAGTAATGTAACATGGCCTCTCTCAAGTCTTCAGGGTGTCGGCCCTTCAAATGTTAAGGCAAATTTGTGTGATCCCTCCTCTTGCTGTCACCGTTCTGAGGCCTATCCTCCTCATAGGCAAAATATTTCCAAACAGCACTCCTGCTATTTTCTTTTTTGACTACTACTTTTGCTTCCTTCTTGAATAACGGTTGTTCACCGTTCACTTCACCAGTTGATTTTCTTCCCCATTGTTTCATCTGTGCAGCCTCGGGCCTTGATACAGTCTATACTATTGAATGTATAATTAAAGGAGATTGTATTGAAACAGGCGATATCAAAAAAAGCATAGACGTATCAATATTTTTCTCAATTTTAGTTTCTGTTGCATTTGAATGCTGCCTTTCAGCATTTGAGGTATCTGGTATTGACTATTAGTAGTCAGGGCTGCATTGCTAAGGGAAATTAGCAGCCCTTCATCCCCCTTCGTGATGGGTCTATTGCTCAGTGCCCGTGTGTGGGTGGCACCGGGTTGATTGGCTGTGATGACAGTTATGCTCTTAATTGTGTCAGTTATTCTTCCTCTGTGGCTCTTTTGAATGTAGTGAAGCGCTTGATGTAACCCCCCTGGCGTTTTGTTCCTTTCTACATATTGGTCTTTTTAAGTCTGTGCAGGTTTTAGGAGCGGTGAGACGGAGAGGAGCAAGCCTTTCTTCTTCCTCCTTAATTCTCCCCTCTTTTGAGAGGAGAATTGAATCTGACAGTTTTTTTTATTCTTTGGGCTACCCCCATCTCTTCCTGTCCCTCTCTGCCCTCTGCTTAATTTGTCTTCTATCCCTTTAGTGTGTCTCCTTTTTTTTTTTTGGTTCCTCTGTTTCTTGACTATTGTTTGAGCTGCTGTTCCACTCCTTTCTCTCTCTGTCTTTCTCGCTCTATTTCATCAGCCTGTTGTACATCGACCTATCTTTCATCCCGCCTCTCCCTCCTTTGTGTCTTGTCGGCTCTTCATTTTTCTGCTTTCTATTTTCCCTGCTCTTGTATTTTTGTTTCCCACCTCCCTGTCTGGCAGCTCCATCCCCCTTTTCTTTCTTCCCAGACAGGCCGTTGTGCTGTCTCATGATGCTCACACATTGCGGCGGTCAACCAGTCGGGCCTCGCTGGCCTCGCTGGCCCGACTGGTCGGATTGTCTATTGTCATCCGTCCTTGTCTTAACTGACCACTTGAGACTGCCAGAGTCACGGGAGGGCAAACGACACATGACAGAGAAGACAGGAAGGGCATCGAGGCCGGGTCCCATCCTGCTTATCCAAACTGTTGATGGGGTTGTTACAAGCTCCAGGTCATACCTCATTTCCTGTGGTCACAACCCAGTATCACACTCCTGACCTATGTGAATATTGGACAAGGAAAGTACAAACTACAAAAACATGATCATTTATACTTCCAAAGGTTGGGAAATGAAAAAGGAAGCCGTTTTTAAGTTGAGGATATTGTCATTAATGTGATTTTTTCCCCCTCATGATAGCATTATAGCAAAAAGAAATGATAGTTCAGAATATCTTCTTTAAACCTGCAATCACAGGTTTTTTTTGGCCACTTGGGGGCAGCAGAAACAAGCTGTGAGCCCAACATTCACATATCATCACCTTTCAAGTTGATATGGAAAAGGTGTTAGCAACATTAGCATTAATTGGAGTTGTGCTTGTGTCCTTCTGCACTTCTACCATGAATATCACCAGAATAACCTCAACACAATTAGTATTTATGCGCTGTAAACACATGCTCTGTTTTGTGTTTGTCTGTACAGGTACATTTGTTGTGAGTAGCTACTGAAGTAATACACTAATTACCAGGATGAGGGGGTGGAAAGTACAATATGAAACAGGTGACGTGAAACATTAGTCAAGCAATTATTTCTGGTAAATGACAACTAATAACTCCACTAAAGTAATTAATAGTATAGTAAGTACTGTCGCTGTGTCTTATTGTGACCACACACACCAGTGACACCATAATGAAGCAGCAACCTGCCTGGAATAGACTTTAGTCTCTAAGTTACCATGTCAACATACCAACATAGGAATTACCCATCTTATGAAAAACTGCTAAGTAACCGAAGTATCTGCATCTTACAGTTACATTGATCTTTTCACTTTTTACTTGTCACACAGTTATTGTATATGCAGTTATGCACTATTTATGCTTTAAATGTCTGTCAGAGCTGCAGATTATCTGTTTGATACCCTTTTAAAATGCTCTAGATAATAGTGTATAACTTCTTACTGTGTCAACACAGTGAAAGAGTTTGACTGTGAAACAGAAATGTCTTATTTTGTTTACAATCATTATTTACTGCCTGTAGTAAAAAATTACTGGCAACTTACTCTCTATTCTCTCTAGCTATGGTATAATGCCACATTCTGTAAAACTGGAAAAGGATGTAAGATCCAAAAAAAAAAAAAGGATTACAAAGTTAAAGACTCGACTTTTAACTGTCAAAATCCTGATTTATCATACCGAAGGGATGTTAGGCAGGATGATCTGTCCCCACTTTGCCTGTTAAATTTTTTTTTCAAACTAGATGGCATTTAAAGGATTTTTTTAAATGAGGCTTATTGGTCTGGGTTGTGTCTATTGTTGTCAAATTTTGAGCGCACGTTTGCTTTGTTGAGACAGCGAGCACGATCAGGTATTCATTTCAGGTGAGCTATTGATCAGAAGGCGCAGAGCCGGGCTCCCTTTTTGACATTTCTTTCAGGATTCAACGTCTGTATTTTGCATCTGATTGACATTTCCTTGGTATGTATGTGTAAACATGTGGATCTTAAGATATTTCATTCATTCATGTAGATCATCTCCTCTCTCCCTCAGGTAAACGCCCACAGGCAGTCTGGATACTGGTCTCGAATACAAAAAGCCTAAGTGTATAAAGTAGCCTATTGTGTTATTGTGTTCAGTGTATTTGGGCCTAATATAAGTTAATGTCTGAATTCATGTAACTTCTGAGGCAACTTGTGACTCATTTTTCTTTCGCTACAATTTCAAGTCATACATGCCTGTTTTAAAGAGCAGCTTTGTACGTTATGAGCTGCTTATGAAAGAAAAATGTGTTTATTTATTTTTTTAGTTTAAACGTCTCAAATGTCAGGGATATGCCGTATTATGAGCCCAAACAGTGTCACTGTCGCTGTTTAGCTTTAGACATCGTGTTACAATCCACACACCTCTCTAAAATAATGGTCGGCTAAACATAACCAGCTCTGTGAAATCCTGCTCATCTGTGGTTGGCAGCCATGTGGAGTATGAGTCAGCGTCCTCGGTCATGTTTATTTAGGTAGAGGTGGTATTTGAAAGAGAATTAGACTTTGAGGATTTTAATGAGATTGCCAGAGCATACCTCTACGCTGGAGTGGAGTGCCACTGTGGGTCTGTGCTGTCAGATGGTTGTACTGTTATTGGGGTCTCTGTGGGCTCTTAATACATCACATTAACATGCAGCGTGTACATCTGAATTATATCCACAAGATTTTTATCCATATTTATGGGTCAGTGTAAATATACCCCAAGAAGTATTAAGGCAATATTAAGCCTGCTTTGAATCTTACTGCTATAAGCACCATCATTTGATTTGTAGAAATGAGATTGCATTCCTTCATGGCTCTGTTTACACCTGTGGCTTAGTTTGCTGTTTGGATATAGTCCAGATACAGTTTGTGTTTGGATTAGTGTTTTAATGCTGGGTGTAATTACGTAAGGAGTCCCTGTCCCACTTTGTTCCGCCTCGCTGTGTAAACCTCACTACAGTCTTCGTAAAACATGTGTCTTTGTAATATCTTGTCACACAGACACACACGCAAGCACACACACTCTATCTCAAAAATGTTCTGCATTCAAGTCTCCTACATAACAGATGCGCACACAAACAGTCAACTTGACAAGGAGTCTCTTGCAAGAATATGATAAGGCGCTGGCTCACACCCACGCTCACTCTCACAACTACAGTCTTGTTGATTCTTTCCGCTGTTTGCGTTTGCAGCTCGCAGTACTGACACACCTACAGACAGAGAGACCTGACGGACAGAGTCCAGCTGGCGAGTCATGGCAGCAGCAAGCGGAACAGATGTGCGCGGGACTTTGATCTAGGTGAGTACCAAACGGGGTGAGGATCTGGGGGAGGGAAGTGGGGATGTTGGTCTGTACCAATATTAGGAAATGGCAAATATACTGTGGACAGGGTGCAAACATAAACACATCTGACTTAAAATTAATGGTGTCTGTTGGCCCTGGAGAAGTCGAGTTAGGTAAAGTTAAAAATAGTTTAAATTATATCACCAAAGCTCAAGGCAACCTCAAAGGGAACCAAATTGTAACTAGTAGTTTTCATAAATCCCCGGTGTCATGTGCACTGATATGTCAACCCAGGTTCACAGACCAGTGCAGCAGTAGGTTGACATGCTGGGTTGTTTTGAATTCGACATTAAAGTTGTCTTTCATAGTCTACACTTGGCAGCTCTGCAGGTACATATCATGGAAAATAAGTTACTAAGTTGTAGTTGAGAGTTTCTCTCAAGAAAACTACATTTTGTTTTGCTTTTTGAGACACATACACGTATTCTCAGATGGCTAGTGTTGAACCAAATAGTGGGTAAGAGGAAATTGATGGTCCAGAATGAGAAATAAGGTAGATGGTTTGAATAGAAAACACAAACCTTCAAAAGGAATGAAGGTGACAGAAGATCTAAAGGCTACCAGTGGAGGAATACCAAGTAGCAAGAGAACAGAGGATGCAGCAGACACTTGATCATATAAATGGCAGCTGGGTAAGAAGTTTCAGGTAGTATTCAGCCATCATTTAAAAGGGGAAATTGCTCCCAGTTCTAATAAAAGACATAAGAGTGAGAATAGAGGAAGGAGATCAGGTTTTAGGCAGGGAAATGAGGGTGGAGGCATGGAGGATGTGCTAACACGAGAGGCCAAAAACAAGAACAATAAAATACATCCTTCAGGGGAAATTATGTGGGCCTGTGTGTTTCACGCCTCCCCCCAAAACTTTTCCATGTTAATTAGGTAATGTAAAACGAGCAAGAACAGCAAGGCGGCAAGAAAGCAAGAGCAAAAGCTGGAAGAAAAGACAGTGTAGAATAGCACACTCTGTTCCGTTAGAGGCCATAAGACACAGATTTTTGTGTGTGCCGAGAGGAGAAAATAGTAAATGATAGTGCATTATTGATGTGACATATTGGCCTGCTGGTGTATACAGGTTTGTCTGCTGTTTCATTGTTTCATAAAATGTTTAACAAAGTGAAGAATCTCTCTTTTGGGTTTTAAAGGGTAAATGGAGAGCAAATGTAGAGACACGAAAAATTCCAGGACACAGTTTAAATCTATTCTCCATGTTCCCACATGTTTTGAGTGTGATTTACCTTCATATATTCAAAGTGAAACTAGCATTTCACTTGGCAGTGTCTCCTAACATCAGCGTTGCTGCATATATCCATGAAAATTAAATCTGTGTGTAGGATTTGTTGAGAGAAATGCTGAGATATTTTAATCACCTCCTTTCTATATTATCACGCGCACAGAGCAGCATGCAGGATGTGGGTGGCAGTAGCTCAGTCTATGTGGACTTGGCTTGGGCAGCACTGGTCCAGCACGGACCACTCGGTACAGAGCGTGGTAGCTGGAGAGCTGCCGAGGTTCCCTTGAGCAAGGCACCAAGCCCTAACAGCTTGGAGTGCTGACTGTGTGGCAGCCACATCACTCTAACATTTCTCCCCAGTAATTGCATTTCTGTGGTCCTGTGTGTGCATGTGTGTGTTTTGGGCCTATGTGTGTGTAAACTGTATAATAGAGTGAAAAAAATTGAATTTCCCTCTTGGGGATTAATAAAGTAATTTTTCTTCCTCTTCTTCAGAATCAACATGAATATGGTTTTGCAGATGTGGGTGAGGCAGGGCCTGTGATATTGGATTTCCTGCCTGTGACTTAATTTCTGTTCTCTCAGGAAACTCAAAATAGTTTCAGTATTGAAAATGATGAAAACTATTGTTTTGTTTTTGTGCAAGGCTAGACGTGTGTCTCCTGTGCCTGTGTCTGTATACGTGAGTGAAAGATGGTCCTTGCTGACCCTGCAGTTACAGCCAATTTGCTGTGATCACAGTGACAAGTGTCTTCCATATGGATACTTAGTAATTAGCTAAGAGGAGATGGAGAAAGGTTGGAGTTGGTGGGGCATTCGAGGACCTGTCAGAGTGCCCCACTCATCGCCCTCCCTTCAAATCTGTCTGGAGGCTTGTCTGGGGCCCGTCCCCCCCAGTCCCCTCCCTCACACTTGGCTGCTCCAGTTAATTGAAGCCACTTCAGATCAGTCAGAGGAGCTGGATCTGCACGCCTGAGCAGACCACGGCGCTCACCTGACCTGTCAGTCACTTCTGCCAGCTGCCTGCCACACACAAGCAGCAACCACATCCCAGCACATTTAAATCCTCAGGACACAGCAGGGAGCCCAGGGAGACACTCACCCAAACCCACCTCACTAGATCTGTCTAAGTCAGAGCTGTGGGCCAAATGAAAAAAAAAAAGGAAATGTAATTAAAATAAATGAATGAATAAATAAAATCAATTAATTAAGAAAAAGTTAATTAAAAATACAATATAAATTCTGTTTATGCTGCTTTATTATTTCGAGGTAAAATGCTCCTTAAATATGTAGGGTTTCATTTCGGAATTATTTTTCATAATCTGAGCACGGCAGGCTCAATGACACTTTGAGGAGGAAGACGAGTTTCAGCTTTGGCCCTCCAAAGGAGAAAGTTTGAGCAGCCCTGGTCTAAGTTGTGGTCTGAGCCAGGGTGCATTTGCAGCCGTCAGTTTTGAAGAAATGTATTTGAACCCTTGAGCTTTCACTTTCTTTCATTTAGACAGGTGAGGGGGATGGCTTTTAAACTCAAATAATAACTGCACAGAGTCATCTGAAAATGTGGACTTCAAGTGAACAGCAAGGCAGTTTGTTAGACCTTCATCTACAAGAAGTGACCCTGAAATGCAGTTTTATGGCTATAAGGAGACTGATGTTGTCATCTGATAGCCAGTACTTACTCATACTTGAAAAGCCAAAGCAAAACAAAATGAACCAAGGGCAAACTTGCACTCAAGATGCTGTGAAATGCTTTTTCAATACATTTCCAAACTCTATAGAAGAGCAGACAAGAAGTGTTAAAGCTCACTTCAAACAAAGAGCAAAGACTGCAAGTCTACAAAGCTGAGCCGAAGTGACACGGACTGCAATTGGGTTTGTTTTGACTAATTTGCCTCCCGCATGGCTTTTGTTGATAGATTATGGCTGAATTGAAAATTGTGTGTGGTTATCATAAAAGCAACCAAGGCATGAATGCTGCAGAACAACTACTTGTCCCCTGATTTGGACCAAAACAAGCTGACTATGGTTTGCAAAGGCCATAAAAGTGAAACCTTCATTATCCCTGCAGAGAAATTCTCTTTTTCTTTTGCTGGAGCACATTGCTATGTGCATGACTAACAAGTCCTCATACATAAAGGACAAGATGCTTTGCTTGTCAGCACTTTCTAATGTTTCCCATATGAAAACAAATTATATTAGGGTTTACAATTTGGCAGCTGTATGATTAAAGCCTGAGCCAGTTTGTATAACACAATTTGGTGAAGGTTAGGAAAAGACTGTGGTCGTGTTTGAAAGAAACCAAAAAAGAGACAGGTCTCACGTGCTTTACTTCTTAGGCAATCATAAACAGATACAGGCAGGTTTTCCTCACATCTTTTTCGAGAAAACGTGGCAAAGGCTGGAGAATGTGCGTGGCATGCATGCCGTACACAGTTTGCATGTGCACCTTGAGAGTGTTTAGAGTGCTTAAGTGACAGAAATCACAATTTGACAGATGAAAGTGTCTATAGGGATTTTACATTTTATGCCAAGATGGAATAAAAAGATGGAAAACAAAGATTGTGACAAATGACAGTGTTTATTTTGGCACAGGAATCAGCACAAAGAAAATCAGTTGCAAATTGTGCAATCTTTCTGTGCACATTTCACTCTCCCGCCTTTATTTCTTTATTTCTTCTGATCAAACAAAAATGCACAGAGCCTGATGGAAAAAGTGAAGATATGACTGATGAAGGAAAACAGTTTTCCACTGTTACCATTCAACAGATACCAGTAGGTGAGTCACATGACATGGAAGCTACTGAAAAAAATGCTGATTTTTTTTTTGTCAAGACTGAGTGAAACTGAGAGAGAAGATGCTGCTGGATCCGGAGTGAATATCAAACTTCACCATGATGAATTTCTGCTTCCTAAAATTATCTGTCAAGCACCGGCGATCAAAAAGTAACTAGGCTACTGAGGTCCATTATCTAGTCATGTTGACTTCTGTAACTTAAACTAACCAAGCTTTCATTACCAACACACATTTGTTTGCCCCACGAATAACAACTACTCATTGTCTGTCTTGATTTTGCAAAAATTTTGAATTTCCCTGTTACCTTCGTACTCATAATATGTGCACCAGAACAGTTGCTGATATATAATAGTTTTGGCATTTAAAGAAAATCCTTCGCATTTGTGTCGGAGAGCCAATAATTCAAAGGTGACTCGCCTTAGAATTAGATGGGCAGTTCTTCCGAGTGTGTCTCAGTGCCTTGCTCACTGACACATCAGCAGGGTGGATGTTTGCTGACGGTTTCCACCTTAATACCCTCCACTTGAGGGATTGCCACTGCAACACACTGTTGCGCTAAAAGGGCAAAGTTGTTTATCAGACCTCCTGCAGGAATTCTGCACAGTTTAATGCTTTCCTCTTAAACACTGTGCTCCTCTGTTGGTTCTGCAATGCTGCCTTCCATAACACTGAACACAAGGGATGTGTGAAGTAGAACCACAGGGAATAGATCTTTTTGAGACAACCCACTCGGGAGTGAACGTCTGAAATGAGAAGTGGAGCTTGTGTATTGTTTTAAATGCCAGGCTTCTAATCATTCACTGTGCTTTCTTGTGCGAGCCTTTAGTTGCAGCTCAGTCAGCTGACATTTAATGCTCAGCCATTACATACTCTGCTGCTGCTTTACTATAGGCCTCGTTGTTACCGGCATGAATATGAACGGACAGATGTGACAGCTGGCCAGCCATATGTGACAAGGCTTTTAGATCTTTATGCCTTAATTATTCCTTCCCTTGGGACCAATATTGACATTTTAGGTCTTAACGTTCAGACCTTACAAACTGCCAGCCTCCAGTTGGCATTATCTGTCTCTTGGCAACCTCCGAGCCGAGCGAGAAAGGTGCTTGATAACTGCTCACAGCTAAATTCATTTCTGTCAGCTGTGGTGAGATGGCTGCTTTCAAATTTATCAGCGTTGTAAAAATGCCTGTTGTTTACTGATAAGTGGCTCTGTCAAAGGTTTCTTTTGTTTATTCTTAATGTAAAAAAAAAGTTTTTGTGGGAGTTTTTCAGTGAGGGTCTGAGGTTGGAAGTCGCCATTTTCAGCTATGTTTATAGTGTGGGCGCTGAGAAACCCTTTGAGACTCACTGTGATTAGGGACTGTACAAATAAAATTGACTCAATTAATAAGTGAAAGTGGAAGTTGAATTATTTTACACTCTGTCTGTAAATATCTGATCTTGGCTGCCGTTCTCACACGGCTCCAATAATCCTGCTGCAGCATGCGAGTGTTATTTTATTTAGATCATGTCGCGCATTTATAATTTCTTCATGTGTTACGTCGGATGAGCTGCTGTCATCTCTTTTTAAGATTTTAAAAGAAAACACATTCGGGCGTTTTATTCATCACATTGTTGTATAAGCAGCGCTCACAGGAATGAAGGCAACTCTGTTCTTTTCTCTATGAATCTTTTTCTCTCTGTCTCACCTGGGTCGTCACACATTCTCATTTCTCTTGTTATCCCAGGTTCTAATTTCAGTTGCTGCAGCAACCCTGCGGCTCTCTCCACTTATTCCTCCTCCCTCATCTCTCTGAGCTCCTTGTTAAGTGTGGCAGAGCTGGTTAATGATTGTGTTTTATTTGTATTTTTCCTCCTGTAGGGTTCCTTTTGATGGGCCACACACGTCTTGACTCTTGACTAAGTCTGGTTTTCTTTCTACTGTATCTTCATTTCATGTCTGCTCTTGCTTATTTGTTTGCTTTCTTTCTGGCTTCTTGCCTTTTATATTCTGCCTTTCTTGTTTTGTTGCAGTCCGCCTTTGTGCTTTCTTGTTTTTCTCATAGCACTGCAGACGGCCGCTGTTAGCTCAAAGTCCTGCAGTAAATTTTGGTCACTTGGTGGAGTTTGCTCAGTGTGACGTGTCTGATTGATTGTTTTTATGCTAAGTTTAAATGTTTAGCCAAACTCTTGGTTTATCAGTAGATGTTCACACAAATGTAGCAAACCTAATATAAGGGAGGCATAATATTTCTCATTTTATTGAATAGTGTCCACCAGCAGAGTTCACTTTTAATTTTAAATGTAAGCTTGGTGCAGATTTAGACTTTCGCTAAACCCCTCCTGTTTTAGTATCTGATTAATTACTCATCACTACATTGTTTCAGTGAATTCACTTAAAGCAGATGAGAATATCACTTCAATTCAAGTGTAGAAGATTTGCTTTGTCAGAACATTTACTTCTGTTTTCATCCCTGAAAGCTTTTCTGTGAGATGCAGATTTTTCCAGTGTTGCGTTAAGTGAAAACACGTTATTGTAAATATCACAACAGGGATATGTCGCATCCTATGGGTGATGATATTTATTTTATAAAACTACACATGCGGTTATTTTCAGAATGAAAGAAGTAGGGGAAAGCGATGTGCTGCTTGTTTTCCTGCTTGCTGTGGCTGAACATTGATCACCATCTCCCATGGAAGACTGAAATAACACTAGATAAGAAATAAACAACAGAGTTTCCATCATAATTTTTGTTGTCTTGTTTTGTCTTGTGCAGACTGTAGGGATGAGGTGGTGTTTTGTGCAGTTTCTATATGCCTGTTATATTTAACCTTAACCTTTATTCCTTTCCTTGTCTCCTATTCCCTCGCTATACCTGTTTTCTCTCTAGGAGTTAAATATCAAAAACAGGAAATTATTCTAAAATCGACTGAAATGATGGTGTCTCACATTCAATATAGAAATATTTGCATTTGGAAATTCTTTGAACGGCCCTAAAGAAAACTCCTCTTTCGGTTACTTCAGGTACTTCTTCATGACGAGTCCATGTTGCTTATCCAAAGTTAGAGGGACTGGAAACCTGATTTGTTTTGACATCTGTCTTCCTTGTTTGCTTTTCTTTCTCAGTTTCTGTCTGTCAGAACATTCCTGGTTCCTATTTTTCTTACTCTTTTTGTCACTGGTCAGATTATTCTGTGGACAAAGCCTGTTTGTGTGTAGATACATCAGTGTAAGAAAAAGGCAGGCTCCTTCACCTTCTCATTTTTGCTTACTTTCCTTCCTTCCTTCCTCCTTTTTACAGTCTTTTTATCAGTCTTATTATCTTTATGAATTTTGGACATATTCATGTATTTAACATGGTTAAAGATAAATACTGTCTGAGAGAAAGTCTCTGAGGTGCTTTTGATCGGCTGTTGAGAGATTGAAATGTGGCTAAGTGACTTCATTAGAGAGTGATAATCTCAGAGAGGGTCTCCACAGAAGGCGGCGTGATGTTGCATATTTGTTGGGGCCATTTTGACAAAAGACTAAACACGTGGAATAGTTAACATGAGTAATTTCAAATGGCAGAACAGGCAGAGAAGATGGGTTTTTAGGCCTGAAAGTTTGGTGGTGGCAGGACGGCTCTCAGAGATAGCGAGAGACGGAGATGAATTAGGACGGCTTGGATTCGGAGCATAACTGTTGGTTACGGTCCCAGATTCACTGCGGAGATCTGAAATGTCACTGAGTCTAAGTGTGTGTGTGTGTGTGTGTGTGTGTGTGTGTGTGTGTGTGTGTGTGTTTGTGGTAGTCGAGCTTTATCTGTCTGGCATTTCCTGCTTTCAGAGCCGACTACAGCACCGGGCATCATCTGATGACCCTCCAAAAGGCTCAGCGCCGCAAAGAATATTGAGGGGAACACACGTAACCTTAACATGAATTAGGAAAGCTTGGATTTAGAGGATGACATACAGGGTTTTGTCACCTTTACTAACACCAGCAGTCATTTTGTGGGTGTTATCTTAATAGTGTCGTAGGAGTTCAGGCTTGATTCCTCCATATTGGCCTTTCTGTGACACCCTCTGTGCAGGTAATGGACTGATCTCAAATCAGACTCCTGGATGATTAATACAGATGATATGACACATTCACAGTTGTCTGGAATCAGGTTGTGGCTGCAACTTTGCAGTCTTTTCCTCTTCACTACTGCAAGGTTGACATTTAGGTGCCAGCAGCCAAACAGAGACGTATGACTGCAGGCACTCGACGCCCACCGCTATCTCAACTAGGGTTCTCCGGGGAGTAAATATTGAAAATGTCACCTGAAAATTATATCTGAATATTGAAACTTGTGAAATTTTAGCATTTTTAATGTCATGTATCTTCTATAAATATAGTTACATCCAGCTATAACATGAAACGGAAAGAGTGTCAGTGAAATCACATTAACATACTGTATGCTACACAAATGGGATACACTTCTACTTTTTATGCATAATTAGCTAATAATGTGGGAAAGCAGAGGCTCGTGCTCATTCATCTGACTTATTTGTGATGGAAATATTAGTGAAATTCAACCAGCATTGCTGAAGTTTTGCTGATGATTCTATTTTAAAAGTTTCTTTTTTCCCCAGTTATACTCTTAACGCTTCATCTGACCAACAATATTTGTCTCTACTGAGCGTCACTGGCATTTCTTTTTTTATTATCAAGACTCTGGTTTGACACTTTTTCACAGTGAGACTGCTCATTTTCAACCCTCACTGTATAATGTATGTGCTCTTTTAATGCATAGATAACAATGTATAAAAGGTGAGGAGATCACTTTTGGTTTTAAAACACGATCCATCTTTTATGAATTTAATGGAGAGCATTTAAAATTCTCCCTGAATATAAATGAATGCGTGCATGCGTGTGTGTGTGTATGTGTGTGTAAATGTGGTAATTGGGAGGCAGAGTGACGTCGGGGCACACAAAGGAGTAACCCTTGTCGTACCAAGTGCAACCGATGGATAGAACTGAACTTATTAGCGCGGCTACCTTTCCTCTCCTTCCCTTTCACTGAAAAGAGCAACAGCAAAGCAATAAGACAGAGAGCAGCGATTGCACCTGTCTCCGAATCTTCTCGGCGGTCTGTGAGACTCTGCCTCGGTTTCCATACAGTATACATGAATTTATGTGAATCCTGTATCTGTGGTGAATGAGAAAAGCTGAATAGGAATGAAAAACCCTCTGATAAAATGTCTTTCTCAGTTGACACATTATGTGATAAGTAATGACATAGATGCATTCACTCACAAAGATGAATATGAAGTACCTGTGCTTGTATAACCATTAGGATGCGAATGACATTATTACTTGTGCGTGTCTCTGTTTCCATCTTTGGACGTTATGAAATACAGCCGCACCTCAGTAGACAGCAAAGGAGAAAAACATTTACCAGTGTATTTATGAGTTTCTGAGAACTTAACACCTTTGTTGTTGATGTTTCTACATTCAGGAAGCCAGTTTATTCACCTCAGTAGTGCTGATGGAAACACACCTAATTGCATTTTACATGATGCAGCATTTCAAACATCAGTTCACAATTTGCTGAACTATTAAGCCCCTATTATGATATTTTTTATTTCTAGTGGACACCATGTTCTCCTTAGAAGAGTTTTCTGACCTGATGGCCCTCGCAACAAATTACAGTTGAAAAATCCATTTTTATGATGTGATCACTGTGGTTAAGGTTTGGTTCAGTTTAGGGAAAGATCGTGGTTTGGCTTGAAATAAGTACTTAATTAAGGTGAAGAAAATATCATGGCCGTGGTTAAAAGAACCAACCTTGGCTGTCGGTTGAAAAAAGCAAACAAATCTGTTCAAATATGATGTTTTGTTGACCCGTCCATCCACCTTGACCTCCTCCCTACGCAGCCTTTGTTGCTCGGTAATAACTTCACTTTGCTTTCTCCTTCGCTCCTGATGGTCAACGGTCAGAATTCCTGCAGCTGCTAGAGAGCTATGGAGTCACAGGAGTGCTGTATGAAAGAATAAACCTGTAAAAGAATAAGAGAAATTTAAAGAGAAATACATTAAAGGATAAATGAAAAATGTGGTAATATAAAGACAAATGAAAGAATAAATGAATGTGAAATATGAAGACAATTAACAAAATATACAAGAATAACTAATGATTTTTATTTATTTATTTATTTGTCTATGAATTTTGTATACGGAATATTTATATATTAACATAAATTAAAATCTGTTTTTTGAATGCATTTTTAAATAGTGTTATTTGTTTATTTTATCCTATTACTATTCCTTATTCTTTTCCCTGTTGTCAATCAGCTGGCTTTGGGTGGGCCTTCCTGCAGTTAACTATCTACCATCAATGGGATCCCTTAGCAACATTATTTATTTCTCTTTATGTTCCCACATTTTTTATTTATTTACTGTTTTTTATGTATACATCTGTACATCTTTATGTACAGATGCATTGTGTGTTATGTCACTTGTTATGTCCACAGAGGGCTGTAGGACCTTGAACGTAAACATAATGTCTGATTCTGTCACATTCTTCTTGGGAGGACAGTCTCAACAAAGGATGACCCAGGACCAGCGCTTACAGTGACCCTGTGCAGCGGCTCCCTGCCTCAGCGGTTACTGCTGAACGGTCTCAAATGCGAGCGTCTCCGGCGAGGGAGAGATTAGATGTGACATCTGGTAAGAAGCAGGAATATTGTCCCCTGAGGTGATGCTGGGCTGTTGTGTGGAAAAATGCCAGTTTTGACCCCCCCATGACATTAGATTGCCCTTGATCCCTATATTTCAGCACAGTGATATGACAGTATGACAAGTTAAGTCAACAGTTGATCTTAATTGGCTCCTCTTCAGTCTGTGTGTGATGGTTTGAAGTACCTTATGCTAATGGAGGACCGACAGTAGGGTCACATATACAAGATGTTGACTTTTCATTGATGTATCTATATATTTTCATTCTTTGCTTTATTTCCTTCCCAAAGCAGTGGATTTTAACAGAGATCCACACCAGGTTTTCCCACACCACTCCTCCTTTTCTCTTTTTTTCTCTTGCTCACATGACTCACTCTACCTCTGTTTAAGATGACATCTCGCAAATTCACTGACTTGTTCCGCTGCCGACACAATTCATTATTATAATTGTTGGAAAGAAGGCAGGGAATGGTGAGGAGGAAATGGAGAAAAAGGGAGTAAAGCCTCAGTCTATCTCAACTACTCTCTACATATTAAACATATTAAGCACTCAATAGTTTACTCTGTTATGAGCTTTGAGACACTAATGATGCATCATGATTTTGTGAACTGTGGAATTACTACATTTTGTGTTCCACTGAGGGATTTCTTTTATGGCTTTATAGTACATAAATGTTAGACATAGAATTCAAACTCTCAAATAAAATGGCTGATTTTAAGTGTACCACACTTGGTAGGAAATGGAGAGCGATTGTGGACAAAGCACCGTATTGAAGGAGGGGGAGGGGAGGTGAAATTGTCCCTTGCTGAAATGAGCCTTTATAGGTATCTGGGGACAGACCGAAAGCAATTTTACCTAAGGCAACTTTCCTGTGCCGAAGCAAGCTGACATGATTTTAAAGCGTAATTAAAATGGAAAAAACACAAGGCGGAGGCTGGTGACCGAAGTCTGACATGGTCTTAACCTTTTTATATTTGGAATTCTACTCATGTCATGACATACTCTTAGCATTGATTTCTTAAGAAATCAGAAGAATGTTAGGCTGCATTCATGGTGCATTCTGGTAATTGATGGCTTATTAAGCTCTCTTATGAATAGCAAAGGTTGTTGGTCTCATCAAAGATTCATTGGGATTACACAGTGGAGCATTAGGAGGTCGGTGCAGATTGGTTTCCCTTTCTGTGTCTTGTCAAATCCCCAAACATGATCGCAGGACTCTTTATTCTGCTCTCTAAACATTCTGTGGGTGTACATACATCATTGTTTGTACATTATTTGGGATGTATTTCTATCTTGACATCTTTTGCTGACTATTTTAGAAATAACCAAACCAAGCCCATTCTTACTGATCAAGTATCTTGTTAGCATCATGCTTTGGACTCTAAAAGCTGACAACCTGTTGGCATATGAAGGTATTGACTGAGAGCATACATGATGTCCAACACCCTCTGTGAAAAGAGAAGGATCAGAAGAGATTAGACAAGCGGAGGGGATAAAGATAGAGCTAAAGACAGGCTTTGTTTTTGGCCCCCTTATGAGCCAGGGCTCCTGCTAATTACCAAGCTCTCTGGTCCTTGCTAAATGTGTTTGAAATCCACTGGATGCAGATAATTGAGCTGGAAATGTGTTACATGACAAAGTCACGCTGAAGGACAACCACTAAAAAAGGCCTCCTCTCCACTTCCCCCCTGTTTTCTCTGTCAGGCACACTTTTGAAATAAAACTCCCCTAAATGATTCATTCCACAGCGTTTGACTTTGTTGTTTGTTGAGATTGAAGCTTAGGGGATGTTTCAGCCACCTATTGTGATAAGCTATAGTCAAAACAGAGACGGGCCAGTGGCGGATGTGGCAGACAGGCCTGTGTTTTCTTGTTGCCGAAATAATTGCTTTTAGCCTTCAGTTTAGGGATGAAAGATCCCTCACACATCATCATAGCAAAGCAGAAAAATGTTTTATAGCCACGGGCTGAATGTTTCTGACCGTGCATCTCAAGTTTTCTCTCACCTAAGCGGTGGCTCGTACTTGCACAGATTTTGTATAACCTAAAATCTCAAATTGATTCCAGAGCTTCATAGGAAAATTGATTTACTGGCTTGGATACATTGATCCCAGACAGAGATGGGCCTCCCCTGAGAATGTTGGAGTAAAGTGAAAACAAGGGTGACGAGAGACTCCCTGTCGTTCTATTAGCATTTTAATTATAAATTGCATCATTGCACCGAATGCAGTAACAAAACAACTCCCCCACCCTGCGTTCACTCCTCCCTTTTGCTTCAAGCTCCACTCACTTCATGAGGATGAAACTTCATGCGGAGAGTCTCTGCAGCAGAGCCCTGTGCGGGACTGTTTTCTTAATCCTGCTCCCACTGGATTTCTGACCACTACCGCTCCAACAGTGTGTGTGTTCAGACTGTCTGCTCCCACCCGCAGCAAACTTTAAACTACCTGCTCCCATGAGGTTTGAGCGCAGGATCCCAATCCAGCAGTCCTCTAATGCATTCCTGTTACATTCTCCTCCCCTGCATTTAAACGTAACATTGATTTTTGTAGATCTTTTGGCTAAGTGATTGTCCTTTTTGGTCATTATGAGCCACCGTACTTTACATATCCATGGCATTGTCGATGAACGTGGTCGGCCGAGTTCACAGTCATGTAAGAGGACCTGCTTAATGTCCAGTCTGTTCCTGTTGTGTTTATGCCTAATAAACCAGCGGTTATTTCGAGATGATCATTGACTCACACATAAAGGAAATAATTTCTACAATTTTCATCGCACAAATATCCCACAGCTTATTTTTTGAACGCCCACTCCTGGGAGATTTGCGTTATCTCAGTGCAGTCCTCTACTCTGCAGGGCCAGAAAATAATCAGGCCGGCTAATACGTAAGAGCACGTCACATGAAGGTGAAAGAAGCTGTACCTCAGTGGATGCATTCAAATGTTGTTGCACAAATATTGTTCTCCACAAGCTTTGTTCAGAGGAGGGAAGACATATATTGTCAAAAAAACTATTTTTATTTGTGTGGTTAGACAGACTTAGCTGTGTTTCAGTGGGTGTTGGAGAAGAAGACAGAGTGAGAGCGAGCGAGCTGTGGACTGTAGCCAGTATCATTTTGTCATTTAGAAAGCACTTTTCTGTTGTTATCTTGGCTACATGGGCCCACTGTGGTTTGATGTCTGCCTCAAAGTATATAATTTTTAGTTTTTCAAGTCTCAAATTTTCACAGTGGATTTGGCTCTGTGTGCTGCGTGTGCGTCTGTGTGCACGCTTGTGTAGAAGTGCTGATATGTTTTGTCACAGCAGCGATGTGTTGTGAGTATAGAGGGCTAATTGATCACATTGGAGTAGTGTGTGAGCGCAAATTTCAAGAGCGCAGACTGAGAGGCTTTAGATGTGAGACTTAAAGCTCCAGTCTGGAATTTTCACAGCGTGGAAGTATGTTTGTGTTCACATACGGCCTCATCTAAGCATTGTGTGTGTAAACAACATGCAGAACTCTTCCCACCTGTACAGCACAGCAGCAGCTCAGGATTTTTAGAGGTTTGTGTCCATCAAATGAGCCCTTCATCTTTCTTCCACTTGTGTCTTATTGGATGTGTATTATTGGATGTTTCTCGCTGAGTGTGCTAAATTAAAGGAGACCAGTATGTAGATAGATTGATTTGCATGTGTAATGTGATTTACCCAGACTCAAAGTCATCACGGTGAAGGTGTTTGTCTAATGAAGTACACCACCATCATGTACTTACATATCAGACATTTATTCACAGATTGCAGCTTTGTGACAAAATATGGTAATTTAATAGAGAACAAATGTTTGACTGTTGTTAAAGTAAATAACTTGAAACGATGGGTTAAGTGTGAAGGTGAATGTGAATCCTTTGTTTGTGCTTAGACTGAGGATTGGACCTTTTTATACTGAGACACTGAGTCACTCGGCAGCTGGTCCGCTCTGCAACACCAGAGCAAAGCAGAGATTTGGGGAAGATCAGAAAGGATGGAGAGAAGGGGAGAGAGAAGAAAGGATGATGGCAGAAGCAAAATGCTGACAAAATACTCTCTGCTATGTCTTTTTCAGGCTTGGCATGATGCTAGGCTAAGACGGCTTTTAGCCACCCTGAAGCATTGATTATATTAAATGATGATGTAGTGATGAAAGCTGAGGTTTGACACTGTTCCCTATGTGTTATGCATGTTAATAAAAGATGTAGTAATCAAATTATTATTATTTAATGTTTGCACATTGAAGACATGTTTGTTTTTTGGCATCAGTATCATTGCTTCAATAGTCTGTATGTATTTTGGGTTTTGGGAAGTGCTGTCAATCTTATGTCAAGCAAGACAGAACGAGCAGCACTGTGAAGCAATCTCTTGTAATGTATTCCAAAACATCAATGAAAAGACTGCTAATCTCTAAAAGTGACACCAAAATTAAGTTAATTAATATTACCACTCATAGTAGTGATAGGTATACTAATGTTATGAGGTGCGGGCTGAGATATCTCACTTTCTTGATGTGAGGCTTCTTATGAAAACTTTGTTATCTCAGCTGCACAAATTAGCACTTTTCTCATTTTTACATCCTCTAAAGTAGGAAATGTGATCAAAATGAGCGACTAAGGCAATAAGGAAGAAGCAGGCACTGGTACGGTTGCCTGATTTTATAGCAATCTTGACTGGGTTTAAGAGAGGCAGAGAAAATGGAGAGTTAAGGTGATGGTTTTAAAAAGGGGAGGATAAGGAGACAGAGAAAAGGAGATGGAGAAAGAGAGGAGCCCATCAGTGATATGGAGAGGGATGGTGATGTTGTTGCGCTGGGGTTTGCTCCACGGTTCAGGGAGGGCCTCTGTCTTCGCCGGCGCCTCTTAATCCATCACACCTCCTGCGGCCCTGGATCCGACACACTCCAGTGTCTGCCCAACCCGCAGCCCTGTCATGCATGTGTGCCCACTGTTCCCGTTATTCTCTTATCCCTGTTTTCACCCTCTTTTTCTCTCTCTGAGTGAGCGTCAGGACTATCAGCGGTGCCTCGGGCAAGATGGACAGACACGGTTTTACAGCAGACATGTTTTCATACATGCTCCTGTCCACACGTGTGTCTCTCACTCACACCTGAGAGGAGAGTCTCTCTCCCTCTGCCTATTTGACCAGTTTCACCTGCGGCAGCTTCTCGTATAGTTCAGATTTTCTTGCCATGAATATCAGAGACACCTCGATGCTACTTTCCTCTCTCGTGACCATCTGCTTGTCTGCTGCCAAAACTCCTGAATCTCTCATGACGGAGAGTTGGAATCACTTCCGTCATGTGATCCCTGTGTGTGGGCTTATTTGACAGGACGTGCACCTCCAGCCAGCTGTGTATGATTTTTCGAAATGGGACTCGGCTACTTCCCTTGATCAATCTTGCTGATCCCCCAGATGCATCTGCACATGCTCCCTGTAAGCTTTCATTGGAGCTCCTGTCCACTTTTAATGGATCCTGACCTTATAATGAACAGGCTTCATTAACCCTCTGTCAGATTTCTCACCCGAGCTGGAGGGAAGAGAGTGGTGGGGGTTGTTAAAAAAGCACAGGGTTGACTCTAAGCTGTGGAAAAGTGAGCCAGCATGTGGGCGTTTGATTTACGTTCAGAAATGCGTCATGCATACGCTCAAAGCTGCAACACTCTGTCACTTAGCCTCAGCGTTTTGGCATGTTTTCAGTATTTGTAGTCTGTCCCTCTAAACTCTGCAGCTTGGCTCTGTACCTCACTGTTTCGCTCGCTGCCTATTGTCACACAAGGTGACCCTCTAAACACGCCAGGATCCCTGCTGCGATCGCAGCCTTTTCTGCAGCAGTCGAATCACACAGCTCCACCCCCTGTCCACCTGGTGGTGGTGTCTCAGCACCGTGCCACCCATTTTCTTCCCCTCCCAGCAGGAAGCGGGGCCTGAAGGGAGAGGCTAGTGGGTGGTTCTGTGTATTTGATGTTGCCCCCTTCATTTTGCAAGTTAAAGGGAATTTAGATGGAGCCATGTTGTGTGTGTGTGTGTGTGTGTGTGTTTCTAAGTGCTTGTGTGCTTGCATGTAGAATGTGTTTTTGTTTTTTTTCTTTTTTATAATAAATTTATTTTCTCCTTTTGAGAGTCTCAGCAATAGCTATAATGAATTCCAGAAGGCTTTCCGTCTCTCTATTCCGTCACTCTTGACCTCCTATTTCACAGCAGGCCCGGTCGCCTGAAGTCCCTGCCATATGGCCATACTGAAGGATTTCTGGGATAAACTTAACTATTTCATAGAAAAATCCATTCATATAACTGCATGTGTATGGCTTATCATCATCACCAGCAGCAGCTATAGTGTGTGTGTGTATCTTTGTAGTGAAGGTGTCTCAATATAACAATTGTACAAAGAAAAGCTAATTTAACAGAACATTTCAGGACTAAACAGCATTTGCCAAGAAGGGAGGAAGTCGTGTTTTTGCATTTTTCCATTATTTGATAGTGACGAGGGAGATCAGAGAGGAAACATTAGGAGAGAGAGGAGTAGGACATGCAGCAAAGATTCTCAACTGGAATTCACATCGGAATTGGCAAATTGACAAATTGACAAGCTGCTGGACGCCCAAGAACTTGTGTTACGTTACAATGAACAGACTCTGTGTGGCCAAACTCACTAGTGTTGTTCAGAAATAGGAATCTGTAAAAGTATTAAATTGTAATTTTTCAAATTAGTCTATCAGTCAACAGCAACAAATCAACTCAGTTTAACTTCCAATAACCCACAATGACAAAAGGCTTACTAATCTTTACAACATCAAACAGACTCTGTCCATAGACCTGTGATTCTGATGGTGTACACTGGGCTTTTCTTTGCCACTGTGGCTCAAACATTTTTGTCTCAATAGTGGTAAAGACCAGAAAATAGCGAACTTGCCTCTTCATTTTTAATTCACCCACGAGCTTTGTTGTCTGTTGTGTAATGAGCATTACGGCCTCCGAGTCCCACAACTGTGGCTGTTTATGTTTAATCTTGTAAGATTTAACTTCACTTACGCTGTAACTCGAGATCACGTTAGATAAAAGTTTAGTGTAATCATTAAGATAAGGGCCGGTGAGTGCCTTTGATTTTGCACAAGGGAAGCGCTAAAGATAGAAAAAATCATCACAGTTCATCAGCTCAACATGTTGAAAATAAACCGGTTAAATATGCATTGTCCTCAGAGACAGACTCGCTGGTTGGGATGGCTGCGCAGGCGACATGTGCATCACCAGTTATTTCAGATTGTCACGAGCACAGATGGAAAAACAAATGAACAGAAATTTGTCCTCGAGTGTAAATATGCATTGTAAGCTGTTCGCATTATCAGATTTGCAGATGGAGGTAACATATGCGCAGAGATATATGCTATCACCATGTAAAATTTACAGATGGAGTTAATATCACAGCACAGGCATTATTACACCATGTGCTGAGCATCATGCATTGACTCTCTGTGTGGTTACTGTTTGTAGTCGGTCTGGTCAGTATCTGGGCAGCTGGCCGCCCCCAGCTCTCATGCTGATCGGGGAGGCAGATGCGGTATCACCTCGCTTAGCTCTTGTTTATACAGAGGAAGTTGAATCTATCTGTCTGTTGGTTTGTCAGACTCTCCTCCCTGGCGTGTTGAGGTGTGTGACAGAGAGATGGAGAGAGATGGAGGCTGGACTGGCAGAGTGAGAGCAGACTGTCTCTCTGTAATGAATATAAATGGGCTCCAGGTCTCACTCTCCTCATCTGGCTCCCCTCTCCGAAAACAGGTACGGGGCGAGGATGTGGGATGGAGGTGGCCCATCCTTCTTCCCTCCCTCTCGACTCGCTCGCAGACTTCTATTGTGTACAGAATACACACAAACACACACAATCATACAAATGTGTCTCTGTCTTGATTTTGCGGCGACTGCTCTGTGGTTCAGTTCAGCCGAAACAGCTGTTAGTGAGACTCTGAGCACGAGGAAACTTCATCATAATGCTGTCAGAGTAACGGCTTTTCAGTGAAGTGTTGTTACTGTTTTTCGTGTTGCCATGAAAATCAACTCAAACCGTAATCTCTGTTTTTGTACTTGCAATTTTACTCTTTACTCTTTTACTTCCCTGCATGATATTAACACTGAAACAATTAGTTGATTAATCGATTAGTCAATCACCAAATTAATCATTTGATAATCGATTTTCAGAATCATTTAAGTCACTTTTCAAACTAAAACGCCCAAAATTCTCTGGTTGCAGCTTCTGTATTGTGAAGATTTGCTACTTCTTTTTCATATCACTGTAAATTCAGTATGTTTGTGTTGTTGACTGCTTAAACTGTTGAAATTTGCATGTAAACGATTAACCGAAATAATTATCTATATGACATCAAATACTAAATCTCAATGTTGCATAAGCTGTTCTTCTTCTACAAAGGTAAACACGGGTCATGAACAGCTATACAGTCTAATGCTTAATTGAAATCACTGATAAATGAATAAATCTTTGTGAAGCTTATGATGTTCAATTGTTGTTTAGACTCGAGGAGCTATACACCCCCAACTATAGAGCGAATGAATACAACAACAGCTCTCAGAAAGTGTATTGAATTGCATTGTGTTGAATCCCAGCATGAACTGAACATTATAGGCTTCACAATGCTGCATTCACTGCAGGGCCTTTGCATGTCTGCAGTATGATAAGCTGTTTGTCTGCTTCTTTGGTTTACTGTGTTTGCCAGAGAAGAGATTAAGACATATACTGTGCAGAATCTGAACTAGTTTGCTGTATCGCTCTGTCGAAGCACCCTTACCCTTGTCCTTATTTCCACTGCTTTTTATCCAGCCTACGAGGCGCTGACGGCGCCCACGTAGCACCAACAAACACTCCTTATCTGAAGCGCAGGACCTCCATTACCTCCTTACTTTGTCTTTTAATTACCTTTGGAGAAACACAGTCTTTGTAAATCTCTGCCCGGTATACACTGTAAAGTGACATTAGTTTATTTTCTCTGTGCCATGTGCATTATCACCTATTAGTCAGTCTTCCCATTCACGCCGTCATCCTCTGATTCCCATGACAAATGAACTGTGCAGACATTTCTTCTGAGGGAGTCCTATGATTAGCACACATATCCTCCATCTCTCTGAGTTGTTATTGCCGCTTTCCTCCTGCCGCTCTGCTCTTGATGTTTGTCATGAAAAGGATGAAAAAAAAACATCCTTAGCTTTATTCTGGTTAAGTGTCATCTGGGTCTATTTAGAAAGCTGTGAGGCCGTTAGCAGTGCTGCCAGTGTTGTCATGTTTTCTTAAATTGATTCCCTGTGATTACTTGGCATTTGTGGCGCACTGTAAGGGACAGGATACGAGAAAATCACTTGGGTAAATTGTGCTTTAGATATGCTGTGAAACAAAGCCCGAATAATGACACACACAGAAACACATATGTGTGTGAAAATCTGCGTGTACGCCCTCACTCACTCATATGGACTATAATTAATTGCCAGGAAGTCTCAGGTAATTTAAATTGCAAATCAGTGCAGCCTTGTTCTCCCAACTTTTGTGATTAATATTTTATTGTTTTACTGAGCGAAAATGCCACCAGTGTTTTTCATCAGATACAAATAGCACAAAAGAAGAAAAGGGGGGCAGTGGATTGAGGAAGATCAGATCCAGGCGTTATCTCTAAACATTAATTAAGCCGTGTCTGGCTCTGGAGCTGTCGAGGTCGCCTCTCCTGTCTCCAATCCACTGGCGAAGACAGAGGTCTCTCTCTCACTCTTCACCCGTTCTCTCATTTCTTGCTCTGTCTCTCTGTGTTCTCGGTCTGATACTCAGTTTCTGGCAAGTTTTCTCAGGTCCCGAACTTCTCTTTCAATCAGCCACTAATTAAGCAGTGGAGAGGACGGGTTTCTCTGGCAGGAGATCGGGGGGGACGTGCAGGTTGAGCGAGAAAAGCCAGATCCCGAGACCTTGTGATGACTTAGGTATGAATTGTGTGGCGAAGAACTTGAGAGGAGCAGAGGATGGAAGCAGCGGAAATGAGAGATTTAGGCAGCAGAGAAATGAAGCTTTGAAACCAAACTGTCACACGCTCCTTTATAGTTTTTTTTTCCAACGAGATTTTCAATCCCGAGAGACCGCTAGAGGAACAAAGGACCAGAAATTAGACAAAATAATGAGGAAGTTTCCTTTTGCCAAATAGAAAGTGAGAGGTGATGTGGCCATTGCAGTGTAAATCTCCATCACAGTGTTTCAGAATGAAAAAAAAATCTCAATGCAGGTTCTTATAAAAACAACTTTGACCTTTTTTTTAGCCAGCACTGGCTTTTGAAAGTACTGTATGACCTTGTGTGTGTGTGTGTGTGTTTGTCTGAGAGCAGACTGGCAGCTTGAGATGAAAGTCTTTAGTCTTGCACTTCACTTGGAGCCGCGGTGGACGGGTGCAGCCTGGCTGGAATCAGATGGCTGGCACAGCGCTCTGCTCCTCTCAAAGCAAAACAAAGACGAAACCACGCGCAGACAAAGGAAGGCTTCCCCCAGCGAGGCGGAGCGCGCGCTGCTGCTGTGCTTTGAATGCTGAAGCCTCCTTTAAAACAAATGAATTCAGAGCCCTTACGTCCTACTTACTAGAAAAAGCCGCTCAATTAGACTAACCTTTCAATTAGGAATTTTCACGACATGCACAAACACAGGCACAGACACACTAGTGCTCACACAAGGTCACAGCTTTTCATAGTGCTTCGCTGGTTTAAAGTTATTTTAATGACTGTGTTTCTGTGTCCCTACAGGGTGCCCGTAGCTATTTTGGAGTCTGGACGTCCTGTTGAACTGGATGCAACTCTGCAGCTCTCCTTACGGCAGGTGTTGCTTAAGAGGTGGCCAGCTTGACTGATTATCGGCCCCTACACGCCCCGTACCGCCTCACTACGCATCTGACTGGTGCCCATTCAGGTCGTCTCTGCATCAAAGCTGGCAATGTCCAGAGTCCCGAGCCCCCCTCCCCCAGCGGAAATGTCCAGTGGTCCCGTGGCTGAGAGCTGGTGTTACACTCAGGTGAGGAGGGATGCGTGACTCCAGGATTGGCTCCACAGCCTAACTTGCTCTAATTCAGAGTCTCCATCCAATTTCATGTCAACAAATAGTTTCTTTTGTTGCTGATCAAGCACACAGTTACAACTCAATACAAGGTGAGATATTTTTTTGTTAGGTGTTGAAGGAGAACTCCACCAGTCTGTTTACAGGTCTCTGGGAGCACAACTGCAGATGTGAAAACAGCTTTTTGTGACTCGAGAGAGAGATGTGTGAAATCTGATAAACCGCCTCAGGTGATGTCACTTGAGTCAGTGTTGGTTGGGTTTGAAGACTCACAGTTTGAAAAATGAAAAGAATCCGAGGGGGTGTAACCCTCTCCTCACCTCTGCGTGAGGTTGGCATCTCGAGGTTACATTCGCTGCTACATGCAGAACACACTCAAGTCTCCGAACTGGTGGCCGTCTGCTTGCATTGTGGGTAATTTCGGTGCTGCGTTTTAAAAAGGAAGACAAATGCGTGGATAAAAAAGTAGATACCTGGTTCTGCTGCAAAGATTTTGATGCTTTTTTTGATCACTAATATATTTTTTCCCTCAAACTGTATCTGAAAGCTGTGTGCAACACAATCGGAGATAAACACGTTGCATGGAGAACATAACTAACACTGATAAACCAGGATGAATCGCGTAACTCTGTTTTGCTAATTTGTTCTCTACAAAAAAAATTGCTGTCATTTTAGGTGTTTTCTTCGTTTAAAGGCACACGTGTACTCTGAAATCGTGTTTTAGTCATTGCAGGAGAGGCTTTGCTAGTTCAGACATCACTTTCCTCTTAAGGCAGATAAAGTATGTCATTGATGATGTCTGTTTTATCATCTCCACCATGTCTTTGCAAAATTGTTTTGTTTTTTCCGTTGCCACTTTTACAATATCCTTTCTTCTTTCCCTCCGTTTGTTGTCAGTGTTTATTAAGATGAAAGGCAGTTTTGATGTGCGGTTTTGAAGTCCAGGCTGACCAAGCACCACTTACCCATATAGAATAGATAAATATATAAATAAAGAGATCTGGTTTCAGCCCTTCCTGTGTCTTTTCTGCACAGATCAAAGTGGTGAAGTTCTCCTACATGTGGACCATCAACAACTTCAGCTTCTGTCGCGAGGAGATGGGAGAGGTCATCAAGAGCTCCACTTTCTCCTCAGGAGCCAACGACAAACTCAAATGGTTAGTGAAGGCTGGACAGCTTTTCTCTCCTCTTCTCAAGGATTATCCACTTGTTGTGTCTTTGAGAGGTAGAACATTGTTTTCAAGACGTCGCACCCATCAGCATCCAGTTGCCTGCTTCAGATGTATCTGTCTGCCTTCATCTAGTCTGTATTAGCACTGATGTTGAATTACGTGTTTAGAATAATAATTTCTGTACCACTTTGTCATGCTTGAATGTAGCTGAACCTGGCTCTATCTTCACTTTCTCACATTGCAATGGGCTCAGAGTGAAAGATAAAACCACGATCAATGCTCTGATAAATGAATATGTCTTCAATGTAAATTAAAGCATACTAAATTCAATTCAATTCAACTCTGCAGAACACAGAGTCAGACAGTTTTGTGGGAAACCCTGCTTATCTCTTGAGGTCACAGAGGCAGTCACAACATATGCAGTGGTATGGGGACGGTTGCCTTTTTTAAAAATCACATACCTGTGGGTCTGCCATAACAATCGGGGTGTCACACTCCTCACGCTTCCAGGAAAACTTATTCCAGTGCCAGGAAAGGAAGCTTTAGCCATTTGGTAAAACACAAATTTAGTAGGAGCAGTATGATTTCAGTCAGCACTGGTTCGCTCTGCAAGATGTTGCTGGGCTGAAGTCGACCCTGAAGGAGACCTAGAACATGCTGGAGGGATTACTCATCCGACCTGGTGTGGGAAAGCCCCAGGATCCCCCTGGAGGAGCAGGACAAAGTGGCTACCTTTCTTAGCCTGATTTCACTGCGACCGATGGACTGATGGGTTGACAGCTGCGTTGATATAAAGAGCCACATAAACTGCTATCCTGTTTTTTTTTTTTTTCCCTTCACAGTTGACTCAACTCAAGATATACTCGCAAGATAAGAATAAGGATATTGGAAAAAGTAAAGAAAATGACATGACATTGTTTTTGTTCACAACAGAAGAGCTCCCAGAGCTCAGGGAAACAGATTCTGTAGCTCACACAAAAACATGACCGCAGACATTTTGAGGGGGCTGAAAGTAATGACTGCAGCCTTGGGTAAACTAACACACAACAGCAGGTCTGGGATTGGTAAGTTACCTGCTTAAATTAGAAACAAATGGAGATGTGCAATTTCAGAGAAAAACCACATCAGCTCGAGTTGTTTTTTTGACATCATGCTATTAGTCCACTTCCTCCTTTAAGTGCTGAACCAATATTGTCGACCAGCTTTTTTTAATCTGGGTGAACAATTTTAGACTGTTTACGTTTAGCCCTCTGTATCATACCTCACTGTCAGTAGCATTATTGCTTGTTCCTCCAATGCTCTCATAGGTGCTTGTTAGAGAAATGAGATCCAAAGTGCACTGCAGGTCAGCCCCACACCATTAGGCATTTCAGCAAGAGGCCACAAATTGTAAGAATAACAATAATAAAAAGACTTACACTGTTTGTTTTACACTGAATTAGTACAGCCCTGTCAAGAATTAAGGGTATGTTTTCTACAATACAGGAAAATGTTGATGCTGCACACTGATGCTGACTTAATTCAGTCACTGCCATTTTTCTTTTACCTTCCAATGGTTTTTTAATAGGGGTCATTTGAGTATGAAAGTATTAGAGTTATTGGGCAATTGGCTACCAAATGAATTATACATTACAGAATATATGTATAGACATTGATTTTTCTTGTCGGTGTTGAGTCTGGAGGGCTCCAGCACGTAAGGATTGTTAGTGTGTTTCATAAAGCGTTTGCAAAATGTATTTGCCTCGAAAGCTTCCCAGATGCACATGTTAAGTAAGAGTCCATATGGCTGTCGTAATGTGATTCATGTCACTCTTTTCAAACTACACAAACAAACAAACCATATGTTACAAATGCATTGTGCAAAGCTGTGATTCTGTTGCTCTATGTAAACATAAAAGGACTGTGACTCAACCGTAGCTTTGATGCACTGAACACTGCAAGCCTTTTGAATACCCTGGGTAAAATATATTGTTCGTGTGCCTGATGTATTTCTGTTTTGAAAGTGGGTGCAATTTGCCTGGAACATTGGATCCACAGTAGATTTAGGAATCTTGAAATGAAAGGAGCATTTGAAGTTCAGGAGCGTAAGCTAGAAAGCTGCATCCCCACTCAGAGGTAGAGGTGGGTCAAATAATCACTGTTGTGTTACAGTTATGGTGTTTCCTGTCCGCACTTGAACTGTGAAATGTTTTGCTTTTGGCAGTTAATCCTTTTGCCAGTTTATTACTGACATTGAAATATTGGCATATGTGTTCATGTTGCTGTGTTTGTGTTAAAAACACTCAGGCTCTTTGCTCTTTCGTCCACCATGTTTCATCTCAGCTGTCTATAAAACTCGGTGAAGCTGAAAGCTTTTCATTATGGCGTGTGGTTCTGATTCTAACTTTGTAAATTGAAATGCCTTTTTTAGGGCTGTTTTCCACTTCACTTGTATTCATGCCATATACAGTGGTCATGTGTGCTGAAATATTGTTTTCCAGGGTAAACCTTTTCTACATGTGAAGGAATGTCACTACTGATAGAATGAAACTATTATTGCATACAAACATTAAGAACTTCTAGGAATTGCAGCATCACATTATCTTTTAGTTTCATCTGTCTAATCAGTATGTTTATTTTTTTTTTTCTTACCTCCAGGTGTTTGCGTGTGAACCCTAAAGGCTTGGATGAGGAGAGTAAAGACTATCTGTCCCTTTACTTGCTCTTGGTCAGCTGCCCAAAAAGTGAAGTGCGCGCCAAGTTCAAGTTTTCTATCCTCAATGCCAAGGGAGAAGAGACCAAAGCCATGGGTAAGTCTGACCTGAAGCAAAAACTGATACTAGCCTGCACTCTGAAAAACACACACACACACACACGTCCTCATTTTCATTTTCATTTTACCTCCCCACCACTTCTGTAATTTCCTTAACTTGTCATTGGAAATAAGTTGGCATTAATAAGTGAGAAATTATTTAGGCCCAACCTGCACAGAAGTCTATGTTCAGCAGAAAACTGAGGATATCTCAAAGTTTTATAGGTTGGAAATTAAAAACTCCTGTCACACCTGTGTCTTTGGGGCACTGAAATGTGTAAATATAGGAGGTGGGGAGTGTGTCTAATACTCCAAGTGTGTCTAATAATGTGAGGTATTGATAGCCATATGGGCTTGTGTAATCACTGCTGCTTGGATTCATTTCTAGTAAATATATAATTCAAAGCAGCGTGGGGCAATTTTGATTTTAATTAAAAAAGACCCAACCTTTTTACAAGTCCTCGTCCGCTTCTCTCCACGTTGATGAATTGGAAATGAATGCGCCTCCAATTCCTGCTTTTTTTTTAATTAGGTTATGTTATGGGGAGGAAAAGCAAACTTGTGTGGAATTGAATTAGCGAGGGCCAGATGTGACCGTTTCCTGGTTATCAGACTTTCTGGCTGCCTCCTCCTCTCCCAGTACCCTGCAGCATACTGTACAGGAAACATGGAGGAGGGAAGATGGGGCGTGGGAGGAGGTAGGGAGAGGAGGGGAGAGGTGGGAGGCGGAAGTGTGTTTGAATCGGAGGCGTGTGCAGTGTAACTGTGTACAACCCCCTGCGGTGCAGGTTGTGTAGAAAGGGAAATCATTTTTCCTGCTGAGAAACATTCCCCCATGTGAACTTGACACCCCCACCTCCTCATGTGTGCTTTCAGTCCCTCATTTGCTCACTTAGACCTCTCTCTCTTCTCTTTCAAATTCACGCTGTCACTTTTTGTCCCTTTATTCCACTCCTGCCCTGTACTGTTGGAAAACCACCTCCTAACTCTCAGCGACAGGCTCACGACAACTGAACCTTACTGCGGTTATTGTCCCCAAAGCTTTCTCTCCTGGCTATAATGCTGTGTGCTGGCGGCTGTGTGGTATTGTGGGGAGGATTTGCCTGCAGTATGAGTAATAAACAGATCTTTGAGGTGTTTGACTTCACTGCTTGGCCATTTCGTGAGCATCGCTCCCTTAAATGACCCCAGAAAAGGCTGAATGTGGGGAATACCGAGTGAAGTGAAGAGGATCTCATTTTCCTCTCCTCCTCTCTTTTTGTGTCTCAAGGGGCTTTCGGCTATAAATGGTGTGCTCTATGGTGCACGCCCCATCCCATTCTTGCCATATGCCCTCCTCCAATCTTCCCACAATCCCCCTGGGGAGACCTGGGCCCTCCACTTCGCTCGCCCTGTCACAGGAGAAAATTACCCAACTGCCAGCATATTTGTGACAGTTTAGTGAGCACTCCGTCTAAGAATATGGCAGTAAAGATTGCTCTATCGGTTCTGGATCATTTAGAATCCAATTTAGTCCAAGCCTCAAGGAAAAAAGACCAAATAAAAACAAAGTGCCTTAATTAAGAAAGCTGGGTGACTGTGGACTGTTTACGTGGCAGGTCACTGCTCGGCCTGCTTATACACTTTTGTCCCTGTGGGGACAATTTGTAATCCAATGCATGTTAAGTCTGAGTTCTTTAAATAGGAATAGTTAGGTAGATGGATAAGTAGATTATGAGTAAAGAAAGAAAAGTTTTGAAACTGTAGTGAGTACACTGTATTGAAATACAGCAGAATAACATTGTTATCGAAGGCACATGTCAAAATCGTTCTGATGGAAATCCTCAGTGCTGAGCCGAGGAGCTGAAGTTTGTGTTTGAGGTGTCGGTTTGAATTTCTTGCTTTTGTAGCTTTTGGATGAGGCTCTCACTTACAAGCCTGTCTCTGTCATTAATGCAGAAGCATTGGCCGTACACGCTTTGTTTAATTTTACCCACACTCTGAGCAGTTATAAATGTTAATTTGTGCTGACGTCTTAACTGGTGTGTGCATATTGAGAATTAAAATATCCCCACAGTACTTAAGGGAGGAGGTAGGAGTACGAGGCTGATCTACGATGACAGATTTTGACTGGAAAGCTTGACATTATCTGATGAAACACCACATCTGCATCAGTCAGCCCTTGAGCCCCCCGCTAGAGAGTGTGTGTCTGTGTCTGGATCCTCTGATGGTCCGTACTTGCTAATGGAGATAGATTCAGGCAGCAGTAGCAGCCCAACACCCCCCTCCACACACCGTACTCCCGTTCTCTCAGCTTGGCCACATCATTTCTCTCCCTGGCTTAATGTGCTGGTTCTCTCCTCTGAGGCTGTTGGGTGGGTTGTAACTTGTCTCTTGACACCCCCTCCCTTTCCTCCTTTTGCCAGAGAAAACAGCTGCCCCCCTGCAGACTCCTGTTCTGACAGCTCGGAGAGGAGAGATGGAAAGTTCTCATCCTCTGCCGCAAGCTGTTTTGTATTCAAATAGTCTCCTTGTTAAGTCTCCCCTACAGACAATGGTTTTGTTGTGTTGTAGCCAAAGGCTAAGTGAGCTTATGTGTGTATGAGTTGGCCGGAGAGTCTAGTTACAGCAGGTTTCGGTGTGGGCTGCATCTGTATTTTGTAGCTGGAGATTCAGTTTCTTTTTTTTTTTGTTGTTGCAGCTAATTGAAGCACTGGGTGTGAGCTTGTCAGTCTGTTGCCCTCGGTAACTGATGGAGGTGATCAGGCATTCTGTGTGGGTGAGTGGAGCACGGCTAATAGAGTAGAAGCTATTGGTCAGTCTTTACATAATCAGATGGTATTGACATTGGCAGAAAGAATGTCAATAAACATGTTTGTGCTGACACTAGCTTATGGAGCTCAATCTTCAATAGAGATTAGATTTTCTTCTCTGAAAGACTGTCTGTTATGTTTGTATGTGTGTCAGCCAGCCACTGTGAAATCAGTGTGTAGGGAGAATAAAGTTTTAAATTAGATTTTTAAACTCAATTACTTTTGAGACAAATACACTTGTGTAGACTGGAGTCTGGTCAGTTAATGGCCGTGCTAATTGCCCTTTCACGTCAATAGGTTTGAAGAGATTGCTGAATGGATGTGTGAGTGTGGCCTGTTGGTGGTCGTGAGTGGTTGGTTTCATTGAAGTTGAACATGTGAAAGACGAGGCCAGAAGAGTGACAGACAGGAAGAGAGATGTTGACTCTGGCTGCTGTGTCGCCTGTTATTTTTCTACATGCCGGCTCGTCTTCTGGCGACCTTCTCGTTCTGTGTGCCAACCGTGCCCCTGAGCCCTCTGCCTGAATATGGATGGCCTGCTCTCTTAAACACCATGGCATCGCTGCCGCTTTCTTCTTCTTCTCTCTGTCTCCAGCTCAGATCTCATTTTTCTCACCTTCCTCATCACCTTCAGTCTTTTTTTGGCAGGGTGAGAAACTTCTCTCTTCGATGCCGGGGAACTATCAAAGTGCACCGCAGCATGGTAAAAACTTGGAAATCATCTGTGCTCTTTATTGAGTGGTACTTAAACATGTCTACATTTTGACTCTGACACAGATTCCATACTAATAATCGCACTCGTTAATTAGATCTATACGTCCTCACTACAAGTGTGCTATGCCACATAACACATTCTCCTATCTGGCTTGCATGCTTGGTCTTTTTCATACCAGTCTTTTTCATCAGCCAAGCTTTTCCCGTTGGATATATCAGTGGCGCCGACCCCCTCCACCACTGTCCAGCTCTTTTTGGTATTCTGGCAGAGTGTTTGCACTCCCGCCACCTTGGCCAGCTCACTGAAGGAGTGAGCGCCAGCGATCTGACCTGCAGTTGATTCTCTGCCAGTGCAGGTTTCTGATGCCCCACTAGAGATGGCAGCATGACATTAGCTGAGCTCAGCACACACACTCACACACACACACACACACACACTCATCATCGGTGCCTTTTATACATGTGCACATTCACACATACACACAGGCCCCTCACTGTCGCGGGTATGTACTGAAGAAGTCACACCTCTCCGTCCCTTTCCCCGAGTCTGCCGGAGCTTCGTTCAGCATTCCCTCTCACCTCTCCTCACCTCTTCCTCTCAGCTTGCTCCCCCCGTCTCACTCCTCACTCTTGCCAACATCCCTCCTCACACCCGAATTTAGCTTTAGATACTGCCACTGGGGAAGTCCTCGCTCATCACTCCCTAGTTGTGTTTCATACCCAAATAACACAACTTCACAAGGAGATTGTGTGCCTTGGGACTTCATCTGGGTCTCTCATGCTTGGTCTTATCAAACATGTTTAAAGGACATGAAAGAGTGGGTGAAAGTCAGCAGAGAAAGAGTTTCTTCTGACTCTTGAGAGGGATCCAGCTACTAAGTCTTATTGCTTTGTGTCTACCCAGCCACAAACAGTACAGTGTACCGAGGCCACAGAAGTTTGACTCTCTTTTCAAACCTGCTCGGCTCCGGTTGAGAAATCTCAGTGTCTTTTTTGGAAACACTGACACTGACTCTGTTACACAGTGGCAGAACAATGAATAAAGTAGAGTGCTGTGAAAAAGTGGAATGCATAGATTTGTAATTTTTGTGCATTGGCTTCCATGCATGCTTATGCTTATGCGAGTGTGTGTGTTTGCATGGTGATTTCTGTCAGCCTCTTTGCATACACAGTCTCTGGAGGCAGGGGATTACAGTGAAGGACCCCCTGCATGAGCAGTGGTGGGAATAACTGCATATGCACTGCACTCCTTCCACCAATCCCCTCTTCGGCTGCCTGCTCCCTTAGATCCAAACAGGGGATTTGACACAGGATCTTACAGCGGCATTGACACTTCATCTTAGTGCTTCCCACTGTGATCTGTCAGCAGATCTCCTGTTGGGATCTCTGCGCAAGAGCAGCCTGAAGAGAAATCTGTTTGAACTGCTGGGGCTAAACACATGTAGTGTGCACACTCTGCAGTTATGTGACGGTGTGAGGTGATGACCTCTTGGTATGTGGTGACCGCGCACTTTCAGTCGACTTTTAACTGGAGTCTTTTCTAGTTCATGCCCTTTAACTGAGTCTAAAGAGGACTTAACGGTTGTCTTCATCACTTTTCTTCATCTGCCATTAGGACTGCAACAAACTTTTTTCATTATTATCGACTCATCTGCCGATTATTTTCGCGATTGATCGTCTATAAAATGTCATCACAATTTTCCAGAAACCAAAGTTACGTATTTAAATTGCTTCTTTTGTTTCATTTGCTCTCATAAATGACAAAGAAGAAGCAAATCTGACATTTTTGTTTGAAAGATGACTGAAACCATGATCGATTATCACAGTAGTTGGCAGTTTCAATTTTCTTTGATTGACTAAATGACTAAATGTTGCAGCTCTATCTGGCGCTAACACATAAATTGAATCTAGTTTATGGATGGATATAGGTTGTTTGCATGTCCCTCAAATGTCATCATTCATAATTCAGTTAAACCATTTGTGTAGTGTCTTCTGGTGAGCGTTCAGGATGCTCAAGCAGGCAGTTTTCATTCTGATGCCTTTTTCCAGTTGCACATTGTTCTTATTTCCTATTTTAAAAGTCTCCAATAGTGCTACATTTCACCTCATGGTATTTCATGCCTCAGGGATATGATAACATTTACATTAAAATAATCCTCATGCACAGGTTGAAATTGTTGAAAGACGTCTCTTGCAAATCACAGCCTGCTCGGCACCTCACCACCCTCTTAATACTTACAGTATGTTCCAATCTAAGAGCTCCCTGTTGGGTTTACATGGATTCTTTCTGATTTAATTCATGCACAAATGCTCATTTACATATATGGTGTTGATATACTGTGTGCACACTGGGGACACAAGGCTTTTACACATTGTCAGTATGACCAAATGAGCAATGGACAACTCCTTCTTGTGATTTTGCTGAAAACACATGAATAATGAATCGGTTTCTAGTGGTTCTTTTGTATATATAGAGTCTTAAGTTATTACATTCATGTGGCTTGTCTGTCCTGATAGAAATGGGCAAAGATGTCTCTGTTCAGAGAAAGGGTCTGTCGCTGAAGCCGGGCTCAGCTGAACACATTCAGAAATCCCAGAGCCGTGCCCGAGGAAACATTTCCTTCTCATTAACAAAATGGCGAATGATGTAATTTTTCCAAAGAATGGTGTTACAACCCTCCAACAGAGCTCCAGTTACTTGCAGAATTTATGTGTTAGTGTCTTGCTTTCTTTCTATCGGCAATTAGCTTTAATTTGCTGTGATCTCTGTAGCAGTCACAGTCCGTAGTCATTATCTTTTGACCTTGTATGTGAGCATTTGTGACTGTTAGGTGACTGTAGATAGCTGTTACCGCCCCCACAGTGTGACTATTGTACACACAAGAACTCCAGCGCCTTTCCTGTGTCTTTGTAGTGCAACTGAGTGTTACAGAATCCTTCCTGCCACTGTCAGAGATAATTGGCACTCCATAAACACATGATAATTGGACTGCTTTGATCCCTGCAATTTCTCACTTCTTGGCCAAAGAGGCACAGCAGTTCTGTCTCATGTTTACCACTAGTCTTTATGTGGCAGCGAGAGGATACAGAGAGTGAAAGAGGGAGAGAGAGAGATTCTGTTTTCTTCTGAAGTGTTAAAAGCTCCCTGCAGGCAATACTTCCTGCACCCAGCCTCTTTCGCCATTGTTCCTCCGCTGCTTATGGCCGTGACTCATAACAAACTTTCTCTTTCGCACACACATTCACACACGCAGAGCTTAATCACGTTGTGAAAGTCTCCAAATAATCTTGTTTCTCCTTGTTTGTCCGTGTGTTTTCTTTTCCAGAGAGCCAGAGAGCGTACCGTTTTGTCCAGGGGAAAGACTGGGGTTTCAAAAAGTTCATAAGGAGGGACTTCCTGCTGGACGAGGCCAACGGTCTGCTGCCCGATGACAAGCTAACACTTTTCTGTGAGGTAAGGGTCGAGAGAGTTTATCTGAACACGTTTGTTTAACACACTCACTTCAGAAGGAAAAGAAAGTCATAGTTCAGGCTGCACATTCAGAAACAATAATCCTGATTATTCTACTTGATCAAAAATATTTTTTTTTAATATTGCAGACAAACACAGACTTCTATGATTAACCTTTAATACCAAAATTGTGATATTGGATCATGCTGATGCAAAACTTCCTGGATAAATTTAATGGAATCTAAAAATAATGAATGCTGTTGAAATATCTAAATGTATTATTTGTATTGGTGGGTTTTGCCTTGGAGTGATCACAACTGTAATTCTTGTCTCACTCATCTTTTTATTCAACACTACCGCTCATTGTATGTCCCTGTTAGTGAATAATGTATATTTTTATTGGTACGACATAGCCTCTGGGTTTAGATCTCTCTCTCATCACTAACACACAAGCTGATTGTCATTCAGCCGGCATGGTGGCTTGGCTCCGAATCCTCTGATCCAAAGCTGGCTGCTGCTCCTCATTCAAAATTCCCTTGTTGTTTTTCAGCTGTAACACAGGGGGCAGCAGAGGTCAACTGTCCTCACGCTCGTTCCCCTCTGCTCCTCATAATGGAGCCAGGGAGCAGGGAAGAGGTTAAACTTTCTGGATATGTTAATGCCTTAGTTGTAATGCATGCACCCATAAATGTTTAAAAAGCATGGCAGTGGCTGTTTAAAACAATTCTAATTAACCCTGCGGGTATGGAGGAGAGCATGTCTTGAAGTTTTCCCTTTTTGTAGCGGAGCAATGTGCAAGTCTGTTTAAAGTGTTTCCAAACTGGGCTTATTGACAGAGGGGTAGGAGGGGCAGTGCTGCTTCTCCAGAGCCATGTGGGATGGAGGCTAGAGTCGTGTGTGTGTGTGTGTGTGTGTGTGTGTGTGTGTAGGAGTATCTTATGCATATATTGTGTGTGTTTGTGCAGGCGTGTCTCATTGGGACGTAATTTTGAGGATGAGACTGTTTGCTGGAGAGAATGAGCCGGAGGAGAGAGGGATTAGTTACCTTGAAGAGTCCTCACTCACTGAATTCATCCACTCTCCTGAAGGGGAGGAGGCGGGGTTGCTGGTTCAAGTCCTCGGTGGCCACTTCCTCCCCCGTAAATTTCTGTTGTACTGTGGTAATTAGCCAGCTCTGGTGATGAACAAGGAAGGCAGGACAAAACCTGATTTATATAGCACATTTTGTACAGAAATAAAAAATCAATGTGTGTAATATAAAAGCTGTTTACAACGAAAAAAGATTAAATGAGAGTAGAAAGTAGATAAATAAAAATGGCAGAGAACATTTTCTGTATTTTTTAAGATTCAAAAGTAGTCTCAGGTCCTGCAGAAAATTTCTCCAACTTCTTTGCCATTTTTTAACCTCGGGAAAAATTTCTCTGGATGACCTGAGCGGGCTGCAGAGTTCATACTCTGAAAGCGAGTCAGAGAATTGACATATAGACAGGCAGCAGCATTTTAAAATCAATTCTCAAACATGTGTGTGTGTGTTGTCGAAAAAAAAAAAAAAAAGGCAGTCTGGAAGTGGGATGTTGTGTGCAGTAGATGATGAGATTGCCAACAGTGAGGTCTGGTAGTGTTTTCGACCAACACATGGGCAGGACGGTTGGCGGAGTCGGGTTTTGGGCGGATGGTGGTAAGAAAGTGCTGAACGGGTGTTTGAATCTCTTTCCCTGGTCTTTTTCCATGTGAAAGTGAAGCCCAGTGTTTACCGTCAGAGACCTGGCTCCGCTTTCGTCCAGATGGTCTCGTCCGGCATCTGAGAGAGCCCCAGCGCCCCAGAGCCCAGCTCTCTCCCTCTTCTCTCCTCTCTCATCCCCTCCACTTCCTCTTTTTCCCCTCCATCTTATCTTTCATTCAAACCCAATCTCCTCCTCCTCTTTTCCCTTTTCCTTTCATCTCTCGCTGCCTCCCACTTTGAGCATCACAGTTTCTTACTTTTTTCTCTACCTTCACATCTCTCCCATGTCCCATGCCCCCCCCTTCTGCTCAGCCCTACTTTTCCTTCCTCCCACTTTGCCCTCCTTCGTCTCCCGTCTTTCTTGCTCTTCATTCCGTGTCGTAGAGTGTCAAAGAGGCGAAAGGCTACGAGGAGAAGCCAGATCATTGTGGGAGGGGCGGGGATACTGGCTCAACCTCTCTTCCTGACCCTTGGTCCCTGTGCTCAGTTCATTTGCCTCCGGAGACATTAGTAATTCAAATTTAGCAAAGGGAATCTGGCTATATGTCATGTTGGAGAGGGCCTGAACAACGCCAGCCACTGCTCTCTCTCTCTCTCTCTCTCTCTCTCTCGCTTTGTCTCGCTCTTTGTCTCCATCTCTCTTTCCCTCTCCATCCCTGCCAAAGCGCTGCAGACACCTGCAGGTATTTAATGAGGAGATAGCTCCCATTAAAGGTGCTGCGTTGGCTGTCAAAAGAGAGCATGAGGGGACAGAGAGAGAGAGATAAAGAAGGAGGGGAAGGAGGCACAGCGAGAGGAGATTGAAGAAAGGGCCTTCTCGGGAAAAGTGGGCACGCTGGGTGGCATCGAGCCGCGGGGGTGAAGAACAGACAAAGAGGAAAAACAGGGATGATACAGGATGAAAAACAAAAGGCAAAGGTGGATTAGATTTCGTTCTAATGTTTTCATGTGGATGGGATCTGTTTTTACCTTCTCTTCTCATCCCCCTCTAATGAGACGCAGAGGTTAAATCCTCTCTCTCTCTCTCTGCCTCCCCTCTCTCGTTCCCTGTCAGCTCGGCAGGTAACCTCTTGCTCTAAGGTCAGACCGTTGCTATCTGGCTGTTCGTGCTATAGATAATGCAGATGCTCTGAGAGTTTTTAGAGGAATACCAGACACTCGTGCGGGGTCCTGTGGCTCCAGGAAAATCTCCACAACTTTGAACTGTGGTGATTTGCCTGCAGGCCGAGTCGTGTTGACTGACACTGCGAGGGCTACCGCTCTGGAGGTCTGTTTTGACCGACTAAAGGGAAAAGAAGGGGTTGTTTCTGGAAGGGAGAAGTTTATGTTGAAACATGTCTGTCAGTCATGTTAAATTGGCTGCTGAAAAGTGGAGGAACACAGTTGTCTACCTGTACTCAGCCAGAAGGAGAGTCAGAGAGCTGCAGGACACACCGGGTTTATTTCACAGAGGAGGCCGTCTTTTCCTCCGCAGACTGCTGTGCAACAGGCAGGATAAAGCCCGGTATTCTCTGTATCCACCATGCATACTGTATCAATTATTACTCTGCTTTAGCCGTTGACAGGCTACACGTCATCTGTCTTCATCTCAACTAGAGACATTCTGACATACTGATGTCCACAAGAAAGGTGAAGGAATTCCCAAAAGTTGGAGTGTGTGATTGTTCGACTTCAAGGAAGGACTGATACCCGTTGCTCTTGTTCTTAGTCATGTGGCCACTTTGATCAATAAAAAGGCTTTTTAACTTAAGTACCTCAACAAAGCAGTGCGCCTTGACTGCTTTTGGGAATTCATCCCCCTTTTTTGTGGACATCAATTGACTGCCTGTGCATCAGAGCACCTGTTGTGGGTCACATTGCTGTCAGATCCAAGAAGTGCTTCTTCATTTGATTTTTATACTGATATATTGTTTTGCCGATGTGGACTGATGTCGGCCTTTTCTTAAAAATGGCATTGATTTTATTGTCTTTTCAAGTTGCAAGCGCCTGTGAAATTGAGAGCTACTGCTTATTTGGTCTTATTTACACATAAATTAAATGAGATGGGGCAGATGAAGAGAGTTCAGTATACATCACTGACGTGCGACAGAGGAGAGAGCAGAGAGCCAGATTTACTGTGGCTTTTGTGCCTGTGTGTTCGGGGCAGATTGCGTCACATCTGCCCCGAACACGTGTTGTGTTTATCAAGGCCGTCTGCAAGGTGCACATCTCTTCTCATCGCGTATGCATTTGAGGGAGGATCGAGCAAATGATAGGAGGAGACATGTTAATAGAGGTTGATTATGTGTTCTGCTGGATTTACCGAGGCCTCACTATCAGTTTTGCAATGAACAGTTTCAGCCTCTGAAAAGAAGGCGGAAACATGGGAACAAGAGCCACAAAGAAGATCGTAGTGGGAAAAGAAACATGCACTAACATGAAGCTATTTTTAATGGAAACGATGTGTGATTACTGTAACACAAAGGATGTTGTGTTTGTGTTGAATTGTAATGTCGCTACAGGCTTCAACTAAACTTTGTCTTGTTTTCTTTGTGTTTGGCTGCATTTGTCTCAGTATTAATATCCATGTCAACACCATCTGTGTAATCCAAAAGCACACACGTCCTACAATGATATCACACTGTTAACTACTTTGACCAACAAGCTGATGGTTAAGTTGGTCCCTGTGCATTTTTTATGATGGGTGGGTTAGCTGGTTTCCCTAAATCAAATTTGATTAGATAGATGTATGAATACTCTCCAAAGTTCAAGATGAGTGATCAAAAATAAAATAACATTTAACTGGAAGAGAGAAAAGAAGGATTTTAATATATGGAAATATTCATAAATGACATATGTATGTAACACAGGATTAGAGCTTGGAAAATGTATTTTTCTTTTCACTGTGTCTTTAAGATAAAATTACACAAAGCTGAAAATATTGTTCTTCAGAGCTTAAATGTTCATTTTTGCCTAAGTACATAAGAAGCACCACCTAATTGACAGTGGTAACGTGAGGCAAAATAAGAGGCAATAGGCTTTGTCTTTGCATTTATTTATTGTTAATGTACAGTATGATAACCAGTCATGCTGGCTTATGCACCTCTCTGACACAGAAGGGTGATGATGAGGACCAGCTCCTGCATGTGTCGACTGGACGATGAGCCAGCGTTTGGCTCATTTCGTGCACAAAGATGATCTCTGATGCGATTTACTGAAACCTATTCAAACCGATGTCTTGGTCACCGCTTGCCGGTCGGAGGTCTTTTCTTTAAGACTCCTTCACTGTGTCCCTCCTGGAGCGAGGTGGCGGTGGGAGAATAAATGAGTGGGGTGCTGATGTTCAGCTGTTTCCTCCTCTTCCTCATGGTGTTAGTGCGGCTCGCCTCTCTTGTCGGTGGGTAAGCACTTTGCCGGGTGACAGCACCCATCCTTCACAGGGCCCTGCCATATGCCGTGCTGCTGTCAGAGGAGACGACTGCAGATGCTCCAGCTGCTCCCTCCCTGCACACTGAACACACACACACACACACACACACACACACACACACACCAGCTCTCGGAGCAGGATAAAGAGGCAGAGGTGGGAAGAGACGCAGGGTAGAAGCAGTGAGGGAGAAAGGATACACACAGAGATTTGGGTTTTTGTAGGCTAAAGGGGGGAAGACAAAAACAATCTTTCATTCCTGGGAAATGAGGTAAAATATATTCACATAATTCTGTTTTTGCATAAACAAGAACAGGGAGCAAACGTGAAAAGGTAAAATGATTTGGATCATCTAAAAGGGGGCATTGGAGACCTAATCAAAGAGGTGCAAATCCAAATGCTGATTGAGGGTGAGACAGAGGAGGAGAATGAGCAAACACAGTGCAAGCTTGACACTTCTCTTGCAATGGGATCTTCACTGTGATAGTAGCTGGTTGGCACCCATTTTTGAGCCACGACGGATCCTTTAATTGATACTGCCTTTGCAACACCCGACATCAACAGGTCTTTTATATCCCATCAAAAGCCCTTTGCTTCTCCCAGAGTAAAGACAGCAGAAATTGAACAAACAGGCAACTTTTGCCTGCATATTTATTTATTTTCTTTGTCCAAACATTTCCTTCAAGCATTTTAGTTCGGGCCCCCGAGTCTCAAAGCTATCTCTTTAGTGTGTGTGATCTTCCAGCAGTGAAAACCAAACTACTTAAAAAGAGACCCAAATGGCTAGTGCTCACAGACGGCATGCAGAGGCACATGCTCGCTGCCAGTGGTGATACTGAGTGTGTGTATGGAAACCCTGTGTGTATGTGTAAGAACAAGGTTGGCCAGGCACCACACTTGGCTGTGAACCCACACAGGCCACAATGCGTTCAGTGACTTCAAATCATGCATGAAAAATTCCTCTGTCTGTGCAGATTCACCCACAGACCTCTGTGTCACTCGCAGGTCGGCCTGTCTGTCTGAGGACTGAGCCACCAAAGTGGACACAGCTGGGTCCCTGCAAACAGCCACTGAAATGACCAGTCTGACTTCTGGTTATTGGTGGGGACGGCGAGTGCAGTTTAATACGACAGGTCTACTTGTCAGGAATACAAAAGAAGAATTTGTTTACAGCGCAGCCAGAAAACTCTTTAGTCAATAAGACTTTTTCCATCAGGCCATGAGCAACATGTAATCGGCCATCTGATATCATGCTGCACAAAGCAGGAGTAGTTTTCCATGTTTTCCATGTGACGCTCTTTTCTTTGTCTGCTCCTTTTTCTTCACTGCTCAGTCTTAACTGCCCAGTTTTTCCTCACATCACTTATTGTGCTCCAAGGAAAATGACTCAGTATGTTGTTAGAGCCGCTGCTGTAAAAGCTTCCATTAACTCCTCATAGGTTGAATAAGGTGCTTGGAATACAGTTAGTAATAACTAATAATTAAAGATGGTGAGGTTGTAGCTTTTGTCTTCTGAGGAGAGAGAGTGCACTGTTCATTTTTGACTTTTATTTAATAGCATTGGGATTTGGGGCTGTTTGTTTAATGGTGTCAGGAACAAATGAGATTCTGCTATTATTCTCAGTTTTAATCAGTTCAGTCACCTGTTGCAGCTGCCGGAGGGCGAATAGCTCTGACTCCTGTATCAGAGTCTGTCTCCTAACTCGAAAATCCTGTCATTGCTCTGAGTGTTTTTGATTTTTGAGAGCAATAACATCTAAAGGTGGGTGGAGAGGGCGAATAAGAAGGGGAGATGGAGAAAGAGAGCTGCAGAGTGGGTCTGTGACATGGAGCCTGTTTACTCTGGCTGGCTGGAGAGTGGAGGGCCAGTCATGCATTATAAAAAGCCGGTGATGAGTTTTGTGCTCAGGGGTTGAGACGACAAGTTTAAAGATCACAGATCTATTAAGCCGTTGTAGATGAAAAGTGTGTGTATGTTGTGTGTGTATGCACTTTATCATTTGTCTCATTTCTCAGTCAATACAGAACCACCTTGGTCCTGGATATTCAGTGTATAATAAAATAAGTAATGTTCAGTACTAATGTTGAACATTTGATTCAGATTAAGTTGAAATCAAATTCCCATTAGATATTTAAATAACAGATGTTTGACACGTTGCTGCTCTCCCTCTTCCCTTTCAGTAATTAACTTTTAATACATTTACAATGATTTTTTTAATACATTTTGTCCTCCCAAGCAGCCACATCACACAGGCAGTCATGGTATTTGATTTGAAACAGTGCAGATATAATAAAGCTAATGTTGTAAAAGATAGGAAACAATTATTTCATGCTGCATGTTACTGTAACGACGTGTAAGTTGGTTGGTTTTACGATTTTCTGAAATTTTACAAAAACAGTAACTGCAGTCTGATCTTATGTCGCGCTCCCTTATAAAAGACATCGCAGAATTTTGCAACTTGTTAAGTTTGGTGAAACTTTATAAACCGTCTTTGACAAATTCTTAAATATTTGTCCCGTCTTGTAAAGTCGGCAAATGCAATATGTTAAGTTATTCCTTTCTTTGTATAAAAAAAATAATATGATTTGTCACTTTGTCCCAGTGTGTAGTGGTATTAAAATAAAATGAATACGACGAAAAGGCGAAAACGTCTTGCCTGTCTGACAGGATGAGACCAGGCTAGTTTGGTGTCAGGACAATTCAAAGCATGTTAGCTGTAAATGTCTTTGCTCATGTTCACATTACTTGTTTTCCTGGCTCAGTGTGAAGGGATGTTTGCGCCTCTGCTTCTCATTTAAAGGTATATAGTGTAATTTCATCAAAACATCGAGAGCAAATTAGAGCTAATGAATAGAAGAGGTTGAATTTAAAAAATACAAATGAAATACAGATAGTGAGCTGCAGCAGGTGCACAATGAGCCCTTATCTGAAACATTATCAATAAACCTATTGTGATTGATTTAAATGCTGTTACCAGTCTGGCAGGAGTCAAACAGGTACTTACTTCCACATTCATCATAACTAACATATATAATAAATATCAGTTTTCTTTTGTTAGAATTGCAACCCAAATGACTTTTGTATTGACAGCTGTTGGAGTCGTGTGGTCAGGAGGTTTGGAAGAAACTGGGCCTGATATATCTTGGAAATTGCATGAAGCTAACAGAGATGTATGGACTTGTACTGGCTGCCTTATAGTGACCCATACAGTCAGCAGCAATACGCCTCAGATTTTAATGGAGCCGGCCCCGAATCAGGTCGGTAAAACTATGCAATGTTCAAATTCATATTTTGTTCATGCAAATGATGTGTTGCTAATTTAACAGCAAAAGGGAAGCTGGAAAGACGTTTTTCATAAAAAGAGAAAAGCACTTAGATTTCCTTTTTAAAATCACACAGCTGGTGGTGTGGTGTCATGAGAGAGTGTGTGTGTCTGTGTGTAGTTTGGTGAGGTGACTGTCTGAATGTGTCTGTTTGTGTCCCTGATCTCTGCTCGTGTTTACGTGTTTGACAATGTGCAGGACTGAACAGAGAAATGAGACTCGGGAGGTAAAAGAACAAGTGTTCCATAACTTAATGAATTTCATTTGATTTGATTTTTTTTTTTTTCTTTTTCAAACTATTTCACGCATGGCAAAACACTGTAAATCCATAAACAAACACATAAACAGGCAGAAAAAGATTGATGCATTATGAATAAATCATCTGGGTACTGAAACTCAATATTAACTCTGCGTTGCCTGGAGGTTTGAGAGGGAGCTTACGACAGATCCATCTTGATGTCTGAGGATCTAACTGGGAGGCGAGCGCTTTAGTCACTGCTTATCTTGGGAGCTTAATTACCAAAACAAATGATGATTGTGGTGATATAGCAGCAATAATTCTTCATTACTGTTACATTCTTCACCCAAGGTTTTACAGAATGTGTTTCTGTCATCATCATCTTCATCATCATTAACACTAGTGGGGAATAAATAAAAGTCAGTTATTCACTTGGTTGATTGGTCAGTCGAACATTTGCTGGGACTTTCAGTCTTTGCCGAGTATATTTATAGCCCCCAATGGATGATACTTGTTGACTTTGGTCACCCCCAAAATTTAGTCTGGTGCTGGAAATTGAAGGTGTTTTAAAAAGTGACAACATCACCATCAAGACAAATTCTTCACTGGCATAAAACGACCAATCTCTAATGACCAGATTACCCATAAAATTTACAGTAGACATCCAGTGATGTAGTAGTAAATTACCAGGTGGATAATGTTCATAATGACAGGGCAACAGGTCATTTACATAATAATTTAATAACTGAAGACAAGGATGTATTTTTAGTTTTTAGCCATGATAGGGGCGTGACTATGTTTATTTGGTCTGTTGATCTGTCAATCCAACACTTTGGTCCAGACTGAAATATCACAACAAGTTTTAGATTAATGGACATGAAGGTGTACAGACATTCATCATCCCCAGAGGATGAATCCTGCTGATTCTGGTGGATCCCTGACTTTGCCTCTAACACCATCAGCAGGTTGACATTTTTGATTTTTAGTAAAACGTCTCAACAACAAATTCCAATGAAATTTGAAAAACCAAATGTCTGTAAAACTAATTACATTCCCATCGGTTGCAGCTATACTCTGTCTATAGTGCTAATTGGCAAAAGCAAAATTGTAATATAAATTTGGGGAGCATTTGCCAGCCTGCCCTGCACACATAAATGTCTCCATCCCAGTGCACTCGTCCAGTGTGAGAAGAAGTGTTTGGAGGAGGAAGGTCCAAGGAGAAGGAGGAGGAGGAGGTTGACAATGACTGAAGATGACAGCTAATGGCACAAAGACTGTCAGGGCAGCCAGTGTGTCTAAATAACCAGGTGCTGCGATTTAGTTTCTGCCTGGTTAAACAGTGGAATAATTGGTCAAGTTAGCCAGTAATTAGACCGGCTCTGCTACGCTGCGTCTGAGAGCCCAGCGACGGCTCCGCCATGCTAATTGGGCTATTTATACCGAAACACATTGACCAGGCTCACTGGCTTCCCTTCCAATTCGCTTTTCAGCACTTGTTTATTTTTTCAGTGTACTTAGGACACAGTGCTGGACTCACCACCCTCCTCCTCCTCCTCCTCCTCCTAAAGCCATTTTTCATTCCAGCTTGACTGAACTTCTGTCCTCTGCCCTCTGTCTCTTTGTCCGTCTGTCTGTCTCTCTCCTCTGTTTTTCTCTCTCTGTTGTTTCTCCTCCCTCTCCTCTCCTACAGACATCCTGGCTCCCTTTCTCCCAGGCTTTCTGTATTGCTAATCAGTGTTTATATGAATGCCAGTGTGTGTGCGCGGGACTGTCTCTTCCTCAATGTGTGTGTGTGTGTGTCGCCGTGTGTGAGCATTCCTCTGTGAGTGTGTGGAGATGGATGCACGTCAGTCAGTCAGACCTGCATCCCCCTGGAGTGTGATTAATGGAGCCAGCTGTGAAAACCAGACTGTCACACACACACACACACACACACACACACAGTACAGTCACACTCATATACTCACACACTGAGGAATACTTCGAATGCTCCTCCTTCACAAAAGTCACATTTTCTCCTCACTGTGTCTCTGGCATTTGTGTGCCAGAAATGAGCTGCTGCTTATGAGAGGCCATCTCCAACTGTAGATCCCACCAATAGCTCCCCCCTTTGGATGTGATGGCCTCTATTCTCTGTCCGTCTGTCGCTCAGTATCTCTGCATCTGTATTCTCTCTGTCGTTTATTATCCCTATATCTTCCCCTTTCTCTCTCTCCTCCTTTTTCTCATTCTCTTCTTCTGTTTTATTATCTTTCCCTCTATCTCTCTTCCTCTCTGTCTTTCTGTCCCCTTCAGGCGAACCCTCAAACCTCCATCAGGAGCAAACAAGGCTCCTTGACATTCAATTTCCTGCTTGCCACGCACTTCTCTATTGTATGTGCTTCTCCTTCTTTTCTAGGACTCTTTTTGTGCCGGCTGAATAGGTGGATGGATGTGGCGTTGGGCGAATAGGCGGGCAGATGGATGGATGGATTTGGATGGATGAGGAGGGAACTTGGCTGTTTTTTTTTTTTTTTTTTTTTTTTGTGGGGTTGTCAGCCCACTGGCTGAAGCTTTAACAGCAAGGTCACTTTGTGGGGATTTTCAGTGTTTTCTTTGAAAACAGTTTACTGAATATGTTTAGAAGCTGTCAGCAATGAAAACAGAGAACAAAGATTATTGTCCTCCAGTTGTTTTTTCTGGTGATCTCTGATGGTCATAATTCGGCAGAATGTAACAAACAACCCATTAAACAGTTTCATAACTTAATAAAATTGATTACAGAAATGTCCTGGATAATGTTAAAACATCTTTAGATTTAATTTTGTGCTTACAAATCCCCTGTACAACATATATATTGGCAAAACATAGAAAACACTTTGAACTGATGTAAAACATGCAAATGTTTGTGCAGTTTATATGAAGAGTTTCTGTTTAGAAGATGATATTTATTCATAATTAAAGTCTTATTAGAAATTTAAAAATGATGTTGCTATAATAACATTATACATGCATTACATTGTCAGGGAAGAAAATATAGCAGAATCAAAGTAACATGCCATCATCCTGAAATATTGGACTGTTGACTTTATTACACTTTTGACAGATTGACATTTGACAATTTGAATAATTATTACTCATTTAACAGTTATGATTAATGTCATATGTTCCTGAACAAACCTACTACACAGGGTAGTGAAGCAGGGAGATTGTTGGTTATACTTAGTAAATTCTCATTTGAAACTTTCCTTTTCATGATCACCTTAACCCTTTAAAGACAGGAGGATGATTTAGAAGCACCGTAGGGTTTTGTTAAAGCCATCAAAGACCAGATTTATTTCTACATGAGGACAAGTTACTTTCTTCGGTCAGTTTGTTATGTCAAAGACATGTAGCTCTAAATACTTCAGTACTCGTGAGTGTAAATATGGAGACCACACCATCGAGCGATGTCAACGAAGGAGTGTGAATCAGAGTTCTAACATGTTCAGGACAGTCAGTGACCCTTAATTAAACAGAGCACGCTGTAAAACATAGACGTTGAGAAAACTAAAAATACGGCAACTAGCTGCAAAGTATTTTTGAGTGGACTCAACTTCACAGCCAATTAGTTGTGTCAAATCTGCTTGAAAATACTTGTACCACCCCGATTCCAAAAAAGCTGGGACATAAAAACATTAATAAAACAGAATGTGATAATTTGCGAATCCTTTCTTCAATTCAGTTAAATTTCAATTAAAAACAGCACAAAGACAGTGTATTTATTGCTAAATCTGACCTTATTTATACCAAAAAACACAAGTATGTATAAATTATAAAATAGTTGAAAAACATTGGCTGAATGCGTTTTATCAGTACCAACATATGTCTGAAGCAGAATTTTAGGTTTGTTTGTTTCTCTCTGATCTCTCGCCCTCTTGTCTTCTCTTCTGAAGTTGTTAAGAACACAGCTGTGCACCTTTGGCGTTTTTTCAGTGAACTGGAATCTTTTCAACACAGATACTTATTGTTTGTCCATCCAGGAATTAGACGTACTCCAAAAGGCCATCCTCTAACATTGCTTTTCGTTGCTTCAGGGCCTTGAGCACGACCCTGCGCGCCTCAATACTTGAACCATGAAGACTGCAGACTGTGTTATCACAAATTCTTTCAGACTGACTGACTGACTGACTGAAAGACAGACACACTGACTGACTGACTGACTGACTGGCTGAAAGACAGACACTGACTGACTGACTGACCATCCATACTGTGGTGATACTGTGGGTAGCTAACTGGTGTTTGATTAGATGGCGCAGCAAGCAGGTAAAAATCTGCAAGTCAGTCAATCCAGGCTGACGGAAATTACTTAGTAATTAGTGTGTGTGTGTGTGTGTGTGTGTGTGTGTGTGTGTGTGTGTGTTTGCAGTGAGTCCTGTTGAGAGATAAATGAGTCTGGTTGACATTGTCTGGAACAGGTGGTGAAGTCAGCAGGGAAGACATACAGTACAGACACTTGCACACACACACACGCACACACACTCAATTTGAGTTCAATGCCGATTTTCTGCCTTGTTTGAGAGCGTAGCCAATCTGATTGGATAAAGGAAGAATAGGTTGTCTCTGAAAAGCCTCCATATTGAGTGGCTGATGTATTGATTACAGAGGCAGAGAACCCACATTAATCATTCACAGCATGTTTGATTGACTGATTTATTGTCTTTTCATGAACATTGCATGCTATTTATTTGCCTCTGTGTGAACCAGTGAGTGCGTTAAAGGAACAGTTCACCCAAAAAAGATCTAACTCTGTGTATGTAAGTACTCCTATGTCACACATCATCACATCTAAAACTATTAAAACTACAGTTTGCAGACCAGCAAAAAAAAACAAAAACTAATAAGATGTGAAATTTGAATCATGTACTCTGTTTATATGTGTGTGTTTTCAGGTGAGTGTGGTGCAGGACTCTGTGAACATCTCAGGCCAGAACACAATGAACATGGTGAAGGTTCCTGACTGCAGGCTGGCTGAGGAGCTCGGAGACCTGTGGGAAAACTCCAGATTCACAGACTGCTCCCTGTGTGTCGCCGGACAGAAATTCCAGGCGCACAAAGCCATCCTGGCAGGTGAGGACATCCTGTAAATCATCACATCTGATAGAGGGCGCAGAAAAAGATGCTTCATTTATTCAGGTGGTAAAACTACTTGGAAACTTCAGTCAGGCAGTGTTTCGCTGTGATCTCGAGCCGACTCCTGCAAATTTAGAATTTCAAAATCAACTTTGACCAATAGCAGCACTCTGTTTTTGCAAATGATGAGTCTGTGAGTGGTCAATGTTTATTTATTACCCACATCAGAAATGTGACATCGCATCTTTTATCGGGCCCAAGTCTGGCACAGTTTTGTACGATGGATATGTAATAACACTACAACCTAAAGTGTAAACATGTGAAAACGTTCTAAATGTTTCTAAATAATAGTAGTAGTATAGATAGTATAGATAATGGAGAAGTTTACTAGTTATGTAGTAAACACACATGATTGTTGTCTTTTTATATATCTGTTTTCCCCATTGTGGGACAAAGGATATCTTATCTTTTATATATCAGGGTTCCTCTGGTATATTGTAACATGTTAGGCTGAAGAAGGAGCGTTGTTCCTTTCTATACTGTATTCATTCACCTAGAGTCCGAGGCGAAGTCCTCAGATTGTTCTGTCTGAACAACAGTCCAAAACCCAGATCATGAAATTACAATTATATGAAAAAGAGAAAAGCAGTTCACTCTCATATTTGAGACTCTAGAACCAGTTGCTTGATGAATTGTCTAAATTAAAAGGCAATCCAGATTTGAGTTTTCTGCCGATTGACTAATCAAGTAATTGACTAATCGTTTTAAGATTAGATCACTTCCCAACTAATATGTGTGGTGGAGTTTGTCATTATTCTGGGGTTCATTCGACAGTATTAAATTCAGTCTAAATTCTGTTTCGGATGCTTTTCCACTGTGACGAGAATCGAATTCCAGGGGAAAACACTTCATCACAGTTTTAATTTTAATGAATAATTTTGCTTTCCACAGGGATGCTTAAATTTGAATGCATTGACTATCGGTGTAAAGTATCAGCTATTGGCACCTGGAGCACCTGGCTGTGTCGGTGTTGGCCTTCATAGAGTCCGTATGGACCACACCCTGTTATGATCACACACACACACAGTCACACAGCCGTGATGTGTGGTGAACAACTTGTGGCAGATATCGGCACTTTGATGACAGGCAGCATCAGATAGTGAAAAGTTTGAGGAAACTGGTGAACTGTGTGTCTCTGTGGGGGCAACGAGAAGCTGTTCATTATTGGATTTGTTGAAATGTGTGTGAAAGGAGCCATTTTAATTACGTGCTGCTGTGGTTTGGGGTCTTCCCCTCTTTCTCTCTCTTTGTCTGTCTCTCTCTCTCTCTCTCTCTCTCTCTGCTCGGTCCGGATGACGACGTCCCTCCTTCTCGTTATTCCCCCTCTTGGCCGTTCCCGTGACAACTCTCCCGGCCGTTAATCGCCGTGGAGACGGACAGAGAGGGATCAAACGAAGGAGGACGAGCATCTCAAATTGGCTCCACATTGGCCATGTGATCTTTGTACCACTGGTTCTCTCTCTGTCTCTTACCTTCCCTTTATTTTATTTTCTACATCCTTCTTACCTTTTCTCAGTATTCTCTCTTTCACTTTCATGTTTCCCTGTTTCATTCTTTCTCTTGTCTCTGTCTCTCCTCTCTGTTTTGCTCCTCTTTCACTGTTCCTCTCTCCCGCCTCTCTCTCTCTATCTTCTCCGTGTCCCCACACACTTCTATTATTTGTCTTCCTGTCAGTCTTTCCTTCTTTATCTCCTTTTCTCCTGTCAAATTTTGCTCAGTTCCCTTTACTCCCCATTTCTGTTACTGTTCTCTTTCTCTCCTCCTCTCCCTCCTTTCACTTTCTATGACTCTCTCTCTCTCTCTCTCTCTCTCTCTCGCCCTCCCCTTCCCTTTGTTGCTGCAGTATGAGCTCACCAGCACTGAGCTGCACCAGACAGTCTTACTGTAGGTTTGTCCCCATAGTCCTACCTGGCAATTCAAGTTTGGTTTCACTGCTCCAGGATGCACTCATTAATTCATGACTACACTAACTTTTCTCAGGATTTTTGTCAGTTGCTGACTCCATCTGATATGTGACAAAATGATTGGCACCAACATCCTGTCCCTGTCTCTGATAAGTGACTCTGCTTTGCAAATGCTTTGGCGTGCTGTATAATTGTAGGTAACTGCAAAGAATCCAAGAATCTACAGCAAGTCCAGTTGTCTCGTCTTTGATTCTTCACAAACAAACTTTCTCTTTTTAGTTCTCTGTCATGTGGATTTCTGTTTTTTTTTTCAACTGTCCAAACCCTTAAGTTGCCCGGCCAGCTTCTCTCGTCTCCTGTGTAAACACAACAAATTACCTCTTGACAGGAAGCAAAAGATAAATATAAAAGTTATTTGTTATGTCTGTTTCACTGATCCCTTAAACAGGCCTGACAGATGAATAGTTAGTTAACCATTCGTTCACCCTTTGAGCTTCTACAACTTTAATCTTGTCACTGCTGTGTGGCTGAACATTAGCCTGCCCCCCCCCCGACACCGACTCCTGTCACATCTATAATTGGATCATAAGATAAAAGGAATTAGGATCTTTCTTACCACAAAAATCTCTTGACAATTGATTCACCTGAAAAAATGAATGGAAAGTTAACACTGTTTATGTCCAGTCACCCTTTAAAATGAAAGTTTTTGACGTTTTGTGTGTGGCCTGACTCTGGATCTTATTCTGACCATGAGCTTATCTGAGACACTCTTACTGAAGCTGGAAGCTCTGGGACCTGATAGTTACTGAGATGTTTAATTAGTTGATGATTTTTGTGATTAGCAAAGCAGCAGGTGCTTGACCTTATAACCACTGCTGTTTTCTCACTCTTAGCTTTTCATGCACTTATTGCCTCATGCCCACATGTTACTATTATTATCTGTATTTGTGGCTCGTGCAGAGTTGATGGATGACACCATGTTTCCAAATGAGTAATTAAATGGGCAGCTAGCTCTGCAGTTAATAACTCATTATTAAGTCCTTAAATTAATTAGCATATCACTGACTTTGACACATACTTAATAATGTGTTAAAACATTTGTTAAATTTTAATCACTAGTTAATTAAGCATTCATTAGTGAACTATAATGTAAAGTGTTACCCAATCAAAGAAAGTGAACCATATCAGAAGAGGGACGACACTGGTTGATATGTGATTCATAGTAAAAGGCCGAGCTCTAACCTCTGTGGAGACACATTCTCTCTCTGCTGTTAAACAACCAACTGGTGGTCGCGTCCAGACACAGACTGAGCTCCATCTGTGAGGTTCAGCCTCAGCCTGCGCCGAAACTAACCGCCATCACGACCGGGATGATAAGAGATAAAACACGCTGTGTCGTCGCCTTAAGCGGAACTACAGAGACAAGATGTGGTGATTATTTTAAGCATGCAGAATTATCATACAGCGGCAGTTTCAAGTGCAGCAGAAGTGGGACTGATTTATGTAATTTGAAGTGCTGTGGTTGGATTATACAGCTATCATGGCCGGTCTGTGCTTAAGATTAAACACAGCCTCTCCAGCTGAGTAATAAGAGAGAAAACACACTGACTTTAGAGCAATGCAGCGAGTTATTGGTCTCCTCACCTGTGTGATGCTGACGACAAATACTAAAACCATCCATGGGAATTCATCTGTGTTAGAAATGTGCAGCACAATCTGTTTTAAACAAATCAATAATATAAAATATGGGTGAAAATCAAATTATAAAAATACCATTTGCATTGCAAACACTGCGTTTAACGGTTTTCTTTTTACTTTGAAGGACTTAATAACATAATGAGCAGCTCTTTTGCATTTTGTCTCCACTTTACTCCTCATTTTCTGTAAATGGAAGCCTCTGAGCTGTCCTTGCCTCAAGAGGATTTATAATTTGTGGTGAACAGTATCCTCTTACAGCAAGAGACAGAACAAATTCTGGATCTTCATAACATGAAAGCTGGGTGAAAATCAGTTACAACATATCTGCTCCTTTTTTTGAAAAACGTGTGTATTTTCTGGATGAAAATAAGCCTCAGAATCGCTCTATGCTAGCATGATAGAATAGTCTATGTTGAGTGGCGGCAGGTGACCGTGCTATCAAAACAGGAAGACAGAGCTTAATTAAAGCCTAATGTATCGAATAAGCTCCAGTCAAGTGAGTCCGTCAGCATTAAAGTCCAGCTAAACGCACCTCACAGGTCGTCATGAGTCTGTCGGAGCTGCGGTCGACTTTTTCCACATGATGCTTCCACCGCTGTCACTGCTGTCAATCATCCCGCCCGCTCTCCCCCGGCCATGTGGCAGGCTGTTAACAGATATCAGAAACCTCACCATGCATCGATGTTACACACAATAACAAACCTCCCTCTCTCTCTCCCCCTGTCTTTTGTTTCTGTCTCAGCTCGCTCGCCGGTGTTCGGTGCCATGTTCGAGCACGAGATGGAAGAGAGTAAGAAGGTGAGTGGAGCACTTGACTCTGTTGTTCCTTCTCCCTCAGTGGCGAGTCGAATGTCTAAATTCTAATCTTTCTCTCTGTTGCGTCAGGAAGTGCTCACCTCTCAAATCGTCCCAATGTGTCTGCACATGTTCCTTCATGTCTTGTTGACTGCAGCTCTGTTATCTGGTGTCTTTTAAAGCCACCATGTGTAGAATTTTTATGTGATTTTCTGATCTTTGAAATTATTCTTAAGGCACAAGCTTTAGACAAAATGAGACAATACCAGTGAAAATTTTTGCAGGGTGTTGCGACCACTTTATGTTCTGAGCAGTTTTACAGTTTAAAAACACTTGTCAGTGCCCTCTGGTGGACAAACTATGTAATGGCAACACGGTTCCTAAGTTGTGCAAAACACATCTTTGGCATTTCAGTCCTGCAGTGTCTTGTTAAGGCTCAGTCTCACCAACATTTAGAATGACAAAACTCGGCAGTAAAATCCCTTCATTCCAGTGGAATGGACAAACTAAATCAGTCCAAATTTGGTGAACTTTAACTTGCTCTCATTTGTGCCATTGACCAATGGCAAGCTGCCTTGACAGCGCTGACCTTTGAGGGAATGGGGAGGCAGAGGATCCAAAATGGAGGAAGCCATCGTAGCTAATTAGCTGTGTTGCACCATCCGCTTTTATTTAACACTCCTCTGCTCTCTGAGTATAAACCGCTTGACAAAAAGAGGAATGGTTTGCACGCAGTGATGAGGAAAGAGTCAGTCAGCTACAAATCTTTTGAATGTATGTGTGTGAACTTATTGTCCTGTCAGCAGCTGGAGAGTAAATGGTTGAATAAAATGATGTTGTGATTGGCTGGCGTGCTCCCAGCTGATTAGCCTGTTAGCTCGTCAGCTACAGTAGTTTAACAAACATCCCTCCGACGATCATCGCCAACCTCCTAGAAGCAAATATTTCACGCCGCTATCAGGTGTGACTGGGCATTAACTTACAGCCTGACATGATAGCAGATATTTCTGTGATAAGATAATATTGTCTGATAATATCTTTCATCTTTATTTATCAGTCGGGCTCTATTCTACACATGCGGTTTGAAATGATAAAAAAAAAAAAAGCGTTAAAAAAAAAAAAAGTTAAATGTTTAAGAATTTAAATGAAAGTGAAAGTACAAGATAATTAATCTCCATGCAGTGGTTGATTTTCACCTTATGTCATATTTAATAGAGAATTGGGTAAAACAATATGAAACTTTCATTATACTGCCCACATGTTCATTTATAAATAGGATGATGATTTCTGATGGTAATTTTCTCAACATTAATGTCACGAACTGAAGCATTAAAATGTTTTCTTAACTTTCTTTCTTAAGTAACTAAATGAAGCTCTCTGAAAATACAGAATATATAACCTATATAAGAGTGCAGCTGATATTATGGATACATTAAATAGAAGTTTATTTATATTATATTCATATGTACATTTGTGGCTTATTGGTCTTCTAAGTCTTCCAACAGCACATGCAGAGTTATTCTCTGATATTTGTGTTTGTATGTTTCCATGTCTGTGTGTGTGTGTGTGTGTGTGTGTGTGTGTGTGTGTGTGTGTGCGCGCACGTGTGTGATGCAGCGAGCCCTCGTGCCACAGTCGGTTGTGCTCATCTGACGGGAGGTGGTGAGATTGAACCTTGGTGATTTAGCCGTCATGTCAGCGGAATATTGATGCCGCGCGCGCTCGAATGGGGAAATTATAAAGCACAGAGCCAGGAAATGCATCTTAATTGCTGTTTAAGTGGGCGTCTTCATCAGAAAGAGGGAGAGACGGTGGGCCACGTCCCCGTATGATTCAGAGAAAACAGATAGATGGGTTAACACTCCTCTGCAGCAGTCTATAGAGGAGAGACAAATGAGCTCATAAAGAAACACTCTAATAGAGGACTGCTCCGTGAATAGAGGGCAGCTTCTCACACTGTAACTACAGGAGTCATGTCTATTTATGAGACTCAATACTGAAAGAAGTCCCAGTTTTCCTCATCTGGTGTCCAGTGTGGTTATGTGGTGCTATTTTGCCTTTTTTTATTCCAATCAGCAGAATAAAATTTGGGATCTTCCGTATCAAACTCCATCACAGTAAAAGTACGAAAGCACGGGCTGTGATGAGAAATTGTGTTCTTCAAGCAAGAGTCTGAAGTTTATATGGAAACACATGCACATTCTATATATGTACTGTAGCGAGTGAAGGATTCATGTAATTTGTTTTATGTGCTTAAGCTGCTCACATGTGTTATCTGTGTTCCTGTGAAAGGGCACTGCAGCAGCCTGCTTCCAGACTCTCCCTCCATTATTTCTCAGTGTGTTTACGTTGCTGTCGAGTGGTCAGAGTTGACACAAACGCACTAAGCTGTTGGTACACCCGGCCTGACCCCGCTAAAACGCCGCCGGTCACTGTGGTGACGATAAAGCACTGTTATAATTGGTTTACTGCTTTGTTCTGCCTCTCGGTGCGAAGGCAAAGGTTCAGGTTACCGTCACTGTGCCAGCGAGTGATAAAGCCTCCTTCGCTGGCTGCAGGCACTGTCAAGGAATGAATGCTCAGGATTAATTTTCAGGAATCAGCTGAAAAGAATTAAATAAATGCACTAGAATGTAGTTTTGCTGAAACGTGTTCAGACTGTTCAGAAGGTTCTTCAAGTGTTTTTTTTTTATTTTTTTATTATTTGGTACTTGGAACTTGTTTTGTATCACTGCATGGCTGACTGTCCCTGTGTGTGTGCTAAACAAGGTGAGTGAGATTAATTCAGGTAGGTTTTGGGATATTCACATGAAAAAAACACTCCGCTGCTGCGCGTGGTTTTGAAGGATTGTCAAAGCGTCTGTCTTTTTCTTCTCTCGCCTTTTATTCTGTTAAACCCTGTGTGTATTCTCCTCTCCTGTCCTCTCCTCCCGTTCAGAACCGTGTGGAGATAAATGACGTGGAGCCAGATGTCTTCAAAGAGATGATGTGCTTCATCTACACAGGCAAGGCCCCCAACCTGGACAAGATGGCTGATGACCTGCTGGCTGCAGCTGACAAGGTACAGAGAGTGGGTGTGTATATATGTGTGTGTGTGTATGGGTGCACCTGTTACTATGTACATTCACACACAGGCCGGTGTGCATAATAATGTCCTCACAAATACACCTGAGAACCACCAAATGCTCCTCAACCCCTGCACACGCACTTTTCTACGATCACATTCAAACAGTCTTTTGTAAGAAAATATAAACCTTCCTACCTGTGGGAGGTGTCGACATACAAACACTCCGAATGAATCCTCGTTCTTCATTGTTTGTTCCTGTTTGTGCCGACGCTGTACGCTCTCTGTTTCCTATCTATTCCACATTTTAGTCCTCCTCTTTCTTCCAGTTTTGCTCTCGCAGTTCTCTGTTGCGTTTGCTTTTTTAATAGTATCAAGCCACTCATGTAGAGCTTGATTTGTGTTTTTCCAACTTTGAGTGACTCACAGCAGGTGAGTTCAGGTGTGTTTTGACTGAAGCTGCCAATTATACACTATTAAATAGATCTGTTAGACTTTTAGGCAAAACAGTGGCTTGGCTCTGGGGATGGCAGCGTCGCTCCACCACTAAAATATCTCAGTAATTATTGGATGAATGGCTATGAATTTATGTGATCTTGTGATTTTAGTGATCTTGGTGATGCCCTGACTCTTCTTCTAATGAAATATCTCAACAGGTTTTGGATGGATTGGTATGAAATTTGCTTTTGCGATTCTCTGACTTTTTGTCTGCATTGCTGTGGTCTGACGAGTCCACACTTCAAATTGTTTTTCAGAATCGTGGCTGTTGTGTCCTCTGAGCTAAAGGACCATCCGAATTGTTACGTGTGCAAAGTTCAAAAGCCGACATCTGTGGTGGCATGTGTGTGTGTGTTAGAGTTCATGGCATGGATAACATGAACATCTGTGAAGGCACCGTTACTGCTGAAAAGTTTATTATTTTGAACATTAAACATCTTGTTGTGTTTTCAATTAAATATAAGTCGAAAAGGATTTGCAAATCATTGCATTCTGTTTTTCTGTGATTCAAAAACAACCAAAAACTGCCACGTAATTCAGAGGCCTTTTTAAATCGGTCAGTGATTTTAATGTTGCCGGCTTGTCTCAGGGAAGAAATATTGATATTTCCTCACCTCACTTATAGCCGTCATGCTCGAATGAACACTGCAAAATTGCAGTTCCAAATTAGTGTTTTCTCGCTATCCAATATTTCAAGTTTGGTGGCAGAGAACACTTTGCTATGTTTACTAGACACATGTAAGATGCTTCTTACACATCCGAGCACAAGTCTTGTTTAGTGGAAGTTCATTGAATTAACTCTTTTAAATCATCAGTGTTTGTAAGTGCACTTCTAAATTGAAAAATTGTGGTGATGTAAAATTCCCTGTAGTCTCTCTCCTTTACGGCTCAGCCTGAGGTGTGTGTATGAAGATGAGAGAAGATTATTGTTCCCAGCAATTTTGTAATCAAACGCAGTGAAAATAATTACTTACCTCTCTGGTGATCTCGTGTCCCACCATCACTCCCCCTCAGTCTGCATTACTGTCACTTTTGCTTCTCTTGGCCATATTTTTTTCTTATTCAATCTAAAGCTTGTTGCCGCTGCGGTGGAGTAATTCTGTATTTCCGTATCATTACACAGTGCGACAACAGTTGTTGGTGGCGGCACCGTTTAAGTAATTCAGTTTACCTGCTGTTTCTCCCCTCTCTCTCTCGCTCTCTCTGTCGCTGGCAGTATGCTCTGGAGAGGCTGAAGGTGATGTGCGAGGACGCCCTGTGCTCCAGTCTGAGTGTGGAGAACGCCGCAGAGATCCTCATCCTCGCCGACCTGCACAGCGCCGAGCAGCTCAAGACGCAGGCCGTGGACTTCATCAACTAGTGAGTTACACGCCTGCGCTGAGATCATCCATCTCCAGAACTGCTTCCACACTTATGCAAACACTTTCTCCTCTGTTTTACACACACATGCACTCAAACACGCACACGCTTAGCTTTTCGTCAAAGGAAGTCATTAATTTTCAGTGGGAGCAATTTTTGTCTCCCGAGGAAATTTAATTTAATCCCCAGATCAGACCATTTTGCTGCTGTATCACATTGGGCCATTTAGCAATAAAGCTCAGCTGCTGATGTTAATCATGTTGCAGGCAGCCTGTTTAGGTAAGATGGGGCCTATTAGCATCAATGACTACTATTTATGTCCATGTAGAGGAGATTGATCCAGTATTTGAATGCCCAGTTGAAACAAAAAGCTTTCTCTCAGCCGCGACCAAAACCCATCACTTCCCCTCTGGTTTCTAAACTCTCCGTCTCTGAGCCGAACACATTTTCCATCCCTTTGTTCATTCTTTCTTCTGCCCTTTATGTACAGCTTTACTCCATCTCCTGGCCTTGCTCCTGCACGGTCTCCCTCCCTCTTATCACTCCTATCTCTTCCCCCTTTTCTCCCCTCTCTCCCCTTCCTCTTCTGTGTTTAAGAGCTCATGTGTGCCTAAAGGTGTTCAGTAATGCAGATTTCTGCCCCTAATCCCAGTCATTAATTGTGGTTATGGGCGTTATGACAGTTTAATTTGCGACAGAGTTGTTGTGGTAGTGGGAAAATTGGCCACAGGGGACTCCCGGCCAGCAAAGCGTTATCAACCCTCCTCCTGCGGACACAATGGACGGCAACAAGAGCAACAAAACAAAAATCAATTTGGAGGACGAATATAGAAAACAGACGACACGGAGGAACCAATAATCCTCCCCCCAGTAGCACCTCAACCTCTTTCCAGACCAGTCTTTACAAGCAGCTTACAGTCAGTGAGTTGAGACAATAGGAGTCGTCTTTATCCTGCCTTTGTCTCATTTATTTATCCTCTACAGGGATGTAGCGGAGAGTAAAGCCACCCAAACACTCTTTATCCACTTTGTTTATAGGAAAGAGTTTCCCCGCTTTTTTTTTTTAGCCAAACATGAATCTTTCAGCTTGAGTAAATTCACAGAATAAATCACGGTAAGTAGTGCAAACGCGACGTGAGTAATGGGAAGGAAGAGTCTTTTAAGGCACAAGAAGTAGTGCTTTTCTGAAAGTAGTTTTTTGTTGATAACAGTGGTGGTTTGCCTTATGATTACCACCGACTGGAGGTCAGAGTTTGGCCTCTTTTTAATTTACCTTCACATCGCTGGTCCTCTCCCTCCCTCGGCCTCCTCCTGTCCCTCTCTGCAGACTTTCATTACTCTCCCTAACCTTCCTGGTTTTTTTATCTCTTTTTTTGGTCACTGATGTCTCACTCTCTCCTCACTCCCTCCGTCCCTCCGTCCGTCCCTCCGTCCGTCCCTCTGTCCGTCCCCTCCTGCTGTGGCTGCTCTCCTCGTGCCCTTTGCTGGTCTGTTTCCTCAGCCTCAGCACACTGGCCATTACTGTACGCAGGGGTTCACTTCCTCCTCAGAGGAGAGGGTCAGAGGTCGGCTGGAGGTCAGGAGCTGCTGTGTGGACAGCATATGACCACACACACACACACACAAGTGTCAACAGTAGACATGCCAACACACACACACGCGCACACATGCTGTTTATTTACACACAGTGAAACATGAAAAATGTCATTAAAGGCCACACAGCAGTGTGCGTGATAGTGCAGCCCAGCACCCTGAGGGCGTCAGGGGGGTTGAAGACAGCCACAGGGTCTGCTGGTGGAAACTCACATCTGTGGGAGACGATGACCACGAGTAACACTCATCAGCAATTAATTACAAGATTTATCTAAAATTGTTTTGGCTTCCTGGCCTCCATTAGTTCATTATCGCTGAGGCTCTAAATTCCCACCACAGGGAATCCAAAGAGTTCAGAATGTCTTGAAAAATACTATTAATTTGAAGAGTGTGAGGATTTCTCATATCGTAATTTTACATGACAAACAAAACAAAAACATAAATTAGAAAACAGTAATTAATGTGTGTAGCTTCTCCTTAATAATCAGCCCTGTTCTTTCTGGTCCCACATCACCTCATGTTCTGAACATCACCCCACAATAATACTTACTTTTTTTTTTTTCTTTTTTTTTTTTTTTACAGTGTCCCAACTTTTATGGAATCGGGGTTGACGATGCTACTATTACTCTGAGGCATGTTACTCCCAGGGGGGTTTGCAAAATGAACCAGAGAGGCTGTGAAGTAATTAACAATATAGAAGAGGTTCAAAACAATCTGTGAAATAAAATTCTTTTCTCACTTTTCTCACACTCTTTTCTTAAATTGTGTGAAATGCTGCAGTGCTTTATCTCCTCTGGACTCCAAAAACTATTGAAATGAGACAATGTGTGAAGGGAGCACCAGTTGTCTTTAGTTGGAGAAAGCTGTATATAGTGTGTGAAGAGGCGTTGCAAGTCGACATCGGCTGTAAAGGGTCACAAGCCCAAACGGTTTGGAACCAGTGCTGTGAAGTGTATGAATTGATATCATATAATGTGACAAGACTATGACTCAACAGACTTTCTCATCACATGCCCACATATTTATAAGCCCTGAACATTGCCTTTTATTTGTGTGATGTTATTTCTCTCAAAATGACCTTTAGGGTTAAATATTTAAAAATATAAAGTAAATAACAGCTCTGCCAGCTGGTATGACAAATCCTTAATGTCTCTGAGCTGCGCTCCACACAGATGGAGTCACATAATCCCAAGCTCTTGAGAAACTTCTTAATTTGTGCACTTATTTTATTTGCTTGTCCATTTAGTTCCTTCCTTTAAACACTTTCCCCACTTTGCATCTCCTGTCTTTGCTCTCTTTTCTCTCAGTCATGCAGCTGATGTGATGGAGACGTCGGCCTGGAAGTCCATGGTGATCTCTCACCCACACCTGGTGGCGGAGGCCTATCACTCCCTGGCCTCGGCTCAGTGTCCCTTCCTGGGTCCCCCGAGGAAACGTCTCAAACAGTCCTAGTGGTCCGGAGAGACTCTGCTGTCCTAACCCTGCTGTGTCCTCCTGTACCGGCAACCTCGCTGCTCCTCACTCGCAGTCCTCCTCATCCAGAGACGCCCAAGACTGAAACCCAGGCTAGACATGGCTGAGGGGAGTTACTCAGCCGGGCAGACCAGAGAATTACCGGACTGATGCCACAGAGGAGCGACCACACATCTCTGTAGGTGGGCATGGGGTGAATTCTATAAGATCTGAACCTGGATATTTATGGATTGGAAGCTCAAAGCCTCACATATTCTATATATCCTTTGTCTGCGATGTTGGAAAGCCAGAAGCATAATATGTGACTCAGTCACCTAAAGAACTGATGTTCTGGCTCGAAAGGAAAAGTCACTGCTGACTCCCTGTATATATGATTTAGTGGCATATTGTCCTGTTCAGTGCTAAAACCTAAGTGAAGAGGATCAACCAACCAGAAAGTGAAAGACTACTGTTCCCATTGTTGATGATTTAAACAGTGTTTGTACGAAGTCTTGTTTTTTCGAGCGCAAACGAAGCTCGGTTTGAGTAAAAGAAGACAAATCTGAACATGTTTTAATGTTCAGTATTAACTTGTGCCTTAAACTGGGCGAACGCTGAATGGATTCAGTCAGATTTTAGTCCTTGTCGACCTCGACTAACTTGAGAATCGACAGTTTGAAGGAGGTCATGATGCCACATTAATTAAATGATTAATCAACGACCTGGCTGTCAGGTGATTGGTTGGATGTCGGGAACTGTTGAGTTTGAGCAGATCCACAGTCAGATTTTCCACATGGCTGCTATATATGAACTATATTTAGCTTGTTTATTAGTGGAGAAGTATTTTACATATGTGGTTAAAGCTGTAGTCTTGACTGAGACTATAGATATACCACTATACTCCTATACTGTGATATAAAACTGAGCTTCGCTGCTGGGCACCATATTGTCTGCTTCTTCCAGCCATCTGTGGCTCCGTGTTTTCCTTTTTTTCTACTTACTTACCATTCATAGTAGAATTGCACAAAAATAATGCCGACTTTCTCTCTTTGTGTTAACATTGTGGAGGATCTCGTTTGAATAAACTTTACCGGATTTCTCGCTGGACAAAATCGGGTTGATTCTTACAATTCAGTGTGAGCAGCCATTTCATGGATCGGTGAGAAAATTAAACTGGGCCTGGTCGTGCAGAATGGCAGTGTGAGTTAACACAATGAGAAGATTAATAAAAATGTACAGTGTCTGCTCAACTTTAAAAAAAAAAAAAAAAAAAAAGGATGAGCATCATGATAAAAAACCTTTTTACTCACCTGTTACCACAGAACATCCCCTATGACTGAAATAGTGTTTTGCCTTCTGAACCTATAAAATACAGATATTTTGAATTTTGTCCGTCATGTCTGTGTCTTTTTTTTGTCTTTGATTTCTTCATCATTGCTCATTACGCAGTTTGGCCACATCCACCAGTTACTGACTCATTAATGCACAGCCTCTTTCAACTTGCCACCAGATCAGTGTGTGCGAGTAACACATTTCAGTTTCAAGCTTAATCCTGTCGTGATCAAAGTTCAATCCCCGGTGCACGTGCTGCTCACCTCGTCTGATCACAGGAGCTCGTATCCAGCTGTGTCGTATGTAGACTCAGCTCTCGCTCGTGGTCACAGGCCTGTTTGACTCAGAGAACAGATAGGTTGTAATCACTTCAGGGAGAGTTGGGCCTTTCTCTTAGACACTATTTTAACAGGGATTTCTCTGTGTTGACCAAAGTCGAGGCCCAGCGGGCTTTAAGGAAGCTCATCTCTGAGCCCTGCAAATCACTCCTCATCAGTCAGCCCTGGCCAGTGATCATTGGGGATATTCTGGCGTTCATCAAACGGAGGGAAGGCCATTATTTGTGATACAGACAGTAGACTTCATGACAGACCAGATATTAGAAGGACTGATGGTTCATATTGTGAGGATATGCTGATAGAAGTGTGCTTGACAATTCAATCCGAAGAGCATATTTTTTTTTTCAGATATATATCCAGCATGTTTCAGGGGATATTTTCTGCCTTTATTATAGAATCAACAGTAGTGAGATGACAGGAAATGAGGAAGAGAGAGAGAGAGAGAGAGAGAGAGAGAGATGGGAACAACATGCAACAGAGTTCCCAGCCAGACCTGGATTTCATGATTTAGTTCAATGAAGAATGTGATGTATTGTTTGTCATTTAGACAAATAAGATATTATAATAGAAAATAGTCATCAGACAGACTGAGCCAGTGCTAAGAAGCAGATGTGGGCAATATATAAAAAATGATTATCTTGATAGGAGACCTTGATACGAAGGTTGTCTGGAGTTGTGGTTATCAAAATATTGTAATATACTGTCAGTTATATTTATTGTCCTTGTCTTTAAGGTCACAGTTTAGGTGTAGAATTACGTGAACTAAAGCAAATACCGAAGCATATTTGACTCGTGATTGTGGCTAATCTGACTCAACTTTGTTCATTTTTTGTCTGCTTAACTGTGTATTGTTTTTATTCACACTGTCAGTTTGTTAGTTACTGTGTGTTTGTGTTTTAATGAACTGCCAGATGGACCAAAGATAATTATCCATCTTGATGGACAATAAAGTTGTACTCTGAGTGCTCCCTAAAATATTGTACCATTATGGCGCTGGGCAATATGACAGAAATCTGTATCACACATACAGTTTATTAACAAGCACATTTGTGGATATATAGATACAGTTTGTAAAACCCTAAAACAGTACAAAACAATATATTTAATGTTTGACTCATCAACTTCATTGATTTCTGTAAATATCTGCTGATTCTGAATTTGATGGCAGCAACATGTTTCAATCAAGTTGGGACAGGAGCAACAAAAGACTGTGAAAGTTGTGGACTGATTGAAAACACCTGTTTGGATCCTTCCACAGGTAAACAGGTTCATTGGTAACAGGTGATAGGATCATGATTGGGTATGAAAGGTTCATCCTGGAAAGACTCAGTCGTTCACAAGCGAGGACGGAGAGAGGTTCACCACTTTGAGAACACATGATTGTACAGAGGAGATGAATACATGGACTCAGGGACAGTTTAGAAATCTGTTGTCAGTAAACACTGTTTGTTTTCAAATGATTGAATTCTGTTTTTATTTGCGTCTTAGAGAGCGTCCCATTTTTTGGGGGAATCGGGACTGTCTGTGAGATTGTCCAGGTGTGTTGTCCACATGATTATAATGTGGCCACTGAGTTTGTTTATATACATATGTATCTGCAAGGCCAATCATTTACTGCTTATTTTATAAACCTCCATAATTGAAGCGCCTTTAGCGTCTCCTCACAGAGCTGAGAAAGTAGAACAGAGTTTGATCGCTAACACTTCATAATGCCTGATCGCTTTCCTGCCAATATTTCTGAGTTTGAGAGTTTCCCTGTAAAGGTCGAGGTGTGTGTGGGCATGTGTGTTGGACTGAAAGAGTGTGTGAACGTGGCAGGCATATGGTGCTCCATGAATGAGGCGTGCAAGTCAGCACAATGTGCTTTTTTGGGAATGTCCCTAAGATAGGAAGAGGCTTTGTTCGATGGAGTCTGGTCTGCCAGCGTGACCTTCTTCATATGAGCTGGAATTTGAGGCATCAGGGTGTGAATTTTTTCTAGCTTTGATAGTCAGCTTGTGTAGCAGCTTGCAGCCAACCTTCTGTGTCTTTGTAAAGATGTGTGTGTGTGTGTGTGCTTGTGTGTGTCTCCATTGGCCTTAGATGAGACAGTCAAGGGGAGATAGATGGAGTGATGCATGTGGAGAGGCGTGCTCAGTTGTTATGCATGCTGTATGAGTCTGTCACTCCCTCCCTCCTCCTCACTCTTCCTCCTGTGCCTCCGCCTCGCCTCCCCATCATTCACTCCTCCTTTTATGGGAGGAAGGAGAGCGAGGCGTGGCAGGTCAATGCTGTGAAAGCCTGTGACAAGCTCTGCGTCTGTGTTAGCCCGCCATCGCTAAAGAGGAGGAAGGGCCGCGGCGAGATTGATGCCTGCTGGTCTGCACTGCCCAGCAGGAGGAGGAGGAGGAGGAGGAGGAGGGAGGAGGGCAGCAGTGAGGAAGAAGCGGAGAGTGTTGGAGGGGGGGGTCAGATTTGCTTTTTTTGAGTTCATGGGCTTAAAATTTAAACCTCAGCTATTTTTATGTCAACGTCACCCGCTTGTCACAGACACCAGCATCTCCATGAATATCAATACGGCTGTAATTCACTTGAACATTTGACTTATGTCCTCAGGAAACTAACAAGATGAAGGCGAGACGACCTCACAGACACTGTGACTTCTGTCTTGTGGAAATCCATCGAGCTGCTCTGTATCTACTGTAGCAGTGGAATCTGCTTTGTCTTTAACGAGCTCCTTTATTCTGCAGGAGGACGGTTTTACCGCTTTTCCACTCGAACTCGGCTTCAAAGCGTCTGGACCAGAATCTGTTTATTAAACCTGCAATTATTGAATACGTTTGACCAGTTGGTGGCAGCACAACAAACTGTAAACACAGGTCGTTATGTCAAACTTGTTGGTGACACAGAGCAGCAGGTGGAGATGGGCGGAGCCGTCTAACACCTGGGCAGACTGGGCCCAGATTATTTAGGCTGGTTCCTCATTTTGTTAAATGACTTTAAATCTCTCACAGCTCAGTGTCCACCAGAAGAATATAAGTCCAATATTCCTCTATTAGTTCTAATTTTTTGGACTCCACCAGCTCCTGAGGGAAATATCCAGCTCTTTAGCTGCTAAATGCTCCACTGTGTTCATCAGATAGTTGATAACTTTGTCTGCTGTTTGCTGCCAGACAGGTAGCGTAAAGTTGGTTTATCAGAGCTTTTTCAAGATGCTGAATCAGACGGGAACTTCAAAGTAAAGTAATCATTTTTTAAAAGTTTGTTACTACATGCATCAATTTTAACAAACACATGATCATCTGATTGAATTTAATATAGATGATTGATTGCAGCAGCTTTAAATGTCCAGCTTTTAATCAAACAAACATCAAATATAGCACAAAAAGGATTTTTACATTGTAATTGGCAACTTATGTGTTGTCAGGTTGTTAAAATCCACTTAGTTGGTGAGTATCCTTCAACGCAACACAATTTGCTTAATGGTGACTTACTCATTTTTATAAACCCAGACCTGATAGATTACTGGACGGAGTCCTTATTTAATTTCATTTTTTATCAACGGCTTGTAGGAACTCATATCGTTTATTAATGATGCGTTCATTTTCTAATAAGCCATCAAACTATAAACTATTAATAACCGATTTGGTAATAAAGCCCAGTTTCAACTTATAAAAACTTTACAGACGACTTAATTTAAAAAGTGGTATCCAATCATGTGCAGCGGCAGAACAGTGCTGACTAATGCTGCGTTCATTAAAGCACATTATAACCTTGGTGAGGAGATGTTTGACCATATACGCCACATACTGAGCGATCCACTCCGCCGGTATCGTCTGTGACAGGCGAGGAGGGCTCGGGCCTTGGGGCAGAGAAATGGAAGGATGAAGTGACAGGGGTAATGGATGGATAGAGGGATGAAGAGTGATCGGGTGTCATACAGGTGGGATAGGGCCAGACAGATAGTGAATGAAGCAGCGATGGAGGATGGATGGCCGGAGCACCTCAGACACTGACAGCGTTGAGAGATTTGTCTTCTTTGTACTCCATTCGTCTTGTTTCTCCTTCTCCTCCGCCGTGTCCGAGTGACTTAAATCTCATAAAACTATTTACTCTGACAACGCAGCAGCAGCAGCAGCAGTGGCGGCAGCTTTGTGATACTGTACCTGCTTGTGGATGTGAGGAGACGCCATTTCAGGAGAACCTTCCACTCAGAGAGAACCGTGGTAAAGATTAGGGGACGTGCACAAACAAACAAACTGCGATCCACCACAAACTGTTTGCTAATAACACCAGATGTAGAAATTAAAGGACCAGACGAGGGAGTTGAGTCATCCGCACGCACAAACACAATCACACATATATACTGTATATGAGCTGCTAATTGCTTTGTGTGCTCCAATCCGTCCTGTGATTGTGCCGGTGCAATATTGCGGTGCTGTGGGTGTTTGCCCGGCTCATAACCGCAGACCAATGTGGCGGAGACAAGCTCATATATTAAGATAACCCCGAAACGGAATGGCACTGCATTTCCCCGGCGGTTCAAACGACTTCTGTGGTTGTAAACTGATAGTGGATGAGATTTGGCTTTAATGAAGCAAGACTTATTGTGCACAGTGCAACAGAGGTGCATGGGTGTGTGTGTTTCATTATTCGAGTGTGTGTGTTTGAACGTGCATGCATGTGTGTGTCCATTTTTTCTGCTTAACAAGGAGTGCTGTTATCTATAGCCGCGTGTTTGCTCGCGCTCTCACAGCGGATGTTATTGTATCACTATTTTTCTTGCTCTGAGGTTATGAGTGTGTGCATGAGGGCCGTGATTTATTTTGCCTGAAATAATCAAGTGAAAGGTTTTTATTTTGTACTCGTCCCTGGTGTAATCTTTCTCAAGGTTGTGTGTGTTTGCGTGTGTGTACGCAGAAGCTGTAAGAGTGTCGTCCTCATCTGTTTATTAGAATGTTCCCTACTGGCCTGGCTGTAATGAGACCTGTGGAGCCGAGGAGTGATGGAGTCGAACTCATCAGGAAAGAGAGAAGGAGAGAGAGAAGACGTACAGTAGCTGGGAAGGGGAGAAAATAAAGATGGAGGCTGGACGGTGCAAAAAAAAAAATGTACATTTTCTGTTATCTAAAGCTTCATTTGTTTACTTATTTCTGATCAGTGATTTTAAACCAGTTTCAGTGAATAAAATGTTGATCAGAGTCACATGATTTTATCCTCTACTAAAAAACTGTGCTTAAGCGATGGCTGCAATTCCATCCGCATTATTAGCTTAGTTACTAAGAAGCAGGGGAAATGTTTTACTGCCCATCTCCCCCTGGAGTATTAATCCTGTCCAAACAGGTCTGAAGATATATAATGGGAGGAGGGATGAATGAAGAATAAATGGGTCTATCCCAGCGCGCATTAGGCGAGAGAAAGGGAGGTAGAAGTAAAGCCGAGAGGAGCCTTAATGTCCCCGAGGTGCTGTTTGGTTCACGGACGGCAGTCAAATGAACAGTAAATGCAAAAAATACTGTAAGAGACAAAACAGCACCATAAAAACTACCGAGATTAAGAGTGTACGGCTTTTGCTAGCGGCTGTGAAAGGCTGCACACAGGCACAGCGTCAGAAACACACAGCGGCGATGTTAACATGCTGAGGCTTAACAATGTCATGTTTTTTGTGTGTTTTTGGTTTTTGGACATAAATCAAAGTAGCGGGCAAATAAAATTCATGACCCTTTATTTATGACCACCAAAGATTCATCGTCTGGGCACCGTGAATGTTCTGGTCCAAATTTCATGGCAGTCCATCCAACAGTTGTTGAAATATGTCAACCTGGACCAAAGCAACACACCTAGAACCAACTGATCACTTCAACCATCTAAAGAAAAACAAAAAGTCAACACATAAAGGCAGCTCTGTCACGTACAGTATAAAGCTGGTATGAAGCCAAATCACGTTTTATTTAAAAAGTAAATTTAACTGATGGAATAAAATACCTGTTTGCAAGTTAGCAGACAGTTAGTTTGCACCTTTGGACTCTGAGACCTGAAGAGAGGACATGGGTTTGGACAAGATATATTAAAAAAAAAAACTCCTTTCAGAAAAATGCAATCCAATCCAACATGGACTCAAATATTACCACAGATTTGAATCAACTCCTCTCCGACGAAGCGTCAACAAACATTTTATGTCGGAGGCAGGATGTTTTGCAGGGCAGCTGTATTAGATTGCATTAGATTGTAAAAGTGCACCAAATAAAATTGATAGAGCCTTTGTCCTGAGAAATGTTTGCAGTGGCAGAAGTTGAAAATTGCCGTGCACCAAATGGAAAAAAAAAAAGAGTTAAAACAACGGAGCACAAGTGATACAGTGAGAAAATAAAGCTTATAAATGAGATGCTGTGTGAGGCAGGATGAGGTCTGGACGAGGAGAGAGACACACTGAAGGGCATCACAGGAAAAAGGGGAACCGGGGTTGTCTTATGAGCACTGTGGTCCATTTGTTACCTGCGCATGGGTAAATGAAAGCCCTCTCTTAGCCTCGTTAAGCATGATGCACTGCCTCGGCCATCGGCACGGCGCTGATTAAAATTCGCCCTCCGGAGTTTGGGGGAGCGGCTAGCTGAGGCTGCACTCCTGCTCTCCCGAAGCAAATGGGCCGAAAGGTCACGGCTGGACGACCCCCACAGCCATGCCTTATTTATTTAGCCTTTTACCTCGGCTGCCGCTGGGACGGAGGGAGGAGAGGAGAGCTTCATTTATGCTGGCGCTCATTCGCTGGCAGGATACGACGCACCTGAAAATGTGAACTGTTCAGTATCAATAGCACCGGTTGTCTGTTTTGAGGTTGTAGTTTGATTCCGCAGATGAAAAAGGGAGAATATGTTCAATAAAAAGTAGAATATTTGACTTCGAGTCTTGAGGCGTTTTAACACTTGGACCAGAGTTTTTTCTGGACCTGAGGCCGGAACATTTGAGTCTGAAAGCTGTTATCGAGCTCGAGAGTGGTTCTCAGGTTCGTAACGAAATGCTGGCTGATGTTGTCTTTGAGCGAACTCTCCACTGGTCCAGACGTGTGCCCTCACCAAAATATGAAAGTCAACTGCTCCCAATGCTGGTCGCTGGCCAACTCATGAAAAAAAATCAGAAATATTGCAGTGATTAATATTTGCTGGCGGCGATTTGAAGGGATGACAATGTCAGTCTGTCCGTTGGTCATCACTTCGGTCCAGACTGAAATATCTCGACAGCTGTTTGATGGATTGAAATTTGGTACAAACATCCAAAGACCCCAGAGGATGAACGCTACTGACTTTTCCTCTTACGCCACCATGAGGTTGAGAAATGTCTCGACGTGTTCTCATCCGGTGCCTCTCACAGACTCTAGTGTCCAGCTAAATCAACAACAGATCAGTTTTATAAAAAGTGTTAATTATCTTTAACTTTTGAAGGTTTTTATGTCTTTCAAGTCATTTTTTTCTTATAGCTTTTTCAAATTCCACTCTCGTCAACCCCAGTTTGAGCCACAGCAGGAAGCTGCAAACCTAAACTGTAATGAATCTTATCAAATGAGAAACCTTATTTGGTGGATTAAGACGAGCATTTATGGGCATGAATGTTTATTGTGTTCTGGCAAATTCTTATGCGTAAAAACAGCTCCCAAAATTTAAAGAAACCAACCTGAGTACTGTCTTAAGTGTGTGCAAGTGTTCAAAAAAAAAAACCATCTTCCGTGTGCTGTGGTCTAAATGTTCGTCCAGATGATGAACCATCCTGCCAAGAACAAAATTCACAAGGAAGCAAGCTTGCAACTTTTGGGATGAATTGGTATCGGCTTCCAAAAGCCCACATCATCAGTCACCCACGGCAGACCTGATAAACTCAGCTCGCTGTGTGTAAAGACTGTCGGCGACCGGGAGGAAGTGAAGCTGGGAGAGACAGCAGACATACACTTTTAATCTCTCCCCTGTTTTATCTCCTCCCCACGTCTCCTTCTCTGCCTGCTTGGGTTTGCTGCATCAAACTCCGCGATGGGAACGAACACCAACTGTATAATTACCCTGAACATTTTGGGAGGCTCACAGGAAGCGAAGAGGACGTTTCTGTCATTCGCTGCTGAGGATTCCCAGATATCTGTGTGTTGGTGTTGTGGGAGACGGAGCAAAGTGAGCTCCACCAGACTGGGCTTCTTTGTAGAATTACACTTGTCTAGTCAGTCGATAACTTCTCTCCACGTGAGATTCTGGTGTTGGGTTTGGTCTTTGGCAAATTAACTTCTCCAACTCCCCAAAAAATCATATTTACAACGGAGCTATTTCGTGACGGCATGTTTTGATCTGTTTAACTTCTCCTTGAATTAGTGATTTTCTTCATTTCCCAGAATTCGTTTTGACAACCAGGGAGAACAGAATGAACTTGTTTTATTCAGCCGGCTGGTTGTAGCTGTGAGGAGAAGGAGCGACAGCGACGCATTCATAAAGTAAGAGCAGGAGATATTTCCTTTAAAAAAAAACTTGATTCCCTCATATTAATTTCGTTCTTTGGCTGCTTTAGAAATAGCAGCTTGTTTATTTTTCACCAGATATCTGCACACGATGAAGAAACAGAACCATCCTAGTAGTAGATTTTTAAAGGCAGTTTCTTTAAGTTCACTTTCACTTTCCTCCTTAATTTGTCAACAATTTAATTTAGTTTGTGATTGAATTGAAAAAGTGAATTATTATTTCACTCTTTAATATTTAAGATGTAAATGTATAATCGTCTTTTGTTTTGGTAACATAATGACAACACATCCTGTTAGGTCACTTCCTGTCACTTCTTCCTGTTCTTCCTGCCTGAGAAACATGTGCTGCGTGCTCCTGGAGCAATCCACTGCAATCCACTGTTCAATATCATAGAGGCAGTGCCGAAAGTTGATTTATGTGATTCTGGATATGCTACAAAATATGTATTATAAGTTATTTTGTAAAAAATTTGATTTAATAAGTTAGTTAAAGGACAGGTTCATTTACACTTCTGTACGATGCAGTGCTTAGTTAGAAACACAGATACTGTCATTGAAGAAGTGTGACAGGAAATGGTCAAACTTGCTCCGACTCTCGGTTTCCTTCCACCCTGCACGAGAACACTACACTCCTGATGAGGATCTACAGCGAAGCCAGTGGCTCGATGAGGCTGTTTGAGATCAAAGTTGACACCAGTTGAAACCAGCTTTGATGGGTTGGTGTTTGCAGGTATTTGGACATGAAGTGAAATATAGGAAATCTGTCGGCCGCCTGACGTCACGCAGCCTGATTCAGGTTTTATTTGGTTTTCGAACGGTTAACTCTTTCTGCCATTTGGGAGTCGCACTTCTTAACCGAACACGTAATTTAATCCCCCGAGGAGACGTCTGACATTGCTTTCCTCTCACCTCTGATATTCTCAGTCCAACCCCCCCATCCCCTCGCTCGCTGTTCTTAACACCTTCCTTTGCATCGCGCTCATCCCTCCAACTCTTCTCTCCTTTGAGCCAATCTCTCCTTCGGCGTCCTTTCCCCCGTCCTCCCGGCCTCCCTCGTCTTCATCCCCTCTTGTCTCTTTTCTCCGACTCCGTCTTTCTTCCCCCTTGGTTCGTGGTGGAGGTCCGGCGAGGTGTAATTGGGTTGTGCTCTGTTAGAGAGCTGCTGGGAGAAGAGCTTTAATCTTTAGTCTCGCTCAAAATGTAAAGCGAAGGCTGGAGGCTTCTGGTCCACAGCAGAGATTTTCCCTCTCGCCACACACATGCCTGCATATTCACCTTCCTTTATATACACACAATGCCTTAATACATGGAGGGGATTATTCACTTGATTTTTTTTTTTTTTTTTTTTTCAAATGCAAAGAATTACACAACTACACACTGGTCACATTTCCTTCCTGAGCAGAGCCAGTTCTCACACTTTCCATTTCAGCGTCAGTGCTTTCAAAAGACAAGTGTATATGCTGATTCTGCCCACAGCAAGTAAAGCGCATTAGTGCTCTCCAGGTGGTGTGTTGACTAGATAATGAGCGTTGAGGTAATTGATTGGGGGTTGTAATTAGTGGTTAGCTGTCACTGATTAATCACAGTCCGCTACTTCCAGCGTTATCACGTCTCGGTCTCACGTTGTTTTGAGCATGTGTGTCTGCTTCAGCGGGCGTGTGCCTTCGTCCTGCGTCTCGGTGCTTAAATCTGACCTGATGCGACCAAACACACACACACACGCACGCGCTTTATTCTCTTTTCCTTCTTCCCCCAGATTTCATTATACAGTATGTTGTGTCCTTCCAATATCTTTCTCGTTGCGGTTTCGGCTGTGTGGTTTATCTCATTTCCTCACTGACACCCTTCTGTCCCTTCACTCAGTCTTATTAAAAATATATAAATAAACGAGAGCCTGCAATCGGCGTTCGGGCCTTCGGGCTGTCCCATTGTCGTTTTTGATTAGTGCTGGTTTGTCAAATTAGCCCGCTTTAATCTCACAATTAAATGATTTAATAAGTTTCGCACTAGTATCAGATGTAACTTTTGTAAGTGACTCATTTGTATGCTGAAGCTCGTGAAATCATTTCTGTTAATAGGATAATTCCGGCGCTAATCAGCAAGTTTTTGCTCAGATGAGGTACTGCTGAGCTTCCTGCTACATCTCCAGATTACTGACAGATAGCTGTACTGCACGCTAATATTAGACGGAGCTTCAGCAGAGAGAGAGGAAGACGATTCATGTGTGTGTGTGTCCACTCGCCTGTACGGTTGCCTGGTCCTGCGTATGTTCTGTCAGCTGATTGATAGTCAGCTGTAGTGCCGACTCTGTGTTGGCAGTGAAACAGGAACAGTGGCTCGACCTTCTGAGGTTTCAGGATTTATGTGCACCTGTGTGAATGTGCGTGTGCATGTGTGTGTCTTTTTACTTCTGTCTTTGTGTGTCTTAGACCTGGAGAGTGAAGACATTTTGACTCTCCTCGTTAAAGAGATGTTAATGACGCAGTAAAACGGCAGATAAAGCTTCTTTGTGTCCCAGTGGATCGAGCCTGAGAGCAAGGTGTAATTTTGAGAGAGATGTAATCAAAGTTCGAGTCACTTCTGGAAATGTAAAACAAACATTTTGCCAAATGAAATCCAAACACAAACCTGCAACCCACGATAGGACTCTACCTACAGCCAACGACATCAAGTTGACTCGTATATAACAGGAGGGGTTAGTCAGTCGCCATCACAGTTATATAAACACTTTTTGAAAGCTCTTCTATCTCTGGGTAGATGTAAAATACCAGTTGGTGCAGAGACTTCCAAAAAACTTGGAAAAGCAGCATTAACTCATATTTTTTTTGGCAGCCAAACAAGCTGTCGACTCAAGTTGATATGGGTGACATGTTCACAGACGGTTGCCAGTTCACACATGCAGCACACGCATTAGCATTCATTTGAAGACATGTTTCTGGTCACATGGCAAATATAAGTCCAATATTCGCTTTAGCTCTGTTTTGCTTTTCGCCGACTCCAGAGGGAAACGTCTCGTTCTTGAGTTAAATGCATCAGTAGCTTCAGCAGCTCGTCACCAACTGAGTCTGTTTTGGGGGAAAGGTTAGACGCAGGTCAACGCACAGAAGGAGACAAACTGGACGTCATGACGTAACAAGTCGATATATTCCATTCATTTCCTATGGAGAGCGGGAGACGGTGGCGTGGCGAGGTGACGACGCCGTATCTCTATCTGCATAAACTTGACCTCAGCTTTATGCGTATGAGTCCGTCCAGCGCGTCAGACTCACTAAACCCAATCAAGAATCAAAATTCTGTTTCTGCATTGCTTTTCTCACATCAGATGTTTTCATGTTCTAGTGTCCTGTTTATCTGTAAAACAAAGGAAGCCTGTGTCCAGGCCGCCATTTTTCATACTTGAAAGTGTACGAGCTGAAACCACCCTCAGCCGGAGCGTTCAGTCGTCCGCTGCGTCCTGTCTGCCTGCAGCTTCAGGGTCGGGCTTACACAAACTATGAGGGGTTGCATCAGTGCTTGGAGCTGAGGAATGCATTATGTCAATGAGGGTCCTCACAAGTATAGAGGTGCAAATCTGTGTGTTTGTGAGTGTGTACTCGAATGTGAGGAGAAAAGGGAGTGGGACAGAAAATCCCTCATTTCTCCACCGTGCAGAGGAACGCCAGCGTGATGTATGAGGTCACTCGTCCTTCAAGAAGCTTTGCTCTATCCGCTTTTATCAGGCAAGCTGTTCCCTCAACACACACACACACACACACACAGGCTCTTGCATACCTGAAAGGTTACTGTGAGGAATGTTGGTCCATCACTTCGGCTATTACCGTTCATTAGCTGTAAAATGTCTCTGTCCAGCTGACTCCGTGAAACAGTCGCCGCTCATGAGACGTTTCTTTCAGGACCTCACGAGTTCTTCAAACGGCCGATCGCCCTCCTCCGCCGAAGTCCCCGATCGCTCAGGTCGATCAGGCTGATGGGTCCGAAGTCATCACACGTTCTCCTCACGCCCGAGCGAGGCGAGTTCGTCCTCGTCACGAGTGCGTACCGACACAATAGAATTCCATCAAAACCCCCAAAGCCAAAGCTTTTTTGCTCGGGTTTTTTTTGTTTGTTTATGGACTGTTGTATTCTTTTCTTTATTTATGTTCAATTCAAAGTTTTCATTAAAATGCAAAGGATTTTTGCCTCTCTCACTTATTCTTCTTCAATCTACCAATTTCCCCCCACTGCACTCGAGAATTATCTTGACTTGTAAGGCTTTGCAAGTTTGCCTTCCTCTGTTTCTCACTTCTCTCTCTGTCTCTGGTGCTCCTCAGGTCCGGGTTTTTCTCAGCTGGGGAAATACAAATATCTCTGCAGCAGTGGGCCAATTACTCACCCTGACTGTTTCTGTGAACTTTGCATTTTACATCTTAGTATTAGAACAGTCAGTCACTAACTTCTGATTGTAGATCTTCTTGTTCCTGCACCGGGAGCGGCTGACCTTAAAGCTGATATTTCATTTTTCATCTCAGGAACATGATTAAAAGAAAATTAGAACAATTAAATGACAAAAAACAACCAGTCTAATTACTCAGGGGTGGTTTCTGTTTTCAGATGGTTTTATATGAACAGATGTGTGCATGTGTTTTTCTTTTAGGGACAATTTATATAAAGAATAATAATAACCTTTATGTGAAAAACAATACTCCAAGAGCTTCACAAAACACAAAAAACATGCAAAATCATTATGATGGAGGCAACAGAATGTGACAGCAAAACAAAGCCTTTCTCCCTCAAACACTCCTGCAACTTCTTCCTCATTTGAATTAAGACTTTTCTACCATGCAGGTGTTTGTGAAAACTTTTCCTCTGAATTCATGATGGATCCGTGGCCAGCAATCTCGAGAGTGATCCTGAAAAAAAGGTGACGCGAGACGAGTGTTGTGTGTTGTGTTAATGAGCCACATTATCATGAAATCCATAGTGAATAAATAACTGAATGAATTACAGTAGCTGCACAAAGGTGCATGTGCAGTGATGGGAATAATAATTATCATTGTGCTGTCGCTCCAGCTAATGACTATGAGCATGATGCCTTGTACAATATGCAGCAGCACTCCATTGCTGCTAATTTGGAGTGTGTAATTGCAGTCTGTCGGAGTTTAAAATAAGATTTCACCATAGATTAAAGTTGTAAACCATAATTCGTCGTGACTTTTAATTTTTGCATTATTGTTCTTGTCGGTGAAGCGCTTTTTTTTTTTTTTTTTTTTTTTTTCTTAATCTGTTGAACCGTGCAAACTCCTCATTTCTTCTTCTATTTATTCTTGACATAACACACATAATTGCCTGTGCACACGCAGCGAGGATTTTCTCCAGAACAGAATGAGCAGCCGTGTGAAAGCTTTCATAAACTGGCCACACGGTAAGTAGGTTGAATCCTGTGCTGCAGCAATCAGTGAGTTGTGAGTCGCATGTGCTGCTCCAGTGGGAATCCGTTAATAAACAGCTGACGACATGATGCAGGGTATAAAGCACAAACACTGGGGAGAGACTGTGTTGGTTATAATGGAGGACTTCACAAAGGAGACACTTCAGACACACTTTTCATGACTGCACACATGCAAACATGTGACGCATGTCTTCCTTTCAGTAGTTAAGATTGACTGTGTTTTAGACGGCCGGTAATATATGAACAGCTGACACGGAGTCTGAGGGGGATTCTCTGCTTTGTTCCAACTATTCTCTCCTCCTTTTCCCCCTCTGTGCTGAGGAAAAGCTGCAGCTCAGATCTCCATCGGACCAAACATCTGTTCAGCCTCTGAGGAAGTTCAGGCGGAGTGTGAAGTAAAACTTGTGTGTTGCACGTGCTGCGTTTTACGCACACGGGTCAGCGATTGTCGAAGTGCTCATGATTATAGGTCTGAATATTTGGACCTGCTAATGAGAGGAAATGTGTTTGTATAAAAATCCTGCATCCTCACATCCAGCTCTGCCATCATTGGATTTCCAGGAGTGTGTGTCGACATATGGATGAAGCGTGTTACTTTGCTTTTCAACACAATGATGATCCTTCAGCTCTGCTGCTTAATATATATTTAAATTTCCCAGTTCAATCAGCTGACTGAGGGCTCGCACACACACACTCTGTGAACCAGTCATCTCCTTGTCCTCAACTTTCTACCATATGTTACTTCCTCCTTCAGCAAGGCCTTTCCTCACTCCTTCACTCCCACCAGTGTCTAGACTCTATCTGGGGGATCTTCCTGCTGCCTGACTTGTCGTGATTGTCTCTGTAAAAAAACCCAAAAAACCTGATGATGTCAGACTCATAAATCTCTTAAACCTTTTTATTGTGCACACTATATCAAATATTTATTTCTTAATAACTCCTTACGTCCTCCTTTGAATTTCTCTCTCCTGATTGAACTAGTTTTGGAACTTTGTGGCGAGTACATTCTTTATATATCTCATGCAGCTTAAAATGGACTCTTTGTAGTTAATGCAGAAGTAAGATTATCTTATTTTGTTTTCACAATGTTTTATCATGTTTGCCAATGAAGTGCACTGTTATAATCACTGAAATATTTGGATTCTTTGCAAACTGAGCAGAAGTGTTTTGAGGGATTACTCCACTTGGAATCCGCATTTTTTTTTAACCATCAACCTTTGAGGCACGAACCAAATGTCAAAACATTGAACCAACTGTTTTAAACCTGCTGTATGTTTTGCACTTTCCTATCAACTCACTGTACTCTCACTGTACGATACTTTTATGAAAGGTCACCGTATCTAACTTTCTGTGATCGTATCTTTGTGATCACACACAATTGCACTAATTGTAACTTTAACTATTGCTTTTGGATTTCATGTCAAACTGTAGACGTCCTCTGTGTTTGATGTGCCGTGCTCTGTGCAGGGCAGGGGTGGATGATATGAGACAAGCGTCGACCGGCCCTCAAGCCTAAACGATATTGGTCCACAATGGGGGTCCTTAGCGATAGAGGTGGTAATAAAATAAAGATGAGACCGGGCCCATGATATTTACAGAAGGACAATGCGATTACGAGAGGACTGTTAGTTCTGCTATGAAGCTCTTGGGTTGTGATGAAAAGCAAGGGGAAGATATTAAACCTGAACCGTTTTGTAAAAGCCTGCCTTTTGCCATCCGCACCTGCCTCTGAGAGAACCTCGGTGTCATGTAAATAAAGAGAGAAAGGAAGAGGGATGATTGCTTTAGAGGGAGAGGGACAGCAGAGGGATGGGGTGGGGGGCTCTGAAAGAAAGAGCGAAAAGGGCTGGAAAATGTGTCAGTGAAATATATAGAGAAGGTAAATGGAACCTTCTGAGAAATGAAGGATGAAGGACGGCATATTGAAACCTGGGAGGGAGAACGTCTGGGCCGAGGTGAAGATGAAAAGTGAGTGGGTGTGAGGATGACAGTCAGAGGCTGAGGCTCCGCTCAGTATTCGGGGCAGAGCCGAGGTTTGGATGTGGACAGTCGAGCTGCTGCATTCAGCTGCGTCAGACCCGTCGCTCCTATAAAACTGCACCGATTCAATACTTTCAACCAAACTGCTTCGACCGGGCTCGGTCTCATTAAAGTTACAGACAGTCCTAATAAAAATCCATAAACATGAATGTGGTTTTGTAATAAAAACATAAAAGATATTTTAATATTTCAGAATGTAATATCGGGAACGGTTTATGGTCGGATAACATTTCAGAGCTGCGGTGTTTTTAACGCTTCTGTGGCCAAATCATGGATGTTACAGTAAAATGAAAAGAGAGATGATAAAATATATTAAGAATCAGGAACGGCAGTGGCATTATGTTCAATTCTCCTGCCCATTTTGATGCTAAGCAGATGAACCCGTGCGGTTGCAGCTTCCCTTTTATACAAATTGATCATTTACATTTTTCAAAAATGCAATACCTCCGTCCAGTGTTGTGTCGGTGCCGTCAGTGGGAGAAATCCAACTACGACCGAACTGTGATTCAAAACCTAAATTCATCTTTTGTTCTAGTTTGCTTCCAGAAGACTTCATCACAGCTGCACGAATAACACTGACACGAACCGAAATCAATTCATTTGAATAGAATCAGTGGACTCGGATTTGGAGGGAAGTAAATTTGGCAAAATGTTTGACAGTACTGACCCAAATTATAGTCCAAGATGGAAGAAGCTGAATGAGCTGTGTTGCATGATCTAATTTAATGTAACCAGCTGAATGAAAAGCATCAATGAAGTTTCCTCTTCATATTCATTTTGGCGTGAGCGAAGCTACAACCAAACGCTGCCTGACCTGCAAGCACATCCTGCACCACCGACTTCATAAGGGGTGTGAATATGATCTTATTTAGCCACTTTCTGGTGCGAATGACTTTACGAACACAGGTGTAAATGACTAATATTATTTATAGCCACACGGTCAAAAAGGTGGAAAGCCTCCATTTAGCAGCTAATCTGAGTTACAGTTTGATACTTTGACACTTTTGACACGTCACAGTAGGAAAAGAACAGGTGTAAACAGTGAAATGAGTGATGGCTGAATTCCTTTTAGCTGCTTCACTTTCCTGGTTATTGTGCGTGAAGGCTCGCTGTCACACTGTTTGATAGAGAATAGATAATAGAAGAGAGTCATCTTTATTGTTTTTAATAATATCTGTGTCTGCAAAAAAGGCCTGTTGTCAATCAATCTTCTCCCACAACTGAACTAAATAACTAAATTATTGTGAAGCATGATTAAAGGTGTTATTTGTATCTCAACCTCAAAACATGAAGACTGAATAACGTTTGGCCACTGCACCCTGCAAGGTTTTCACACACAGCTCCGAGCGATTCATTAAAAAGTCTAACAGGAAGTGTCCGGGGTCAGCGAAAGTATCTTGTAATAGTCTGGGGGTCTGTGCACCGGGCTACTTCCAGGGGCTTGAAGGTCACAGCGCTCTACCAGTGTTAAAAGCTACGCGGCCATTTCTGCCCCGCTAATAGAATTAGCAGGCCATCTGTTTTCGTGCGGTGTGCCAGCCCAGAACCCCTGCTAATTATGTTATAATATCCCGTTCAACGGCGGTCGTCTTTTTAATATTCCCCCGGCAAACACTCCGGGGGCAGGCTCCAATAAAAGCAGGTGGCTGGAGACGGAGATGCAGAAACACAAACCCACATGCTCCGTTCTAATGAAATAACACTGAAGCTGAAAGTGTATATCTTACCCGAACTGGGAAATATGTTCAGAGGCTGAGCCATGTTGCCAGGCGACTGCTGCCTGGATTGGCGTGCGTGTCTGTGGTGACAGACAGAGGGAGGGAGGACGCGGCGAAGCCAAGAGGCTGGAGTTACAGTCTCTCTAAGTCTGTGTGTGTGTTTGTGTTTGGAAGAGACGCTTGTTGTTGTTGTTGTTGTTGTTGTTGTTTGGCCGTCGTCACTGCGACTACGACAGCGGTCGCACTTCAGCACATCAGGGGAGACGAGCGGCGGCGTTTAATAATCTGGCCGAGTCCCTTCATCAGTAAAATGCTATTACCGCTCTCTGCACACAAACGCTGTTTACAGCGTGTCTGCTATTACAGTTCAATTATTGGGATATTCTGGGATGCCAGCGTGGCCTTTCTTGTTTGCACTGTTGGTGGTTTGTAATCTCACTTTTTCCATTTTTTCCCCCGTAACAAGGCCCGGCTTTGTTTTGCTGTTGTTTCCTCTGCGTGCCCTTGTGTTTGCAGATTGACCTTGCTCCAGACAAAGTGAGACAGAGACTCGCCCGAGCGCTCACAGTGTGCCTCATTAAATTAGAGCACTGTCAGAGGGGAGTTGAAATAATGCTGCTACGCCCATTGTGCGTCCCCCTTTGTCATCCGAACGAGGCCCGTTCTGTTTCCCCCCTCGTGCTGCCTCTCCTCGCTCGCGGATGTAACCGCCGCTGCCGCTCACGGGGGACGTCGCACTTTCGCTCCTCGGCGTGACTCTGCTTATGAATATCTCAGCAGTCTGCCCGGCTTACCTGACGCTCGTCTTACAGGTGCATGTTCGTGTCATTTTATTATTTCATCACGCAACCATCTGGGTGTGGGAGAGGCTGCTGAGGAGACACAATGCACATGTTCAATTAAATTAGGATTCACACAAGATTCAATATTGCGCGCGTAAACAGGTTTGCAACTGGAAACGTGCACATACAGGCAGAGACGAACAATTACAGTATAATATTACAGCTATAAAAGAGGAGGGAGGGTTTTACAGGATGCACAGTAACACGAGTAGTTTGTGAAATACTCTGATGATCACAACAGGAAAGATGCTAACTAACCCTTTAGTTTTGTGTGTGGCCTTATCAGCTAATAATTTGCATCCTCCATGTTTGTTTTTGGGTGGATGAAACTACCTACGCCGCCTAAATATTTAGCTTCTTTTCGCGTTATTTATGTGCAGTCACATCATCATTATAAAGGATCAGCTTAAAGGAAGATGAATAGCAGCGACATCCCTCTGATCTCATTTTTTTTCACATGCATCCTCCTCATTAAGTCTAAATCTTAAGGAATGGTGCAGAGAGGATGGAGGCATTTTATCTCCTCAAACATCCCCCTTGTTAAATGTGAACAAATTGCCCGCTGATTAACATGTCAGGAAACCGGCCACAGCACGGGCCTACTGTAGCTGCTCCACAATGACGCTACAAGAACGGGCAGATAAGGAAAAGAGAAAAGGGAGAATTAATATCCCTTTGAAACTGACAGCGGATGTGCCACATTACTATGCTGCCGGCGTATCTTTGTGTCTGACCAGTTGGGTTGATTGGGATTTCTCCCCTGAGGTAAAAGACTCTCTGACAGGATTCAAGGCTTTAGCCTACCGTCAGATGCCTGTCTGTAATTTGTGATTACAGCACAAGCAGAAGGGGTGGCAGGGATTAATTCAATCCAGTACACATATCTGATTCCCCACATTTGCATATTAATGAGAAAAAAAACGTTGAGTGTTTTTGGCAGCTGGCAAAACAGAAGACGGTTAAAACTTCGAAATTTGGATATTTACTGCGCTTGTGTCTGGCGAGTTGGGGTCAGTGTCTGGTTTTGCATGCATTTGCATACATCTGCATCTAAATGATGTGATATACTTGCAGATATTCCAGTGGCTTTGCGCCTCCTGCCCTGTCACACTTTATACACTGATCACTCATTTGTAAGATTCCTGAGCTGAGATTGTTTTCAACAGTTGGAGAAGCTTAGTGTTTGTTTCACGAGTCGACCGACCCCGGACACGACGAGCGAGGGAGTCAACAATCTCCCTCCTTGCTCGCTTCAGCGATTAACCTCAAATTACTGATGATAAATGATTAATGAAGCTGCTCTTAGAGTTATAAGTTACAACCAGTTACATGATGCTGTGGTTTATAATAATATTGTTTCTGAGATTCATCAGAGGTCATTTTAGTAAAACTGGTATCTGACTGAAGATGATCTACGTTTGCTGCATGTAGGACGATACGAAAACACAATAGGACTAATTGTTCGTGCCTCAAGGAGGCACAGTTTCCTAAAATACACAATCTGATGAATGAATTCTCAAGCGGCAGTTTTGTCACTTTAACTGTAAAAAGAGCCTCCAGAAAGCAACAGTATCATGACCACTGAGCAGCCATGGATCAGAATATTTAGTCTAAGATAGCAATGGAAAAAGACTCTGTCCTGAAGTCCACTAACCATTCTGATACGCTGACTTGTCGGCGAACCTGTAGAATTCACTCTTCTTCTGCTGCTGTGCAGTCATTGTGCTGGTTTTCTATTTTCTGCAGAAAACAAGCAGAGGTTTTTGTGTTTGATGAGCAGAGCTGAAGGTGCTTGAGCTGCAGATGAGTGACGGAGGGGTGGGCGGAGATAGAGGCGGGGACTATTTGCAGACTCATATACCTGTGCATCCTAAATAAAGGTAAAGCTGTAGAGTTAGGTGTGGAGTAAACATATAAAGTTGCAAACATAATCTCACGTAAGAAAACACAAAATTGTACTTAAGTGCAGCGTTTGATTTATCTGCAGTTTCCTTCTGATTCCTCATCACACAAAAGCAGAAAACAGGTAAGGAGACATGAAAAAGACACATGGGACGCGTGTGTTACTCCATCAGTGTGGTGTTGTGGTTATCAGCTGTGGTCGTTAGCTCCACGGCGCAGCAGGCACCACCTCCGTCGCCTCCTCGACCTGCCCGATCGCTCTGCCTTCCTCGGGTCGAGATCGTGCCATGTCTTGCAGTTGTGACCGACCGGCTGACTCATGCGAAAAGACCCGACGCTGCATCCGGAGAGGGAACATTTCTCTGCGGCAGCCTTGAGTAAAGCTGCCTCTCCGTCTCCGTTGCAGTCGGATGCGGTCGTGGTTTATGAGCCACGCGGCCAGCCCATTAAACCCGGCGCTCTTTTGTAAAGGTTGTCTGCCTCTTAAACGGTGTCATCTTTATTGCTGTGTTTCTCTCTCAGCCCCCTTCCTCTCATGTACAGAAATATGCGATATGGCCCTGGTTTAAATTCAGTTCTCCAACACAAGCTGTTTATTATGGCAGACAGGCCGGCTATAGAGCCATAGCTTCAGAAGTGTGTGTGTGTGTGCGTGTGTGTGGATGAAGGGGGGGGGAGGTGACTGTCCCAGCATGAAATGATACAGCAAATTAATGTCTTCCTTTCATAGATAGCTACACAACCACACACGCACATGGACATACACACAGCAGTGGCTCCACATGCCACATCCCGCTTAGCCCCGACAATATAGCAGCTGTAAAAGTGGCCGCCTGTGTGATCGGACGCACAAATCACGACGGGGGAGATGAGATGGCGCCGTCCCGCCGCTCAGAGAGCCGGGGAGGGCCACGGCGGAGGACGAGCTGTCAGTCTCCTGCCACGGGAAAAAGAGAAGTCACTCCTCTCCTTAGCTTCCCTCTATGCATCAATGTCATTTTCCCGAGGCCCACTTTGCTCTATATGGCCATTCAGCTCGTCTTTATCTATAAGAGCGGCCACGGAGGTTTGCTCCGGCGTACTTATGATGCTAACCTGCCGCGTGGATTCCGCTCTTATTCGGTTTTGCTTCCACATTATCTTTTATGCTCCTTTCTCGTGGAGTCACCTTTGACATCAATTTCACGTGGTTCATCGCGGGTGGCTTTCCTGAGCTGCCGTGCCAATATAAATGTAATTCAGTGAGTAATAACTCTGGCTAAGTATTGATCCTCTGGGATTTCTACACTGTGTTAAGTACTCCATCTCGTCGGCTTCGTTCTTTACATGATAGACAGCGTGTGTGTGTCCCTGGTTATTTTGTGGCGGCGCTGCCTGCTGCTCTGTGCACCATCACACACAACACACACACACACACACACACACATCAAAGCGACTGTGTTTGCTGTGGATGAGTCGAGTCGAGGGACGGAGGAGCAGGCCTGGTTAGCACTGTAAACTCTTGCCATGCTGTTGGAGTCTGTCCCCTACCTCGACGCTCCCCAACCCCTCGCCCACCCCCCCACCCCCCCGTTACCCAGAGCTGCTAATGACTGCTAATTGTGGCACAGCAGGGGAGAGATGCTGAAAACCGGATATCAGCAGCCATGTCTGGCATCGCCGCTGCCCGCCGGCTGGGAGGCTGGTGGCCCCTCATCTGTCAGCTCCATCTATCAGGAAGTTCACTCAACTTCTGTGTCTTTGGGAAAGCAGCCTGAAAAACAATGTTTACATCAGCACTGTGGTTAAAGGGACAATTCACGCTGTTTACATGTGTTTAATTATTCTCATTAGCATCAAGTTGACCCTAAATTAAATTTGCGCACTCGCAGAATTATTATCAGAAAACGTTCCTGTCGCACAGTGAGATCTCCTCAGCTGCAGTTTCATCATTTAACATCTATGAAGCAGGATTTGTCACTTGATGACATTGTGTGTCTGTCTGTTCGCTCTTCACATCAAAGGTGTGATGTGTCACACAGATGTCGTCAGGGTTATTTTGGCCTGAGGTGTGGGGTTTGAAAGAAGTGAACATTTAGGAGGCAAAGGGTCTAATGAAAAGACATTACTCAGGTATCAGAATTGTAGGATCCAGCATTTTTGGAGCTTGACTCAAACCAGGCACTAAAAAACTGAGGTTATCAATTTTGACTGCTATTTTTAAAATCGGTCTCTTGTGAGTCTCCCGACGTTATGAAAGTGCAACACTAAATCACGAAGCACCACTTTAATGACTGATTGCTACAAATGGCCTCATAAAACCGATCCATCCCGCATTAAAAGTTATTTTTTAATTAATTATTTTATCATTTTTAACACTGACTGGATTTTATATCCCGTCTTTATTTCTTTTTTTCACAAGAAACTGCTCAAAGTGTCGCAGTTCTCTAAAGCCGAGAAGCTTAAAATACCGAGTGGTTTGAGTCCATCCATAGGCCTCCATGGATTTTTGAAGAGATGCAACTTTTGAAGCAATTTTCTGTGACAAACAAGTCACATTAAACTTATTTTACAGCCTCTTAAAGAAGTAATTCCAGAGTTTCTTGTGTGTTTCAAACAAACCCCTGATGCTGCTGCCAGGAAATAAAAAAGCATCAATATTTCCAGTGATTGTTCAGAAAAATACAGAAACTTATAAAAACTGGCTGCAGTTTGAATCTTTGTTGTTTGTGTGTTTCAATCATCAATAGACACGAGTGAAATAATATTTATTTGTTTGAAAATTCTGATTACTGTGAAGAAGAAGTATGCAGATTCACCTATTTTGGGATTTTGTCTTTGTCCTAATAATGATGAACGATATGATGGACAACTCTCTGGTCTTCCATCAAAGAGCATCATCAATATCCGTCCATGTTTCAGAGAAATGGGTGGAAATGGTGCCTGTGGTGAAATGTTTGGTGAGCGAAGGTCCTGTCATCTTCTGCTCCGTCAGGGCCGGAGGTGCGGCGCCAACCCCCGACAGCTTCCCGTCCCCTGATAGATTCTGATGATGTCTGCAGCCTTGATGTGATAAATTGTACACAATAATTCTGCGCTTGCATTTTGAATTGCTGGTGGAGATGAAAGTAATTTGGATCGCCTCTGCTGAAGTTATTAAGCATCGCGCAGTCACGCTGTGTTTGTTTTTAAGATTTTCACTGGTTGATATTGCTTCATTTTTTTTTTAACCTTTGACAATCAACTGTTGATCGGCCTCGTTATTTTCCTTAAAATGTCGAGAAAATTGCGAAGCCACCAGCAGCAAACAAACAGTACAGACTCTTTTTTTTGTGATAGTGATCTCAGGGACAGCAGCTAAAGTGTTTCTAAATTTCATCTGAACCAGCTTTTGATGGGCGACTTGCCCTCTGTGTAAATCCACTGTTAAGCTCTGTCCATCCTTTAGCCTCAGTCAATCTCTTCCTCTCACCTTCAGCAGTCCTTTCAGCCGGCTTCCTTGTGCGTGGAGCCACAGTCGAGCAGGACAAAAGGAGGACGTCGCTGTGGCAGGGATATACATTCTCTATATTCTCGGGCATCCTCGCTGCATTTTCCTGAAGTGTCAATTATAATGTCAGTGGATGAGAGATCAAAAGCCCGAATGCAATGCTGTGATAAATTTCTATTGCCAACTCTGTGGCGTATTTCATTTGGAATGGGATTTGGCAGAGGGGAGAAAGTAATGTTCAGATGAAGTGCCTGACCTGTTTCTTTGTCCTGTGTTAGCTCTCCCATATCGCTCCATCTCTCATTTCAGCGAGGAAATTTCCCTCTTGTTTCAAACCCAATTTTTCCAAAACTCCCTGCGTCAGCAGCAGCAGCAGCCCCTGCATCCGCCCAGTCGAAGGCACAGTGTCCAATTAAACTCTCATATCCATGCAGAAAAGAATCATTTCTTTCTCTTTCTCTCCCTCAGTCCTTCACCCACTCAATCCATCATTAATATTATTTCCCCCCGTTCTCAATTACCTTTCTCTTTCTCAATTACCCTGCCTTGTTAGAAAAACGGTCATGCCTGAGCACAATATGAAATACTAATTAAAACCAAAATGCGGAACACAAATTTAGATCTAACATCAGCACCTTTTTTTTTTTTCCTCCATCTTTTCACCGGTTTTTTTCCAAGCATCTGCTCCCTGCCCCCCCGCCTCCTCTCCCTCTCCCTGCAGCAGATGGCTTCGGTCAGAGGTGGACAGGTAACAGACGACCCTGGAACTCCCCCCGGAGCACCTGAGCCCTGCCCCGTCCCCCCTCCTTGTCCCGCCACCAACCTCCTCCACCCCTCTCGCCCGGCCCTTTGAACACCTCCGGCCCTCTCTGCTCCTCCGTCAGCCCCGGTGCACCACCCTCCAACCCCTCCCTGCTCCTCAGTGTCCTCCTCCCCTTCCTCTCCTCTCCTCTGGGCTGTATCTGGTGGGCCGGCTCCCCCCTCCTCCCCCCAGTGGTGCAGGCCTTCTGGACGGAGCAGATGGTAAGAGAGGGCCAGGAGGAGACGTCCTCTAACCTGGGAGCCCAGCCAGACCTGGCCCACAGCGAATGCCTGATGCCTGCCTAATAGACCTGGACTGGGTTTGCAAGAAATCGTCTCACTCCGTGTGTGTGCGTGTGCATATGGCCATGTGTGTTTTTCATGAAGCCAACTTTACTGTGTTTTTGCTGTTGCAATTAACGGTGTGTTATTGGAGTGTGTGTTATTTAAACATCAGAGCATTTGACTGTAAAGTTTGACTAAACCCTTGGAGGGCCGAAAGACCTGGCGAGTCCAGAGCGGTCATTCTCAATCAGGAGTACTTGTACCTCAGGGCAGGTGGAAAGTAACTAAGTACATTTACTCTACTTAGTTACAAATTTTCTTGTACCTCACTTGAGTATTTCCATTTTCTACTTCTACTCCACTACATTTCGGGGGGAAATATTCCACTGTATATTCCACTACAATTATTTGGTAACTTCAGTCTCTAGTTACTTTGCAGATTCAGATTAATAGATCAATAGTAAAAAAATATAATCAACAAGAAATTACGATGTATCATTATAGGTCAAGATAAGACTCTATTGATCCCCAGGGGGAAACAATCACAAGCTACCCAGCTGAATATAGGATCATTACAATTATCCCGACCTTTTCCAGCTGCGACATTAAAGTGATGAACACATTAATGCATCAATAATTATAATCCAGTAATATAACATACATTATTCAAAAATGGGCAATTCTGCTTAGTGAGAACTTTACTTGCTAAGTATATTTTGATGCTTTGTACTTTCAGTTTTGAATGCATGACTTCATTTCTGCACTGTGGCATTGCTAATTTTACTTAAGTAAAAGATGTGACTACTTGTTCCACCAAATTGGTGTGATATTGATCTTTAGGACATTTATTGTCGCAATCATTACGAAACCAGCAGCTTCAACAGGCCGACTGCACAAACCTGCCACCAATCTAAACCGGCTGTAGCACCTTAACGCTGACTGATGTGATTCAAAGACCATGAAAACTTGTTAGCAAGAGAGCAAAGAAGTCGAGATAGATCGCTAAAGGTGCTGGATGAAACGTCCAGCTCGTGCCACTCCAGGCGATCGTAGCGTGAACACAACTTTGACCTGAAAAGAGGAAAATAAGAGCAAGACATTGATTGTTCCAGAATCACTTTAACGAAAGATTTTATGGAAAAAAAAAATCAATTTTAAAATCAATGAAAGTGAATATATGTCTAATGTGAGTGGTGGTGTCAATGAAGGGCTACTTGACCTCATGTTATCGATCTCTGGGGTCACATCAGGAAATGCTGGTTGGATAAATCTGACAAACTATTCAGTGAAGTATATGTGCTTCAATTATAGTCTGAAATCTGATGTGTGACTTATTAAAAGTTTTAATTTGAAGATTCAAAGTGATGGTGTTTGGCCTTTCTTGTGTTGATTTGTGTGTGTGTTGGATTTCAGTTTGCATGTAATTAAAAAATATCTAAACTGTTTCTATGGAAACATCTTCATCCGCGGACTGAGGTTGAACATGCACGATGCCGGTTTGATGTTTAATAGGTGTTCTGAGTCTCCGGCTGATCAGAAAGAAAGAGTTCAGACACAAACTTTGAAGTCAAAACTCGCACGGCTACATATTTAGTTTTGGGGTGTTTTGTAAGACACAAACTGAATCTGTGTACGCGTGTAGCTGAGTTTGTTCCCTGTAAGTGCACAATATGATGGATGTGTTGGATTGAGAAATATATTGAGTTGAAAATACATGTGTCCCGGAGGAGAGGCATTTTCTACTGTAGCTGGCAGAGAATAAATGTCTCCACCAAATCTACCTCAGAGAGTTTTCCAATCCTGATAAGCCTTACATCTGTCTGTCTGCTCCCTAATACCCAAAGCTGTGGTTTCAGGGCACCTTCATTCAAAAGAGACAGACACTGTGTCTGTGACTCCCGCTCGCTGTTTTCCAACTGTATTTATGGCTATTCCATAAAATTCATTTAAAATTCATTAATACCACAGGGACAAATTCAATGAGCTCAGCCTAGTTTCCCTCATTTGCCCAGCGAGTCCAAACGGATTGTTGTTCTCCCCAGATGCTGCTCCTCTCTCAATCTCTTCCTGTTATTAAATATTCAAATCTCCACCGCAATCACTCTGTTTAGTAAACACTCAGGGGACCTCACCAAGACTATTATAGCAGAGATGATTGCAATGCTTTGTTTTTGTTTAGTTCTGTTCCTTGATATCGCCGACATGCTAATTGCTATAGGATTGCTAGTTAATTGTTTGACCACTGTGGAAACGTTCCCATCACCTGACTGAATGCGACGCTTTCAAGTTCTCTTCCTCGTGTTGTTTTTTTTTTCTTCCCCCCTCTGATGTTTGCGTGTAATGTAATATTATACACACCCACCAAATGTGCGCACATGCACTCTCAAAATGATTTCACACTCCCACACCCTTCCTTCTTTGATCTTTTATTCTTAGGTACTCACCCGCCATCAAGTGATACGGAGGAACATTGAATTTATCTTCTATTTCCCTGTTTTACATCATTTATCATCCCCGTCCATTCCGAGGGATCCTTTTCTCTTTTGTAGCAGATTGTTTCTCATCCGATCTCCAGCGTCGTGCTGTTTTCTAATAAGCGCCATAGTAATTTCTGTACGTTATTAATGGCGGCGCACACCGCCATCCGAGGAGCTCCAGCTGTGCAGAGGCGAGGACGGGCATCTTTGCGGCCCCCCGTGCCACCCCACGCTCGACGCAGACCGCCGCCCCCGCCGCCGCCGCCTGGGGAGCGTGCGTGCATGCCCTGGAGGTGATGCTAATGGGAGATTTTAACTACATTTCCCTCCTTCCTCCCTTCCTCGCCTCCTCTCCCACTGGTGCTGCGGATATGAGCCTAGAGCAAACACAGGGCACTCTCATTAAGGGACTAGGCTGGTATTAAATTCGCTGTTATTAGAGAGGCCTGCTTTCATTTCACTGGCACAGCAAACCACAGACACCCACAGGAGACTCAGGGTGAGGACTAGATTACACTCATACACTCAGATGGCTTGTGGTGTGTGTGTGTGTGTTTGTGTGTTTGGGCCTGAGCTACAAAGGGTGTTGAGAAAAATGGAAGTTGCAGTTGCCGCATCCATTTTTTGTGAGTGCCAATTTCATGAAGAGACCCCAGTTTAAAAATAATAGACTGTAATGCGTCCGGGCAGAGGGCATCGCTTTAATGGCAGGGTTCCCTGCTGGGTTTTGGCCTCGCCTCATTGGCTCTCTGGCAGAGAGGGGCGTCATTTTTCACATTACTGCTCACCCCCTGCCTGACATGTCAAAGATGGACAAAATCAATATACATACAGCAACAAAAACTCGGGCTCCACAAAATCAATGCCACTTATTTGATCAAAGACTTTTTCCACAAGCTGGAGCAGAATGTGCGCGAACGCCTCTCCAATGTGAGCTGGCAGGTTCATATCCACGCTCCTGTATGTGGAATAAGTGCCCTCTAGGACATCCTCGCCGCCGTGTCTCTGCCTGCCGATACTGCTCTTGTCAGCGGCCCCTCAGGGCGCGATGGGCTGAGTGACGGGAGCGAGCCAAAGCGACTGTGACAAGGGAGCTCGCGTCAAATTCCCTGACAGTTACCTCAACAACCTCCTCTGATACTGCCATGTCACACACATAAGGAGATTACTGAATGGATTTAGTGAATGTGAAATGTGAGTGAACGCTCTATGATACAAGGTTTTTTTTTTTTCCCTCCCTCCCCGGAGCCAAAGGAGCCTGCCTATGTGATATGCTGCTACATGGCGTAGGCACTTGGCTGGCTCCGCACGGGAAGAAGACAGAACAGGTGGCAAAGAGGCGAAAGCAAGGCAGAGCGAGTGCGTGCTGTGAACACGCAGCAGGTGTCCTGGTCGCATGCGATGGCAAGAGGCTGGAGAAGCAGTCCTTACACACCTTCGAAGACACAAACAAACATAATTACATTGGAGATATACCGCAGGAGGACCCCATTTGACTCTGTGTATTTGTTGCGGTGTTTGCGATTGCAGCAGACAGTCGGTTTCTCATGGTGGCAGGCCTCTCTGTTGGCGCTGTAAAGCACAGCGGTGTGTTCAACTCTGACTGGGACTCATTAGAGGAGGAGAGTGTCCGTCATGGTGCCTGGCTGTCTGTGGACTGGTCATCCAGTGGGGGACCGGGGGGAGGGTGGAGGAGGCGGGCAGGGCCCAGTCGAGCCTCCCTCCTCATCCAGCCCGCTCCATCCTTTCCTTTCTCTCCTCTCTTACTCATTTGCCCTGCTGCTCTCCCCTCCATCCTCTCCTCCTTCCTCTCTTCCATCTCTCAACAGGGGTTCATCTCTTGTGATTTGCTGAAGCCCATTATCAGTTCCCCACCAACCTCCATCCGCAGCCAGCCTCTCAGCAACAACACACAACCACTCGATCAAAGCCCCGAGAGGGCCGGCAGCCTGATTGATGCTTATCAAAGAATCCATTGTTGTTGACCTGTGTTGCCAATCCCAGTCATCATGTGTGCTGCTGTTATTGCAAGTCTCTCATTGTGTTGTATTGTGGTGTGTTGTTAGCCAGATGTTGTTTCTGCTCCATCCTGAATCATCTTCAGTAATAAAAGATGGTGGCAGGTGTGTCAGACAGCTTTGACAGGTCTGGCTGACATTCCCTCATTTATACCTCAGTAATGTAGTTTCAAATCCTCCGCGATGGACCCCGGAGCCAGCGGACGAACAAAGGCGGCAAAAATGGACATAAAAAAACATCAGAATCAAAACAGATTGAACACCTTATGTAATTGGTTTTTTGAACTTGTGCACACATCAGCTTGAAAATACGTTTTTGAGGTCAATCATTTCACATAAAAGCCGAAGCTGTTCAATGCAGGAAAATGTGAAAAGTAATGGGCTCAATTAGAGTCCACGGCAGAGTCAGAAAGAAGAGTTGGAGTGGCAGCTACTCAGCACATATCAAGCTCGACGCTCGTCCAAAGGCGACGGCGAGGCGTTCATGCCGACGTGTCACTGGAAATAAAATAAAGGAGGAAATGAAATTACATCACGATGAGGATGTTTAAGACGATACTGGGATGTCAACACTTTTGGTGCTGATAGAGATGTGAATAAATCCATTAGAAACAGATCCTCTCAGAGCCGGGCCGTAGCTACTGTTCAGGAATATTTTGAGAAATTTGGAGGGTTCATCATGATGTGATGAGGACTTTATGTTCCACAGTTACACACATTTTACACATCTTGAGATTTTAAAGGCTGATTGTCATATTTTTAGATACAACTTTAAGGCAAAACCCTGAAATAAGTACTCATTTATAGGGTTTGATTGGTAGTGAGTCAAAAACTTGTGAAGTGGTTGTGGTTTCACTGGGGAAATTTGGACTCACAACCTACATCCATTTACATCCAGGCCCTTTTTTTTCTCTCGACCTGTTTCAAACACACAGAAACAGTGGAAACCAGTTCAACACTTCCTGCATAATCTGACCTGTATATCCATAATTTGGATATGTGGCACATGTAAGAAATGTGACCACATTTATATTGAAATATTTAATTGTAGTTATCGTGATAATCATTTTTACATACATATTTCTGTTTGTGTTTAAATAGATAATAATTCTATGTTTAGTATTTATACTGTTTTTAATATTTATTATATGAATATAGTGCTGGCTCTGGAAAAAATGAAAAACATCCCTTTTATCCATCTTTCTGTTTGGCCACTCATCGTTTCATCCTTTACTCTCGACTTGTCATTTTCTGATTCCTCCTTCCAGGATCCTGTCTTCCCTACATCCATCCATCCATCCTTGTTCCGTCCATGGGAATATGAGCGTCTGCCTCGGAGCCACAGGTCTCTGTGCAGCTCTCGGACCAGCGGGACCAGTGCTGTGTCAGTGTCAGATCTCCACTCATGTGTGGAGCAGCTCAGACACGAGCTCAATCTATCGCAGCACCAGATTCTCTCCTGGTTTCTTTTTCTGTGTCTCTCCTCCCCTTCTTCCTCCCGCCCAGTTGTCTTTTTCATCTGCTGTCTTTCCCTCTAAAGGGAGATTACCTCGTCTTCACGGGCCGGGGCTGATATTTCATTTCCAAATCACTGTGGCTCACAGTTGTTTGACCGCTCTCCTCTTTTTTTTCGCTCTCTCTTTCTTCGACGTACTGAGAGACAAATACAACAGAGGGAAGCTGAAACACAATGGGCATGTTGACATATAAGAGGAGGTGGCATGTGAGAGGCTGAGGCCTGTGTGGTGCTCAAATGAGAAAGGACATCGCTCATTTCCAACCTCAAATTGCCTTGCTCTCATCTCTGACCCTCGCTTAACAGCCTCGCTCGGGCAATTCATCGCCCATTCGCACACATAAAAACAAGTGTGTTTACACAGGGACATGCATAAACCACACACACACACACACACACACACAGGTGGAAATGTGGTGCAAAATATGCAAACGATCATAGAGTTTGTAAACAGATACGAATGCTCTAAATTCTGTCGGCCTTCACCAGTTGGCAAGTGTGTGTCTGACTCAAATCTGTTAACACACTTTACAAAGACCAGGCGGACATTTGTATCCCGAGCACTCTGGGCAAGACCCTGTCTCCATAGCTACAAGATCATGTTGACCAGTTAAAAAGCTGAAAAATAATGGCTACCCGGGAGGCAGAGTGATTGATTGCGGTTTGCCACGAGGGAGAATCAGCCCAATTGTGGATGTTTCTGGGTGCCGCAGAGTCATCTGGCTGACATTTCACCTCATGGGCAGGGATGAGCGGGTCCTCCGCCAGCTACAGCGGTTTCCTCCCCCCCTCTACCTTCTGTCAGATTGCCCTGTGGAAACTGCTCATATAACTTCATTACTTTTTAATGCAGCCGTAATTACTCCAGCATGTTGTAATTGGACAGAGATATGAGAACAATAAAGGATGTCGGGACACAGAACAGGGTTTTAATTGTGGGTTAATGATATTTATTTTGCGTCGTGCTCCTTTTCTTCTCAGTCATGCCTCAGTCGTGTGGGCTAAGTGTTGGTTCTCAGGGGAGAGCGAGAGGGTGCTAATTTCTCTCCCGGTGAGGCGAAGAGATTTCTCCCCTCTGCTTTTGTCATAGAGAGGCAGCACATTAACCTCGGATCAGATTAAGGGCTGTAACGGAGCCAGGTCGCGCAGTGGCCAAGCGGCCTGGCTCCTCTGGGCTCAGATTAGGCCTGACCCCTGACCGATGTGTCAGTAACAGATAATGAGCTTAGCTTTATCAGCCCCATTTGTCTCCCCGAGGGTCCACACAGCAGCCTGGCCCCGCTACATCGGGGCCGGTGTAAACTCTGGGAGCAGCACAGGGGTTAATGCTCAGATAAGAATCGTGTTGCTTTATCGGCTCTCACTCGAGGCTCCTCGGCTGATCGCTCTGAAAAAAAAAAGCAGCTATTACTTTGCCCAGGGGGCAGATAGTGTGTGAAGACGCACTTAGGAACAATAGGAACACTATTCATAAAGTGATAATTTTGTCTCTAACAATTACAGCCATTCATTTGTTACATGTGACACGTCGACCAACCTTGAGTGGGTTTCATCTGATGTATCTCGCACCTGCATCTCTGCATTTTCATAAACCGATTTAATCGTCATTTGCTTGTTTATTTATTTATTTTTTTTGTGATATCTGACTCGCTGCTACATTTTCCCACCGCTGTGTAGTGGCATTTTCAAAATGATATTGATCGGCTCAGGAGGGGAGCTATAATTACAGATCAAAACAAGGTGACGTATTTGTTACTGACTGGCCCACAGGGATCTGGCCTCATTCTTAGGGAACATGTTTGTTTTGTCTTGTAGTTGTTTTAGATGTCCGTGGTGATCACTAAGCAAGTAGAGCGGGGTAATGAAAGAGGTTTGCACACAGTAATTAATTATGAATGTCTAATTACAGCCATAATTACAGAGTTTTTTGGAACAAAGAGCAGCTGATGCTACGTTGAAACTCGGCTGCAGTCAATGTGAAAACCGATTTCCCCTTCAGCATCAACATGAAAAGTCACATCAATAACTTGTTATGGCTGGTGAAGGATTGACGGGCAAATTATACACCTGCAACAATGGGCGGCGGGTTTGACAAAAGGAAAAAAGACGAGGAGAGACGAGGTGCGAGGGGAGTTTCACATCCTAATCAATTACTCCATTTCGTCCACCTGTGGTTTGCATGTGTTGTTGATGAGGAGAGGATTATCGGGCAAAGAGAGAAGAGATGAGAAGATGAGTGAAGCTGCTAGATTAATATCCTGCCACGGCGGCCCGGGGAGAGATTAATTTCCTCTTTACCACCATTTAAAAAGGGACGCATGCGTCAGGGTCGGCAGTCGCTTTAATGGAGAGAAAGAGAGTGATCTGTTGTGGTGCGCGCCGCAGGGTTGATGGGTGAGACAATAGATATCATTGGTCCAGTAGTGAACTTCCACCTAAGTGCCTTTTGCCCCGTGTGTGAATGTGTGTGTGTGTGTGAGCAAAGGTGTGATTGATTGGATCTCAGAGTGCTTGTGCCACTGGGAAGCAAGAGAACGAACCTAAGAGTGTGCAGGCATGTGAGAAGATTGAAATGTGTGTGTGAGTGTGTGTGTGTGTGTGTGTGTGTGTGTGTGTGTGACGTGACACGCTTCTCGAGATTTAATTCGATTGAATGAGAGCGCTGTCACTGTAACCAATGAGAAAGATGATCTGACTCCCATTTCTGCAATATTAGGCTGATGAAAATGATGGCGTTTTTAGATCTTATGCTCCATGTCTTGTAATATTCGGTGGATTTAGAGCAGAGAAGTCAGACTTTAGTGGCAAGCTAATTGGAAATGTGTGAAATGGAGAACTAATTGGACAATGCAGGAGGGTTTCTTCATGCAGTTTATATGAGATGATGTGTAAATCTATGAAATCCATCCTTTTGTCGTTAGAGACGAGAATATGACAGCTCATGTGAAATTCACGACAAAAACATTTTTTTTGAAAGCAGCTTATGATCATTCAGCGAACGATTTACAACACAATATAATATAGTTGAAAGCAGAAATAAGTGTTTCTTAATGTCCATCAACAACTGAAATAATGGTTAAAGTCCCAACCTTGTAATTTAAAGGAGCAGGTAAATGTGAAATATATTCATAGAAATAAGTGAAGAACTGACATAATCTTCAGTTTACATCTAATGTTTTCTCACATTTATCAGTGTATTAAAAGACCAGCTGTTTTATATGAGAGTAAAAGCAGATTCCAGGTCTTGTGTTTTGGATATTTTTGCCTTTAAAATCCTTGTTTTTCCAAGCGATGCTCTCTCCACTGGTTATCACATGCTGGTCGTTTCAAGTGTCAGCTCACCATTCAAGTGCTCAGTCATTAGTTAGCTGCCATTATAAATCTTCCCCTTATTAGAAACGCAGAAAGCTCAATAGCTGGAAATTCAGCCACTCACATACACTCTATCAAAGCATTGCCTTATTGATCGTCCTCCCTCCTCTCATTCACCTGGGCTCAGATGGATGAACCTCAGAGTGTCAGTCGGTCGTGTGAGTCAGACGCCTCTGTATCAGCCTCCTTACAGTCGCTTCCTGCGGCGATGCCTCCGCTCAAATGTCAAAGTAAATGAGCTGGCCAGGCTGTGCTGCCGTATGTGCTCATCAGGCCACTTTCTCCTCCTTGTTTGTTGCAATAAACTTATATCTCCAACCACACACACACACACACACACACCTCCAAACCCCTCTCCCTCCACCCCCGTGGCTCTCTAGGGGTTTGGGGTCATTTGCTCGCTTATAGGTTTAATTAAAGGCCGGTTAATTATTTAGTCTGCTCCGGGGGGCGAGACCATCTTTGGCCTTCAGTTTGATCAGTGTGTGAGTGTTGAGTGTTGAAGAGAGGCCCACAGCCAAACACCAGTATCTCACTGAGCCGATCGTCTCCACAGATTGAACACACGCTGTAGGGACGATGTTCGCTTTGTAAAAACGATCCAAAAAAGAAAACACAGGTGTTATTTTGCAGGTTTATAGATTATGACGTTGCTCCTACCAAAGTAAGTGCTGGGATCAGGGAACATAGTATAGTAAGTACAGCAGGTCAAAGACGAAGCACAAAGTTGTTCTGTTAACTGTGATGGATGTTTGGGTTATAATTTTATATTTTCTCTGCAAATACGTTTGGTTAACCTTTCACAGAGAATCCCTCTGTGATTATTTGCTCATGTTTCTTGACTTATTTTTATTTTTTTCTGACATTCTGACTTTAATTAATTTGATGTACAAAAATATTACAAATAGAACAAACAATTACAATCATGGGCAAAACTACACAAAAAACCCTAATTTAAATAAATTTTTGAGAGAAAATAATGCAGAAGAAGAAACAGTAAGTACTGCATACAAATTATCTAAAATATTCAAAAACACTACAGGGTTTACACACATAGACACATAAAAAAACACATTCAGTACATATACAGTATAAATATTAACCAAGGTACAAAGCTGCTTTACATGGTGACTATCGACGTCTCCCATTAAATTTGTAGCTCCCTATAGAAGAAATGTTACCAGGAAACAAAGTCCAGGCGGTAATTATGTTTCCGCTCAAAGCGTAGCTGGGGAAAGCAAATTAGTAGCATATAAATGTCACTTATAGGCAACATATTTGTCTGATTGTCTGACTGCTTGTGATTCTTCTGCCCCATTGGACCTATTTTTAAAGCTGTTGCATTCTCAGTAATTAACAGAGAACAGTCGTATTATTACTGATAGGAAGAGGAGCCAAAACTATGAAAAATATAAAAAAATGAAATCAGAGTTTTCGATGAGTTGGTGAACAGAGTCAGATAGTTCCCACATGAGATGGTGGAGACCAAAGACAGAGCTAAAAGAGATTGTTATTGTGACTCAGATTCAGCAGAAACATGACTCCAACTTTCACTAGTTATTTTAGTTCATATTTCAGTTCACATTTGGGCAGCTGTAGCAAAAATGTTTGCAATTCTGCTTCATAAATGACTCAAACAATCGGTTGATCAGAATTGTTATCAGTTACTTTTCTATAAAATCACAGAGACAGAAATAAACAGTAGAAAGTCAGACAAGTGCTGGAAGACTTAATATTTGTGCTGAAACAATCACGTAATCAATCGATTAGATCATTGTCTTTTATTTAATTTAATCAATATGCTACAACAATGTTTGCACACTTACACAGCCGGTAACACACAGTTTGACTTGCTCATGCAGGACTGATGCAGCGAGTGAGGGTGAAATGTGTGAACTGTACCTCAGCAGGCGGTGAAGTGTTTTGATTGCTGCCGTCCCGGCCTGCTCAGCCCCTGACCGGCTCCTCACCTCCATCCCCAGGGGAGATAATGACACTAATACCTGTAAGCGGCGCTCTGCCTTGATGCCGGCCGGGGGAGGAGGTGGCGGGGGGGCACCAGGCCTTTTAAACCAATTTCAAGCCTGTCAATTAAGCTGGTGATTTGTGTTGGACAGAAATCAGTCTGGCACTGCCACTTCAACGCCCCCCCCCTCTGTACACACGCACGCTGTTCCTCCTCTATCCCACAATCCTTGGGGGACTCAAAGAGCCATTGATTGGTTGAGCTGTTCGCCCCACAGACAGATCGATAATCACTGTGTTCTCCCGGCGCTGTGCTGGGTAGACGCTCATTTGCCAGTTCCCATGGGAACTGCTCTGAGTCCCACCGGATGTGGCGCTTTGAAGACCTCCTCCATTTTTTTTTTTTTCTCAAAGTTTCTGTTTTGGAAGTTTTACTAAATCAGCCTTTGAGGACAGTTAATATTGCGTCAACCGATAAACGCTTTAATTGGCAGTAACATTGGAACAAAAAATTGGTGCCTGTGTTAGAGGCTATCTTGGTTATTATTGGTTCTTTTTCTTAAGACAGACGATAGCGATGTGTGTGTGTGTGTGTGTGTGTGTGTGTGTGTGTGTGCGCATGGTACGGTAAAATAATGAATTTCTCTTGATTAAAAATTCTCTCCGAGAGCGAGTGCTGAAACCCTATTGATTTCCATTAAAAGTAATCAAACTTTTCATGGTACTAGATGGGTGTGGGAATTTTTTTTTTCTATTGTGAAAAACTATTTGACTTCTGCTTTTAAAATGACCACCAATCTACACAGAAGAGTTTGAATCATCACATTCATCAATCAGCTCTCTCACACCTCGCCTCGATATGAGCTGTTAATAGTCTGAACTCTGAACTCGGGAAGTATCGGCGGAGCATTCGCGAAGCCGTGAAAAGCTTGGAAAGTTTAGGGCTGTATCTTCTGATTCATCAATCTCTAAACCAATAGCTCTGAGTTGTCTCGAGCATGAATCTCCCCTCAGTACCAGCCCTGAATCGTTTGAACCATCAATCTCCCCTCTATTAGACTTGCACTGTCTGCTCCATGGCCGTGTCTTCTCATTGGAGTTATGGGTCGAGGGGAGATGGAGGGAGGACCGTGGAGGGATGATAGAGACATGCGGTGGAGGAGTAGTGTGGGCAGAGGTTAGAGCATTTGCTTGGTATTTAGGCAGAGATACATGAGGAATGGCTGTATCTGTCGCTTCCTGCCCGGTGGTCTCCGTCCATTCATGCCGGCGGCTCGTAAAGAGTCCTGCGTGGCCCTATGTTCAGGTCATAAAACCGAATTAAAATATTAAATCTGTCAGGGCCTGTCCTCGTAAATAAAGCCATATATTACCCCTCCATCTATAAAAGTGAAAAAGGGTCGAGGCATTTTACGAGGGGGAGAGGAGCGGGCCTATTTCGGGTCCGATCACAAAAAGCCACCTCGTCGCTGCCCCCACCTGTGGACAGGGCTAATTATTCAGCCTGCAGAGTGATGGAGAGCAGGGAGGGATCGATGGCGAGTGCAAGGTTGAGCTGCACAGAGTCACACTCAGGGACAGTGTGCTGGTTTTTATCTGTATCAGCGACTTGGTGATGTAAAAAAAAAAAATGGTCGTAAAACCTATATGAAATATTTGCATGTCTGCGGCACATTATTCACAAGTAATAACCCACTTTTTTTTTTCTTACGTGAAGAAATATCCAATTTGTTACTGTCTCTCCTGACTGATATAACAACTTATACTCAGTTCATGAAAGGTTTCACATTTGCTCTACACGGCGTCGGGTCTTTCCAAAGAATGGCCGAGTCGTTTGCTGCACAGAAAGTGATGCAATTAACCTTTCTGCCACTGACAACAGCTATTTGTTTCGGATGAATACATAAACAGAAATGCAGAAAAGGAACTAGAAAGTTAACTCAAACAATTATAGAAGAAAAAGATTTAAAAAGTGTTTCGTGTGTTCATCCATATTTCACACATCAGAGCATCACTGTCATGTCTACTAGGTTTGAACAAAAATTATATGTCAAAGGTGCACAAGTCCAATATCATTTTTGGACATGCATCCCCAGCACATCAAAGGTTAATGTTTTTTCCGTTTCGTTCTTAATAATAAAAGTTATCACGTGTGCTAACTCCACTTTGCTACCAATCTTGTGAGATTAGTTCAAACCCTTATAAATGTGTCTTACACTTCTATTTGGCTGAATTACCAACTGGTCAAAGAGTTCACTGTGTTGCAATCAATTTTCTAGTAATCTGATTAATTGGAGAATTTGGGAAAATGGTTTGGTAAAATGCACCGCAGTATAAATTGAACTAGGCCCTAAGGTGGCGCCTGCATCTTAAACCTGGACCCTCGGTTGAAATCTAGTTATAACACCTTTAATATTTCAGTCATTACTGTGTTTACATCATATATATATATATATAAAGTTTAGTGCAACTACATTATCATAAATAATCACATATGAAATCGGGGACAACAATCGGGGACCCATAGCTCACTAGGGCCCCCTAGTGGGTTAATCCCACCCTGCTTTGTTAAATAAAGGTATGTTAGCTAACCAACAGGTGAGGCTCTGTCGGATGATACTTTGCAATAAGGAAGCCACAGAACCAAACTTTGCTCCAGAATAACGGTGCATGCTCGTCTCTTAATATTCCCGCCAGATGGTTCCACTGAGCCTCAGCTCAGCTCGGCCTCGGTATCCACAGTTGACCTGCCTCCCCTGGCGGTCCAGTCCAGTGGTCCCTGAGATCAGAGCCATTAGCATTAGCAAGCGGTGGGGATGTTGGGATGGACGTCCACCTGCTACTGGGCAGCTGCTTCTGCCCGCTCAGCTAATTGGCTGGCAGGTGGCCGGGAGAACGCAAGTGTGTCTCAGCCAGGAAGAAAAAGAGCGAGGACATCAAGTCTCCCTGTATCCCGGACCAAAGATGAAAAGGCTTCTGTGGAATGAAAACAAGTAGTGCACACACACACACTCACACTCACACACACGCACACACACACACACTCTTTAAATTACAAACAAGCTGTAACACACATGCACACATACACATCTTGCTCACACACACTAAACCTAAAATAAACAGATGCACACACACACACTCTTTCCCTCTTTTTTTTCCATCTAATACACACACACATAAACCAAGCCCACACACACACACACACACACGACACACAGTCTTTGAGCTTTGTAGAATAACCTTGGCACCAGCATGGTGCCTGCTTCGCCAGTCTGGTAGATAGATGGTCCTCGACGCAGGCTGGCACAGGCTTTCCATTATGTTCACTACCGATCCATAGGAGCTGAGTTTTGGATTTCTTCCCCTTTTCCTTCTTTTTCATTTGCTCCTGGCTTCTAGTTTATTCTACTGTACCTGCTCTTTCCCTGCATCGTCAATGACCATCTTGTTCCTTTTATCTATTGTCTTTTAGTCGCAGTTTTGTTTTCGCCTCTCCTCTCCTCTCCTCTCCTCCTCTCCTCTCCCGGCTTAATTAGGATGTGGGGGAGCTGGTTGTCGGTTGAGTAAGCTCAGTATCAGATGATTAATTGCTGGAGGGGGGTACAGCAGCCCAGGGGCAGTATGGCCGGGGGAACACAAGGTTACAGGATGGTATAACCCCCCCCTCCACCCTCCATCCCATCCTCCTTCTCTTCCCTCTATCTCTCTCTTTCTGTCTCCTTCAGCAACTTGCTCTCCTCCTCTTTCCTCCTCTCTCCATCTCTGTCTCATTTACACTCTCGTTCTCCCCTCTCTCCTTGTTGATCTGTTGTAAAGTAAATTCCCCGCGTCTCCTTGTCTGACCTACGCATGTTGCTGGCGAACGCCGGCCAGGGCCGCCTCAGAGTGGGAACCTCGCTGCACATATGTGTGCCGTTAATTAAGATAAAAGGCCGAAGGCAGATGAACGGCAACGCAAACCAGCTGTTCATCACTGCAATGATCATTAGCTCCGTGTATTCATTAACAAGGCTGATTTTATGCGTTTGGGCTGGTCCGAATGCTCGTGCTCGCTCTGTCTCCCACTGTGATTTGCAGTAATTCTCTCCTCAAGTCTGTGTTGCGGTGGTCAGTGGTCCGTCGACCTTGGCTGCCAGCAGGTTGAGAGTGTCAGACTGTGGCTATGATTAGTTTGCAGATAGTGGACCTTGTCTTCGGTCGGCCAGAGGGCAGAAAATCTATTATGTGATTGGTCGGTTGGCACGGCGCTCTGTAGCGGCAGCATCAAGCAGAAGCTAAGTCTAGACTCTAAATTTAGATTAATGGAAGAGTAGCCGGCTAAGTTTGTAATTAATAGCAGTGACCCGCGGGGGCTACACGTATTACTAAAGCCATAACAGAGCTGGACACCTCTGTGACCCACACACACCTCACACACTCTGTCACAGCAAATGGAAACCTCAACTATTCTCTCCAGGTCTCTTTATTTATGGTTTGTTTTGACTTCACTGCTTCTCACAAAATGTTGTTCGGCAGGCAGCGTGCATTCAGTGTTTTTGTGCAGACTCACAAAATCCTGTAGCGTTCCAGTCCGTGCCTGCGAAGGGACGCTCGACCACCTTGAACAAAGCACATTCTGAGACAAAACGCTGCTTCAGCTCTTTGCACAGAACTCGTCTTCTGCCGTTTTGTTTGTACCTGAAAGCAGGTTTTTGTGGCCATTCTCTGGCTACGACTGTATTTCCAGCTGCATTCTACTCTTCTGACCCTTTTTCTCATTCCCTTCCTCCTTCATTTCTCTGTATTTTCACTTTCCCTCCCTCCCCTGCCTGATGCTGACTTTCTCTCCCTCCATCATATCGAGCTGTCCATCAGTGTGGTGCCTCGCGTCTCTTGGTCTTTGATGGATGGGGAACACGTAGGAGGAGCAGCCGTCCTTAATAGACACGGCGGATTGAAACGCTGGGGAAGTAAATGTTAAGGGCCTCATAAAACATCCACTTCCCCGCCCTCGTCCTATGCTGCCCTCCCCCGCATCACCCACACCTCCCTCCCTCCTTCAATCAGCCTCCCCTCCCTCCCTAAATCTCCACCCACACACCACCACTGACTTATCAGTCGCCTGCAAGTGTTCCTGTTTGTCTCTGCGTCTTTCTTAGGACTCAGATACCTTTATGTAGAAATTTGTGGGCATTTGTGTTTGTGTGGGCGTGATTGTATTTGAGTGCATCAAATGTGACCCTCTGCATCCCTCCCGTGGTGTGCCGATGGATGGAGTCACGGGAGAGAGGACCACCTTCCACCCCAATCAGATGTCTGCGAGAGCCATAGATCAGATTGTGTGGCAGGTTCCAGCGGTGACATGTCACCATGTGTACATATAGTGACCCTGCCGGCCCCTTGCCCCTGACCCCGGGTATCCGTCAGCTCCCGCCAGCTTGTCGGGATGTAGGAAGGGGATTAAGAAGACATTGATAAAGTTGATTTATTTCCTCACGCCCCGGGCAGAGACAAAGGAACCATGTTAAAGAGCCTCCATCAATAAGCCCGCGCTCCGGCTACCATGTTTGCGAGAGGCGGTAAGGTCAGCTTTTAAAGTTATGGCTGCAGGGTGATAGCTGTACCACTGAATAACTCAATTCCCCCCAAGGTGGAGGGGTCAAGAGGAGTCAAGGACAGTGACGAGGCGGGGGGTGGGTGGAAAGTGAATTTAGCGGGAGAGAGGAGACTTGCTGTTTCATCTGGAGCGTTGACCCTGGTCATAATTCCAATTGCCTGACTTGTTTGATGCAGAAAGAAATCCCTCAGTGTGAAAGGAATTGCCTTACCCCGGCCGCTCCTCTGTGTGTGTACATGTGTGTGTGTGCAGGGGTTGTGACCGTGATTTAGGTCTTCAAAAACGGACCCTGAATTGAAAATCTCACCTTAGAAAATATTTGAGGCAGTATTGTACCTGTGTGTCTGAAAAGACAACCTGAAGCCGGCATGAGGGCTCTGCAGATTCAGCCATTAATCATAATAATGCAGGAGGCATCCAGCGATGAATTAGAATCCCCTGGCCCATGCAACCTCAATAATCCAATTATTCAAAAGCCAAAATAGAAGTTACACTAGTATGCTAAAATCTTTAAGGTGAAGGTCGACACATTACAGCATAGTGAGGCAAATGGCATCAGCTCCCTGGTGTGTTGTTTTCCCCAGTGGTGATATTTCACAGCCAACGTAAAGACTCGAGCTCTTGTTGAGGTCATGTTCGGAGCTCAGGACAGAGCAGCCAATGAAGTCATGTTTGGTCTAAGTGCGTAATATAATCACACCCAGAAGATTTTAGAGCCAATGTGCTGATTTGAGTTGGAGTTGTAATCCCGTTTTACAGTAAGATGGGATCAAAGAGGGTACACGCAGCAAAGCTGACATTATTCTACAGGTAATGAGCAGGAAAATATTTGCTGAATAGAGATATCTATCATTTAAATGAGCAGGGTGTCAGCACATTATAGAGAACACTCCTTGAGAATAGGGACAATGGCAGAACTGCTCCAGCTGTAAATACTTAAAACAATATGTGTTCAGGTGGAGAATACAACATGCATGTCGAGGTATTAAATGATAGTATGTTTGAGTTTCTCCAACTATTCTCTTTGTTCCTCTGAGTCCTCTAAATTTCCATATTTTAGTCAAATGTGGAGGTACCTGGGCTTCCAAGAGCATATGTGAAATAATTAATCAACACCAGGCGGTGATCCTCTTATAATTTGCTAAAATGTCAGACTGAGACTTACTGCATGACTGTTCATTGTCATTGAGAGGTCACATTAAAGTCTAGTCTTCCAATTACCTTCCTGCAACGATCCCGCTCTCCGTCGTAGCTTTCTCTTTTTACTGAGTTGTAAATGGGAAAGCCCGGCCGTCGCTTTCACTTCATTCAGAGCAATAAAAGCAGGTCTTTGCAGCAAGAAGTTTATTCAGACATTTTACAGAGGGACCAGACCACGGCCAGACTTTTCCATTCAGTAAGAAGAAACTAATATGGCATTTGTTGCTGAAAAGTCCTGAGGTGAACCAACATGTTTGTCCACCGACTGCGTTTTAGTGCTATTTGAGGGGAGCTTTACTTTTACAGCTTTCATGCATGTGCCATTTGCAGTGAGTGCCTGAAGGGGGATATGCTGCTGTTAGGTGCCTGTTTTTCCACTGCCTGCGGCTCAGTCCTGGTTTTGGAGAACCTCTGGACCCAGCAAGACACAAGCCTAAGACATGTTTTGCAATCTGTCTTTTGTTCAGCAAAAAAATATCTCCTCACTAATAGGAGAGAAGATGCAAAACAAAGCTTCCTCCTCCTTAAACGAGAGGTAAAATATGACCAGGAAGAGGAGCCAAATGAAGACTGATTGAGGTGTTGTGTGTTGTCTGCAGCTGAGCCTGCACATCGTTGGGTTTGTGATGAACTCATGCAGGAGCGCTGATAATGATGTGAGCACAACACGCTCCCATGACAAGCCTGGAGAGAGAAGATCGGTGTGTGTGTGTGTGTGTGTGTGTGTGTGTGTGTGTGTGAGGAGGGGGTAGTTCCCTGTGAACAGCCCCAAAGATAATGAGAGGCATCAGGGCCCCCCAACTCTGTCTTTGACTTATCAAGCAACAGCCCTGCAGTACTAAGGACTGAACTGTCAGCAGAAACCTGCACACAAATATTTGTGCGTGTGTGTGTTTGTGTGTGTGTGTCGGAGCTACTTGGTAACTTAGGGGCAATAGAGGGAGCTCGAGGGAGATGGTGTGTTTCCAGGAGGAAAGCAGTGAGGATGTGCTGGGAAAGATAGAAGCGAAACCAGGGCCAAAAAATCCATCAGGCTGCAGTTTTTGAAGGACAGTTTACCAATGAGAGTCTCATCCCATCAGCCCCTGGGCTGAGCCTCAGTCTGGCCTCAGCGGGAGAGAGCTCCTCCTCCTAAGATCACGCCGCTTCTGGTTGAAGGTTATAAAGGGAAAAAAAATGGAGGAGAGAACAAGCTGGCGAGAGACAGTGATGGAGAGGTGGAAAGCTAACCTTTACCAGCTCTTGTTTTATGTCTCCCTCTCTCTTCATTCTCACGTTTATCACCTGATATGAGCCCTTAGCTGAACACCGTCTCTCCTCTGAAGAGTTTGGCATAAACACTTCTCAGTTACATGAAAAGAGGAGAAACTGTAACATTTCACACCTCCCTCGCTCCCTCCCGGTTCACTCAAACACGCACACACAGATGCCGACACACTCCTCGCCAAAAGCATGTGCGCGCACACGACCACACATCCACACCTGATCGTCTTCTAAGGGAGTGAATAATTACTTTGCCAAAGGGCACAACTGTGATCCCTGGCTGGTATTTAAAGCCTTGTCACTGAATTTAAATTACCCCTCCTCTCCATCGCTTCCTTTAGTTAAGTGGAAATGTCCTCTTTTTTGGCCTAATACAGAGATCACAGCCTGAATGTCTTCATCATGGCCTCCAGCTAATGCTGCCACATTGCATGACACGGACGCCCAGCATGAATTTCCACATTGGCGTCGACGTGTGAAACTATTTGCTGTCACCCGCCGCAACCAAAACTCCACTTTTCCTGTTATTGTGTTACGACATGCGGTGAAACGTAAAACTCTGAGCTTTGTTGTTAGTATTTCCATCTCAAAGTCTTGTTTTCTCTCTGTAAAAAAAAAAAAAAAAAAGATTTATAGATAAAACATTGTTCTCAAGTGGAGGATGGGAGTGCTGCCTTGATGGAGGTGTGTGTGAAATTCTGCCCTTCTAATTAGTTTATTCAGTTATTCTTTCCTCTTCCCACCACGTCGTAGCTCTGGGCCATCTGTGCTTCCTTTTGCAACGAGCTCTCGCAGCCTCCGCCGTCCCCCCACTGTTTCCTCAACCCCTTCACGGCACAATATCTCTCATTTCCTCCGTCGAGCATGTGTGCCCTGCATCGTGTGTCCAGTCTGTGCAGGCTACAGTGAGTTGCATATAGGGGCTGTAGTGCTTCATCGTGAAAGAGGCTGCGGGGGTTTGAGAGGCTGATCTCGTATTTGTCTGATGCGACTCGTCTCCTATGATGCTCTGAGACTCGCTGAGACTTGTCCCACCTGCCTGTCCACTCTACTCCACGAGTGGCATGGTGGGGCAGAGAGACTATTACAATGCTGGAGCATGAAACCACTTAAGGTGTGTGCGCGCGTGTGTGTGTGTGTGTGTGTGTGTGTTGGCAGCGAGTGCATGTGTACATTTGCTTTTACACATTTGCGCTCGTAGTAAGAGCGTGACCGTGACCACCCCGACACGCAATCCAGAATATCAAAGAACGTCAAGTGTATTTGAATTCAGCGAGTGCAGCGAGGAGGTATGATAATAAATTGCGTCTGGATGGAGTTGGTATCCAGGTAACAAAAGCCTTAATCCGTCTCTATAGATCTGCAATCGTGCGTCCAACATGATGTGGAAGCAGATTACAGAGACACTTAATGATGGACAAGGTTTTTGTCATTCAAAAGATATAGAAGTTGATCTCTTTTTAAAAATGAAACATATGTGAGACTGAAAGTGCTTTCAGTTTCACCTAATATTCATATATCCCCCGAATTTCATTCTTCAGAAACCACATTTACACCATAATGAGACAGAAAAATCTCTGAAACCCCAGACTAATGAAATTTTCAGATGGGTTAGCAGGTGACCTAACACACCTATTCAATGTAAGAAGAGATTTGCAGATACATTAGTCCTTTAAATGAAGAAATAATTCACAAAAGTAGATTAAAAAACTGAATTACGGCGAGAAGATTATCCTCATTGCGGGTTTACAGAATATTTTAATGTGGCTGTCGTCAGGGAGAGACCTGTATCATATTAGTTACAGATGACTGATGAAATCAGATTTTTAATAAGACCTCGGTATCACTCCGGTTCTGTGTATCATCAAATTGGTAAACCAGTCTAATCCTCGTCGATGATTTCAAAGTGTGAAGAAATGAGAGCGCCGTGGTTGAAGCTTCGACTTTGTCAACACTGCTCGCGAGGGGATGATGTCGCAGAGTGCAATATCCACCGCCAGAGCAATACTACACTTAGTGGTGTAACATGTCATGGAGGGAAATGACACATAATTATTACTCTACAGGATACAATTGCAAACCTGATAGCCTTGTTATTCAAAACAAAGTGCTAACAAGGAGTCAGCGCCATCCCTTCTGTCTTCGCTCACTCTCCTTGTCTCCTGTTACATATTTTGTCTAGTTTTTCCAGACACACGTTTTCATACCTCAAGGTTATTTTTCTGAATGTCTATTTATCATTTTAAGCTTTGCACGCCTTCTCCCGCCTCCTCATGCCATGACTAGTTATTTTCTCAATTGACTATCGTCCAGCTTCCCATTACTCATGCCGAAATGCCCTTTCCTCTCCGAGAAGCTCACACTCTTGAATTGTTTTCTCTTCCTCAGCAACCAAAAGCCTCCGTACTTCTGGTAAAGCCCGATGTCCATTATCAATGATTGTTGCCTGCAGTTTCCAGCCTCTCTGTGCGTCTGTGCACGCGTTGCGGCATGAGTCCGTGTGCATATTTGACCCAGTATGCTGCTCTCACAGATTTCACATTAACCTCAATCCTGCTTTCTTCCAAATTAAATTTCTATTCTTCTGTCTCCATGTTGACTTATTTGCCTCCCTTTCATCATCTCCAGCAAGGTTGTCCCGAGGCAGGCAGCACTTTTATGGGAACAAGGGGGCGTGAAGGGGGGGGTGGAGGGCCTGGCTTTGCCGCCAGCCATGCCTTAATCGATCTTGTTTAAAGGGATGTTGTGAGCTGAATGTTTGAACCCATCCCCTCGTTAACAGTTGTCTGGGATTTAATTAAGAAGTAGAATGAATTTAATGTCAATTACATCTTAAAATGAACGGGGAGCGCGAAGATGAACAACAAAGAAACCGAGAGTGGGGGGGGGGAAGAAAGTGGAGGCTAATTAGGGGATCGAGTTGTGTTCATGCATCATTCCAGTTGAAACATTTCCTTCCCTTCCTCTCAACCCCATTTTCCTCCCTGCTCCTTATTCTCCTTCTATTTCTCTCTCTGCATGTATATCTGCAAGAGCCCTCAGCAAAAAAAAAATTTGTCACATCTTTTCTTTGCCATTGGCACACAGTATGCAAATATGGGAAAATAGAGACTTCAGCATTGTTGACACACTCTTCCTACACATGAAGCACAACCAGATATAAGACCGGAGTCTGTCTCTCTACGACTGAAGTGGTTTAAGTACGTCTGTGTACTTTATTGATTTTTAGAATGTTGAAAACCACAGTAAATGCCATCATATCATCCATACAGTATATCATCCACGTGACATAGAGAAACAAAACCATGAGGAACAAAAAGATAGAACAGACAACCTCCACTGCATGACCCACATTTAAATACAACTTTATTCAGATCTGAGGACTCTTAGCTTTTATATATATATGTATATTTATGTTTTTGACAGTCGTGGTTTGTTACTATTCTTTGCCGAGTGGGCCAGTGTTGTCTTGCAGTCTCTAAGGCCAAATATCCACATGTCTGTTGGCACTAGATGGTCAACAGTAAGGCTGCCGTTGTAACAACACCGTCCGTCCCACGGCGACACGACTGTCTCTTAAACTTAGTCCAGCAGCCTTTCGTTAACTCGCCCCGGGGGAGGCGGAGAGGGTGGAGTCTCAGTGAGAGTATTGCTGTAAATCTGAGAGGATTGGTAAGGAGCAGAGCGAGGGGCTTCTTCCCAGCACGGAGCCCGAGTTGTGTCCAAGTTTTTTCTACATGAGTTCAGTGCTGCGGGCTCATGTTGCCCAGCTTTGATTCAAACATGTGTGAGTATCCTGCTTCTCTCCGGACGCCCTGCAGGAGGGGGGTGTGGGGGGGGGTATTGAGGTTACTGGGGCGTATCTGTGTCGGGCACTCCGTTGGCATGCTCTCGAGGAGATTTCATGTCCTCACAATCCAGGGGCTTATGTAAGATGCTTTGAACAGGAGAGAGGAAAATACCTAAACCAGCACATCTTAAGACTGTGTGTGCACACGCATTTGTTTGATGGGATATAGATAGAGAGAGAAATAGATAGATAGAGAGGAGAGAGGGGAGTTCTCACTGCTGATGTTCACTTGGCTCGGCATTAAGCTCACAGAGATTAGCCAGCTCAGCTCAGCGCTGTGCACGAGTGGGGGGGCGGGCGGGGCAGCAATGAGGAACTACCCACAGCAGGGTTCAACACCAGGGTAAGGGAGGTAGAGAGGGCGCGGAGGCTCAGGCCAGTGAGCCGGGTCACACATGGGGAGAGGACGACAGCGTGAAGACGGCGGGACATATGAGTGAGTAACATGCAGACGTCTGGAGGGGAAAAGGACCAGAGAGAGGTGGAGGGTGAGGATGGATGAACAGAGCGAGAGGCAGTGGTTCATTCATGCTGGTTGATATGCATTGTACACACATGGAGCTGCGTATCTCATCCAGCCGTCCAGGAAATGGACCCTCACACAAGTGTCAGGCATTTAGTTTCAGCTGCTGCCAAACCTACATTTATGTTACATGTTCCACTGGGACTCTTTATGTATGCTTTCAAATAAATAGTGCATAAACAGCTGCTGTGATGTGGCAGGCACTCAGACTCTACAAGCTTTCTCATAGTTGGCACTCTGACTGATGGTAGCCTCTTTAGGAAAATCCCCTCTGTGAGGATTCTTGATTGTGAGACACTTGCAGTTAAAGAGCCAGACAGATATGTGTGTTGTCAACAGGCGACGTGAGCAGCCAAACTGGTGCATATACGATATATCTGCGTTGATAAAACAATCAGGAAGAGGCTGAGCCGGATGAACAGCCTTTATCGTTGCTGCGGGTGGTGTGGCTGTCTGTCGCCTGCAGGCTCGCTTGTGCACTGCTGCCATTTGCTCTGGGCCACAAGTTGATTTGGTCGCATATGGAGAGGAGCTACCCCCCTCTTTAAGAGTAAATTAAAAACTCGAAGCTTTGATGTGCAGATTTACAGGTCTTTGTTTCTATCTTTAGCCCTGTGACTGTTTTCCCTCCTGCTCCCGCTCTCACACAGAGCAGCCGAGGCGATGCATTCATGCCCGGCCTTATACCACCCCCCGCAGGAGGTTGGCTTTGTGGTGACCGTCCGCTGCAGCACCTGTCCACCTGGGACGTTGCTGCACAGCTCCGGATCTTGGCTCTATCCCCGATATCACAGCACATTAGCATCAAACTGGTTATCTGATACCACTGTTTAATGACTCTTCACACCTGTCTTCTGACAGTTCATCGTTAATGAACTGAAAAGTCATTGTGTCCTCATAAGCAGGCTAGCGATAACCTCGCAGCACACAAAATGTCAGGCCACCTAATTCATAGCTCTGTTGTGCGCCGCTCTCCGCTGATATTGTTTGCGAGAGAAACATGAGATGGGCCAGCCAGTGGCCATTTATCTTAATGAGAGCAGTTAACTCTGGGCCGAGCCGTGGCTGCCGGCTCCACGCAAAAACACAACAATCTCCACGAGCGTCCTCTTATCCTCCTACCCGCCAACTTGATTTTTAGGAATACATTTCGCCCTCTCGTTGAAACCTTAATTAGTTCTAAAGGAGATTAAATTATATGTAATTATTATGATAATATTTTCATTTATTCAAGATAACGGGCCGACTTTAGTGAACACAGTATTTGTCGGGAGAGAGCAATCTCCCACACACAGTCAAAGTTATCAAGGCGTGAAATCAGGAATCCTGACGGCAACAAAATGTAATCTTTTTCATACAGCGGGGACAATAGAAGGAGCTGCATACTCTACGTCTCCTTCTCCACTTTAATTAAAACAGCTCACTGAATATCTCCCTCTCTCACTCCCCCACCTCTCTCTCTCTTAAGTGTGGAGGGCCAATTCTATCTCTATGCAGAATCTAGTTATTTCCCTTGCACTGAACTTGTCTTAAGCCCTGGCCCTAAATCTTTGTTGAGCAATTGCTTTTTCTTGCAAATTTTATTATTTTCTCTCTCTCTCTCTTCTCACTTTTATTAGAATGGAGGTGACATAACTGAGGGATATAGCATGATTAGATGAGGCAGGCTGCAGAAAGTAAACACTGCACATCGACGATGCCTTGGATGGGATGTTCACATATGAGGATGTGGACATCAGGGGGTGAGATGATGATCCTGTGGTTACACTTTACATTCATCTGCTCTTTGTGAGGAAATGTTCATGTTCCCTCTGGTATGTTTGAAATCATCATTTCTGCCTTTACAGTGCACGATGTTTAACACAGTATGCTGCTTGTAATAAAGTGTGAATTCGTATACGACTCTCCAGTGAATCGTATCACAGCATTTAAATGTGCCTTCTCTGAAAACACTGCCTGGTGACTTTGCAAAAGGGCGATATCGTAAAGGGTGATTAAAAGGACATTCAGACAACATTCACAAATGACTTAATGGAAGAGAGAGAAATAGCTGGCGAAAAAAGTTGGCATTTCAAAACTGGATTGAGGTAAGAATGTGTGTGTATTTGATTTTCACGACCAGTCCAGTTAATCGATGCTGCAGTGACGCGTCCCAAATGCCTCATTATCTGCATACTGTAGTTTTTGTTTTGCATATATGTTTTTACATCTTACAGTAGTCAGGCTACAGAGAGGGCTTTTTTTCAAGGTGTTTTGCCTCCACAGCGGCATTAAGGACTATTCACAGCCCTGGTTTGCTCCTCATGTGTTGCAGTCACTCCTACTCACCCCCCTTTTCCTCTCCCCTCCCACCTCTCCTCCCCCCTGCAAGTCTTCTAGCCCGAGGGCAGGTAGGGCATCTCGTTATGGTAGTTGTAGTCCGGGCAAACCTTCTGGACCAGGCGGTAGTCCGTACTGTAGAAGGAAATGTAGATACAGATGACCTTGAAAGGCTTGGAGCAAATCCAGGACACGTGGCTCTGAATCTGCTCCTGGAAGCAGGTCTTGGACGGGTCGTAGTTGCACAGTGAGGTGCGCTTGCTGCGGTCCACCTTCTCATAGTCCACGCGGCAGTTGAAGATCTTTGAGTCCTTGGGGTACACCACGCTCTGGCGCTCCAGGTCAAACTCCACTGCTTTGACGGGTGGCACCAGGCTGACCGAGATGTTGCCCTGGCCCGTGGAGTTGTGGCGGAAGTAGACGCTGAACGTGCCGTTACCGTGGTCCACAATCTTGCCGGTGATCAGCAGGTTAAGCCGGACTGTCTTGATGTTGGAGTAGAAGTCTCCCCAGCCAAACATCTTCTTGAACTTGCCGGTCTTGACGATGGGCCGCCGTTTGACCCTGGAGCTGGAGGCGTCGGGTTTGAGCAGGTCGCTGCCCAGCATCTCCCAGAACTCCTGTTTAGAAAACTCCTGCTTGGAGAACGGGACCGGGGAGCGGTAGGGCAGCTCCAGGGAGGTGGCATTAGCAGCTCGACTCTTACTGTGCAGCATCCAGCGGCTCAGAGGTGAGAGGGGAGGCTGCCCGCTCAGGAGTCCCACCGTCTTGGAGGAGTCGTCTGAAGAGCTCTTGGGGCTGGACGAGTCGTCTTCTTGACCCAGGGCCACCTGTGGAGAGGGAAGGTGGAGGAGGTGGGGATCGAAGGAGAAAATAGAGAAAGAAAGAAGGCAGTTATTAGCGAGGTAGAAAGAAACGTGGACAGAAAACAAATTAAAGGTTTAATCGATACTTAATTTACAGTTCATACCTCTCGTGGTAGTAACCGTGACATTCTATCAATGTTATATATATAAATAAATGGTTGAAATTTTGCAGGTATTGCTATTATTACATTCTTTTGTTTACCTCTGCTGTGAGAGAAAATACTCCTTTATGCTTAGTTTTCACCCAGCCGATGTAATTCCCTACGCCCGCTGGTAATGGGCTCATATGCCCATAGGAGCCGCCGGAGAGGCCGGAGGGATCAAAGATTCAAACATAGAATCCGCACCAAAACTGAATTCACATAAAGCCTGTTACTCCTGTGGTCCTGGGCAGTTTAATCAATATTTCTGAGAGTGGACAATTTTCTACAAAGGCTATAATCCTGTAAAACAATAAAGCTCCATCATTAAGAATTGCTTTCTTGGGTTGTTTCTCTGACATCGCAGGTTGGAGGCTGATTTATGCACTTATAAAGCGTCTGGATGCACAGAAAGGAGCAGGATTTATGCTAACAGTTACAAAACTCTCATTTCGACATTGCCAAAACATCACTGACGGTACTATCTTCATGTTTAGCTCTCAAAGAATCTCATTTTCACTGGAGCAAAGTCAGAAAAGGTCACTTGAAGATCATCTAGAGAGAAATTGCTCTTATATAAAATCTTAAAGAGAGAAACTCAAAAGTCGACTCAACTGTGTTTCCTGTTTAAAAGTGAGCTTTTTGCTTCTTAAGCACCGTGGTGCGAGTCTGAGTACGGGCGAAACTATTATTGCCTGGAAAGATTTGGTTGGAGGATCAAAGTGTTTGAGGAAGGGGAGGTGGGCAGGCGAGGGGGGAGAGCGAAGAATAAAGTGTAATGTCCAATTAAGACTTCCAGTGTTTTAATTAAAGGAAAAAATCTGTATCGGCAGACACACACACACAAAGCTGTCAGATGTTAACATCAACTGAGGGGAGGGGAAGAGGACGGAGGGAGATAAGATAGTGCCGCTGTGCTCAGCAGTAGCTTTGTGAGGAGTGTGTGAATGTGAGGAGAAGTAATGGGTAATTATTCAATGGTAATGATCTATTAACAGGTAGCTTCTGTCTAATGTGCCATAGAAGTATCCAGCATGATTGTGTCCTTTGGATTTGGCAGTGGAGAAACACACACACACACGCGTTGTTTGTGGATTGTGAGTTGTGGTAAACGTGAACAATAAGCGATGCAAATGTGAATGGCGAGATCAGTTTGTGTATGTGTGTGTGTTCGCTCTACCCGGAGAGATTTTACAATGATGCATAATGCATGCATTCCAGTCTGTGCTCTGATCCATCTACAGTACTGTCTTGACTGCCAGGGCTTCCTTATACAGGCTTAGTCAGGATTATTAAGTCTGACTCATTTTTATTCCATTTTATGCAGGTTTTTTCGAGCTCGCTCAGATTTGTTCACTCGCAGCGCAGTCAGTCAGCGATATTGATTTTCTGTCTCTCTAAAAACATGTATTTCCTTTCATAACAACGTGTATCGCATTTCAACTGCCTTGCGAGGATTCCCGCTGATGTGGTTGTGGTCTGGTGTTTGGACTCAGATGAGAGGACTCCACTTTTCCCTTAATCTGGCCCTATTACCACGGGGGTGTTAGAGGCCAGACGCCCTCTCCTCTAGTTACCTGTCTGGTGCTACGCTACACTGCCGCTCAGATCCTTCAGCCTCCCCGCAGGGGCCGATAACAGCCTTGACAAGGAGTCCTTCCTCTTGAATCAGATCGTTGTGATAGCTTCTTCCAGAATCCCAAACTCATTAATAATGAACAAAAATCTGAAGGAGCTGAAGACGTATTGATTTTAATCTTTTCAAATGTATCTTTGTTTTTTTTCAGAGGGGGAGTTGACTGAGGCCAGGCAGGATGACTTTGATGACAAATACACTATTCCCCACAGCTCCGACTGAAGGACTAGTTTGTGTTTGATTTCTCTTCTTCAATGAGCTGGTGGCTGCTGGGCACAGAGGGTAGCACTCTGCCTGCCTCCCCAGATAGCACTTAAGAGCCCCTGTGGTGCCCTACAAAAAAGCCCTTCAGGGTTCTTGAAAAATATTTCACTCTTGATTTCTATGGAACTGCCCCTTGCTTTTAAGATCCCAATCATTTTGCCAGCACTGCCGCTTGTCTAGAGAGACTCTCAGATGGCGCCAACACTCATATCGGAGCAAAAACATATTGCAGTATGCTTTGTTGTGGCTTACATATTGAGCAAGGCATCCCTCCCTCTCCCTCGCACAGTCTTCATTAGGGAGCCTGAGAGGCCAGGCTGCAGGAGGAGAGATGAAGTGAGCATCGTGCTATTGTTGAACAGAAGATTTAAGTGTCTGGCGCTGCTGGAGGTGTCAGATTCAGTGTGCAGAATCATTGTCAAAGACAAATGTTAAAATGAGCTTAATATGGCTCTGAGAAAAAGAGGAAACGGAGCCAGAGCTGTAATGATCACTGCAGTGAGAGGATCACATGCTGTGTGGTTTTCCAGGATGCCTTAAAATACAATTGTAGTTTAATTGTTGCAGGTAAATGTTCTCGTAAGTGGCCTCACTTTTCTACCTACTATTTGTTTGCATTTGCAGACTGGAGACGTGGTGAACATTTCATTTCTAGAGAGGTCAGAGAGGTCACACAGCAGCACATAACATATTCTTCATCATTAAATATTGGAACAATCACTACTTTTCTCCTCCATTCTGAAAAACTGCATACTGCTACAACTCTCTCCCTCCACTCTGCATTTAACTAGAGGAGTATATGAGGTGTAAGATTTAACTATCAGCACGCTTCCAGCTTTGACTTATGCAATGTAAGCAAGTTGAAGTGGTGTAGAAAAACCCCGGAGTTCACTGTTGTTTTCACGATGCCAAAAGATTAATGCGCCGCCTCACTTTAGTGGAGTATTTTTGTATTTTAACATGCAAACCCCGGCTCTGCTTTGTTAACAGCTGAGCACTAATGTCGTCTGCTTTGAGTATTCATGTCAGTCACTTGCTTTCATATTTAAAATACGGTCCAAGAAGTCATCCTTTGATGATGCACCACAAATAATATCTTTTTTTTTTTTCTCCCGTGACCAGCGTTGTAACATTAAACAAGTGTTTTTTATGAGTATAGAAAATATGCAGCGGCAAAGTCAAAGGTTCACTGCTCGCAAGGTCGGATTGAAATATGCACGTTAAACCATCTACTGCGTGTAACAGAGTAAAATGTGGCTTTGAAAGACTGGAACAAGTTACTTTGAGACTAAGTTTGTTTTGTTTCATGAAGCTTGGCAAGATGTATCCCAGCTTTAAGTACTGTAGGCAAAGTGTGGGCGATGGGCAATCAGGTCTTGGTGAGGGGGCGGAGGTTCGGGGGTGATTTTGTCATTTGTCATGTGCGCTAAGTGAGTCAGTGAAACGGCTGGAGAGGATGGGAGGTGGCTGCAGGCTCTGTGGTAATTGTGAGTCATTCAGCCTCAGTGAGCACAGGCCCCAGGCCTCTCTCCCAGCAGGGAGCGTGGGGAGGGGAGCGATCCTCACAAGCCTGCCAGCTCCACGGGCAATAATCAGCCTGTTACAGTGACAGGTACACCGTTTTAACCCCTTTCCCCTGGTGACAGAGGCGAACTATTGCCATAATATAGCACAGAGATCAGGGAGCCACTTAACTGAAATCTGTGCCGTAACTCTCACAGAAGCTGGCGACTGGTGCCAGACCAGTGTGTCGACCAGAGAAGTGGGATATTGTTCCAAAATTAGACTCACAGCTGAGTTTAGGTTGAAGATTTAACTTGTTGAGTCCCTGAACAGGAACAAAACGGAGCAATTTGAAAGCGTCAACCTGGGCTTTAGGAAACTGAAATTAAGAAGGCCAATAACAACTACTGATCAATATTTTTAGAACAACAATGGATACATGGATAATGTTTATTGCGAAAGGGGAGAGATGAAGCCCAAAGTGTTATCACCTGACTTTGCAGCTCGCCTCAGTTTGATGGAGCGTTTTAGTGTCTTTCAGCTCATTGTTTTGATTTTCTGGCCCCATCTTTACTGTTCTGTTTCACTCTCATCGTTGTCACAGTTATGAAAAGCGACTGTGCACTACCTGCCCAGACACCTGCTCACAGACACAGTTAGTAACAAGCTGGCGTACAACAAAATTTAACAAACGTTTAGGACCCGCTTCATTTGAAATATAATCATTTTAATGTCAAAAGTACTGGCCTGTAAATCATCAGACAGATGCTTCCTAGGATGTGTGCGTATGTCTCTGGTGTAATGTGTGTTATGAGCTTGAAAGAGTATTTTTATGGATGCACGATCCAGAGTAAAGTAAATAGATTAATTGATTGATTGATTGATACAGAGAATCCGCCTGTAGAGAGTCGCCCAGCGGGGCTGAACGCATGTGCTTGTTCTGGGGAGCTGACAAGTTCAATAAGCACTCCATTTTCCTCTGGCTGTTGAGTCGAAATCTTCATCTCTAATATGACATCAATTTTTAATTAAAGACCCAGGCAGCTCAGATTTCTTAAGTGTTCGTCAATGCTTTATTCTTTTTTTTTCTCCGTCTCCTCTCCACGTCTCCAGATCTAATATGCTCACTGCAGGAGACTTCTCTGTTACATGATTAAAGTCTGAAAATGGCTGTGCCCTTATAACTAATTATTCTTCTGGCTAGTGTGGATCCAAGAGGAGGTGAGGGAGAGAAAGGTAATTTCACAAGAAACAAGCCATTTGACTCGTAATGAATAATTTACTCCGGCTTCTTGGGGGTCACTGGAGCTTAGATCTGCAGTGGGTGAACAAACTTACTACACTGAATCTTTTTATTCCAAACTCTTTTCCAGATCTATTCTTTCTCTCTGCATCCTCCACCTGCTTTCCCAGCTCATTTTGGACAGGTTCAGTTGTGTGTTCCCAGTGGGCTCGGGCTCATTTTGTATGCTCTGAGAGAAGGGCTCCCTGAATTGGCTATCACATTTTTACATTATAAGATATTGACAAGTTGGCGGTGCGAGGAGGGTGGAGGGGGGCGGCGGGGGACGGTGTCTCTGCAGTGTCTCCCCGGGGAGAGTGGGGAGCAAAGCATGGGCTGATGGGACGGAGCTGATTAAAGTGCTGCTACAGTACTCACACCTGTCTGATAAAAACAGGAAGGACTCTACAATTGTCTCATGGAGGCTCAGGTATAAAGAGCTTCAGTTGGAGGCCGTCTTGGAGTCTTTGTGTTGGAGTTTGAACACACATCCACCAGCTTGAAAGCACAATTGCATGAAAACTTGGCAGTTTTAATTCCCAGCAAAAAAAGCCAACGAATCAAGCTTTCTTGTTCATTAATATGCTCTTTAGCAAAGCAGCTGAATTGCTTCAGTAAAGGTGCTAAGTGGTCAAATCAAAAGACAATGGTTTTGAGCTCCCAGCTGGGAATGTGTGTAACTGTGTGAATGGGCTCCGTTCACACTTACAGTAGCACTACAAGGCAATGAATCCTGGGATCCGATCATTCGCGGGCACCCAGAATGCACTGGGACTCCATCATGGCAGTGACATTTCGAGGTGGGCCAGATGTGTCCACATTTGTATTGTGAACACGGATGCATCCCTGATTGCTTTGAAGCTCCGTCTAGCTTCACAGGCTGCACGCAGACTACAAACCTTCAAAACACCGTTCATTTGCATATGCCACACAGCGCGGGCAGCGGTGAAGTACCACACTGACACAGCAATCTGCCTCTCCAGCTGAAGCCGAACTTTTTTCTGTCAAGCAGCAGTCTTTAACACATAAAACCAAATGTGAGCGGGGGAAGTGAAATCTGACCACAAGTGCTTACTCGTGAAACATTCGACACGCGTCCTGACAAGAGGTGTGAACTGCAGTCCATCCCAACCGGATCAGATCGACACCAGAGGAACATCGTTCAAACTCATAAAACAACCCATGTGTTAAATGACAAGTGACCTCTGGAAATCAAGTGAATAAAAAAACTGTCCACAGAGATATCCTGTGACAAAAAGCAGGGACGTCGTGCTGGATGGACAAAGAATGTGACTTTGACACCAAATACTCTTCTTTTAACTGTAAAATCTTCCTTTGACTTTCAAATAGCTACAGTTCCCTAAACCCAACTGGACTTTAACTACAAAGGCAACAGTTAAGAAAATGCTTGTATGTGTCATTTTTTAAACAGTCATATGCCACTTTTTAATGAACTGACAAAAAATCTATTGCTTTAGATCAGTGAACCTTTGGCAAATAGAAAACACAACAGCTCTTAACAGGGCCACAGAGAAGCAGGGCATGGATCAGTGCATGACTGCTCAAACTGACATTTCCTGGAGAAATGAAGGTTGAAATAATTGCCAGTCATCGCCGTCCTATATTCTGCAGCAATACATTCTCAATTCAATTCCGAAATCACTGCACTCTGCAAAAACTGCTCCTATTATCCATTTATTACACTTGAAACGCTTCTTCTTTCAAGCTCAGCCAAATTCCCTCATCCCTGTGGCTGTGCACTGCTTTAATTGGAAACCCCCATAAAGACCCTCAGCGGGCCTTGTCTGGACATGTGCACCACCCTGACCCTGAAAATCACTGTACCGTCACCGGGCTGCACACTAGATGTTCATCGACGCAGAACAGACTGTTTACAGATTGTGAGAGAATTGAGAATATAAATGGGCTTTTGCTCCACTGGGCTCGTTCTGGCGCGGCGTCCAGCAGCTCCGGTCACACCGCGATGAGGTCAGCGTGAACCTCAGAGCCTGCGGCATGAGAAAGGCTTCGCTTTCCCTCGGTGTTAAACTGCGCTGACAGCCTGGTGTTCCCCCTTGAAATAAACCCACGTCCCCTGGTCCCGCATCGCCTTTTCTGATATTGTTTGGATGCTACAGATCTTGAAACAATGATTGAAATTTCCTTCTATATTGACACTTTCCATAACATTTTCACTATGCAGTAAAACAACTTTTACTATTGTCAGCTCCAGCAGCAGCTCTGTGAAATTAAAACGTCTGTTATGGATTTTCCCATCCTTAGTTATTCCTCCGTGTGAAAGTCAAGCGCATCTTTATCTGGATCCCCCGGGAGTTATACCCACTCATTCTACCCAAGGCTACGAGTCATTTTTCTTTAAGCTGTGCAGTGTAATCCACCCTTCACTCTCCGAACCGGCAGACAAACCTACAGATATTCTTCCAGGATTTGCTCTGTCTCCCCTGCAGTCTCCCAGAGAGCAATGCCACAACAATAAATTGTGCTGGTTTTGAGCTGTTCTGTCTCAGGACAGCTCGGCGCTTCACCATGAAGGGCTGTCAGCGTGTCAGGGAGCATGCTTCCTCTCTGTCTGTCTCTCTCGGTCTCTCTCTCTGTCTGTACGACTGCTGGGAGCCTGAGGGGGAAGGAGGGGAGGTGGAGGTGGAAGGATGGGGGGGGGGTCCCCCGCTGGCTTTCTCAGCGAGTGGTCGGGGGGGACGAGGTGAACCTCTGGGGTCAGTCTCGCTGTGGTTGTGCATAACTCAAGCTGTTTTACACTATGGGCAGGAAGCACGAGAGGTGGTCCACAATAACAGCAGCAGCACTGCTCATCCACCACTTCTTCATCTTTATATGTTGTTTGCTCATTTATTTCAACACCACAAAAATATAAAGTAATGTAAAAAAAAAACAAGAGCAAAATAGGTTAAAAGACAAGGAAAGAGAGTCACACCAGATGTGATGGAAGAGCTCAAAAAGCCAAGAGGCCAATTATATAGCTTCCCTTCTTGAGTGTAAATCAAATTTAAAGCAGAAACAATCATGCAATAATCTATGCAAACCAACTGCTTTCATAAATGTAGATTCACAATAAAAGCAGCGGGCAACCAGGAATCACTTAACAATTTTTTTTTAAATGCTCTTAATTAGCGGCAGAGGAACTCATGAAAATGCAGGCTGGAGCTGAGTGGTTTGAAATAATAATGTATAAACTGAACAATCTGCAGTTTGTGGGAAAACAGGAGCAATTATTTTCTTGATTAATTGAGTAATTTTGTTTAATCTCTATAAAACGTTCAACGGTCAATTTGCTTGTTTTGTCCGACTAACAGTCCGAAACCTAAAGATATTAATTCTAGTGTTTTACAAGACAAAGAAAACTGCAAATCCACACATTTGAGAAGCTGCAGCAGAAGTTTGGCTTTTTAGCTTGAAACATGAAAAATGAATAATAATTAAAATAGTTGCCAACTAATTGTTTATTAGACTAAAATAAGATGACTGGAAATGTCCTTTGTACATGATCAAGCTTTTGCAGTCGTGTCGTGCTCGTTGCAGTAACTCGCATGTATCCTATTTGCTTTTGCAATTTAAGACAAAGTCATATTAATATCTCTGCAGTTAAACGTGTTAGGTATCATTACTCCAAGGACCCATATTGAAGTGGCTCTCAAACTCACTATCTATTAAAACAATTATACTCTTGGCTTCCCAAATAAAATGAAATGAGTTTTCTTAATATTGAATGAAAGTTTATTCAACTTAATTTAAATATCTGATTTAGTTTATTTAGTTCACGTCTCGGGTTTAATGCTATTTAAACATGGGGGTGTTGAGCTGCTTCCCCTAAATAAATAGCTCCAAAGGGAGATGCATAATATTGTGCTGCATGAAGATTGCAAGGTCTGATAATTGTCCTTCTCACACCACCCTCTTATGATTCTTCATGCACCCACAGGGGAAAGTCCAGGACAGATGTCATCCGCACAATAAACCTTTCTGACTGTGGTTTCGCAGCCAAACCCTCCCTTGTAATAGAAATTCGACAATTATGAATGAGTTTTGTGTTTCCGGCGTCTGTGTGGGATGTGAGGTGGAGAGCAGAAGCTCATGAGCTCTGACATGCAGATTGCAGCGATGATGGCAAAGAGGAGGACTCAAGAGAGCGGGGGAGCCAAAAAAATAAAAAATAAAATTAGTATTCGCTCTGCTGCTGCTGTCTCACATTTGTGTCTGTGTGCAATAGATGCTGTATCTGACAGTGACTTTTTTTCCCCTGTTTGTTTTCTCAGGATTAAGGTGGTATTTCTGCTTAGTCGGGGATGTATCTGGGTGGACAAGGTCAGCGACCCTGCGAGGTGGACAGGCATCTAAGACACATGAATCTAAGACTTTGTGACACGCCAAAACGGAGAGAGGAGTCCGCTGTAGTTAGAATTAGCGGCAGGCAGCCTCTGCATTGTAATCTCACACACACATATTCAGGTTTGTGTGTCTGTGCACCATGTTTTCTTGTGGCGTTCCAGCAAGCTTTATGCCTTCAGTTGTCTCAGTTGTTTTACTGCTATATTATGATTCAAATGTGCTGTGTTGCTCTCTGTACAGCCTAATCACAATGCCTCTTTGTCATGAAAGGGATTTTGGCTCTGTGAAGCTTTCACTGTGTTTTTAATTGACGAGCCGTGTAAAATAAGTAAGTGTTTCCTTGCTGATGGCAAAGTCAAATGGAGGGTGATGGTAAAACTTTAGAAACACATTTTGCCAGCACAAGATTTCCTTATTTGTCAGTGCAAATTAATACTCACATCTTTATTTTTTCAAATTACCTGCACGCACAGAAACGAGCGAGGCACATGAACCCTGGAATATGTATCTTAACTGAAATTCAATCTGCAAAAAGAGACGTTCTGTGCAGAGTCGCAGAGGTGAAATCCAGCTATCAAGCATGATGGCCAGTGTCTGCGTCTGCACTGAAAGCAATCAGAGGGAGTATAAAGCCGCCCTGTCTCTCATGGTCGCAGAGAGGCTACCTGAGGCTCAGCCCATCCAGAAAATTCGTGGGCAGCTGCGAGCTCAATGCGAACACGTATGAAGGGCCGAGCTCCTGCGTCCTCTTTACAACACGAAGGTTGCAGCACGTGCAAAGTCGGAACGCCTTAATAAAGGAGCTCTTTTGTGCACAGGTATTAAGTGCACACATTTATGTCTCCTTGTGGGCTGAGAGGGTAAAATTATAATTATGTTTAAAAAGAATTTACCTATTTGATGTAAGACTTTAACCAGGCATGAGAGCGAAAATCCTGGGAGAAGTGAAGTGATTGTGGAGTAATTGCAGGGGAGAGAGTCCGCGGTTCACTGAAGCAGTGGAGCTCAATGCCCCGTCCAGTGCTCTTCATTCTTCCATTGATAGTTATTCAGATTGTTGAAGGAGGGAAGAGCACTTCACCTCACCCCTCCCAGATTTCACCTCCCAGGATCCCGATTGTCAATCTCGCGCGTTGCACGGTTCAGCCACGGCGCTGCGGTTGTAATTATGTGTGGATTAACTTTATTTTCTCGGATGTTTTTGTGCAAAAGGAAGCAGGAATCTGTGATGACTGTCAATGAGGTGTATAAAGCTCTGAGGCAGATGTTTAACTCGTTACAACTCCTACACCTTTACCGTTACACCTGCCCTGTCTCAATGTGTCACGTCTTCTGGAGGCACCTGTCTTCCCTCTGCACATAGTGTGAGCTCAGTTCACCTAACATCGGCTTCACCTGACATCTGTTAACCGATTCTGTCCTTACAAAAACTGTGACTTTCACATTAGAACTGAAACTGACAGAAAGATAATGTTGATAATCGATGAAATGCCAAACATTTGATGCTTCCAGCTTCTTCAGTTTTCCCTGATTTACCTTATCTTGCATTTCAGAATATCTGAGTGTTAGACAAGAAAGCTATTTGAATAAGTCACCTTGGGCTCTAGTCTGATTTCTGATCAAATCAACCAAATGATTAATCGATAATGAAAATAATCATTGCAGCTCTGTTTCACCTCTCGGTTCTGCTTAACCAGCAACTGACCACTAATCACAGAGAAAAGACATCGACTGTCAAACTATCCTCCCAAATATCCCACAGATTATTCTCTTGATATATGCATATGAGCCACTTAGTTCACTGAAACAAATCCAGTCAGCTCGCTGAGCATCACAGATGAAAAATAACTCAAACCGCCGCCAAAAATAAACATAATTTCTCAAGCAGTCAATTATACAACTGAGATGGTTTATATTATTCATAACCCTCCATTCAAATAGAGAATGATTAACATTTGAAACACATCATTCATCACGTAAACAACAACCAGAGTGGCACCTTGTGTTAATAGTCGTCTATATAAGTAGTCATTTGCAAAAGGCCCCTGGAGACCGAAACCCTCTCTGAGAATTGCGAAGCTATTACAACAGAAAATCATCCAAATCGAATTTTAATGCATAGTAGGCTTATACGATTATTAATCACGGCTCTGTTGCATAATAAAAAGTTACTTAATTTATTAATTGCTCCATAATTTATCAATGTCACGGGGCTAATGAATTACCCAAGATCTCCTGCTGAGGGATGTCATGTACGTTTTTCATAGATACATGGTCTGGAGAGGGAGGAAAAAGCCCCAATTAATTTCATTATCATTAGCCACAGACCTTTCGGGTTACAATGGGCTGCAGCCCTGCAGCTCACAAAACGCTCCCAGAACCAAGACAACACCACAGTGAGCGTTAAGCCTATTATCCCACAGTCTTGTATCTGGTTACAGAGCAGGCTGAAAAGACGCTCATCCCCCCATATTTTAAGTCAGCGTGCGGTCTCCTCTTCCTCAGATCTGTTGAAACAGCTCTGCCTAAATAAATCTGCGTGCGTTTAGTCTTCCACTTCCTGTCAGACCTCCCATCACCAAAAGGGCCATTACTTTACTTTGAGCACCTGGATAATACCTTAATGTGAGATCCGCGAGGTCATCCTTGAAAGGATGTCGACACAAACGGGTGCATCCAACAAGCACTCAGCCTCGCTTGAATATTTCCACTGTACTTTTTTTTTTTTTTGTAGTTTTTTTTTTTTTTTTGGAGCTTGCTCATTTCCTGGGCCCTGCGATTCTCAGCCCAGGGGTTTCCGAGCAGGAGGATGTTCAAGTTTTCTCATGTGTATCAAGAGCTGATTTCTCATTAAAGGCTGCTTTTTAATAAATCTGCAAGGGTACATGAAAGAGGAGTGGGCTGATCCAAATTTGATTGTAAGGTTATGTAATGTTGGAAGTAAGATTAGAGAAGCAGTTCATGATTGCACATCTGGTGTCCTCATATATACTTTTAGTTAATAGTATTATTAGTTATCTCAATCAGAAGAGATGTTCAAAGTTGTCTCAACACCTACAGTATAAATTCTGTTTTCAATCAGTCATGACATGAAGGTTTCTCACAATAAATATATTTTTGCTCGTCTCATCTTTCTGTAGATCTTAACACATCCTCTGTCTCACAGTAAATCTCACACATTACAACCACATGGTCATTTCACCACAACCTCCTGCAACTAATAATCTAAAAACAAATCTGATAAAATATGTTGTGTCTGGTCTGAATTCTTTAAGCCAGATGTTTGCACTTTCTTCAGTTTACACATAATTGTGTATGGAGTTTGTTTGGCTGACACAAGCTTTGATGAACTATTCATGTCTCACACATCAGACTGGTGACAGCTTTGACATTATTTTATAAAAAATTTTTTTTTTTGCTTTTCTTAAAGTGAAGCTTGCACCTGCTTGCAGTTTAACTGATTATAACACATGTGCACATTTCTTTTAATTGTTAAGGTGGAATATATTATGTGCAGTCACACACTTCCAAGTCATCCCTTAACGCAGGATAGTTTTGCAGCTCTGGCTCCAGACGCGCACGGATGATGGACACCGGCGCGTCCGTGCGCTCCGCTCGGTGCCAACGCGTCTGTCCTCTGGGAACAGTGACAGAGCCTGAGCCGAGCTGGGTCAAAGTGAATCTTATGTTCTTGACTGTTATAAATTAGGGCCAATATAACCCCGGCATCAGCGCAAAGGCGTCGGAACCAGAGCTCAGCTTACACAAGTGACCTGTGCGTAACTGACACTTTGATCCGCATCGTCTCAGCCTTTCCACACATCTGTGCATGCAATTTGTGTCTCCTCACATTTGGCTTGTTTGCACTTTTGCATTTGCAGTTTGGAAGTTTTTTTTTTTTTTTTTTTTTTTTTTGTGCAAATGGGGCGCAGAGCTTCCCGTGCGTCATGACGCAGGGACAAGATGACAAAAGGTCGTTTGGAGCAAGACGCGCGAGGACTCTTGTTCTTTTCTTACCAAACAAGCGGTTCCGTTGAGGAGGAGCAGGATGAAGCCTCGGTTGGGACGCATCATTCCGGCGCGTAAAAGCCACAGCTCCCCCCCTCCTCTCTCCAGCAGCACAAAAACAAGGATAAAAAAACTCCCCACTCGGGCTCGTCCTCCTTCAGGAAAACGCTCTTCCTCCGGCACCGGATCCCTCTCTGCTGACGCACGGTCCCATGTCCAAATCAGACTGAGCTGCAGCTTCCACAAACCTCACATAAAAAAAAAAGTCCCCTTTTCTTTATATCTGTTCTTTTCTTCCTCCAATCCCAGCTTTGAGTCAAATTAGTTGTGGTGTGAGAAAATCCATGTTAATCATCCAAAGCAGAGATCCCAGCTCAGAGTGGAAAGGGTGAAACTGGGAAGCTTCATATCTGCTCATCGCTGCCTCCTGAGCTGCAGCCTCCTGCACAAACTGAGCGATGCTGAGTCTTGCAGGAGTGAACACACGTTTTAACAGTTTCTCCTCTCTCCTCCTCCTCCTCCTCTCTGTGTGTGTGTGTGTGCCTCTCCCTCTCTCTTCTCTCTCCCCCCTTCTCACTCTTTCACCCCCTCCCTTATCTCCATCTCTCTCCACCTATCCCACTTTCTCTCCTCCAGCCACTTCCTCTGATGCCACTCAATTCATCCTGCACACACAATCAAAATAAACCACAATTAAAACAAATAACCAGTGGCTGCACGGTATTACACATCTGTTCCACTTGTGTGAATGTCTCTATTTTCCTATCCCTCGTCAATGTGTCTGGCGTGAGGACTCACCAATCCACAACATTTCGGCCATTTCTCATCACCAAGCCTGTCATTAAATATAATCATCACTGCAGGTGGGTGAACAGCATCGACTGGGTCACAACAAAAACAGCTCGCGTGTCAGAGCCGGAGATGCTGAAGCTGAGGTTTGAAGGAGTTTGCCACAAATCCTCACGTCACATCATGCATGTTACAATCAGGATCCTCCCCGGCAGAGCAGCCTGATGAAGAGTATCGACGCACACGGCGAGCACTGATGAAGCACCGACCAACACCTCAGTGGGGTGTGATTAATAAAGACTTTCCCCAATAACACACAGTTTATTAGGAGCAGGTTAATGGACTGAAATGCAGGATATCACTACGCAGGTCCCCCGACTCCCGACGGCTCCATTTCTGCTTAATTAGACTCATAGATGAGCTTTTCTCTCTCTGTCCATCTCTTCTTTCCTCTCGCTCTTCTTCCTCCTTCTGTCTGACAGGCTGCACAGACCCGCTCTGGTTCTTCCTGTCACCAGGTCACAACCTTTTTCTATCTCTGTTATTTTGTCCTGGATCAACCTATTTTAAACCTTTTGATCAGGTGGGTTTTTTTCTGCACCTGCTAATAATGCATGTGGCGTTATCTACTAAAAGGGTTAATTGATCTCAGGTCTGGGGTTAATTGGCTCGACAGGCCTAACGCTGAGGGACCTGACCTCTGGAGGCACGAGGTCAGAGCTGGGGGGGTCGCCAGAGGAGGTGAGGCCCTGTCAATCCGGAGCCACATCAAAGAGTTTGGGGAAGTCTTGGAGACGAATGCTCTCTTCCACCCGTCTGACTGTGCACACATACAGATTCACTGCTCATTACGATGCAGGAGATGCTGATGAAAGATGGGAATGAGCTCATCGACTTAGGAGGTTGCTTGATCTCTCTCTCTCTCTCTCTCTCTTTTTTTCTCTCTCTCTCTCTCTCTCTCTTTCTTTTTTATTAGATTATTTCAGACGCTAAACGTGTCTCTGTATAATTCCAGCCAGCCTCTTCAGTTGCCCAGGGTATCGTGGAGCTCTCTGGGAGAGGAAACGGCAACCTATAAAGGGAGATCCGCTCCCCGGCCCACAATCCGAAGAAACAGCAACCATAATAAAACACATTTTAAAACGGAGCACGTTCATTCATACACACACTTTCACTCCTGAACATAATTATAGGGCCATAACTCAGTCTGTATTCTCTCTTGGGAACAGCCAGACAAGCGGCTGCTATTTTTTACTCACTTGAAAAAAAAAAAAAAAAAAAAGCAGTGTGGATGCTCAGATACCCATCATTTGACACCCAGGATCGACTTATCTTAATGTTGTTTCACAGACGACTCACATCAGCATGACAAATAGGAACGCGTGTTTGTTTTTTTGGTTCCCCCCCCTTTTATTCTGCTCTCCTGCCAAACTCCAACAATTGTGCTCAATCATTGCATTGCTTGACACGTAATCCTATTTCACAGTATAATTCAGTTTGAATGAGGAGCTGCAGGCAACAGACAGCCTGGTGAGATGTCAGAGACCCCGACTGCAGGGTTTATACACGAGCGCTGGCTGCCCTCTAGTGTCGTCTGTCTCCTCTGCAACGCGAGGACGGAGGCGACGGTTCAGCAGTCGTGGCACTAAAGGGTGAAGGAGGTCATTTAAAGGGTCAGTTCACCCAAATTAAGAAATTTGATGATGCTGTATTTAAACATGCAGATAGTTGTTGTTTTGTGATCAGTCACTCGCATCACAAAGGAACCAAGGAAGTGAATTCTGTTTTGTTTGTGGCGCCGACAACAATGCACATTTACATTTAAAATTTAACTGCAACATCCTTTTCCAGAAACAGCGTCTCTGTTACACCATTATAATCTGATTCAGATGTCTGATCTATGTCCACATCTGTGTGTTTCGAGGGCTCTCTGCCTGACTTTCTAAACACTTTACACATTCTTTCATCAAGTCCACATCTCTGCAGACTTTGTTTAAGGGACTTAAACCACAATGCATATTTTTTCTATATTGTTTCACACTGTGAAAAAGAAACAAAGAAAACATGGAAGGAATTAACAAGAGAACTTGTCTTTTATGAGTATAAACACACGTGTCATGAACCAACATGCAACATCAGCCTCAAACTTTACTATTTGCACACGTGTCTGTTCAGATCACATAATATTAAAAACCGCTGTGCCATTAATCCTCACACCAAACTGATACTGATGACACAAATTATGTCAATCCAGTCTTCGTGGGACACTGAAACCAGACTTCTTCTGTGACAAGCAGTGCTGTTGAACTGTAATTTCTAATGCTTTAAATAGGGTTAGCAGAGCTTCATTTACCTTTATTAACAATGTGGATGGTGGTAGAAATGTTTGAGTATTATCTCTACACCTGGTGAGATAAAACCAAAAATATGTGGAAACCACTGATGATGAAATGTATTATAATTTGTGTGAACTTCCCCTTTAAAGACCCCACGTGAACACGTTTCAGGGCCTCAAGGAATCAATTAATTCTTAATTCTCTTTTTGTTTTCATTTTTCATCACGTTGCATATTTGATTTTTATTTGAAAATTGATCTCACAGCACTGATTCATGTGTGATACAGATGTGCTTGTTGGAAGTCCAAGCACTACACGTATCCAGATGTGATTGAAAAGTGAGCAATAATTCTGAACTCCAACAGCCACTAGGGGGAGCTGTAATCAAAGGCAAACCCTTTTCCTCACTGAACATCTCTGTACAGATTCTTCCTGCCTGCTTATGAATAACCATCCATCAAACATGGGAGACTGATGTCTGACAGCATGAACAAGGTGTCGGTGTTTGTTCCTGCACATTAGCTGAACGGAAAGAAATGTGTCTATTTCTGGCCGATGTTCCCGGTTCAGAACATGCAGATGGTATCAAGCTTCAAGTCTGGAACATATTTGAGTCTCTATCTTGTTTCAATGTGACTCAATCTGATGTATCTGTATGTTGGAAGTTATATTAGAGGAGGGGGAACATTTACTGGAAACTAGTGTCAGACCAGCAGTTTCTCTTTCTATGTCCCAGATTTCCCACCACTCCCTTTCTTCATCTTAATCTTTAATCACCAGAGATATAAATATACAAGACACTTGAAGCCAACAATGGAGTGAATGAAAGCTGCTCGGCGTCGGAGCAGTCGGTCCTCACGTCCTCTGCCGATCAATAAGAGAGCAGGTCAGGAGCGACGACAGGAGGGAGGGATGGAGGGATGAAGGGAGGTTTAAATGTGGATTGAGGCATGAAAAGAGGTCTGGATGGATGGAGGAGAATCAAATCTCCAGCTCCGGGGAGGTCCACACACCCAGGATCCATTAATCCTGCTCAGATCCCTCGTTTCTTTATGTTTCATTTCCTCCTTCTTCCTTGAGGAAAGAAATAAAGTTTCCATTTACTTTCTCATCATCTTTTATCAACTGTCAAGTTTTGAATACGGCTCCTGTGCTTTAATGTCTGCGTCTATGTTCTTTGTCTTGAATCCACTAAAAACATTTTCAGAATTTGCAGCTTTGCCTTGAGATCTGATGTAAACTTTCAATGCACCGCAGAGGGTTAGTGGAGTTGCAGGAGGGAAGGGAGAGACATTTGGGACTTGTCAGCTTTATAATTTTCCCTCTTTTTTTTCCTGATTGAAGAGGAGTGGATTACTTCCAGACCTTGACAAGGAGACTCAGACAGAAGAGGCTGTTTCCATCCAAATGTTCCTCCAAATCTTTTTAGTAACGCTCGTGGTGTGGCTGTGGGGAAGGAGCGTCGGCCAACGTGTCGGTCCAACGCTTCACATCCAGAGAGAAATATCTTGACAACAAGTGCTTGGAAGAAGATTTTTTTCCTCTCTAGTTTCCAATTAGTGTCACGCAGGTCAACAGTTTATGAAAGATCACTTCTAAGAAACATCTTAACAACATAAACATCAGTGTTACAGTGACGGAGCAGTATTCAGATCTTTTACTTAAGTAAAAGTACTAATACCACACTGTAAAAATACTAGTAAAATCCATATAAAAATCTTGTTTGACAAAGTAAAAGTATGTAAGTATAATCAGGAAAATGATTATTTTCATTAATGTTCTGTCAACTGACTAATAGTTTCTACAGTACTTGTATAAACTGTTGAGTAGTTTGATTTATAACAAAACATATTTTATAAAGTTTTCTAAGTTTTGTATGCAAAAGTAACTTTATTTGTCAGATAATTGTAATGGAATAAAAAGTGCAAAATTTCCCACAAATTTGTACAGTAATTGAGTAAATGTACTTAGTTACATTCCTCCACTGCAGCATTCTGATATCCAGTTGTTGTAGGCGTATCAACAAGCCTGACATGCAACACTGTTCAATTTATTTATGATTCAATAATAAAAGAACAATAAGAAGTGTGTGACATATATATTAAGAGCGGCAGCAGAGAAAGACCTCGGTGATTAGACCCTATTAGACATCATGGTTTTAGTGGGTGTGAAAGAGCAGCATCCGAGGACATATTGGCTCCAGGAATGTGGACAGAAAGATCTTTGTTCAGATATGGTAAAGTCTGAATTTGCAAATGCAAGGAACTTGTGTGAAAAAGCAGAAGTGATGAAGAAGATTAAAGCAGGAAGAAATAACAGAAAGCCATCGAGAGGAAGATGAAAAAAGATGCACATTTAAATTTTGGGGTTGAGTCAGTCTGACAAAGTCGAGCTGACACAACACAGGTAACAACAAGTAGATAACAACAAGTAGATAACAACAAGTAGATAACAACGTGGAGCTTCCATCAGGATGAACTTTTTAACAGTTTCAGACAGCAGCTTCATAGTCTGGTTTTCTTTTTTTATTTGATGTCAGAGCTGATGAATTTTTGACTCCACATTTTATTTAATTTCTCATTGTTGTTAATGTTTTCAGATAGTTAAGATAAATTACTGTTGCCTCTTTCCTGAAGAGGAGAGACTGACAGAAAAGAAAGCGTTAAGAGTTACATGTTTCTCTGTGGGCTGAGAAAATTCCTGAAACCATTTAGGCTCATAAAACTCTGAAAACCATCGGAAAATGTCAAAAATGCTTCGTCATCAGGACTAAAACCAGGCTGTGGCACAATGTTTTCACCAAACAACACATAACATCACAGTGGCTCCTCGTGTTGGAAAGGAAAAGGGAGGTAGTTTTAATTAAAGGCGACAGAACAGTGGAGCCTCGCTGACACTGGACGACACCTGATCTCTGGAACAATCCCTCAACTATTCTCACAGTTTGAGAATCAGTCGTCATCTGCTCGGTCGTGAGTCTCTGCCCGCTGACCTGTCCGCGGCTCGTGTTGGTCTCCGGCCGTGTCGAAAGGTGTGAGTGACTCAGTGCTGCATTGCTGTTTGTTTGGGTTTTGACAACACGGGGGGTGAGAGTGAGTCAGTCGGTGGATTTCAGCTCTGCCACCTTCTCCTCCGCCTGCACTGTTTAACCTCCCTCTGCTGCTAAAAATAAATATCTCAGGGAGCCCAGAGAGCCAATTTAGGATTTCCCACTGTGATGCCTGGTGGGGTTCGTTCAAACTCTCTCTGGTGTCTATCGAATGACACAGTTTAAACCAATCTGGCTTTTTATGTAACCTTTGACCTTAAAAAAGCCGATTGGTCCGCTCATAAACATTTCCTGGACCGTTACTGGAGCCATGCATCACGGTGGAGTGCCTCAGGGGCTCAGCCTGAATACATTTGTACTTTTGTCAGAAGTCCTTCCAGAGAAGATCTATTAGCGCTGGGCTTTACTTAATCAGCATGAGTGATGGCCGTCGCTATTGGTAAAACACAGGAGAAAAATAGAAGCTGTGTCGCAAGGTCAAGCTCCGGCGTTCCCTGTTGGAGGAACCTTTTGGTGCTTTGGCCTGTTTTGCACATCCATCACCTGGAAAGTGTGAGATTAAAAGAGAATATGAGCAACATTTAGACTTATGGCCCATTAACTTGTGAGTTTGGTCTACATTTTCCTCAGTCATCATGTAACGCCGTCAGTAAAGAAGCAATAAAACAAACTTTGACGTCATTGATGGAATATCTTGTTCTGTGGAAGTTCTGTTCTTCATCCTGTACAAGAATATGTTTAAAGTAAATGCCCTTTTATGAATTAGAAATGTTCTCTAAACTTTGACATTTCACCGTCTACTGGAGGAAAATGCAAAGAAGAGATGGACATATAGGCTTAACACACGTCATCATTAAAAGTCATCGCATAATGGAAATCTGTCATCTCATCTTTTTAAGCACTCATCCATCACCAGACCTTCTCACATGCAGAATTTCAACCCAGAGAACAGGCGAGTCTTTGTTGAGGTCATTGTATCTTCTTCTCTTTTGTCCTCCACCCTGATAACAGAGAGGCCTGCAATATGTCTCAACCTATATGTAACAGTAATAGCTTCCATTTAAAGGTAGTATAGCCACAGCAGGTTGTTCCATATGGTCTATACGGTTATCAGAGGGAGTCATGAGGTCCTGATGTGGCATCCTCAAGTTACACTGTTTTTTTTCCGGGTAGATCAAAGTGGAGCCACCATCAGCTGGGATGCTCTGAGCATCAGACACACAGCGAAGGTCATCAGGCGGGGCTGCTGGGAAGGTGTCCGACTTCAAGGCCTTTGAGCGCGTCATCCTCCATTGTGAGGTGGGCCAGCCGGCCGGTGGTGCCACAGGGGGAGAGCAGCAGGGCGCCCTCAGGGATCCGAAGGACGGGGACCCTTTGAAGTGGGTAGGGTTGCAACTCTGTGGCTGCGTGACCCTCACAGAACCCCACCCTGCTTCCACACATCACATATGGACACCTCGGAAAACTACCCCTGAGAGCTGCGCGGCTCCCAGACCCCGGCAGTGTAACCTGAGAGCGGCTGTAGCAGCCTGTCAGGACACTGATGGAGGCTCCCCATTGGTCCAAACAGGAAGAGAGCTTGACCCCGTGAAGCCCTGGGGTCGAATACGTCTCTTAGAACGGTGACAATTGGATTAGTGTCTTATGTAGGCCAGACGGCCTTGGGATCCCATAAACACAGACACATTCACACAGGTAGAAGCAGCCTGGGAGCACTTACACTTACACTTACACTTACACTTACACACATCTTGTTTTCGGTGCCTGGCTCCGAAGCACTAACGCTCCAGGTTTCCCTCATTATATTCAGGTAACAGCAGCTCATCAAGCTCATGATGTCACCATTTTCATTTTTGTTTTATGATGAGATCGATAACTGAAAGTGTGCTTATCTGTTTTCAATGGATGAGTCATCCAGTCGGCCGTGCTGCCCTTTCTATCTTTAGCCCTGCATTTATTTTTCAGCACAGTTTTTTTATGCGAACAATCTTGCAGAAGACACACACCTCCTCGACGGGGAGGCGCATGGAGACAGTGTTTTATAGCTCTGCTCCCTCCTGCCCTCTTCCCCTCTGCCTTTCTCTCTCTCTTGCTCTTTCCTTGCTGTCTTCTCTCTCTCTCCTGAGTAGATGAGGCCACGCCACCATCACATTTCCAGACTTAAAAAAAAGATGATTAGACAGATTTAATGCCAGTGGAGCCAGTTTGGATGTCTGGTCAAAGCATTTCACGTCCACAAGTGCATTTATATACATGTGTGCATGTCGTACGCGTGTGCATTTGTACATACGTGTCTGTGTGGTCATATTAGTGCGTGTAAGCATGTGGCTGGCTCAGAGGAGCAGCGGTGCATACACTAACCATCAGTCAGAGCCCAGAGCCAGCCCTGCTTTAATGGCTGCCATAATTAAAAAAGCTTTTAGAGGAGGGTGTGCCACTAAAGGGGGCAAGGTGGGGGCAGCGCTGGGCTGGTTGGAGACGCAGAGTGAAGAGCGCAGGACACCCATCTGCCAACAAGACAGGCTCGATTTGCATCAGCCAAATATCACTTCTTCTGACTGTGGGCCTAATTTTTAAAGTCATGTCACATGACACGTGATGAGTCTGTCCCTGTTAAATGACATGTTGAAATATTAAGACTACACGTTTCATTTTTTGGCCACTTCTGAACACAACATTAACATATCACCTGAAACAGATATTGCAAAGTTGTTACAGAGGAACATTATCAATCATTTGTAGTCGCTGGCTACAGTTCTTGTTATGTGAAGAAATAGAACCAGTGAGCAGGAAATTAATTAATGTGTAAGAAGCAGGGGGTAAATTGTGGGATGCATCTAAAGTTAAATCAGACACTTGAAGGAACAATAACCAAATAAGAGCTCTGATTTATCCAGACAACAAAATGAAAATGAACATATGATGATGCACGCATGAAAAAAATCTATTTGATTGATTGATATGAAATCAGTTTATTTGGAGAGGAATATGTTTTTGGGGTGTCCAAAAGAGGGTAAATAGTTTGAAAACACTACATAAGCTCATAGCATCATAGGCTTTGTTCCACCAAATGAACAATAGCTGTCAGAAATACAGAGGAGTAAAAATACATTTACTCCATTACTCCCCTTAAGTTCAGCTCTGAGGCACTTATCGTAGTTCCACTGCACAACTAGCAATGCACGGTAAAATAAAAATGCAGGCAGCCGTCTTTCATGAACAGTCTGTTCCCCTGTAATGTTGCTCTCTGCAGCATGAAGCACCTGCGGAGACTCAGGAAATTCATGCTGATGTAAAGAGGAACATGGAAGTGCTTCAGGCCGTGTGAGGCTCAGACATGACTTCTGCATGTTGATCCCATCAAAGACGTTACACAGAGGTCATGTTGGCGTCCGCTGGTCAGCAGAGTGAGCAGAATTCAGTCCCAATCTTTAACGTTGGATTAAATAACCAAATGATTCTACTGGAGAATTCCTACCTCATGTAATAATGCCCTCGCTGAGCCGTCCTCGCTGCCATTAGCTGCCGTGTTTACATGACTAGAAAACATTTATTTTGTTGGCAAAGCTCTGTAACGTAAACACCACGAACGGGGATGGAAACAATTACACGTCTCGGACATTTCCCCCCGTGACAACAACACGGGACTCTGATCCAAACACACTGCCAGGCTTAAAATATTCATAAGAGGCCGAGGAGAGGCCAGATTTGATGCTGGTATAAATGGGATTTGGGGAATTCTTCGTGAGTCGTGGTAGTTGTGTTCAGCTCCTCCGTGGACAGAAGTTCATATTACATTACGCCGGCTCCAGATGGAAGTTCACGTTAGCCGATTTTGACAATTATTTATCAAAACCAGATTTGTGAACGAGATAGTGTTGCATTGGTAAACGATGTTTTCACAAAGGGCAGGTTATACTGTAATCCACTGCGTAGGTGTCTATCAAAGTGTGTGTGTGTGTGTGTGTGTGTGCGGGATTGTGTCAAAATAGGTTTTGGACGTGTGGTTGTGATTAGCGAGGTCCTTTAACTCCCCCAGGTTGTGAAAACATTTGAAAACACTTTTCATTTCCTTAGCTTGAACCAGAGAGCATCCTGATTCTCACACTGTTTCTCTCTCACACACACACACTCTCTCTCTCTCTCTCTCTCGCCCCTATGAAGGTAAACGACCCCGCTCTCTCACACAGGTCCAGCGGAGCAGACCTGCTTCGCTGTGGCCTCTGGGGTCATGTAGAGGAGGCCTGGGCCCGGCTCTGTGCAACTACTGTGCCCCACAGTTTGTCTCCACTGAACCTATTGAATATCACCGAGGGGGGAAAACATCTCTGTGTTTACTGCTGCACCCAGAGGTGAAAGCAGCGACGTGGGGGAGAAGGTGTGAGCTCTGGGTTCAGGCGCAGGTCAGAGTTAAAGAGAGGTTGAGGTTAAAGGTCTGTGCAGAACCTCAGTGTCTTCTCTCACGTTTTTGTACATGACGCTAACAAGCTTGTAAATGTACCCACGATGTAAATCTGCACATTCTGTATGAACAAGTGAAAGTGCATGAGGTGTAATTGTTCTTAATGAGTTGAAATGTTCTTTTATTTATACTATTTGTCCTGCTGCAAGTCTCATGTCATGTAGCTTTGCTCGCTGCCAATTAGCACATCATTTTTTACATGATATCTAATTTGTGCAGTTTTATTTACTGTGATTTGTTTCGCTGTATTTTTAATCCCACTCGCCGCTCTGCAATATAACTTCCTTGCTTCTTTGTTTTTTGTGCTGTGTCTTATTATCTGCTGCTGGAGTGGCCCTTCAATTCCCTGTGGGCATCATTAAATTTTCAGTTGAACTGAACTGATGTTGCAGTGTGTTTGACATGGAGTTGATGGGGTGTATGGGCGAACCGGACCCCCCTCCAGAAATGGGAAATGGGTGGAGGTGGGAGGTGTTAAAGTGCTCAGGGCGGACGGAGCCTCCTGTCCTCGGGCCCAGGTGGGGGCAGCGGGAGTTTCAGGGCTGGTTCTTATGCTCAGGAAGAAAGCGAGCAGGGGTGCAGGATCTGAGCAATTACACTATTTGGGTTACAGGGGAGCTATTTATTTGCGCGGTTTGACATGTTTCTGTCGTCTGGGGGAGCTGTGCAGCGCGGAAACCGATAGCGCTGAAGTGTATTTATTTATTCTGCAGGCGAAGCAGCCAAACAGAACAAGGCTGGGGAGAGAACTGGAAATTAGAAAGTTAGAGCGTGCACAGAGAGAGAGAGAGACAATTTAGAGCTTTTCAAAGAGTCGGGCCTTTAAGTTTTGTCCCAGCATGCTGTGCACTGAGTCCTGCGGAGTCGTGGGTGGATGAGAGGACACGTCCTCCATCTGCCTGTACGACTTCCCAGACCACAACATGATGCTGGCTACTGACCAATGGTGTGATGAGTTTTTATTCATGGTTCAGTTCACAATCACAACCATCTAACTAAACAAAAGCTTTAATATCTCGACGTGTCCAACCTTTTGACAACTTCACCAGCAAAGGCCTTAATAGAAAAAACACCTGAATGATCAACTCACATCACAACTTCATTCATCATAACATCGTTTGCCCTGATCTCCTTTAGCTGCTGCAGCTACACCAATCAAGCTTTTGGTTATTGAACATATGCAGATTGTGGTATTGTTATTTTAAACAATAAGTTTTTGATTTTAGAAGTAGACAAAGGCAAGTTTCTCACATCTGGCACCAGCAGATTCTGTTAACTGCAACTAATCATTGTTATTTAAGACAATGTTAATTCCATGAGTTGGTTAAAACATTGGTTAAACATTCAGCTGAGTCATTTTAAAACTAGAAAACTGAAGCTGAACCAGTTGATCAGGTAGAAGACATGGACATTAGAGGAGAAAGCAAACGTGCTGAACAAACCTTTTTCTAATGTAACTTGGAACTCATCTATTTTTGATTTTTAAAAACTACATCAAACTTCAAACTCTATAAACAGAGTGTTGATCTTACATCAGCTTAAACACCGGTGCCCTCTGTAGAATGAAGTTTTGGTTTTAATATTATTGGTGGCAGAAAATCAAGAAGCAAAGAATCAAACCATGAAAGTGAACAGCGGTCCAGAGACAGCTGCTCTCCCCAGTGTTTGCCTCTTTAATCCATCATGGGAAACTTACATCAGCGTGCCATCGACAGTTTACTGACATAACATCACATGAGCTCTGCAGAAGTTCAGATGTCGCCGCCGCTCGTAGCCGCTGACAAGTAAAGAGCAGGACAGCTTTAAATATCACGTTGTTGATTGTACTGTCATTGCACCGTCCTCAAACAATCCTCAGCCCGTCTCCGCTGTTGTGTGCGGGTTTGTAAGGACGCGTGTGTGTGTTTTCAGTCTGTGCATAGATTCCTGATGTTTCCCACCACACTGTGATTCGACCACAGAGATTAAAGTCAAGAACGAAAGTGATCAAACAAACAGAACTTTCATCCTTTGTCATAATCGATATCGTTCTTTTCTCCTTTTTGTTCTTCTTTCTCAACCTCACATCTTATATCCAATCTGTTTGATTCTCTCTCAAACACACACACACACACACACACACACACACACAGGGTGCTAATGTTGACCATGTGTATATCTGGCAGCTATTTTAACCCTCAAATGCATACCTCGGTTTTTTCCAGGATAACACCCGCTCTAATTCATTCATTTTATTCAATTAAGACCTCAACTCATGATATTCATCCAACTATTTGTTTTTAAACAATATCCTGTTGTCAAAATGTCAAAAAATGATAAAAACATTGTATAATGTTTTTCTCAAAACAGTTTATAGGATCACTAAAAATCATTTTATTTGCAGTTTGCTGGATGTGAGCAATAATGGGTCACGCTGTGTTTCCTGTTTGGCCTCATAACAACACTCCTGTCTCACTCTTACTAAAAATAACGACAGACACCAACAATGAAAAATGTTCTGTATATTAACCTACTGTCACAGTAACATGATTGTGCAGGCTTCTGATGACAGCAGGTCTGGAGATGAAGATGATGATGATGAGATGATGATCATGAGGAATTTGTGTTTGTGCCATTTTATAAACCAGATCATTTAAAAGCTGAACAGGAGCATGAGGATGATGAAACTAGTCCAGACAACATGAACTCTGAACGAGACGAAGTTCAAGATGCCGTCAGAGTAACATCCAAGAGAAGACGGGACTGATGAGGGAACTTTATATAGTTACCACAACTGCCTCGAGCCGCCTGCTTTAAACGCACAAGAAGCTTTTCTGGCCGAATTTCCAACTTGGTAAGCCAGACCTTCTCGCAAATGTCACACTTTCCAGGAAAAGCTCGGCCTTCAGCTGTTGTAACTGTGGCTGGAGAAAATAAAAGAGGTGATGGAAGCTCTAAAAGTCTTGTGGTTTGTCCAGAAACAGAATCTCTTCAGCTGAGAAACTCCCATAAAAATGCTGGAGATGCCACATCTGTACGTCCACGTTCGGCCTCAGAACAGCAGAGCGGCGGACACGATATGCACAAGCACGCTCCAATGACCACAGACGACAAACTGAGCTGACTAATTTGGGTTTGTAGGTTCAAGTCTATGAGACATTACAGTCACTGTGTGTAAAATTGTACTGTTTGTAGGAAAGTTTGAAAAAACATCCGTGCATTTAAGGGTTAAACTGCAAAGCTTTGCCCTTGAACTGTACTCAAATGATTCCTGGGTAAACACAGCTAATCCAGCGCTCAGGCAGCTGCAGAGGATATGGAATCAATATAGCAAAGAGCGGATAGTGTTTTCCAATATTATGAGCTTTTCATATTCATAACTCACACATAGCTTTTTTTTTTAGAACAGCTCCTTCCTCTCATGGTGGGAACCAGGGTTGCAGTCATCAATGTGGATAAATGAAGGACACCTTACCAGCAGCCTCATGCCTGGCTGATCAGCTGGGTGGTCTGGGAATCCTCTCCATGACTGTTAGACATTTTATTTCCTGGTGAATTGTTATGCACCCATTTATGCTTTTCATGCATCAATCAAGTCCTCTGCGACTTCTTCTTACATCCTCAGATCTGTCAGCTTATTGATTCAATGAGGAGCAGTGCATTTTATTTTTCAGTACAGGAGTGCTGTAACCCTGGTGGGAACATTGGGCTGCTCTGCATTCCACCACGTCGGGTTTGAAAGGATAAAGTCAAGCATGACGACGGCGTCCTGCGGAGACGCCCTCCTGATGCCTCTCAACGTTAGATTACAGGTGAAGAACCCGCTGAGCAACATAACAGGATATGAAACGCTTCGCTCTCGCACTGTCAGTCCAGAGATGTTGATTCTGTTCATGAGCAGCGCTGTTGGAGGAGAACCTGACCTTGAGTCATGACCCTTTGATATTATAACTGTGTGTATATATTGTGTGTGTGTGCATGTGTCTAATGCTGATTATCCACTTCTACAGGGTGACTCATGAAAAACTGACAGGAGAAGAAGTTGTTGTTGAGGTAGTTTGTCAGCCAGAGACTCATTAGGTGCTTATGATGCTGACGGTGACTCACAAGTATGATTGATTATTCCTCATAGCACCAATCAGCTGCAGTCTGGTCATGTTTAAAGAATATGAAGTGGCTTCAGAGTCGCTCTGTGATTGCATTCGGGGCACGGGGCCGGTTTACTGCCGCGGGCCGCCCTTATCTCAACACAGTTATGAATGCGTCACATGGACCCCAGCACACCAGCTTCTGTCACGACCTTGTCGACTTTTCTCTCATCACGATCGCTTTATTCTCTCTTCTCCTTTGATTCTCCGTCAGTCTACAGTGAACACCCGACAGCAAGTCTGTTTACTCTTCAAAGCGAAAAAAGCGTTGGTTCGTTTATTTCCACTCACTTGTGTGTAGTGATTTTTAGTGTTTACGATTCAACCTAAATTTACATTCCAGCTCTCGTTTGACTGATTTTGACTAATGGTTCTTAATTTTTCTCGGGCACAAACACAGTTAACTGAACAGCCAGTCGGCCAGCTGTGTTTTCTTTTCAATTAAGTTTTATTTGTTAAGGTATGATCATAACTGTATTGTAGGTCTGTGCCATCTGTTTGACATCATACACACTGTGAGTACGACAAAGTGCATACATATCGGATTTGGTGTGAAAGGAAATATTTAGGTCGGAACCGCCGCTGTGTTTTTAGAAACAAGCTGGTTGGTTCACTTTAGTTGCCACCGATGTGTAATAAAACATTTGCATTAAGTTCAACATCTTCTGTCGAGGCGAGCGCCACAGTGACACAGATCTCTAATGAAAAATGTAACGTCTGGACCACATGGGATTATACTACAAGACTGCCTCCTCAGGCATCGAGCCCACAGTGGATTTGACGCGCTCACATTGGAATTTGCCAGCAGCGTCATTACATTTGGTGAAATGTAAGTTTTCACAATTGTCCTCCTTTGGGTAACGTGGAACAAATTGATTTTATATGTGTGTGAGCAGAAGCTTCAACTGGCAGTTGTTGCAGCAGGTCTTGTCTCCAACACCAGACAACAGAGTTATTTAGGTATTTAGTTAGTTCAGTGCATTTTTTTCTGTGGTCTGTTCAGTTTAATATTGCTTCCTTATTCTGGTAGTAGATTTTCTTGTTTTTGCATTTACTTGAGCAACAAAAAAAGAAGACAAGTGTCCTCTCTGCATGTGGGTTCAACTAAGTTTAAGCTTTAAAATCATGCAACTTATTGACATTTTGCACATGTGCATCTTTTTACCACTAATTATATTAGCTTCAGACATGAGCTACATAGTGGAATAACTCTGATGAGAGTTTTAACAGTTTTGTGTATATAAGCGACATATGTGTGACTGTTTACATTCACCACTGAATCAATAACCACTAATCACTGAAATTCACTCTTTAAGCACAAACATGTGACAAATGAGCTGAAGGAATGTCGACATGTTGGACAGGTAGGAAGTTTTATTTACAGATCAGCGAGCAGCACCTACTCTCTTCACCTTTATTCAAGGGGAACATTTTCACCAGGGTGATTGATCGCTCGTGAGACTTCCTCCGCTTCCTTATCTGGTGTTATTTGGGTCGAGGCCTCTGCCCCGAGCCTCGCTGCCCTGTGCCATGATGGATAGTCGCAGAGGTGCTGTGACTTTGAGCCACAGCAACACAACCTTTCTGAAACAAACCTCCTGCTTCTGCGGCGCCACAGATCCAGGCATCGGCCGCGTTCTTTGATACGCGGTGTAACACAACCTCTCGTTATTCACATGGATGTTTTATTGAAAATGTAAATGAGAATGGCCTCGAGCTTAAGATTTATCAATGTCGCATCTGTGAGAGCGTTTTAAACTTTGCCTGATAAAGCAAATAAGGCTGCGATTTGCCCACAAATGAAGCCTTGTTCAGCCGAGTGCGTCGTGTCTGTTGTTGTCGTTTATTTTCACACCCATTTTTGTTCAATACACTAATGTTCACCTATTTGTTTTTCCCGCTTTAAATAGGTTGATCTGACCTTGACTCCGGGGGGGGGGGAGGGCAGTGCTGAGGGCACGCTGAGCACGGGTGGCCTCAAAAGTGGGAGAGCATGTTAGATTTACAACTTGGGGAGATTTGTTTACGAACGTCAGGGAGTTTTTCTCTTGGCTTCACGAGGGCGCAGAGGCCCTAATTTGTCTGGTTAATGCTGCTAATCCTGCTCCTGGAGATCGTCCGGAGTCTGCCTGCTGTAATGCCTTCCAGGCTGCTGTCACAGGGAGGAGAAAATTATTTTTATTAATCTGTTTTTAAAGGCTCACAAGGTTCTGCTGTTGAGGGCTATCAGAGTGAGCGATGATCAGGCCGAGACAATAGGTTTAGGATGCGCATTAGAGCACCTAATGGTCCTCTCCGTCTTCCACACGCGCGTCGTGCTCGATACACCGTCGTCCCAACAAATACACACAAGCACAGATGAAAATTCACATGCATGAAAGCACATAAACGATTTTTCACTTTCAGCAGAAAGTGAAACATTTTCTGTCAGCCATTAATCACAAGCGATAAAAAAAAACCTGAGTGAAAAAAAGACATTAGACTATTTTCATTTCATACCTTTGTTTAGGAGAAAGCAGCCAGTTTCCATTACAGTCTTCTGTTTCTGTTTAAACTGAGCTCGGCGGCCGTCCAAGACTCAACAGAACGAGAAAAAAAACAAAACAAGAGAGAAGACAAAACCTCGGCTGGCAGCAGCAGCTATTGTGTGTCTTTGGTTCCTGCTCTCTAATCCATAAAATAAGATCACTTTGGGTCCAAATACCTGATTGTGCACAATCGTGGAGTCGAGCGTGGGACGATGGTGCGTTTCCTGCGGTCGCCCTCAGCTCGGAGCTCAGTTTGTAGCTGCTCCAAATTTGCTGTAACATAATAGATTTTACGACTTTTGCGTTCCGTTGTTTAATTCTCGGGTCCCAGCGCTGATTGAAACGCTGCTGTCAGGTCTCTGGATGGATTAGCAGTATTATGACTCAGGCATCTGCTTGATGGACGTGCTTACAAAGAGAATCGCTGCTGAACACTAATGATGGCTGATTATCTCCATTTTAACTACCGTATCATGGCTCACAGCGCCATCATCACGTCTCTGTGTACATACGCTGCTGTTTACAACATACCTCACACATTTGTTGAGCAAAATAATCAAAAGATGTTTCTGATTTGCTGCCCCCCCCGCCCTCCTCCCAGCTGTCTCCTCTCTCCTCCGATCCCCTCATGCTTTCACTTTTCCTCACAGGAAGTGATTTACTGTCAAACACATTCCAACATCCGACCCCAACTACCCACCCTGATCTCTCCCAGCAGACCCCAAGCTTTCATTTCTGCCCATTTTCTCGCCTCCTTCCTTCTTCTGCCAGGGAGGAACATGGCGGCTTCGACCTGTGTTTTCATCAGGGCGTCTGTGATCAGCTCTCAATCGTGAGCAGATGCGTCTGGTCTCTGTGGCTCTGAGGGTTATTTCTTATTCCATCGAGTGTTTGTCCTTGTGATTGTACGTAGGTGCGTTTGTTTGTTCTTTCCCTCTGTTTGTTTGATTGGATGGCGAGAAAATCATCTCACTCACACGTCGTTAGCAATTTTCAAATCTACATTTCTGCTTTTTTGTTGTTTTCTCTGCAGATTTCTAACATGTGTAGAAATAATGCATCATGCCGCAACGTAATGGCGTTTTCAAGTGGGAAGAAACTCTCTGTTCTCTCACCCACTTCCACATGTCCTCACTGTAACTCATTCTCTCTTTTTGTCCTCTCTTTGTCCCAACATGCTTCCCTCCTCTCCTTCCTCCTCTTCCCTCCTGTCTCTGCATCCGAGTCAGAAACATCCTGTTCATGGCTCCATATTGACAAAGACACAGCTGGTCTGGGTCTGCATGTGGGCCGGCTGCTCCAGCTTTATTTATGCCTCTCTCCTGGTTAGGCAGCCGAGCTCTGGAGCAGATGGCTGCAGTGTTCAATTGGACTGTGCCGTTGTACCACTCGTAATTGGCACTTGGAACCAAGTGCCTCATTAATTATGCAAAAGGGGACTGTTTTAATGCATGCTGAACCGGTCTTACTGAAGTGTAATACTAATCAAGTGAGTGCTTTGCTGCATTATGCATTAGAGAATTTGATTTATTTTAATTGTGGGCTTGTAACCGGATGGTTTCGGGTCTGAATCCCTGGACAAAGGTAGGTGGGGAAACATGAATGAGTGCCGCGGCTTGTTCTTCGTCAGCCGCCCTTGTAGCGCCCTTGAGAATACGGTCGTAGGATGGTTTCCACATGAGAGGCTGCAAGTATGTCGGACTGAAAGCTGTTTTTGAACTCTGACGCAGTCCAGAAAAGTGGACTGGGATTCAATGAAAACAGGAAAAAAAGTGGTTCATGTTAAATGTACGTGTATAAAAGGTGAAATGTGGTGCAGCAGGTGTTAAAGCAATTCATCCCATAATCTTTCTGTAAGTGTTCTCCTGTTTCATAATGTTGTAGGAAACTTTTGTAGTTCGCATGTGCTTTATGTATTGAGGTCCCACATTTGGAGAAGATGTATCCTGTGTCACGGTTCTGCCAGCCAGGCCTCTGTTCACCTTTAGTGTTTGTTCATGTCTTGTACTTGTCCTGCCATGTTCTGTCTTAGGTCTCTGTCCTAGTTCTGGTCTCTGTCATAGTTCTGTCCTAGTTTACCTGTCGCAGTGTGTCTGTCATAGCTGTCACTCCTCACCTGCCATACTCACTCTGCCTCACCTCACCTACCAGCCACTCCCACCTCATCACACACCCCTGCACCCAGCTGCTCTCTATCTGCAATCAGGACTCTATATAGGCCGCTCCATTTCATTCAGCCTTTGCCGGATTGTTGTTCTTCTTGTTCCTTCATGACATTTTTGGATTTGCTCTTAGTCTCCTGTTCATAGTTCATGTTTGTGGTTTCTGTCTGCCTCTTCCTCTGGTTTTTAGACTATCCTGCCTCAAATAAAGGCCTTTACCTGCCATCAGTTCCCGTGTGTTGCATTTGGGTCCATCCCCACTCCCCTTCACATCCTGACTGCAGCTATTTCTGGTGATACGCTCACATTCAAATTCATACACAGTGAGCAAAGTGCGAAACGAGGTGCGGGTTCAGATTGTAAGTGCACCTCAACGTAATTGATGTACACATGGGAATAAACTGGGGTAAAACAAAAACTCTCTTCTGTGCTTTCATTTTTCCAGTTGAAATTACAAGAAGTGGCTTTGTTGATATGGAGAGATCCATGAAAACACACTGGTCTGGAAAAGATTCTTGTGCATGGAAGCAATTTTACGATGGTGAAAACCACCTCTGAAGTGATCCTAAAAAATCAGAAGCAGCCAATCAGCGAGAGTGAAAACACCTCCAGACTTTCACCTGCTCCAGTCGAGCTGCTGACCAGACGTCCGTGGCTGCGCTGAGAAGCTCTGGGTAAATGTGAAGTAGGAAAACAGCAGGTACGTTCAGCCTTCCCTGCGTGAGTGAAGTCAAAAAAATAAGGTCAAGTTCACAAAAGTCAAATCCTGCCTTCTAGTTCAACTCAGTCCTGCATCGTTACACAGCCATTTTCCTACACAATACATCTGCTGGTTGTCACAACAGCCGTCCATCCACTATCTACACGTGCGTTTGTTACGGCGGCCGGTTTGGCTGGTATGTAAACGGTTGTCACTGGTGGTTTGAGGGTGGTACGACCGCAATTCAGACCACTGCAGCTCGAGACAGAAACATTACACCCCAGCCTGCAGATTCACTCAAATGGAGCTACCAGGTCTGCTCAGCTGGCAGCGCCGGACGGTCGTCTCCGGAGGTTCGGCCGGTATTTCAGCCCTGTGTTAATCTGCGGTAATTAGCAGAATCCATGTGGGCGACAGCGAGCCGGTGGAGTGTGCCATACACGTGTTCATGGATGAAACCCTGTGCTCAGTGAGTGCAGGGACGCTGCTGTGGCTTCATAATCACATGCTGTATGGTGCCTGGTGTAGGGTGGCGTGTTCGCTCTAAATTCATTTAGTGATGATACTAAATGGCTTTCATGGTTGTTACTGTGTGTGATAGAGTATGAATGCAAATTATATACAGCTTACGTAACTTACAGTTAATGATTTGGTTGTAATGCTTTATAATAGCATTTAAATTTAAATCTGTAATATTATGATTTAACAGTCTCTAAAAATTATCTCCAGCAGTCTCAGAAATACTTAAAGTAAGAAGCAGTGATTTGATTAGTTGATGAAATCTCGTCTCACAGTCTCCTGCGTCATGTAGCAGTCAACTTCTATTAATTGATAAAATGTCAACATAACCACATGATCCATATCGTATGAGCATATGAATGTAAAGTTTTACGGTAACATCACACTGCATTGATTCAAACTGAAACGTGCTCTTGTGTGAGTGTGTGTGTCCGTTACATGTATTCTCGCCGTATGTGGATCAGTGTGTGTGCGCGTGGTGGTGGAGGTGCGTCGGAGCGTGATCTCGTTAAAGTGTGTGCCAGCGTTCACCTCATGTGTTTAATGTAACATGTGAGGCCCAATTAGATCATTGCAGGCGCCAATGTGAGAGGCGGCGTTTCGTACACTGAACTCGGCCTCAAGAGAAAACACTGTGAACTTTAAAGACTGTGTGCGGTTTGATCGCTTCAGGTTCCCTGTGGAGTCTTTTACCTCCAGTAGGTCTATGGTGCTGTTGAGCGGTTACCTGACGCAGTACACAGTCCTACCTGTAGTGTCACATTATTCCACTAATCAACAAGCGGCTGTAACACACGATGCTGTGCTGCAATGTGCCAGCAAAGACAGGGAAGAAGAAGCTAATAAACATGGATATAAACTGCTTTTAAAATACTTCAAAAGTTGGCGTTGCAAATGTTTCATGAGGAAACAAATACATTCAACACATTTGTTAGACCTCAAGGACTCACACAATGTGTTCTGGTGCGTAACACTGAATATTTGTCTACAAGAAAACCCATTCATTTCTTTATTTAAAGGGTAGTTCACAACCTTTCAAGTCTGTCTCACAGCGGAAGTCAGTTGACCACATGAACACTGAAACAGCTTTTATTTGCTGTGTTCATTCCTTCTGTTACCAGACCGGCCATTAAAGCGTCCTAATGTGATTCCAATTTAAGTGGTGGGGAACAAAATCCACAGTCCTTCTGTTCAACATGTATTCAAATGTTGGAGCTGAAACTAATATGAGACTATGAGAAATATCCCAAACAAAGATCTACACTCGAGCTTTTCAGTCATTTAGGTGTGAGGACGTGTTGGTTCAACCCTGATTCCAAAAAAATAAAACAGAATGTGATGATTTGTTCGTCCTTGTTGACATATACTCAATTGAAAACAGCACAAGACAAGACAATATATTTAATATTTGACCTCATGAACTTCATTGATTTTTGTAAATATCTGCTCATTCTGAAGTCGACTGTGAAAGTTGTGGACTGATCCAAAAACACCTGTTTGGATCAGTCCACAGGTAAACAGGTTCGTTCGTCCCAACTTTTCTTGGACCTCATTGTGTTACTGTGAATTAAAACCAGACTCACCGAGTTGAATACAACTTTCAGCCGCTGTCATGGCAACAACACGACTGTTGTTGTTCAGCAGATTCATACGATTTCGTCTTAATTCTCAGCCTCAGCTACGATCACAAAGATGATGCAACACGTGTGAGTCTTTCTTTTTCTCGTAACACTCCAGGCATAGTTACTCAATGATTCCATCTAATGGCCGAGATCATTTTCAGCTCAACAATGGCGTGTACGTAATTTCTCGAGGTCGCCGTGAACTGATATTTCACAGACTGCACATCAGTTCTTTGTGGTCCAAAGTCCAATTCTGAGCTGATTTCCATCGATTTGCTGGACGGATCGTGCTCAGCCTCCATCATGCAGAGCGTCTACTTGGGATTTCTTTAACAATGAAAACACGTTCGGCCTCATTTACATTTTTTTATATTTTACAGAATGTTATTTCTAGTTTGCAGCCTGTTCTCTTCCATGCACCATAATTTGCATGAAAATACAAAGGTGGGAACCCCAGTTTCTGTCTGCAGCTCTCTCTTCACTGACTCTCTCTCTCTGGCTGTGATTGCAGTCGGTGACTCATCCCTGTGTCTGCCATGATCTCCACTCCCGGCACACATACAGGGATGATTATAGCTGTGGATCAGGTACGATCAGGTCTTCATTGTGCAGAACTTTTGGAGTCTCTCTGACAATGACAGAAAATGGGATCTTAGTATCATGTCTTTGAAAAAAAACACTCTTCTCGTCTTCCTCCTCCTCTTTTTTTCCCCTCGTGGCCTCACAAACGTGCCCATTTCACCAGGTCTGTGCAATAGCAAGGTTTTGTCATTCTTAGTCAGATGAAACACTAAAATCTCTGATGATGATTACTGTAATTGCTGCTCAATTTGTCTGCCTCCACCTCCCCTATCACCTCCAACGGCTCCCTCCTCCCACCCGGTCTCAATAATCTGCCATCAGCAGACCTTCCCTGGGTTTTCTCATGCAATTACGCAGAGCACCGTGTTATTGGTCTCCATGGTGAGTTTCTAAGATAAACATCAAAGTATGTGATAGGAGAGTGGCTTATTGATTCAAGAGATCTCAGGGTTACGCTCATAATGTGTCCACATTTGACCTTTGACCCGCCTCTACATTCTCTGGCAACACAGCAGCTTGTGCGGTTGTGATTGTGGTTGAACTGAGGAGACAGTCTCGTCATCCTTCCACCCCCTCAGTTCACAATCTGTGAGCGATGGATGAAGACCCACCGGTTCCCGTTTCCTCGGACCTCACCGGCCTGAAACAGTCCCACAGCGCATTAATGGTGATGACATATGAATTTTTGTGCACACGAGGAGGAGATTTTGGCAGATGCTTAAAAAATTCAGAGCTCAGGTTGAAAGATTTATAGCTGCATGTTCACAGCACGGCCTCTACTTTATTGGACTGATGCAAAAAAAAAAAAAAAGTAAAAGCATGTCTTGGAAAAATGGTTTGATCAATTGCTTTTAAAAAACAAATACAGATTTGTTTGCACAGAACTTCTCAAAACAAACGTTACAAAGTGCTGCACGGATAAAAACTGTTTATTGTTACTTGAGTTGTAGTTTTGTCTTGGCCATCATTCTCATTGGTCATCCACCAACAACCAATAAGTTCTGAGATCTGGCAACGTCACTACAACAAAGTCTGAGCAAGAAACAGAAGCGAGACAAACTGTCAGACTGGTTGTAAATAAGATCTAAGATAAGAACAGTGTGTCCTAAAAAGCAAAAGTAAATGCACCTGAAACGTGATGAAAGGAAAACAAGCACAATGTGATTAAAGTATGAAAGCAAAATCCAGATTACGTGATTATTTTCATTTTATTTTAAGTACAACATGTCAACAAGCAGGACAGTTACAACCACATTACAATACAAAACAGAATTACACAAGGGATAATTACAAACAGAAAAAAGCATCAGTCCAAAACAGAGAGAGCAGAAGTGAGTGGGTGAGAAGCTTTTTTCTCTTGAAGTGGATGATTTAACAGTAGAGAATTTATGAGCAGCGTCTCGCTCCATTCCAAGCCAAGCCTCGGATTGTTTAGTCGACATCGTTTAGCACACCTGAGAGACTTTGTCGATTTATTTTTCCAAATGAGTGAAAAGTTCTGACAAAGTGCACGACCTCTGAACGTTTCTGGGTTCTGTACAGTAACAGTCCTGTAATCTACACAATATAACCACCGCCCTCACCGAGGCCACTCTGCGCTCGTCGCTGTGAAAATCCCCTTCTGCTTTCAGTCCAAACTTCTCAGACAAACCGATCTCTTCATGCTGCATCTCTTCTCTCTCTCTCTCTCTCTCTCTCTCACGCTGTCACAGTGCCTTTTCATCACTCTGTGTTTGCGATCAGAGTGGCGCTCACCACCGCTCCGGGGGCTGAAACCGCATCAGCCCAGCCACAGACATCCTCTCCGGCAGCGAGGGCCCTGTCCTGTCATGTGATTTCCAGGCCTGTCTGGAGGCAGCGTGGGCGTCGGCAGAGACGAAGGAAAGGGTGCAACTGGGTTAACTCATGCAACCCGTGGGTCGGCTGCGGTTTAGGCTCTGTGAAGACTGGGCTGTTAAATTGGCTGCTTCGACTGACATTTTTCACACTCGTCTGCCAAACAGCACCAACTCACGCCTGACCTCCACTCCCACCTCCGCTCCCTCGCTTTATACCTTTTACTCTGATGGTGGGGAAACACGACCTTTAGTGCAATTATCCCGACTGCATCTCCCTCATTAGACTCCTGCGGTGGAGCCCATAAACAGCTGCAGCGTGGAGCCCCCAGTGAGCCACACAGTATACACCCCGGACTCCTCACCCACGCATAACCTAAATACACATCGCACAGCTATTAGCCAAAGCTACTACCATCCAGTTATGAGCACAGGTTTGCAAAAAAAACTGCTTTAACATCAAATTCAGAGCTGGCAGTGAACCACGATTTCATCATTACAGCCAACAGACCTGGCAGAACGAATGTAAGCATTTCATTTCTTTCACATCTGTCGCCAACATCTGAGCCTCAGATCGGAGAAATCTACAGCATGTTGCACTAACACAGTCTGGAAATCTGTGCATACACGCTTGATTGTCTCCAAATACCACTGCCAGAAAACAATGGAGACATCCCCCAAAACCCCTGCGTTTGTGTTCATATAGTGACGTTGATGTATGGTTTGTTTACTCCAGGTCCCGGAGCAGCTCGTGCTGGGTCACCTGCAGCCTCCGCCTGTGAGTCTTATTGAACTTCGGCTTTGTTCAAAGCCCCCTCAGGTTCACTACATCCCTCATTTTCATAATCACTAGACATTTTGATCGTGGAGACTCGGTGTGTTTGACCATAAGTGCAACAGAGTGAATCCATTAATAAAAAGTCAATGTGCATGGTCAATAAGGCAATTTAGCCAAATACATGAATCAACAATGGCGTATTAAAGCTCTTGCCAGTAAGTGGGTCCAGGGGGACGGAGTTTTTGCTGCACATTGTGAAAAATCTAATGCAATTATGATCAGAATAATGCCTGGTATTGACCGGCGTGAGAGGCCATGAGGTGCAGGGGTGGGGCTGCTCTGGGGATGACCCCTTCCCACTTCATGATTGATTGGGTGTGTCGGAGCAATTCCAGCCCAAATGACTCAGGGCGGGCCTGTGTGTCGAGCTGCGTCCAGGCCGGCCTAACGTTATTAACTTACCCAGGAAGAGGGCACTGTAAATAGCCTGCAGTGGAGCCTCACTGGGGGACACTGCAGAAATAAAGAGGGGAAAAGCAGCCCCGCTAAACTCAATTTGTAATTCAATCCAGGGTGCTGCCATCGATCGAGATCTGCTCCTGCAATAGCAGCCAACCTGCAGCTGAGCGATGGATTCAAGCACGCAGCAACTTATCATCCTCACTCCACTGCTGCCCTCTGTTTCCCAGATGGACATGAAATTGTGCCATTGAGTCGACTGTACATTATCTCTGTCTTCGTCTTAGTGTGTTTGGGAAGGACTGCTGTGTGTACAACATGTTCTATATTCATCCTTCAGGCTTGAAAACCAGGCACAAGTTTCAAAGAGTGGTTCAAAGGTTCATTAGTGAGACTGAGCGACCTCCATCATAACCACGAAGACAGCGTCTGCAAATCAGCAAACAAAAAATCTTTTAAAAATAACCTATAAAAATATGTTTAAATGATTGCTTCAGCCACAAAAAAATATTTCCACTTACCCTTAGTTGTATATACGTCGCCACGCAGATACCTGTGATTCTTTTTTTTTGTGCCACCACCACATTATAGTGAGGGCGAATGGAGCTGCATCTGTGGTCCTCAGAGGAAATACAGCTTCACTATATTACTTTATTGAATCTGCATATTATGTATGTTAATACTATAATGATGCTGAATTATCCTGAGTATGTAGGACATTTTATATGGTAAGTTGCTTTTAGTGTAAATGTATAATAATTGTGTCATACAACTCAGAACTTTGGCACATAAAACCAAAAGTGTTTGCATGGTCAGACCCCTCAAAATAAAATAAGAAAATGTTTTTTCTATTACCGATCATCTTCGTCTGTTTAGTGATCTTTTCAGTGTAAAAAGGGTGGTTGGGCTCTCTGTGACCCCCCAGGCCTTTGTTTCTTTAAACCCCCCAGGACTGAGGTTAAGTGTGCTCCTTTTGTCGGCTGTATAATACGAAGTCATGGCCAGGAAACGCTCCCCATTCACCTCTGCTGCGTTTGATCTGAGCTGGCTGTTTGAGAGACGATACCTGTGTTAACCACCAGCTGTCGGCCGGGACGGTAGCTCCCTCCACACCGGGGAGCAGATTTATATCGGTCATGGATAAAGTGTTCGCTCCCATCTACACCTTCTGCCGCTCCTCACGTGATTCCTGAAAAAGTTGTGGCAAATGATCGTGGGAGGTGCGTTTGATGGATGCCCCTGTCTTGTCAGACGGGTGGTACCGACGACTCCCTGTAAAATAAACTTTACGTCCCTCTGCTCTCGCGCTGACAGAACACAGTCTGTGACAAAAGAAAGCTCTGTGTAAGCAGGCTGAGATAAACTACGCATCAGCCTGATTAGGCTCTGCAAACACACTTTGGTTGAACTGTTTGCCATATGGAGCAATGAAAGGCTTTTATATTTATACGTCCTGCCACGGCTGGAAGGGTGAGACTGGAAAAGGGAAAAAGCACGGCAGCTTTTCTGTCAAGTGATAAACCAAATTCCCCTGCAGATTTTTTATTAGTTGCGTGTTTTGCTTGCAAAATCCTATATAATGCTTGGAGTACATTGCGGTTACTCTCAGTTTTATTATGGCACCCTTCAATCAGCTTTTTTTTTTTTTTTTTTTTTTATTCTCATAAATTCAGGGTTAACATTTCATTGGCTGATTCTTCTTAAACGGTGATACGTTATTGGCCGACCTAATGGAGGCTGTCGTGCTTTCACTGACCCCACGCAAACTCCTTCATCTCATTTCCCCCGGCAGATAAGGAGAATAGATTCAATTGTTGCTGTGAGATGTCAGTGAAAGACAATCCATTCTCAACGTACCATAATGGACTTCTCCCCTCCCTCCCCCCCACCCCATCTCTCTCCTCTCTTCGTCTCCCCGCGTGTAGTCCATGTATTTTGTTCGGCATTATGGTTTGACTCGCAGGTTTTTATCGCTTCCATGTGTTTCGTGCCCGGTCGGGGACTGGGAGGGAATGAATTGATCCTTAAAGAAACAGCCTGCCTCAATTCTCTGCATCGGTTTAGGCAATCAGCACCCCTGCTGCTCCCACTCACTCTCATGATGGTCTCACAAGAGTTTCACTAATATCTCCAGGAATGCTTGCAAGCACACACACACACACACACACACACACACACAAACACCATCTATTCTTTCAGCTCTCCATCTCTTACATCAACTACTGGGCTAACAGAAAACAGTCCTAGTATGTGAACTCGGTTGGTCTCAAGCAGGACGATTTGCAACCTATTATTTTTATTTATTAGGTTTCAGCTTTGCAACGATTCTCTCATGTGTCATATGAGGTGTGAATATTGACTCTCAGTCCCCAAATCTCCACACTACACAGGGCGTCACGCTGTAAGTCTTTCACTGTGGTCTTGAGAGTATTTATGGAAAGAGAAAGACCAAACAACCAATGAATCCCGGCACAACTCTGATGATGTAATGCCGACCTTAACCCTGGATGTATATCTCATCTTTATGATTATTGCGAGCATCAGGAATTACCCAGGGACATGAAGGGTTGGGGAAGGTGGTCACTTTAGAGATTGGGTTGAGTCTTTGGAGGTAATTTATAGTGACTCTGTGATTTTGTCTGAAATTGAAAAACGTGCTCGTTTCATCGGGGGTTTCGGTTCACCTACGGAAGCACACTCTTTTCCACCTCACATTTTTCTTGCACCACCGTCGTATTCCCAGACAACTCTCATGGCATGATTTATTCCTCGGCTAATCTGTCACAATCGCAAGCTGGGAAAGACGTTTTCAGCACCATCGCACGCTGTCAAGGGCAGAGGGTTGTGATTTAGAGCACACGGATCCGCGGCCGCTGTGAAGGGAGGAAGAGGTTCGACTGGAGCCCGGTCCGCTCTGACATGGGTCAGCGGAGAATGTGAAGGCCCTGGAGGAAGTGGAAGGATTTTCTTGTTTTTCAGAGTTTGTTTTTGTAGGCGTTGGGGGATGGAGCGGTGCTGGTTTGCAGGTTTCAATTGAACGTGATGGATCAAACATCTTGGAAAATAAACACACAGTCACAGAGACGCACACTCTGTCATTCTCTTTATTGCACATGGAGTAATTCACTCCATCAGTCGTGCACACGTGTGCGAGAACACACACACATGAACACACAGTCAATTACCAGCGCTGCCCACCGTGCAGTAACACTCCCGCTCCCCAGACACCCACGATACTCTAAACAAACAGCCAGATGAAAGCTCAGGTCCACGTCAGCGTCAGCTCCACGCTAATGAGCTGACCAAAGGTAATGGATTGCTCATTACTGCAACTTAAGTGAGTCTTGCCGGGATTTCTTTAGAAGGAAAAATCTAACTTTATCCATGTCTGGCTGTCAACTTCAGTGAGACCTTCCGCTGTTCTTACGATGGCTGAGGGTAAAAATGAGGTAATTACAGGGCTGTTGAGAGGATTGGGTTTCTATGAGTGAAATATTTAGAGATAAAGTCATGACTGGGATGTTAATGACTGACAGTGATTCTGTGGTTGTGAATCAGTCAATGTGAGATGGTAAACTATGAGATGAGACATGAGAGATAATGATACATGAAATATTTAAGATGGGTGATAAAATTTGAGATAAAGCGCGAGAGACAAGCTATAAGATATAAGAGATGAGGTATGAGATAAGATATGTTAAATGATACATGGATTATAAAAGAGAGAAATGAGAGATTAAATATGAGATGAGGTGAGAAATACGTTGGATGACTATGTTCTGTCATACTCTGTTATGCTGTAGTCCTGTCAGCCTCATTCCTATAATGTATAAGTTCTGTCTGTTTTAGTTCTGTGTTCTGGTCTCTGTTCTGTCTGCCGTAATTCTGTCTTCAGTGTTTTTCCTCTCACCCCGCCTCTGCCTCGCCTTCCTTACCTTCCAGCCACTCCCACCTCATCTAGTCACCTGTGTTCCCAGCTGCAGCCAACAACTAATCAGGACTCTATATAAGACACTCCACTCAGCCTTTTTGCTCTTGTAATTGTTTGGATCTGCTCTTTGTCTGATGTTCATGTTTGTGGGTTTTTGGATTATCCTGGTCACAACCCTCCTGTGAGTTTTTGCCTTTATTAAAGGCCTTACCAACCATCAATTCCTGTGTGCTGCATTTGAGGCCATCCACACTCCACATCACAGATAAGATATGAGACAGAAGAGAACGCAGGGCCAAGAGAAGACAGAAGGTCATGAAAGATGATATGAGAGATGAGACATGAGAGAAGATACAAGGGATGATCCATTAGATGAGAAATTACATAAGAGTGAGATTCTACGTCTGCAATCTGCATATTGACTTGATTTGAGTTGTATAAGTAACATGAAGATAAGAACAAAGAGTCAAAAGTTCAGGTGCATCCTTTAAAACAAAACAGCAGTTATTTAATACGTGAAAAAGATAAATATGACAACAGACTGAATCAACAAGGAGAAGCAGCAGTCACAAATTGAATCTAATCAACAGGGAATGAAAACACACAGAATGAGAGAGTTTATTATCTCAACATCGTGTTGTTACCCAACAGGACAGCCCTGCAATAAAACGTGTTATTTCCCCCTCATGAACTTCCTGTAAATGTAGGTGGGCAAAACATTAAAACCATCTTTCAATATTGCTCTGGATCGTATTAAACTCTACAGCTGTGCCTAATAAACTGATGAATCATTGTATAAAGCTCTGAGGTTTAAAGAAACTGCTGATTGGTATGTAACCTGACACGACCCACCCAGGTCGCAGTGTTTGTGGTGGCGCTTCGGCTTCTTCGTGGCCCTCCGTCCTTTAGCCCTTCAAAGTTTTGTTTAGCTCTTATGACGACTGCTGTATTTGAATATAATCGCTTCTGAATTCCACTGTTGTCGTTGATAGATATTGCCACTAACGACATGGATATTATTAGAAGCACTGGAGCTGCTGCCTTTTGTGGCAGATCCTCAGCGTGTCAGACAGAGGACAGCTCCGTCCAGTCAACACCAGCAAAATGAGAAATTCCTCATCGCGACCCCGCGTCCTCCGCAGCTCGCCATCCAACACCTGTTCAGAGATGACGGATACGACGAGGATGAAGGTCACGAAGTAAACCCCAACTCGGTAACACTCTTTGATGTGTGTGTGAGCCGATCGGGCGTGTGGCTGCGTGTGTGGAGGGCCGTGAACACAACAGACGAGCCAGCTGACGCTGGTCTGTTTTGAATAGCTGTCAGGTGTTACATATTACAGTCCCACCCCCCCACCCCCCGTGCTTCACGTCTCACACGGTTTATAACACGTTCTGACACACATCGGGCCCATTCTGCTGAGCACAGGAGACGAGCCTGTGCCCACTACCCTTCCTCTCTCCTCCAAAGCCGAGGCCGTCACGGCTGACACCTGCCCAGGAAGCGCTTAAAACAATTAGAGCTCCCTGGAAAGCTCAAAAACCGTCGCCTGCCAAGAAGAGAAAAAGAGACATAAAGCACAGTTCCCCTTCTTAGATTAAAAACCCTAAATTAAATCAAGTGTGCCATCAGTGCGTGCCGGGGAGGGTCCCTAATGGCAGGCTTCTCATTCTTTTATTTTATTAATTCCCTCTCCTTACTCAGCCATCTCCTACTGTAACAGCCTCTCTGACTCATCTGCTGCAGGAGAGGAGGAACGGGAGGAAAAGCACCCAAGAGTGGAGGAGTGGGGGTGGGCACGGTGCCCGCCCGAGGCGAAGTGAGTCACGACGCACCGCAGGACCCATTCATCACAGCGTGGCGCTGGCACTGCCTGCACCTCGGCTCTGTCCGTCACGACCGACCTGGGCAGCCGTGGAAATTAGGCTGCTTTATCTCTGAGCTCTCGTGTTATTGTTCCTCCGCCTGTGGTCCTGTGGTCGAGGATGAGAGGATGCCAGCGCAAGACCCTCGTCAGCTGCTTAATGTCAGGACACTGGTGGTTGATGTTCACTCTCTGCACCAAGACAGGATGTATTTTAGACACCCTGAATCAGACTTATCAGATCAAATTACTTGGGCTACAATAGAAAAGAGCTCCTCATCTTTCTGACAACTTGATATCAGGACCGTGTTGTGGACGGTACAAAAGACTCTTCTAAATAGCAGTGAGCTCTTTCAGAGGTTTGCTTTGTTATTGCATGTACTTAATGGGTATAATTAGACATTTCAAGTAATTTCATAAATTGCTCAAAAACAGTGGACAATATAAAGAGTCCATCACGCTTTGATTTGGGTGACAGGAGTGAATGTGATCCCTCAGGATCCGACGCCTTTCGTCTGATGTGCTTCACAGAGCAGAGATGGTTCGAAGTTGGGCTTTTCACATGAAATACTGTTAAATATTGTTAGACGTGCGATCGCTTCAGGTGTGTGACATCAAAGCATTTCTGGGTATTGGACTGAGGCTTTTCAACTTTTTGAAAAGTTTCAAAAGTCAAATAGTTGGGTTTTTTTTGCCGTTTTCATCTATTGTCATCATGTCTATTGTAATTTTCTCCAGCTGGATCATCACAACACAAATTATGAATGCATGAAGCAAACACAGAATCCAGATGAGAAAAGGGCGAAAACAGCAAATAATAGTGTTTATTTTTAACACAAGCACAAATTCAGTGTAACCTGCCACAGTCAGTTTGAGTGACGGTGTGGAAATTGATGAAATGCAGCATGGCACTGCAAAGTAACGGCTGTGACGCACAATAAAAGCTGATCGTAATGAAAAATGTGCAAATTAAATATGAAACACACCAAAAAGCATTTTTATATGAAAAGTAACATGCTGTATTTCACATATTGCAGATCCATGTGTAAATACAGCACAGGTCCAGAGCTCGCTGCTTCTGAACAGTTTCCATTACCGACCCACAGAGGATCCCGGTCGTCTTTAAAGAGGCTTGTGAAACAATCGCAGCTGTTCTAAATCACTTCTCCTAACATCTCAAACCCACTCAGATGCTGAAGAACAGATAGTGCTGCGGGATGAGACACTAAAGGCTTGTTGTATATTCACTGTGCGTCTCAGTGAAGCGCGGGTTTGTCTGTGTGTGCTACTCATTAGTTAGTGAAATCACATCTGTGTTTCCATCTAAACAGTGTTCTCGTAGGGGATTAAGAAGAATACTGGGATGGCATTGATATTTTCCCATGAGGAATCATGGGGAAACGGGTGGAAACAGTTTTTCTCTCTCTCTCGTCGGTCAGCACAGAATCTAAAGTCCACTGAGCAGATGGAAAGCTGTTAAATCCTCAATTTAAAAATGCTCTCGCTGCCTGGTGGGAAAAAAACCCAGCAGAAACATGTTGATTTAATCTCGACTTTCATACCTCGTCACCTGGCGTCGGCTGTTTTGTTTATTCAAATCACATGTCGAACATATGAGGTTACCTTCACGTATTGGTTTTCTGTTGTCTCAGATCGAGCTGTCACGGTCAATTTTCTCAATTTATATCACGTATGAATAATGCATCACTGCGCAATCGTCACCGTTTGTTTGAGTCAGCAGCACAAATTCAAACCGGATTTACCTTGTTTACAAAAATGATTCACTTTTTTGGATGGTGCGAACGAAGTGTCACATGTCTGTATATACTCAGTAGCCACGAGGTGGTTTTTGTTTACTCGTGTTCTCATCTTCTTGTTTAATATTTCAGCTCAAAAAATGTGTGGACCATATGCATCGACCAAGCAGTTCTAACACTAAACTTTTGCACCACTCCACTCACATCGCCTCTCACATTCCCCTCTGAGCCCAGAAGCCCTCGGGCGGTTTCATCCCTCTCCGTATAAAATCGTGGACGGACATCACACGTCTTGAGGAGCCTCCACGGCGCATCACGGCCCTCATAAAGATTTCATTTACAGCTGTTGAATCACCCCTCTGTCTCTCTTGTTTTCTCCATCATTCCTCCTCTCTGCCGCTGCCCACACCCTCATTGTGGACGGCGGCGCTGCCCACCGAAGGCCACTGTGTTACTCACCACTCTCCATTTTTTTTTTTTTTTTTTTGCTCGAGACTGGTCGGACTGTGTCGACCCCCCCTCTCTCCCCTTCCTCTGAACTCAACCACCCTGAAAACCACATCCTCCCCCTCACCCCCTCACCCCCCTCCCCCACATCATCCATCTCCTCCGTGCTGGTGTCTGGTCCGCCTCCCTCACTTTAATCTTATAAAAGTGGATTTCTGATATAGAGAGTGAGAGGGCTTTTAAGTGGATGGTATTGAGGTTGGTATAGAGTGTGTATGATGGGTGGGAGCCAGGGGGCAGAGTGGTGTGATGGGTAGAGGGCAGGTGGTTCCTGTAATGGCTTCTGCCCCTCCACCTCCCCTCAGCCACCCAGCCCTCCCTCCCTGTCAGCCACTAATGAGCCTGTATAGACACCCTGCAGTGGGTTTATGATGTTGTGGTGAAAATGAGAGCTGGATGCAGAGAGAGGAGAAAGAGTCGGAGCGGCGCAGCACAGCCGGTCACTTACTGATATCGATCCGCATCCCAATCCATCTCAATTTCCCTCATATGTAGTCACGTCCAATTAAGCTTCGCTCCGTCTTGAGAGCAGCGTGTTTCAGCGTCTGAACGCTGCAACGATGAGCTCACATTATTCTGTATGTGCAGAAAAATACGCCACACTCAGGGACCTGCACACAATGGAGACGTGTTTTTATGAACAATCCACTGTTCTCGGTCCAAATGCCTAAAATCCCTGGGATGAGTGTGCTGCTCGCTTTGTTGTAACATCTCCATTTGAGGAGAAGATGAATGCGTTCCCTTCTTCATTTCCTCCCCTCCTCCCCGCTCGTCTTTCCCCCACCGGCTGAAAGCTGCTGTCTGGGTGGTAAAACTTGACTGTAGTGATGCACGAACCCAGGAGACCGTGTGAGACGGCTGGTGTGTAGTTTCCATGTGTGTTTTCTGCGTGTGTGTGATGAATGGTGTATACATAGTGTACAGAACAGTAGTCCTGGAGATCCATCCTGTTTCTTATTATGCTCAAGGATGCACAGAGAAAGAGCCTCTCTGTCTTAATGACAGCAGTTATTTCAGGCAAGACCAAGCCCCTTCAAAGTAAGATGTCTAAAGATGTAAGTGCTCTACGCAGACGAACAATGTGGATCCTGTTGTGTCATTGAACTCCTGATAGATATCTTGTTATTTCAGTTGATAAGATGCTTCCCCATGTGTGATGTGTCATTTAAAGCACTACTACTAGCTTAACCTGCTAGTTTCGCTGAAGAATGCTAATTTATGTTTTTCATTTATTTAATGGTACATTTTGGGTTAATAGCTTGTAAAGCTGTGTAAATCAGATCTGATTGCACTGTGGCGTCAGTAGCCACGTAACCAGCATTGATGCTGAGGAAATACACCTGAACAAACAGAGGTTTATTTTGGTGTAAGTGTGATGAAACTGGTGATGTGAAAAAGGAGGACAATCATACTGATGTGTCTTATTAAAAACCAAAATAGAGACAGTGGACAGAAAATGGACATTTAAAGAAGGACATTGTTGCACTAGGGAAAGTTTAAATATGTGTTTTATGTTTTAAAAGTTTGTAATAAACTGACGAAAATTGGGAAGAGAAGCAGGTGGTTCACGTCTTCACTCTTCTGACTTCTCTCCTGTGTTTACAGAGTCGAGGGCTTCAAACTCAAAATCATCTGTTACCGTGGTAACTCACCTCGAGACCCGTAACACCAACATGAGACACCGCTGTTTGTTTCCTGCTTCAAACCAACAGTCATGACCACAATTGTTCCCCAACATAAACACATGCATATTATGGAAACCATAATGACAAAGCTCCTCCGACCTTGAAGAAGCAGTTATTTTATTTCATGTTTCCCTAAAACTAACCAAGTTCTTTTTGTGTCCAAACCCAACTCAACCACAGGGTTGTCACATCATAAAATGGATTCATTTTGTCAGTGATTTGTGACGATTTTCTTTCCCGACCATGTTTTGACCTTTCAGTTCTCGACCAATCAGACAACAGCTGTCTGTCTGTGTATAACAGCTCTTACCCGTGTTCTTTCTGACACGGGAAAATTTCTATATATTTCAATAAACTGAACCCATGCACCGACAGGATCACACTCAGATCTGTTTTCTTGGTTTTAAAAGAAGTCAGCTGTGAATGTTCCTGCAGCCACTTTGCACCAGAGGCAGAACAAACACATGAGGCTGTTGGATTGGAAGCTTTTCTAACCTTTGTCTGTAGGAAAAGAAACATCCAGGACTCATCCTCATCTGAACAGGAATGAAAGACGCACAGCAGGTTTCAAGCAAGTTTCTGTTTTCAAACTAGATGCATGCTGGGAAGTGTGTTAATCAGCTCATCATGTTTCTTTTGAAACTTAATTTGATGAGTTTAATGAACTCACAGCAGCACATTCATTAACTTACTTTATACACTGTAGTTACGATAAATTAATGACAGAAGATTTCACTAAATTCCTGCGTGATGTTTTTTCAGTTTTGACAGTTTTATTTGTATGTTTGTGCAGAATGAATGTAATCTGGAATCTACATTTTATTACCGTTGAATACGTTTATCCATCTAAACAATTTCACACATTCAGCATCGGGTTGAGTTTCTCTTTCTAATTTGAATCCTAAATGCTTTAGGAAGTGTTGCTTCATAATTCATCACGTCATAATTCAAAAATACAAATGAGCCCATTCTCAATAATGACATTACTGTGTTAGGAAGAGACGGAAGATATAACTTCAATAATATTTCACAGTTTAACTTCATCAATTTTGCATTAGAGTGGTTGATATCCTGGATATGAAAGTTCTTGTCTTCTCTGTAGAAAAAGATTTTTGCTGCATTATGACAATTGAAATCTTTGCAGTTTTTGTGCTTCAGTTAAGGAAAAGACTGTGGGATGAATAATCCATCATTCGTCTTGATCATCTGGGACTAATATACATGACACGGTTTAGAAGACCTTAGCTACACTGACCCCGGTGAGAAACCGACTTCTGCCATGTGACAGTCTATAAAAGTTCAGTCAAGTGCTGTAAAGTGTGTTTTCAGAGCCAGTTAAGTGATCGAGTGCTGTTCTCGGGGAAATTATACTCTCAGGTAAGTGACTGCAGGTCGAGGACGTCTCTGAACTGGGAGCTGTGGGAGAGGAGACGGTGACGGTGGAGGGGGAGCAGGAGGTGTTAATGGACTGAACATTCACATGGAACCGTCCCAAGAACTTAAAATAAAACCGTCCCAAAGTGTAGTGAGAAAACCAGACGAGTGGAGGCAGACGACAACACCTGTTCAGATCAGGTTCAGATGCGCGTTTCTAATGTCGGAACAAAAATATCAAATCATAGCTGACGTGCAGACATCTGTACGGAGTAAACGTGGCCAGGAAGAACAAACCTTCAGCTGAATGAACGGGGTGCAAATCACATCAGCGAGCATCGACCCGTGATGACTGAATCTCAACGGCTTAAATCTTTTACTCACACGCTGAGCCGCAGTCCCTCCATCAAAATTAAAGATGCCCTGTGGACTTTTCCACAAAGTTTCTTTTTACATTCAGTGTTCTATGAAATACACACAATACGCATGTGCGAATCCTTGAGGTCTAACAAACACATTAGATGCATCGAGGTGTGCGTCTCGATGAAACATTTCCAAAGCCAATTTTTTTCAACATTTTGAAACCTGCAGTGTTCATCGACCTTTTTTAGCAAGTAAGCTTCTTCTCCTCTGCCTTTGCCAGCAGCTTGGTTCATTACTATCACCTGTAGATCAGGGGAATATTGGGAATCCATTGGCGTTGGATAAACAAGACAGGGATTAACTCAGTGAAAAGAAATCCTTCACAGCTCTATGAGTGGTCAGAAACTCCACAGGGACATGTTGCATGACTCTTCTCCAGCTTTAATCCCCAAATTTATCTTCCCTTCATCAAGAGGAGATTCTGTGTGAGGTTATGTCTGGTTTCTTTCCACAATGGGACGAAAACCCAGATAAAAATAAAACACTTATTTTATTTATTAAGCTGTTGTTGTTGTTGTCACTTGGTAAATGTGGTTGAAAAAACAAATTTCATTCTGCTTCACCCTCATTTTTCAATCCATCTTATTGCTTTGGGCTCATTGTGTCAAGACGTCTATCAAAAACATGCTGGTTCATTTTTTTAATTATGCATTCGCCCGTTTTTATTGAGGAAAATTTACTCTAATGATCCACTTGAGAGGCTGTAATTGAATTTTAATGCCACATGGATAAAAGCATAGTTTTTCCTCTCACTCCTCTCACTCCTCCCCCTCCGCGGGCCCCAGTGGGCGTGGGGGGACACCAGAGAGGCTCATGTTACCATCTCTTCATCAACATTTACGGACGGGCCTGAACTAATCTCTCAGTGAATCTACAGTCAACACTGATGTATCCTTCCACTAAACACAACTGACTGAATCCCAGCCAGCTCCACGGCTGCCGTTCTGCGGCCCCTGACCTTTGACCTCCTTGAAAAAGAGTGCGTCTCCCCTCAGACATCAGTCACGTCCCAGAATTTTTTTTTTAATGCATGTCAACAAATATGAATATGGAAATTTTGACAGAGCCCACAGTGATTTCCAGGAATGCGGGTACACATTTTGGTTTGTCATTGTTGACTCTACTGTTTAATTAAGCAGCGTTTAGCTAGAGAACCTCGATAAACATTCCACAAGTCAACAAAGCGAATCACCAGTTTATTGTCGGTGGAGCTTTTCCAGGCTGTAAATCATGACAGTGTCGAGCTCTGGGAGAGATTTGTCCACATTTGCAAACATTAAATTGTCCCAAGCCAATTGTGTTTCTTTCAACTTTGTTCTATTCCCATTTAACAGAGACGAGACAAATGTGAATGCAGAATACTAATGAGAAACAGCAACAACAGGGCAGCATACGTGTGTCCGATTGTTTCTTTGTGTGTGTGTGTTCAAATGAGGCTGTTTCATAATTTGCTCTGTCAGTGCTGTCAATGCTACTTCTGTCCATATTCTATAAACAAGTGTGCTTCGCAGCGGGATACCCACAGCGTCGATGAAATAAACATCCTACACACTAACCATCACCTCTGGTTTCAACAACAAACACACACACAAAGATGTTTGACAGTGTTGATATCACGCTTCGCCGACATCCACACGAGTGGAGGCCGGTTCGAGCGGTTCATCGAGGGTTCGCTCTCACAGATGTCACGAAGCTGAACGCCCACACGCTGGCGTACAGTAAAATCACCGACTCACCTCAGGCTCTTTACAGTCAGCTGGAGAGACGTCGCTGTCAATGGTGTCCAGGTGTGGAGCCGGCCTCTCCGCTCCCGTCATTAAACCCCCGGGCCTGTGGGAGGGACGGTTTACTGGGCTCCGCTGAGCGCGCTGACCCCGAGATGAAGCCGTCAGGATCGCCTCCGATCGCTGCAGCTACAGCTCAGCGCCGTAACTCACAGACAGCCAGACGCAGCAGACGTCACAGCCAACTCATTTATTGCTACAAAATGTGAATCTCTGAGGTGTTGTGCTAGGTGCATGTGCCAGTGACGACATTTTTATTTCAGGTTGGCAGCTCGCTCACTCACCCGATTCATGAACTTTGTTTTTACACAGCGTCGGTTTGGACAATCGCTGCTATCGTTTGTGCTGCAGGACCATCAGCATTTTGAGCTCCATGAAGCTTTTTCAATTACCGACATCAATGAATCAGCCGTTTATAGTAAACAGTGATGGAAAGCACAATTACTCAAGTACTGTATGATTTTGAGGTATTTGTACTTTGTTTGAGTATTTCCATTTTATACGACTTTCTATTTCTACTTCACTACATTTCAGAGGGAAATACTGCACTTTTTACTCCCTACATTTATCTGACAACTTTATCTTATCTTATCTTAAATAGTTACTTTGCAGATTGAGAATAAAAAAATGTAATTAGCAAATAAATCATGATGTATTATTATACAGATTAAGAGGGTAAATTCACAAGTTAGCCAGCAGAATATAAACTCATTAGAATTAGCTTCACTTTTTAGCTACACTGGTACAATGACGTACACGTTAATGCATCCAAAACAACAATATAATAAACATTATTCTGAAGCAGACCATCGTTCATTTCCTCCCATTTGTATGTCGCCCGTCATATGTAACTAAAAGCTGCCAGGACAAAACTGTAAAGAGCTGATTTGAATAAGGGAATAAATAAGCAAAGACTTTCTTCAAGAGATGAGAAATCATATCAGATCAAATGCAAAGTGTTCTTGCATTTCACTGCAGGTCAAAACAAAGAACTGTCAAGCTCAGGTTTGCCAACATGTTTCTAAGAACTTCAATAACTCACTTGGAATTTTAAAATCTAAAACTTCTTCCCCCGACTTTTTTCAGAATCCTTCATTTCCTGATCATGATTTAAATATGATGCATTATTAATAGCAGCATTTGTACAGATAAGATCTCCAGTGGATCCATGTGGATGTTTCCAGACTGGCAGAGGATGAGTCACAAACCAGGCCTGGTTGAGAACCATTAACCAGGCTTTAGGAGGCGGGCGGGGGCCCGTCCCACGCCTGTCACGCACACCGGCTGTATAATCCACACTGACAATCTGAGGTCCAGTCTAAAAGGGTTTCCTCACTCCGCCGGCAGACAGGTGAGGTTTGATGGCTTCAGGGTCCTAGGAAACACCGTCAGAAGCCACTAATGCAGCCGGGGGAACATTAACTCCACAGGTGCCTCTCGCCACAAAGCAAAGCAGCGAACCGTGAACGATATCCTGTTGTGCAGCTACAGAGATACGTCCATACAACATGTGTTCAGCCTCATATCACTTGGAATTGATTTGCGACGGCTATGTGGGCTACAAATACAGGAAAGGAGCCTGCAGCAAGGTTATTGACAGTGAAGAATGACTTCCCCTGCACACACCATATGGTCGGTGAAGCCATGCCGCAGTATCACATGTAAAACTAATTTAGTCCTTATCTATTGAGTCGACATGTCAGGAAGGTCTGTAGGTTTGTTATGAATTGTCGAGCTCAGACTGACTCATGTCCTCTAAGTGGCTCCTTATTAAAAGGGAATTTTCTTCCTCCGTCTCACTGGGGAGAGAATTGATGCTGTGACAACATGTTCGCCACAAACGCTTCTTCTGACACGAGAGAGAAATTAGAGGCTCATGATGACGTTGCATTCCTCCGTTGATAACATCTGCACGCATAGTTAATCCTCGTCACTCGGAGATCCGCCCCCGGGTGTGTTTGACAGGACGGCTGCTCCTCGAATTTGATGTGTCACTGCGACTCCTTTTGACGCTGAGGGGCATAAACACACACACGTGATTTCACACATGCTTCAAATGTAAATACTGACGCATTAAAACAGCATTACAGCTCGAAGGGTTGTTTCCCCGTGAAGCAGCGGCGCGGAGCTGCATGTGTGAATGTGCCTTCTGTTAACTAAGACGTTTGCAGGTGTGACGTCTTGGATCCCTTCCCTCAGGGTTCAACGTCTCATGTAATCCTCTCATCATTTTTTCTCTTGAGCATATTAATAGCCATCGTGGGAATAATACCAGTGATTGGTTTGTTTTAAAGTTTGTCTTAGCGTGCACGTCTCCAGGCTACGCCGTGATTAGAAACTCACTGACATATGGGAAGCATCAACCTTCTTCAAGTTGTCACTTCCTTCCTCTTTATTTTCTCTGACATGATGGAGAACCGATGGCCACGTCCATTCTTCAATGCCCCTCGCCCATTAGAAAGGTCGCCTCAGGTCATGAAAGGCTGCCCGTGGAGCTGAGGTAGACTGTGGGATGTGGATGGTAAATGTGGACGGGAGCTCTACCTGTATTTGCACTTGAGCTTCACGAGGAAGGAAAGGCTCAGTGGTAATGACTTGTTTACACTGTTTGGAAAGCGCCGATCTCTTGATTCATGTAATTGGCCCCCGACTCAATCAATCAAGGTATCAATCAGCGGCCTGTGCTTTAAGTAAACATATTAATCGTTTTAGATTTCTGCTCTGCCGATGGCGGAAGGTCAGCAGCAACTTGAAGATTGTGAAGAATCCGAAGCGAAGGTCGAGTTTCCATCATAAGCAAACACACTCATTAGTTGAATAAGCAGTAAAATCATCGTTAAAGGCAACTGTTCTCTTCGACTCCCTTCTTCTCCCATCAAGGCAGGAAACGACAGGTTATGATGGCAGAATCTCAGCATTGGTTCAATCAGCCAGAGGACCATTTACTCCAACTCTCCATGTGTGGTTTTCACTTTCTGCCGCAGAGACTTTCTGTCTCTCTGCTCTGTGGTCGGTGACACAGCTAATAAAGCAAGGGGCAAAAAGATGAGTCTTTTTTTTTTCTCCATCTCATTTGTGAAGTCATAGCAAAACACCATCCAATATATCAGCATCATGAAAACACTTTACAAGATGGTTCTCCTCGAGTTTCAGTGACTTATTTTCCTCACACCACCATAAACACATGGTTCCTCTCTCCCACCTCTCCTCTGCATCTTATACATGTTTGATATCCTGAACTAAAAAAGCACTGAGCTGTCCTGCTTCTGTTTTCACTACCCTCCTCCCCACTGCCACTTTAATGCTTTGTATATATGGTTATGTACTTTATATACACATAACTGCATGTTTTCTTTGTAAATATAGTTTCTTTGTTTCTTGAATTACTGTCATTGATGTGTCTTTCCTCGTTCTACCTTACATTGTACAGTACATAGTGTTGTTATAAATCTCCTTGGTAAAAAATTATGCTCTCTAAATCTGGATGACCTCTACGTCTACCTTTGTGTGGTGGCACGACATGGACCTGGGAGTAGGAGTATATTCAATTTACAGTAAAATGTATTGCAATATCCGGCAGATAACATTATCTGCTGAATGTACTGTATATTTCTGGGCACTACTACTGTACAGCTCTTCATCACGGTTAAAGATTATGATCCTGCTTTTAGCCTCTATTATCAGATTTGATTTTATTCTACATGTCATTTTATATTATTTATTGATCCATTCATCTAATTATCTTTAAAAAAAAAAAAAAACCTGCAGCAGAATTTGCTCTCCACAGGTTGTACTGATTCTACTGTTGGAAATGTGGTAACGAGCGTAGTTTTATTTAAGACTCAGAGGCTGAAATTCAAACATTGTTGCTGTGAGTGACTTTCATGAACAGTAAAACCTGACGTGAGAATAAACAAAGCCGAGAGTCGAGAGTAAAACATTTCTAAAGAGCCTATTGTTCTGTATGTGATGACCGCAGTTTCTTGTAGCCTGCTCAAAGTCATCTCCACCCACTGAGGTACAAACCAGCCAATGAGACGATTTTCTCTCCAGAGCGACTCACCCTCCAAAACAATGTTTGCGCGACTCAAATTGCAGTCTGCCTCTCTCGCTCTCACTCGCTGCCACTGCTGCTATTTTGAATTCTTTAAATGTGTGGCAGCTGAGGTGGGCACCAGCCGCCCCGGTGGTCTTTCACTGCTCTAATTGCAGCCCTCCCTCCACCCTCCTGCGGCCCTCTCTCCGCTGCACCGTTCCTCCCATCGTCAGAGGATTTACAGCCCAATCACTGCTGCCATGGAATGCAACATCTCGTGGAACAATAAAACAAGTAGTTTTCATAATGGAGGCGCAGGCGGTCTGACCTTACAAGCCGAGGCGAGTGTTACACGTCAGCGGGCTGTCAGCTCTGCTCCGTGTGGTCAGTCGGGCTGCAGATCTTTATAAGGATTTGTCCCTGTAGTGTTACGCTTATCCCTGCTCCAACGGGGTTGAAAGGACACCTTATAAAGTCAGGTTGAAGATTAAGTAACTCCTGTCTTCATTACAGCACCGTGACGGGCCACTCCAGCCATTAGACCGAGCCCTGCACTACTGTAACCGCACCGAGGCTGGCTCGCCTCACACACACCTCCTAATAGCTTTCCCAGTGCGGCCCCCGGCCGGCCCCAACTCTTGTAATAAGAGGTTTGGATCTTTAAAATGAAACAGACATGCCATACCTCCAGCTGGGCACGGTGTCGTACAGTAGAGCAGAGCGAAACCAGGGTTAGATTTAGTGAGCGTAAAATGCAGCGCAGTGAGACTGAAGGTACTGCAGGGGAGGAGTGGGATTTTTCTCAAGACACAGCTCATGAGAACATAACCTTGGTGTCCATCCAGACATCCACTTCAGAGCTTTCACCCCCGCACGCCTGCGCTTCACTCCCCTCTCCTCGGCTTCCTGCGTCCCAAGTGTGGTCGTCTCCGTGCTCGGTTGCAAGGTTAAGAGTTCGATCCTTTTAATTTTTTTTTTTTTTTGAGGTGAGGTGGACAGCAGGCCTGTGCCACGGAGAGAGATTAAATACTGTCATCACCCTCTCCTCCCCCGGAGCTCAACACTCTCCATCACACCGACAGCAGGCCCCAGTCTTCCAAACCAGAGCCAAACACATGCCGAGAGAAAGACAGGTAACTCCTCTCTGATACGCAGCATATGTCGTCCTCCATGTTGGGCTCAACCGCCTGCTTCCCCAGCCCATACAGGATATGGTAATATTGGACTTTACTTTATTGGGCTTTTTACTGTGTCTATGCATGGAAAGCGTTGACCTCCCATCAAACTACCTCATGAATTAAAGTGTTCCCCCTTAGATCACAAGCAGACCTAAAGACCTCGCCAGTCCTTGAAAATGAAACTTATTATTAAAATTGCTCATATAAAAAGAGGCTAAATCAAAATGCATTGAACCGATCACGCCGCACCACAATAACGTCCTTGGGTCTTTTCTTTTCATGTGACCCGTGAGGTGTAAATATTTGAAACCTGAGGAAATAAACGGCCATATTGTTCACATCTCTTGTGCTTCACACCTTTTGTCTCATGTCTGTGATTCTTTCTCCAACACGTTTCCAGACCACACTGGTCTTAGTGAACAATAATTACACTGTGGTGGCAGGACAGTGACATTTTCCATGTGTGCATCATATTGCCTTTAAACTCAAAGAGATTTATAGGTATCAAAGGAGCTGTACAGAAAAAATGGCTTTCAATCATTTTAAATGAAATGAAAATGACCTCAAATGCTTGAATTCTTCCTGTAAATTCTAAAATTACAGGAAAAAGGATTTAAGGATTTAATGCACTTTTTTACTTCTTTAAATTGGCAATTTCTCCGCTGTGCCCACTCAAGACTGTTCACGTTGATTCATGCAAACAAAACCAGCTGAATCCAGCGTGCATGCACAAACACTGGCTGGTGGCAGGAAGGTGATTCTCGTGCCCACAGCTGGAGATCGACCACAAAAATTCCAGGAGGATTATTTTAGTTAAAAGCAGGGGTGTGTCGGGGGTGAGGGGGGGCAAAGCAATATTCTGTCTGGGACCCAGCTCAGCTACCACCCTGGCTGGTGGTCCATTTTAAAATCATAAAATAAAATGTCTGACAGCTGTCTGAACTCTCAGCCCGTTTCTTCCTCAGCTGCAGGTCCTCACATTTTATCTGCACGGCGTGGATGAGATCCCAGCACGACTTGGACCAGTTCTACATTTCACTCTTTGGTGCACGGTGACTTTTTATTGTGCACTGACTCTTCTCACAAACTCTCACACTCGTTTCTGCCCTTTACAAAAATCCTGACCTCGCACCAAAAGGGCACGATCAGAGTCAGAGACAGAGCTTCAAAAGTCAAATTTGTGTCGAGGGCTTTTAGCAGGAAAACAAAGACATGAGGACATCCAGGCCAGATGACATCATTGCACCACAAAATAAAAGTAGTGTCAATTAACATCAACGGCACCTAGTTTTATTCCAGGTAGAAATTCAGAGTGTAAGACTTAATGATTTGATAGTGGCTGAAACTCACGCCAACATGTGAATAAGAGGAGAACTGGCACTTTTTCCACTTCGAGCATTTTCCCACACTCCAAAAAAATATTCACGTTTAATAAGGTTGACGCTGTCGGACTACAAAGAGATGAGAGTCGAATCAAAAGAAAACGACAGGCCTTGGATCGTAGATTGTGTCATAACTTCGAATCTCAGGAGGCCGAAGCAGAGTTTATTTTGGACACAGATCCTGACGTATGATCAATGCAATATGTTCAATTGGGATTTGAGCCATCGTGTCAATAAGTTCAGTATTTCGGTTCGGCGAGCGAAGGAGAGAGAAAAAAGGAAGAAGATAAAAACAACGTGGGAAAGAGTAGAGAGGAAAATAAAAACCAGGACTGCTCCTTCATGTCCAAAGCTTTTAGCCCCGCTGCTTAAATGTCACAGACGGATGTCTTCAAAAACATCCACCCACTCCATGACTAACTGCATGCAAATATTAGCTGTAGCCAAGCATGAAATAAAACAAATGAAAAAGCATTTCGCTGTGAATATCAAAAGAAACACCTGGGATGATTACTGCTGAACACCAGAAAACACTGGAGCGAAGCAGCGGCTCCGACCTGCGCAGCTGTTTTAATGCAAGTTAAGCCTCCCTCAAAGAGCGTTTTAACACCGTTCAGGGTCAGAAGAAAATCAGATTCAGAGACGAAGGGTCTCCTCTGGGGGGCCAAGGTGTGAATCTGACATGAAGCAGGTTTAGGAGGCTCTTTAGTCGCTGAAGCAGAAAGTGAAGCGGTGGAGGTGATGGATTAACATGTAGCACATCAAACTTTCATGTGGGAGAGTGGAGTTTGTGTCCTGTCACGTCACTATCAGTTAATACTGACTTCTAACCGTGATTTCTTTTTCCCTGTGGCCTGAACCACACTGAAGTCGCTCTGTAGAAAGAAGATATTGTAGAAAGGCGCACTTTTTGAAATGTTGGCACCGAACATAATCTGCAGTTTCAGAATTATCCAACATCAACATCCATATTGCTTTTTTAACTTTAACTAATTTTAAGACAAAAATCCAAAAAATGTCACCAATCATTACAGTTTCTGCATGAAATAATCTGATTAGAACCACCTTAAACAACATATTGAAAAGATGTTGAATCTATGAAGTGGCAAAATGTTAAGTATGAGTAAAATAATCACTGACACACTTTTGCAAAACAATATTTGCTTGTATCAACTCTTCACAGTCTTCAGTTAAGGTCAGGGAACAATCATGGTCTTTGTCTAATTTTGAAAAAGGCTACAGTGACTTTAAAGCATGTGTTTAATATCTCACTTCAAGATCTGTCCAAAACTTTAACCAAAGCACTTTTGTTGCCTAAACCTCACCACACACACACACACACACACACACACACACACCAGCCTCCTGTGTCAACTCCCTGACTTCGTACACTCACTTTCTACCCCGACCAACTCGCGTGCAGTCCAACAACGTAGCACTTCCTCTGCTCCAAATGAAGCATTGTTGGGTGAACATAATCCAGACAGCAATAAAATTTCAAATCAAAAATGTAATTTGCAAAAACAAAATAACCAGTGCATGAATGAATCTGCATGAAAATAATTGCTCCCAGAACCGCTTCCGTAATCCAAAGTTAAATTAGGCACAATCTTTATTAAAAAGCTGCACATTCAGGCACAGGATGTGAGATCCTGCCAGTTCAAGTGAATATTGTTAAAAGTTTGAGATTTATTTCTTATTCCTGTTTGAACCGGTTACAGGTAACTGTTGTTCCTCTGACTGTCCTGCTCTAACAGACCTGTAACCAATCCTGTTTGGACGGTATTGACCCTCTGTCGGGCCGTCACCCTCCTCCCTCTCCTACCTGCTGGAAGCTCTGCTCCTATTGATCTCATTCTTTAAGTGTTACCATAAATTCCCTCCCCATTAGTTTAGAGTGGACAGCGTTTGGTCCACCCCATGATTCATCGGGACAGTCCTCCACAGAGAAGTCTTCCCTCCTCTCTATACCATCTTCTCCAGCTTTGTTTCTTTATATATCCCTCTCCATCTTTTCCACCCTTTCACCCTCTCTCCTCCTGTTTAAGTGTTGTGCTTCCTGGATTCCTGCAGCACAAAGTGCCCTGACAAGAGAGATTGAATTCAGCCATAATTTGGTTTTGATCCTTCTTATCTGCGTCATTTGATTGAAGTGGCCACTGTCTTTGCTGTTGATGTCTGAAATGTACCGGCTGTACTTTCTTAAAAATTGCTTAAAAGGGGAACAGTCGGTTTTACAGCAAACAAGCTCTGACAGCGAACCTCTCCGTGAAACTGAAGCACTCGTGTGTTTAATGGACTACAGATGAGTTTCAACAGTCCACACAAGAGCTGGGTGACATTACATTTGCAAATACATCTTGCAGTTTGTGTGAGTTCGCCCGGGTGCCAGACGTGTGTGGAGGCGGCCAAGAAGAGCGAAAAAGTCAATTTGGTCTTTTGTGTTATTGTCAACTTAATTTATCTGTGTTCAGACTTGTTTGACCCACACAAGAAGCAGAGGGCACAAATGCACCACGACAAAGCCAACGATCACAGATATGCTTCCTCGCTCCTATCACATATCTCATAATCACCCTCTCCTCCATCAGTCGTCTCGGGTGTCATGTGATCACAGGGTCCCGGGTTCAATCCCCCAGGTGAGTGTTGTTGAAAATCCCCTTGAATCTTTTCGGTAAAGCATTAAAATGCCGGGCGCACAAATCATTTCTGGATGAAGTCATATGCGAGGCTTTGAATGTAAAGAGGGCAATAATGATGTTGGTCTGGAGCCAGCGTCGGCTGAAAAGGAGCCGTTAGATGGACGTCTGCACCTGAGTGAGCGTTTCAGTGAGAGGATGAAAATGCTGCATTAGTTCTAACAGTGATTTCACTGCACCTCATGAACCCTAGAACTGTTCTCGGGGTCTGTTCTGAAAGGTGAATTTTATTCTGCATTAATGCTCCTGAATCAAACATTTGAACCCAGTTTTGCTCAGGTTGCCTGATTGTGTGTTCTTCACATGCATCTTCTTGTTGGCCTGTTTGTTTGCACATATACATGCATGTGTGATCCGACAGGAAGAGCTAAATTGGCTTCAAGAGATCAAAGCGGTAATTGAATCAGTCTTTCAAACACGCAGCAATTTGTGCAGGAAGTTTTGATTAAAAAGCCTGTGAATCAGTGTAAGGAGCCTCGCCCACCTCCACGGCAGCCGGTTAGCTGATTAATACCCCAGAGGAGCCGGTAACCCGCCCGGCCTGCCCATTAGCACCACTGCAGTCTGAGAGCGAGGGGAGGGAGGGGTCGAGAGGAGAGAGACCTGAGCAGTGAGCTGCAATAAATCACACTGCAATACTTTTATATGTGTTCAGATAAACAAGCACTTGAGCATAAACCATAACTAGTGTCATGTTTACGCGCCACAGTTCCAAGAAAGAGCACAAATAGCAGCACCTCCTTCGACTGTCAGTAGCCTAAACAGCACCTCGGCACTAATGTTTTAATGGCACTCCACTCGTCTGTAAATCTCTCACCAGCCGTTTGAGACGTTTAAGACAAAGTCAAATATAAACACAAGCAGTCTGCATGTGTGCGGACAAGACAGGGCGTGAAGGCTGTTTTTTTTAATCATGCATTCTACCATGTGTCTCTGTGTGTCACAGACTGTATGGTCACAGTCTGCTTCAGGTCAGGCAACTAAAACACAGAAGATCTGGAGAAGATATAGAGACGAAGTTTACAAATTTAAAGTACTTAGATTAAGAAATAGCCAAAGTTTTAAGATGCCTTTTAATGAGATCGTCATGATGAATATTAAGCTCATGGAGATAAATAGCTGGTGGTGCCAATTCTCCAGTCTGGTACGGCTGCAGAAGAAGAGTGCACGATAAGAGATGAGATGATGATGAGATTTCTGGCATTTTTCATTGCATTTTCTCCTGCACAAATTGAAAACATGCATAAAAACACGTTTCATCTGTACTTTTTGTGAATCCAGATTTCTGTTACTGCACTAACCAACACCTTGAGTCAAAGTCTTTTATGGCAAGTCATCAGTTTTTATAGTTGTATCCAGTAAAGACTTGTGACCTTTGCTGTTTTTTTTAAACATTGGACATTTATCCTGTCCTGTAAAATCATCCAAGCCACAATAGAAACAGCTTCTATTATTGATGGCTCGCTTCCTCAAGACTGAACAAAACTACAGCCCACTTCCAAACACAACACGACTTTCAACTATTAGTTTCCAGTTTCAACACTAACATTATCTGGACAACTGGCAGCTAGATAACATTTTATCTTGACTATCATGGAGGGTGTGACAGAGGAAAGCTTGGACTTTCACAGGGACTTGCTGGACGACCTCGTGTACTTCATCCCTCCAAACAGCCGCCCGGTGCTGCTGTGCTACACATCCACCTCATTAGCTCCATTAATCTGCTCTTGTGCTTCTGCTGCTGCCTGTATGGACCTTTTTCATTATCTGCTTGATTTACTGCTCAGAATCAGTGCGTTCGAGGGCCACTTGAATATTCGAGGTCGAGGACGGAGTTTGATTTCTGATTCTGCTCGGTCCTGCGCGTGAGGACTTGACATCTACAGTACGACGGATAATGAGGCGTCGGTCTGACTCACTCAGCGCCGATCGGAGGTCACCGGCTCGCTATGATGTGATCCAGGAATTAAATGTCAATGAGTATTTAATCTATCGGATTGTGCGTGGAGGTGTCGCTGGATAAGGTCGCGCAGAGTGTAATGAAGTGTTGTTCTGTTCAGGATAATGTGTTTTTTAGTGGGCTGTTCTTGCTCAGGCAATTTGGCAGCGATGTCAAAATTACATTTATTATTCAACGTGCGGTGGAAAAATTGTTTTTACCTTCATTAAGAACTTGTGCAATACATGTATTTGAAGTTCTTTGTCAGTCTTGGCAGCGTGCAAGAGGTTGAGATATAACACTTCACTTTGTCCGTCAGCCAGACTAAACACTCCACTATTTTTTACGAGGTTAATTAAGAAAGTGTTGTACAGGGACACGCCACCGTAATATCTCTGTCAAATAAATACTTTATATTGATGAGGTAACATCATATCTAAGTGGGGGAATTTTCTAAGAGCTTATATGCCTAGTAGATCCTTAGCTTGTATCTCTCATTTGTAGACTCTGTTTTAAAGAGAAAGGTGAGGCTGGTGGTGCATTTGAAAATCATAAAAGAAACGCCTGACAGCTGCCTCTATTATCTACACACACACACACACACACACACACTCAGAGTACACTCGCTGACCCCGTTCACCAACATCTCCATTAACCAGAGCACAGTGTGATTTCATTACATCGGGCTTAATTGTGTTCGCTGCATCTCGACGTGCTCTGGTAGAAACAGTGGCGTGAGGGCGGCTGGAGGAAACAGAAGATGGGAACGGCGGCGGGGACGCAGGGCAGAGGGGATGTCAAAGCTTTTATTCACTGGCTTTTAAAAAGCTCTCTATTCCACACCACTGCATTCCCCCCCTCTGCAGGGCTAAGAGCATGTCTGTGCTGAGAAAATAACCTCCAGCCTCCTCGCAAACAAACCACACCAGCATCAGCGTGATGGTCTCTGAACTACAAGCCCAATGAGATCCGGTGTATTTTCCAATTTGGTGAAGCAGGAGAGAGAGAGGTGATTGTTGTTGATGCTCATCTACTCATTTTGGTGTGTGTATTTTATTCTGATGAAGCAAATAGACAGAAATGCTCTAAAAAAAAAAAGAAAGCTTACCAGGAAGAGAGGGGAAATAGGTTGAATAGACAGAGTAAACAAAAAGCAGGGACTGAAAATGAAGAGGTTCTCTAAACCCTTCACACTCAAAAACTGATTGGGAAAACTGATTCCGATAACTAGCACCTTTAAAAAAAGCTTGATTATGTTCTGACAGCTGGTGCCTCTTTACAACTATTGTGCAGTCAATTTGGACAGCTGTGTGAGCAGGACCTGGTAGAGACCTCACAGTTCGGCCCCATCGGGAATAAAAGTGGAGGTAATTCTGGGCCTGACACCTGGCATGGTTTGGTTTCTAGAGCTGAAACACCTGCCGTGACTTCTCGGAGTCTTGTTCACATGTCAGTCCATCCAGACGCCCACTGCCGCTTCAACTGTCACAACACGGCGGAGACTCAGGTCCCGTCTGCTAATTTCATGTCAAATAACTTTCTTAAGGCCACGACCTTTTGTCTGTGTGTGTTCAGGAACATCTGTATTCTGGTATGTTTAACCGGTGTGGTACTCTTGTGCATGTGTTCACCAGCGTAACTTTAGAACGACAAGAGTCTTTTTGTTGAAAACCATGAAAACCCATTGTATTAGGGTGGACAAAAAATGCCAACCCTCTTCTAAAAATGTGGCTTTTTGGCCATGGTAGCAACATGGTTTTGTCCATGGCAATAATAGTCTGTTGGTTCAGTATGAGGTCGTCATTTTTTAGTGAAACGTCTCAACAAATATTGGAAGGATTGCCATGAAATTTCATGTCTGCCTCAGGATGCGTTGTAATCACTTTGATGATGCCTTGACTTTTCATTTAGAACCATTAGTAAGTCAGATCAGTCATTTCCAAAACTTGGTCTCCAAACACTTGCAAATTTATGACATTCACATCAACCTCAGCGGCACATTGAGAGCATGTGGCCATTTACCTCAAAGCACAACTAGTCTAGTTTAAATTTGGCCTCTGTCTTTGGCAAGACATTCAGAACAGTAGAACTGATCCAGATCCCTTTAAAACCCTTTTACCTTTGAAGAACTAATCAGTGGCACCTGGACGAACCTCCTCCACAGGTTGTGGTTGCTTCACTCCTGCAGAGGGAGGAAACACTGGGAGGCATTCAAGGACAAGGAACAGGTGTGGCTGAGAGAAAGACGAGAGGACAAAGAAAGAAAAGAACGGAGTGACAGAGAAATAAACAGAGAATTCCACACATAAATTAAAGGATTCATCATGTCGATCTGAAAGATAAAGATAACATCAACAGAACAGTTTCAACTGCAGCGTCTCTCTTCTTTCAATTAGGCCTTTACAGTAAATACGTCTGTGCACAGCCGTTTGTGGGATCACAAACTGTTCCCTGATCGGCAGTAAAAGAAGAATCTACCTCCAAACCAGTTGAAAGGCTTGTGGTCGGCCGATCGCTCTGATTGCACCTAATGCTAATCTAACGGCGCAAATGTTTTCAACCAGATTTTGAGTTTTACGATTTGGAAACTATTCCGTTGAAATTGCATCCAGGCAGGTTGAGAGCGTCGTACCTTTGAAGAGAGGAGTCACGAGATTTTATTGTGCTTAATATGGTGTTAAACTAAGCCAATAATGAAACGATTACAGACAGCAAAAAGCCCATTTTCACATTTTGTTTTGAACCTTGTAACCATGAGGACTAAAAAGCTCCACAGGTGTGAAATCACAGAAGCTCCTGACCTTTACCAACACAGTTCATTGCAGGTAATGCAAGTTTTGTATTTCCCTTTTACATTCAACCTCATTTTTTTCCCTTCATTTTACAGCACAACCTATAAAACCTCCATCTGCCTTACACACTGACATAAACAGCAAAATACTGACCTTGAATCTGTGAAACTGTGCAACCAGGATGTTCATTTTGTACATCTGTAACAGCTCGAAATAACTATTTAAGGTTTGAATCTTTGAACGCTCACCTAATGCTGCAAACATTTTTAATGTAATTCTTGAATTGCATCCAGAGCGTTGCACCTTTCTTGCAGGCAACTTATTGTCCAAGGAGCGTTGGAGAGTTTCCTCTGGATGGAAATTACCTTTGGATTTAAAGGCCCAGTGAGTTTACACATGCAAGAAAATTGACTTGGAAGATTGCTCTCATTAACATAAATACTTTAAATTGGTGTAAAACCATAATTGACAGTAGTTTTAAGAGAGTGGAATGGAGAAAGTTTCCCCCTATGCTTTTATACCCTACACGAGAATTTCCACCAAACTGGATCCAAAGTTTCTCAGTTAGGTGAACGGGGTGACACCTCTGTAACAGTTTTACTATTCCTGACTGAGCCTGGTAATATCTTCATCTTTAAGTATTCAAAGCTTTTGTCAGCGATGGATCATATCACAACTCAGGCAGCTCCACATTTGAAATAATGCAGTTCTCTTCGGACCTGGATAATGTTTGGTTCACAGGTTGATGCGAGTCGACGGACGGTGTCAGCGGATGGAGGTGAAGGTGAATATGAGCTTGCCCCCACAACCAAAGGCACCACGCAGAGGAGAGCATCTGCCGTCTGTGAGCTGCAGAATACATCAGCCGTGACGACAGCCGTGGATGCAGAAGGTTTTGAACCGCTTAATATGACGTACGCCTCCAACATGTGCGACAGGTTGGAGGCTGGATGTTATCAGAAGCAGTAACATCAGCGAGTCTGCAAAAAGCCCAGGATACAACAGAGTGAAAGATTTCATGCGTGTACATCAGCGTTTGTTGCGTCTGACTTTGGCTTTAGACAGTTAAAGTTTAGTGCTTTAAATCCTCGGTGACCTTTTCCTTTTTCAAATCAAATGTCTCCACCGTCCTAATTATAGACCCACAGTAATATAAACAGCTGAGTGACGCCAAACTGAGTCCAGTTTACATAACTAACATTCTTAACTTTGCCATCTTTGAGCTCATTATAGACAGAAATAGAGAGCTCTGCGGCGCACAGATGCTTTCATCCAAACCCATTAATACGCTTTTTGCATTCTCATCCAAGCTCGCTGTGGAGACACTGATGGGTTTGAGTGATATCTTGAGGGGTGGCATTCATGATGAACGTCCACTCTCCTGGACGGCCCCGCAGCCAAGAGCTCGGGTCCTGGGTTTTTGATCTTCCCCCGTCTGTCTGATGCATTAACTCACTTCTTTCAGCAGATGCACTCATAGATGAGTCACTTCATTTTTCATGTTGAGGAGCGGCTCTATGAGGCTCATTGTCAAATCTGGCCCCACAGACCTCATCGCACAATGTGACTCTTTAGTGCATTAAGCCACCCGTCTTCACGCAGACACACTGAAAGGCAGCCCGTAACGTCTCACTGTTATCATGATGTTGTGCATTAGCAGTGCATTATGTTGCTCTTAGCACATAATGTTATGGTAGTTTGCACTGAATACAAATCAAGTTTAAATGGTTTGCTGTATGAGGTTTGCAGCTGTTTAGGCTGTTGGGGAAAAAAAAACTTCTTCCTTCGTGTTTAAAAGTCTCAACACTCTGTGAAATAACAGTGCCCTCACAGGCTCAGTGCACGTCACACCGTGCAGGACGAGTTGAATAAAACGCCTGCATGCGATCAAAGGCAGACTTTTCAGGAACAGTTTCGAGGCAGACTGAGATGAGTCTCCAGCGTTCTCATGTTGTAAAAATGCTGCAAGACAAAACACATGTTGCATTGACGAGTGCATCCTGTGTCATTTCATGCTGTGTTCTGATTATTTGCTTTGCAGATGTTGGTTGTATCGACAGTCACATTGTGAGACTTTTACAGTCTGTCTTTGAGCTCCAGAACTCTAAATCAGATCAGTCTGGAATTGATGACCAAAGATTTTACTACATTCCTCTCATGATTTCATGTGGGACCCAAAATCCCCGATGATGACCTTAAGTAAGAAAAAAAGAAATGTGGTCGCACAATAAAGTCGTTTTTTATGGAACATAAATGTATTCTGTTGTGTTAATGTGTGTCTCTCTCATCAGTTACAATGTGGGACAGGTGTGTGTGTGTGAGTGTGAATGTATGCAAACAGGTATGTGTACCAGCCTGTGGAGATGATTGGTCCACTGGCTACCAGCTCCTGCAGATGATTGGCTTCCTCCTGGTGCCAATCAACTATATAAAGAGTTGCTGTGCCAGGCAGGATTCATTTCACTCTCTGCAACTGGGTTCATTGTAGTTTGTAGTTTCTCTAACATGTTGATTTTTGTTTGTAGGGTTTTGCTGCCACTTCTGTTTATCTTTTTTTTTCTATTGCTTATTTAAGTCAGAGAGGTAATTTATTGTAATTTGGTTTCTTTGTTTTGTTCTACCTTCCTAGTAAGATTTGTTATTTTGGCCTTTGCCCACCCTGAATTAAACTTTCAGCACCATCTATTATGAAACACACTGTAAAATCTCAGAATCTGTGTCTGTGGGTGTTTGGGACTCGAGGTTGGAAGATCACGAGGTGAAGAACCGCCACACACAAGTACACAAATGAAATGAGTTTTAAAACATTTTACCTCATAAATCTTTCTCGATGCTGATTTCGCTCAGAGCTGGTTCAACATGACCTCGACGACTTTGTCTGAGAAAAATGTCTGTGGCACGTGCTGACGATGTTGCTGTCGGTTTCGGCCTCTGTGCCAATAACACAAGTGCTATAAAGCTAACAAGTGCTCATTTAGTTACTCTCCTCACAGCACTTAGTGCAATAATGCAGTTTTAATGACTCTGTAAGCGCTCTTTAACTGTATATGTGTTGTGCTGTGAACAGGACCTCTGGGTATTTTAGTGTATTTACTGTTACAAAGGAGAGCTTCCTTATCATCCCTGCAACCTGTCATATCCGTTAATTAGCCTCAGACTCCGGGTTCGTCCAGTAGCTCCGCTCCCCTGCCGTCATCAAAGACGAGAAGTCGCTCCGTGTGTGTCCTGAAACGCCAGAGAAACCGCCTCTCTTCTCCGGTTGTTCAGCGTCGGCCGAGATCTGCTTGGGGAGAAGGAGTGTGAGACCAGAGAGGAAGGGAGGGGAGGAAAGCTGGAGTCTAATATAATACAATTTAGCAGGAGCGCTTCCATAAAGACGGTGAGTGGATCCACGTGGGCTGACTAACGACAAGTGCAGCTGCATCTGCAAATTTGCCCAATCCCTCAGCTCGGAAAATGATTGTCTGGCCGTCAGTTAGTGCTCCTCGGGTTCGACTTTGCTGGATGCGCCTTCTTGGGTTGCAAATTCTGTTTTTCTTTGGGGTAGAAAAACACTGGGTCTATTCATAGTCATGTTCAGATGACGTTTGGCATCAACATGTCAATAGCAAAGTAATATATTCATCCAGTGTCTGAGGATGGAAAACAGCTTCTCCGAGGAAAGCAGACACTGGGCTGCACATATTTTTGTTATACAGCTTACAGTATTATGAATGTGCTGCGAAATAAAACTTGATTGATAAGTTCACCATTGCTTCAGTTTAGCAGCACAGTTAGTGGTGACGTCGTGCCGTTTGGAAGCCATTAGCTTTCCATCTGTAAAGCAGAGTTTGTGTTTAAGAGAGCCCACAATGAGCGACAAACTTTAACAAGGAATTGGGACTTAGCAGATGTTCGTCGACCCAATTTATAGATCAACCTGTTCATGCAAAGCCAGCACGCCACAGTGAAACCCATCGCACCATGTCGCTCCTTCATTAGTTCACATGCTGTAACAAGGCGAGCTTTTTCTGATCGGACCGGTTCAGGGAGTTTGTGCAGGTTAATGTGAGGCGGTGGTCAGTCGGGGGTCTTTAGTTTCACACCCTGGTTTTTTACTCCAGGAGGCCTGAAAGGAAACAGAGAGCTGGCCGAGCCGTTCAGGGATCCAGTGACGCTTTAGGAAAACACGGTGTAAAAATGGATGGGAACACTAACTTCTCCAGACAGATGTGTTGATAAGGCCTCAGAAGGAAAGGCTTCAGTGCGACGCTGTGAGAGGCAACAGTGAAAATGGGACAGATGGAGCTAAAAAGAACAAATAAGAGAAAAAGGAGATCCCAGAAACATTTCTCTCTTCTGCCTTCTGCTCAGTTTAACTTGCAGCTCGGTCATATTCTCTTTCAGACCATCCCTTCATCCCTCCCTCTGAGTTAGCAGCTGTCAGACCCCCCCCGATCTGTAGCACTGATTGATGACCTCATCTGGGAGTTAACACGACACACTTTGTGTCAACTTTTTTAAGACTCACACTCCATATTGTCCTCTACATTCAATACCTGCACCTGATCTCTCACAACCTGGACCCTCTGCCATGCAGCATGTGGTGACCAGACAGAGGCACTTAAATCTTTTGGCCAAGTAACAGGTTATAAATACTGTCAAATGTAAGAAGTCCCGTGTTTGACTGAGTAGGTTTCGGTGAGGGAGAGGCCGGGGCCGTGCGGTCCCAGCGCTTCTCAACACACCCACACCCTCAAGGTGTTGATGAAGCTGCGGAGCTCTGATTGATGACTGCACATTCACGCCGGTGCTCTGGGGTTCGTCTGCAGCATGTGGGTGTCCTCTGAGTGCAACCTCTCATTTCCTGCACAGACACAAGGGTGATGAGTACGGAGGTGTTTTTCCTTTAGTCAAAAAATTCCACTAAGTCTTGAAACAGTTTTTTATTTCATCTTTTGTGTTGTCTGCTTTACCCCCGTAATGGATCCTGCACCCTCTCTTTTAATCACCACTTTATCTCTCATTTAGAAGAGTCAGCAATCAGGGATTGGTCAGCAGAGGATTCTAGTGGGAAAATAAAGCTTTCTTTTATGGCGATATGTCGACGTGCCAAGCGTGTTGTGAGATCCAGCATTGTTTCAGCCTGGCTTTTCGGAACAATAAAAGCAACTGTGGTCGGTGTGTGGTTTTTCACAAGAGAAGTAATTATCCATTAGACGTGTCAGATCTATTAGATGTTGTCTGAATGGTCAGCTAAAATGCATGTCTGGGATTTTTGTTTTTCCTGAAAGTCAGCTCGTAATGACAGGTAATGAGCTCTCATACGTGACCTAAGTGATGGTAAGAAGTAGCAGCAACTTCAAATCAATTAACTCAGCTTTCTCCCTTAGTGGTTTTGAATCAATATACTGTATGTGTGGCATGTACAGAGTTTTCTCCGGAAAAGGTGGCAAAGGCTGGAGAACATTCATAGCATGCACAGCGTAAAGTTTGTGCAAATTTTGCCTCCCAATTCGATGCCAGAAGAAGAAACAGGACAGTAAAAGGACACAGAGCCTGACAGAAAAAGTGAAGACAAGAGTGAAGGAAGTGAGTTTTCCATTGTGAACAGATAAGATAAGAACTTATGCTAGTAGATGATATCAAAGTACCACATGGCTCTATACTGGGTCCTTTACTACGTTGCCAGTCCATTAATGGCCTCTGTTCTGGATGTGAAATGTCCAGCTGTCTTCAATCTGCTGTTGTTTTCCTTGCTTACACAAATATTGTTTCCAATCATTAAAAAAATCTCTCTCTCTCTCTTTTATTGGACCATTATGTTTACACACATCACAGGCTAATCCCATGTCAAATCATTTGACCTTTAAGATCAACTTAAAGCTTTTACTTTCTGATCTAATACCAAGACACAACCCACCACAATGAGAATGTGTTACCAAAGCACTTAACCTTATAAAACTGATCTCCAGGTCCATTCTCTGGGCCGAGGCATCTGTGGATCAGATCGAGCTGTGTGCTCACGGTCACCCACGCAGCCGGCTCGGTGCAGATGCAGCAGGACGTGCTGTGGGTACCCAGCATCCCCGGCACCGAGGAGCCACAGCAACCCAGCTCATCTCTGGCTGCCGTCCATCTTTTTCCATCTCCAAGAACATCCCTTCCTCTCTCTCGTATCATGCATATTTACAACTCCTTATTCATCAGGAACACTCCAGGTGCCGACTTGCACACGCATCTTCTTCACACACCTACTGAGTAAACACACAGGGGATCCTACTTATCTTCTTTTTTTATGCACACGTTGGATATTCAGTATTCATGTGGCGTAGAGCTGAAAGCATCTGGGTGCTGCAGCTGCACCAACAGCAGCAGAGGGTCAATGCAGGGAAAACACAACATCTCTGAACGTATTGTTGTTGACAGAACAAGGGCTTATTACAAAGTGAGAGTGGAGGAGTAATTAGGGAAACCTGATTGTTAAATTCGCTTCACTTGAAAGACAGATTGTGTTTGTCCCCCAGTCAGTGCTTGATTTGTTACGTTTTGAAAGCAGGAGTTTAACTGCTTTCACTGTTTCACGTCATGTAACTGATATCAACAATGTTCGACGAAGCTCAGTTCGATGTAATGACGTAAGATCACTTTACCTTGCTCTGTTTTCTATATATGATCAAGAACGTCAAAAAGCCGGCGTGATGCCTGTGATCAGCCTCAGAGCCCGGAGCTGGTCGACTCATCATCGCCCGTCAGCTTTGATGCCGACGTCTGTGCACAAGACAGAATTTCTCCATGTAAATGCTTAAATATGTTTGTGTGTGCGTGAGTTTTATCTGTTTGTCATACAAAGCAGGAGCAGGAGGAAAAGCCAAGATGATTAGAGGAGAAGCCTTTGTCTTGTAATCAAACCGATGAGAAGGTGTGTCTCTCAAAAATAAACATGTCCTCTCTGGTCATTTTTGTCTGCTTTCTATTACAATGAGTTCAGAGCAGATAAAACCTGGAGCCTCAATGTGGCACAAACTGTAGTGGAAAAAAGTAATTATGCACAAATTTTATTGTTTTGTAATAAGTGGTTTGCAGATCTTTTATAGAACCAGTGGTTTCATGTTCCATTCTCCTGTGAGTGTCGCAGATAAACATATGTTGCAGTGCTGTTATTGTGGTTTGAGCGAACGCTTTTCTCTAACAAAGGGTTATAGGGTCGTTGCATCATCTGTCGGGTATGTACAGTAAGACAGCTCTTATGTGGATGGTTCAATATCATCTAAGCTGTGAGCTTCACAGCGGAACAGCGACGGTTCCCAACCCGAAGCAAACTTTCTAAAAGGAAAATGAAAACAATGAACACACTGTTGTAAAAGTTTATATAATTGTAAAAATGTGCTTGTAAACCAACAATAGGATTAATATAATAAGTCCCATACTAATACAGTAAATCAAACATTAAGAAATCCAGTCAGAGGAACAGCTGCTGGTGTTGTTGCATCAAACTTGAGACACATATTAGACACAGGTTTGGTTAGTTTATTAAAATATAACTGTGAAATAATTTCCCTCTTTCAGTTATCTGTGTGTGTGTGTGTGTGTGTGTGTGTGTGTGTGTGTGTGTGTGTCATGTCACAATGCCTGATGGGAAACGGGAAGGACACAGAATACAGCCGATGTATGACAGGACAAGAGTCAGCAATGGGCCTGTTTCAGGGTCTTTGTCAGGTTTGGGGCCAGGTTTTTGGATCCTACACGGGTTTTTGCTGGTTTTATATTCATTCACACAAATGAAATTTTTAAAAAATGAACATTATAAATAAAGAAAGAAAGAATAAATTGTGTCATTGAGTAATCCTCCTGCTGCTAACTTCTTTGAAGAAACCGTATTATATCATAATTATAATGAAAAGAATTCTTTGAAATCTAAATTGATGAATTGGAAATGTAAAATGTGTAGAAGTATGCTGTTATTTCTCTACACTTCATTTCCTTTAAATGTGAGTTCTGTTTATTTTCCCATTTAAATCACTTCCTGCCTTGTTTATCATGCAACAATGTCTTCTTCTTGCTTACAGCGACGGCACGCTTTTGTTTTTCTCTGTCCGAGGTCGAGCTGAGAAAAGAAAAATAAAATCTAAGCCTGCCATAAAATAATTAATCTCCCTCTTGATCCGAGGCGACAGTCAGTTCTAGATGTGGGTAAACTGGATCCCGCTGAGTCTCACTCTAACATTTCATTAGTCAACTATGTTGTCCGCACTGCTTTATAGCAGAGAAGGAAATTAGCAAACCAGATCCGTGCATGAAAATCCATTGAGTCGCTGCGTCGGAGCTGAGCGGAGGCATATTTGAGGTTTCTTACTGAATCTAAAAATAGAGAGTTAAACAAACAGGAATAATTTATGTAACCGAGGTAAAATAAGTTTATTTAAGAAGTCATTTGTCTGATGATTACCTGTCGCCAAGAGTATAACTTTACACAATGAAGCTGACTGTATGTTTACCTTTCCTCCTGCAAAGGTGTAAATAGTAGAAGGGCTCTGTGTACATATGGATTTGATTTATGAATTTGTCCAGAGCATGAGATCTATGTGGTACCGTGTGATACTTGAGGCTCGTATTTCCAGATGAAAACCCTCAGTTTTCTTTTCAACTTCGCGGCCTTAGAAATCCCACAGCAACAAGTGCAGCGTGATAAATTAGCATGAGTCTGACTGATGAGGGTTTGTGGCGGGCTGTGTTTGACTCGGTGGGCTCGGTGATCCGCCGCGGCGAGGTGGCACAGGATGGAGCTCCCACAGCTGGACGCCATCACTCTCAGGTCCTTTGCTTCTCATTTTCCAGCTCCAGTTCTGTCTTTTTTGACTCCTCACTCTTTATACGTGAACCTGAGTTGGAACAAGGTGGTCCCCCCCGTCTAGGTGGGACGGCCGGGGTGGATCGGTCGATTTGCTTATGTTAACTGCTGCTGTGCCGGATGGTTTCCTGATGTGGCCGACATGTGATCCGGAGCTGGCATCCCGGCTGGCAGCCAGCTCTCCCACGCCGATTTCTCACCCTGCAGATAAAACACTGATTGGACCGAAGTGCAAACACTAAAACACGATCAAGACTTTTTGTTCTGCAGCTGTGTGTGTGTGCATTTTATTCCTCGGTGCCTCCTATATTTATTCATCAGGTGTTTCAACATCGCAACAAGGACTTCAAACTGAAAGACCTTCATAGATTCACTCCTTCCTCCGCGATGTGGAAAGACGCCATTTTCCAAAAATAACTTCCCTCAGCTCGCATTGTGTGCAGATAATGTCCAAGTCCAAGATATGTGACTGCAGATGTGTGTTCGTGTTCCAGCATTTTGATTTCACTCCAACCTGCTCCGGTTGGAAAAGTTGGAGGTGCAACATGTAGTGTTTTATGTTTTCAAAATGAGAGCCACATTTCCCATAAATCCTGGCGCTTCCTGTCTCAGGGGATGTAGCTGTTTCTCCCTCCGCCTTGTTGCCACTTCAGTCATTTTGAGGAGGAAAAGTCAGGATAAGTTATGAACTATTAACAGTCCACATACATTCAGATGCTGCCGGAGCAGATAACTGACTTTGATAATACACAGCTGTGATATTGAGACTGTCCATATCTCACTACAGACGCAGAAACCTGCCAGTCAGCTATTTATTGACATTGGATTTATGTATTTCTGTGCACATTTCTTTATACATTTTGGAAAATGTGGCTTTCATTGTTTGTTTTGCCACAACTAAATGACAAAAAGCCTCCAAAACAAATACAACCATTACAAAAATGATTGGTTTGACTGCGACCGCTGTGGTCAGAGTTTGGTTTGTTTTAGGCACAAAAAAATACTTAGGTTAGAAAAAGATCATAGTTATAGTTAGAACAAACCAACATTGTTTATTGTCGGTGCTAATGAATTATATTCGCTCTCAAAGAACATAATTCTTCTTAATGGAGGGATGGATGTGTTACAGTCAACCTCAGACTGGCTTTGGTGTTTTTCATGAGATGGAAATGTGAGTGAACAGAGTCTTGAAATATAAGTGTCAATTTAAAGAATAGAGAATCTGCTGCTTCGTACTGAAAGATGGATTTTTTGATGCTCACAAAAAAATTCAATTCTGACACGTTTTTCCGAATCTCATTTGCCACATTGAAATGAATGAGCGGACGACACACGAAGCAGGATTGTATCACTGGAGAATATTCATGGTCATTTATTTCTTGTCTATTTTTGTGTCCAGTAAGATAAAAGTATGGTAACTCTTCCTGAATGAAGCTTGTTGTACAGTCTCAGTCTGAGGATGTGAACGGCCTCATGTCCAAGCCTGACACTTTGTTAACACCTTAGACGTTTTGTTATAACAGCATCAGTCGACTTCCGTCTTTGCCCAAGCAGCAAAGAGCTTTGTCAGGTAAACACAGTGATTTTAGGCTTTTGAACAATGATCAATGATGTCGTCTTTATGGAGAGGACGGTCTCTTTTTCTGCTTTGATGTGAGCTGATTCCAACCTCTGCAAAGACATGAGCCAAAAATTCAAACTCTACTGGGGCGAGTATTTGACACTAAAGGGAGGATTTCTTTAACAATGGCTTCCTGTTTTTCTGTCTTTGGACACGATTTTGCACTGTGTAAATCTCATGTGCTAATAAAAGTGTCTTAACAACAAGCACTCACCTTATATCTGAAGGTGACTGTGTGCGTTTCTATATGAGTTGAGTTTTATCGCCTCAAGCACATTTTAGTATGTCTTCATTTTTCCTTCAATGGGCATGTCTGTTCCCTTTAATCTCAAGACTTCCTTTATTTTGCCATTTCAGCTGACTTGCACTTTTGATTAATGTTGACAGGGAGAAAAACTTAGTTTGATTAGTGTCTCCGTATAAGTGCTCCCTGCTGATCAAATTAAAATTCTGCCGTCTATCTGTCAACTCCATCTCAGTGTGGTTTGCTGCATTCAGACCTTCATATAGAAACTGAGGGGAAAAGCTGTACAGAAGCATTTCACACTGCTTATTGTGTTTGTCAAGTAAAAGGACTCTTGTTGAACCTTTTCCCAGTTTTACAGCAGCTACAGATATTTGGTGACTTTCCTCCTCTTGTGCCCGACTTGTTCCAGTGGAGGTTTTATCTCTGAGGATCCGTCTCTGACATGTCTCCGGAGGAAAACCCCTGGATGTGATAAGACTGCAGGGAACCTCGCTCCAGGTCCAATGGACTCGCACATATGGTCCTGCTTTTGACTGCGGTTTGGCTGCCGGTCCAACGCTCCATACTTTCTGGTTTCGGCATTTTATTTTCATTTGCTTGAGGTCATTTTCACAAATGCTCAAGGGTGTTTTGTAAAGAGGGAAAAAAAATACTAAAAGTGCATTTCATAAGGCTCGTAACATCGAGTCAGCGTAGCTTATTGTGAACATTTGTTCAGGAGGCTTTGAGGTCTGTACAGTAAACTTTGGGAATAACTTGAATAATTTAAAATGTCAAAAAGTAGAATAAAAGCTCACTGAGGTTTCTCTAACCCTCTTATGTTGTCTGCATGCGTCAATCCGAAGCCCAGTATTGAATTAAAGGAATAGTTTTGGGAAATATTCTTATTCGCTTTCTTGTCAGGAGTTTGATGAGTAAATCAATACCACGCTCATGTCTGTGCAGTAGATATAAAACTACTGCAAACTACACTGTAGTTTGATGGAGGCTCATGTGTCAGATTATCTCATTGTCACATTTAGTTTGTCAGGCAGCAAACAGAGACTCCAGGAAGTCGCAGCTCCCGGCCAAGAAACACTCTGGCACATTACACCTATAAAACAGCCAACTGTTGTTTTTCTTGTTCAGATTTCTTCAGGGATTAAAAATGAGATTTCATGTGTTAATTTGCAAACTTTAGAGGCGCTGAAAGGTTTCCAGTCTTTATGCTAAGCGAATTGTCTTCTGACTGTAGCTTCATATTTACTGAACAGACATGAGAACATCGATCTTCTCATGAGTTTGAACAAGCAAACTAATTCTTAAAGAAAGTTAAGAGACACATGATGCAATGACATCTTTGTTTATTGTATTATAGATGCTCATTTCATTTGCACACGTTTTAGTTTTTTTGACATTTTATGCTGTGTTTTTGTATCTTGTATCAACTCTAAGAAATTCACATTTACACAATGCATTTTACATTAGTAGGTAAGTACAGGTGACATTCAGCTTTTTCGGGAGCAGGTCCTGATCTGTCTGTATCGACTTTGTAGCCTAATAATAACATCACAGTGAAACCCCCCCCCCCACATGTTAACATGACCTGTCGCCTCTGAAATGGAGGTACATGATGAAACTTACTGTACATGCAAAACCTCTGCACAGTAGAGTTACTGACTAATAGCATATGTGAGTTTTAGAGAAGACGTCTTAGACATGTAAATGTTTCTGTGATGCTACATGACCCGATTAGTTGCCTCTATTTATAACACGTTAACATACAGTATGTGTTCACTGGCGACCTGTGTCTCTATACTGGCGCCAGGTTTATACAGTTTGCTTGAGTCTCCAAGGTTCATCTAAGGTTCATAACAAAAATCCTTCATTAGCTCTTAAAGAAAAGCACATAAAATCATAAAACAAGTGGAAAAACTGCAAAAAAAAAATACAGTCAAACCTCTGAACTGAAAGACACCTGACACTGTACACAGGCACTTGAACTGGGGTACACTCTTTGAGTGCGTTCATATTACATCTAATAAGTGCTACAAAATAAGATCAGTTAGAAAAAATACTGATTCCAAAAAGTGTAATACTATTCATGATACAAACCAACAGGAAAATATAAAGACAAAAACAATTTACAACAGAACGAGGGCAAATTGAAACCTTATCCTTTAACGTGTCTTGCATATATCTGTTAATATCGGGGTTGTACATTCTTACATTGTGTGTCTGGCTTCACGAGCTGCTAGAGAAAGAGAATTAGTCGCTTCAGGGTGGATGAGAGCGCCGCTGGAGGGCTGATTGCGCTTCTGGGGTTGACAGAGTCGAGAAGTTTTTTCCCTTTAAATCAACACGCCGGTCACTCACTGTAGCAGCCGCTGCTTTAATGTCGCAGCCACAGCGAGGATCAGGATGAATCACGCCGACTCTCTCAGTAGAGGAGTGAATCATACTCTGTCGCTCTGTGTGTGTGTGTGTGTGTGTGTGTGTGTGTGTGTGGTCACATGTCCGCATCAACTGTGAGCGAAAATACATTTTATTTGTCTCCATTCAGAACGCTGCCGCGATACAGGATGAATCACAAGTGAAGAAAGTTGAATTGTCTTGAGATGTTGGCGACCATGTGACCGATGCATGCAGCATCACACAGGATGAAATGACTCACTCTCTCTGACATTTCTTAGCCATCTATCGCTCACTAACCCTACAGACTAGTGACAAACACATGTTATTTCTCCTGTAAAGTAACAGCTCATAAACTCATTTGCCTTTTTTGCAAGAGTCACATGAGAAGGTTGGTACCACTTGTCCAGAGGTTATAGTCCAACAAGTGTAAAACTTATGTCCAATCTTCTCATTTAAGTCTCGACAAGAGTGAGAGTAGAATATTTTCCAATATGCAGCACTATTTAATTAAATCCATCAGAATCATGTTGGAATTAACTAATATGCACATCAACCCGTATCTTTCTACATTTCTTTTTTCAGCTGCTTCACATCTGTACCTGTCTACCTACCTACTCTATCATACAACTACAGATTGTTCACAGAAATCCTCTACAGATCTCTAATTTTTTTTTTTTTCTTTTTTCTTAGTCATACCACAACAAGAGGGACCCTGAGAAAGTACGTGCCCCTGTAGGAATGAATACTAAAAGCAGTGCGGTCAAGCTCAGTTCCGGTATACTTCTTTAACAAGATATCTATGTCGACTGCTTTTACAGTGCGAGCAGCGGGGTCCAACATAAAAGTGGTCCTGTGTGATAAAAGGTGCCACCCAGCCTCGCCGCTAAGTGCTTTTATATCACCATGGCAATATAGTAAATGTCAGTGGCCTCGGACTTGGATAAGGGATCTGTAATGTCATGTTGAGGCTTCAAAGAGAGCCGTGTCGCCCCTCTGTCGGCCGCAGCATTAATCCCGATGGGAAGTGGCTGAGCCGAGCGGAGCAGAGGGTAAATGAAGCTGAAACCCTGAGGTAATTACTACCTGCCTGTCAGGACGTCTCTCTAATGGGACCCCGTGTTGACGTGAGCGCCGCCGCCGCCGCCGCATTAGCGCCTCAGCCCTGTTTATCAGGCTCTATCTCGCTGACAGAGCCGAACGCAAGACTGTGAGAGTCAGCGTGTGGAGCGTGGCGAGCTGAGGATGGTGGAGACTGTTTGCCTCTGAGGGGTGTCCCAATTTTCCACTCATTAAGTGCAAAGAATGACAGATGGGATTCCTCTTCACACAATTTTTCAGTACCAAAATTCATTTAAGCATCTGTTTTAATGAGCAGCTCCGGGTTCACCGACGACGTCACAGCTTTTTTTCTGCTCATCAGACGCGCCCACTCATCGCTGTGAGTCAGCAGAGCTCCACGGTCCAGAGACGTCTCTCTCGTGTGGAGGCACCCTGCTGAGTCAGCCGTGTAACCCAAGCCGCAAAATGAAAGTAATGCACCGCAATCAGGAGACAAACATTTGGGGTGCGTTACATTATGAGCATGAAATGGCTGAAACACAATCCCTGGAGGCGCTGGGGAGGGGGCCATGTGAGCGAGGGGATGGAGACTGCGGATGAAAAATGGTTGATCACCGAGCTGCACAGCAATTGACCTTTCTTCCCAAATATGAGTCACTTGCTTCGGTCGGTGCAGCCAATCTCCAACAATGACGCAAACATCTTACAAGACAACATGCCATGAAATGTGGTTAAATGATAAAAGAGCACGAAACTTCAGATGGAGTTGGAGGACGGACTCGTGGCTCCCCCGTCGCTTTCTGTATCGCCGATGACAACGGGGGTCTAATAGAGCGAATCCTACGGAGGGAGGCGGAGGATTATCTGAGAGTGGGACACTGCAGAGGAAGAGAAAGAGCTCTTGGATGCACAGGGAAAAAGAAAGGGGAGATAATGGAGAACCTCTCTGCCTATTTACCTTTCAGGCACATACGTTTCATGGCTAGTGACTGTGGAATAAGAGGGGAAGCTGAGAAAGGGGCAGAGGATACTAAGTTGGCAGTTAGTGAGAATTATGTCAATATTAGATACTGGAATAGTCAGTTAATACGAGATGCACTGGCATATATCTATGATTATGTATCTGCAGTGACGTCGGTACAGACAGTGGTTGATATTGCCGCAGAGGTCGTGTCCAGGCACACTGATAGAGTTGGACTCTATATGCAGGGATGAAGAGTCAAACTGTGGCCCAAAGGTGCTGGGAGGTCCTTACAAGTCAAGTCTCTGTGGCCACTTCGAATATGAATCAGTTTTACATTCCCATGTGCCCCCCCTCCCCCGGCCCCCACTTTTCTTTTTGGTCCACGGTTCAAGTCCCGACTCTCCTCTCCCTGTCTTCAGCTCTGACGCCTCCTCGTCTTCCTCGTCGTCCTCAGACTTCGGGGGGAGGCGTGTCAGGCTGGGGGCCGCCATCCACCCTCACCACTGCAGGGAGAGAGTGAAAAGGACTAATGTCAGGGTGTGGAAGAAGACACAGGTGATTTTTGGTGATATTTAAATCAATTTTTTTTTTTTTTTTACATCAACCTTTTTCTTATTCACACAATTATGCATATTTTCACTTGCACCTACAAAGGATTCTCACTGAGCAGTTTCTCTTCAGTCTTCTGATTAACTGCACCTTGATTAGTTTTGGATTCAAGGACAAATGTTTAATAAAGATAACTTCCCATCCATCAAAACACCCAGATACTGAAAGTCCTTCTCAATGGAAAAGCCCCTGATAATCACGCTTTTCCCTGCAGGGGGCCCTGTGGTGTCACTCACTCATCCGAACCTGTTAAACCGGAGTCATTAGCCGGATGAGGATGGGAGACAAACGCTCTCTTTTCCCACAAACCTCTTAACCTGCTGTCAATTGAGGGAAGCCATGGAAATGCCTGGGGAATGCAGAGGCGTTTCTGAGAGGAGCCCCGAGTCCGGTGGGTGTATTCTCGTCTTTATAAATGCATCCTTTGCCAGGGAAGTGTAGTACAAGAGGGTTATTTTAAAGCTTTAGAAGAGGGGGATTCTTTTGTCAACCTCTAACGTCATACCCTCCCTCTGTCCTCAGCCCTTTTCCCTTCCTGAAAACCCATTTTTTCCACATATTTTCCTGTAATAAAACATGCTCAGATTGCGATGACCTGCCTCTCTCTTTCTACCCGCATTGATTCTGTCCAGTGACGGCCACAGTCCACATCGCTCCCCTCTCTTCCTTCCTGTTTAAACAGACACTCCACAGACATCATCAGCGACAAAGAGCAGAGAGACACTGACGCCGGCCAGTGCGAAGCCATCTGTAACGCAGGCACAGCGGCCCGCTTTCTACCGATGCTTCGACCTCGGCCGCGTCTGAACCGGCGTCGCACCTCATTTTCAAGGCAGCGTCGATAATGACGGCCACATGTTGTCCGATGTTTTAACCTCGTTTCCGAGAATCAATACAAGCTGTCTTTCACTGAACCGGTTCAATCTGTTCTGAAATGTGAACTCCCAATCACAGCGAAGCTTTGTATTCTTTCTTTTTCAATCCGCACATTCAGGCAGCTGATTGGACCCTAAGTCACGATGAAGCTTTCAAATTTGCTGATTGGGCTTTAATTTGAGACGACTTCACGGTCATCACGAGAACTCACAGGGAAAACTCCAGAGACACTGGGATTGTTTTACTAATTTGAAAAATAAATTGCTTATTACTAGTTTACTCGTCTCTCCCTGAGGGCGGCGATTTGTTGCACAACGTCTTTTATTACTTTTCCATTTAAACCCCAAACTCAACAAAGAGATTATGAGACAATAGTCGCCTGAGCCCCTTCAGTCATAGTCATTTAGCATCTTTTTCAGGGATATAGTGAAAGATAATGTTCTGACTTAAAGGCCTGAAAATGTATTTTCTCAATTAGCTTCTACAATGAGTGACAGGATCCAACATGAACACGGTACTTTTTCCCAAAGTTACTGTTTTTGTGAAGTGAGCTCAGCAGGTAAATTGTCATGTACTTTAATGGCCCAATCAGGATTTAAATCAGACTCATGGTAGTTGGTGGGTTTTTTTATTCTTTTGTAACTTTTTCTTTGTGTTGTAGAGAAACAATCAACATTTGAAGCCAAGTTTTCAGGGACTTTAAGTTCTGGTATTAGTGGAAAACCAATCCTGAGCTTCAGCGGTTTGTTCACACATTCTGAAGAAGAAAAATTGTAAGAATAAATATTTGATCAGACTCTGAAGGATCAGGAGAAACCAACATGATCGTCGCACATCTATACTTTTTGGCTGAATCTGGGAAAAAAAGGCTACAAAAACCTAATTTGGTGAATGTTTGGCTCCGAAGTTTTCAGCCGTTTCCACTTCAACAATCAGAGCAACTGTAAATAGTTTTAATGCTCATTTTTAATCATTTTTAATGTTATCACACTTTGCCTTAATTAACTAATTTCATTTCCATCATCTGATACGGAAACTGATATGACAAATCCAACAATGGTGGGAACACTGATAAGTTTTATCGAAACTCCTTAATGTGGCCGAATGACAACGAATTAAATCATCCATCCTCCAAAATTGAATCTGCATCACGTGACTCATCTACATTATTACTGTAACTTGCTGCTGGATAATGTTACACACTGAAGCTTGTACTGTCTCTCACACTCTCATCCAGAATCACAGTCAGCAAAACTGAGCTGCAACCCCTCGATAGCTGTTGACTAATTCCCATAATAATCTTCACTAAGGTTTATTTCCAATCGTCGATAATGTCAATCTGTGTTACTCATATTCAGGACCGTGTGTGTGGTTTGCCTTCGGTGCAGCCCGTGAGGTCAAACTCAGGACAGGGATGAACGGATGGGTGATGCAAGCGAGGGCTTAGAGTTTTGTTTAAATTTTAAACACATTCAATATGCACGACTCTGAGGGTTGTGGGGGGGCGCGCACAGATAGATGACAGAAATGAGGCCGAGCATCCTTCATGTAGGAGCTCTCACCCCTCATCTGTGACTCATGCAAGGAATACCATGTCCGAATGTTGTCAGTCAAAACAGGGGACATTTTCACTGCTCTATTTCTCATTTTAAAGGCTTATTTGACTTGTTTTAACTGGAGGTGTTCCCATTATTTTAGCCGCCAGTAAAATATGGTTCAGTGGAAACAGGAAACCCCCCGCGATTATCGTGGATTTATAGCGCATATTCTCACCCTCTTGCGTATTTTAACAAACCCGGCTGGTCGTGGAAGAACCGGCGACCCCCAGCTCGAGAGCATGTGCTGCCTTTTTCCGCACCCTCGGACGGCGCTAATGCCAATTAGCAGGTGCTAAACGCTGGTGCGGGATTGGATTTTGAAAGCGAGACCAGGCCTGGATCCCGTCTCACAACACCTGCTAATGAGCCGATCGGTTAAAGAGGCGCCGGGGTTAACGGCCCAGTCATCTTCTCAATGAACCAATCCTGAGCTGTTCCTCCAAAAGACATTCCTTCTTTTCTTCGACGTGCAGCGGGCTTCGCATTTGTCGAGCGGGAGAATGGAAAAAGGGGGCGACTCGAACACAACACAAAAACAAAATGAGCTTTTCCCAAGCCTCATTAGAATGTAATGGGTATCCCAGAAAAGACACAGTGGTGGGGATTGTCGGAGGGAGGATTTATCGTCTCTATGGCTTGTTAGCACATTATTATCCCTGTAACCATTTTTTAGGCTGAGCTATATTTCACAATAAGACCAGGAAGGAAACATATGAGATCCTCAGAGAGAAAGCCGGAGAGAGGAGCATGAATGACTGAACAAATAACGAGATCATGACTGAACTTGAGACTTCTTCTTCAGGTAAAAAGCGTCTCAGGTTTATGAGTATAGATCGAGTGAGAACGCACGTTTCATCTCTTTAATGTAAGTGCTGTTTGAGCATTGAGGGAAGGTGGATGCTTCACAGAGGTTGCACCTCCTTCCTGCAGCACTTCCAGCTTTTCTCCAAGCTGTTAAAGGTCACTCTGTGCAGATTCCCCACAATGCACCTGGACTCATTTTGTGTGTTGGGCAGTGAGTGAAATCTCCTGATCACATACACTGATGCACATTTTGAGGGTTAAATAAATTTGAAATAGATGTAGTTCATAAAAAATGTGCCGATTTTTCACATGATTAATTACAAGACATTGGAAAATTGTGCAAACTACATATTCTTTTCTTTAGTCGTCGTCATGCAGCAGTTGCAGAAAAGTAAAAAAAACTGTTCCTCGGTCTCTCAGTTCACTGCTCTGAAGAAGTAAATTAGACTCATGGTAAATTGCTTTATAATAGATCAGTAAAGTGCATAATGTTGTTTTTATCCCTCCAAGCCAGACATGATCTACTGAGTTAATCTCTCAAAACCTTTTACATTTTGTCTGGCTGGCGAGTCTACGTGTCCCACAGACATACACCCAAAATACTCCACGAGTCAAACAGAGACAGATATAGAGGAGTAGTAAGAGCAGTGAAGGCAAATATAGACCACACGGATGCAGTTACATACTTTCCGTTTCCATTACATTTCTTATTTGTAATGTACTAAGATAGAAACTGTGTCAAACGTCTGTCAGCGCTGAATATTTTGACGGCATATCTCAGCATCTGTGATCAGGAGTCAAACTAACAAATAAAGCACACAAGCAAAATCTGTCAAATGTTCAGCACACGCCTCACTTTCATGGTCTCACAACCATCATCTCTACATTCCCGGAGTCTAATGCATCATGGGTGCAGAAGATTTGGCCTCACCGATCTGCTCTTGGCAGCTAGGCGTCCGTCCTGTTCCGAGGTGATATGCGGCTTTTGATCTCCATCCCCAGAAATGTGTCTTAGCTCTGAGGAAAAGGCTTGCACAACGACGGAAAACCACCACACCTGTTCACAAGATCTCAGCAGAGGATCTTGTTGTAATCGACATTGACTTTCTCTGGCAGCCGCAGCAGCGCGGCGTGAAGCAGGAATATATTCAGACTTGGATCAGTTTCTTAGGTGAAGTTAGAATTTCTGTGATTCTGAAAGTTGTGGTTGTTGGGCAATTCATCACCTTTCAAATGTATTTATATTTAACAGATGTTGGATGCAAATGGGTTGACACACCTGAGGTTTGATTAATTGATGCTGGGACTGGGTGAGATGAATGAACTCCAGATCACAATATTGATTGATATGTTTTTCCTATATCAATATACCATCAGTGACAATTTTATGAGGTACACCTGTACAGCCGAATGCCATAACATCTATCATTATAAAGCTGCATGTCTACAAAGACTACATGAGTGTTTGTAATGATTTTGATGATTAAATGCATGATTATTTGCAACACCCCTAAATATAATGCAGATGAATACAACAACAACTATGACCTCAATGACAGCATCAAAGACAAACTGAACATTGTAGGAACTATAAAAGTCACAGCAGTTGTAATGGGTTGCATGAGACTGTACAGGCGTACCTAATAAAGTGGACACTGAATGTATATGCACAACTATGCAAGAACTTCATAGAAAATACTCTACATGAAGTTGGATGTTTTCATTATGATGCATTAAGAAATCATAAGAATCTCTAAAAATAATATTGTTTTTCAATTTGCTTAAAGTCATTATTTCAAAAGTTTGTCCAAATTACAGATGACGCATTACGATCATAAAACCAAGATACAATTCCATTCACACACTCCTGTCTATGACAACAGGTGAGGCTGTGTTTCGGTCTTACCTATCTGTTCCTGTGTGTGTGAGTGTGAGGGCTGAGCCTGGACCTCGGCCTGGGCCTGTTGCTGCTGCTGCTGCTGCTGCTGCTGCTGCTGCTCCTGCAGACTCTGACTGTCCACCGAGATGCCGCTGTCACTGTGCAGCTTCTCTCCCTCCGGCGTCACCATCTGGTTGTTTGTAGCCGCGCGGTTATTAGCCGCCTGCTTGTTCTGCTTGCAGCTATTCCACCTGTGGAGAGGCGGCGTGTCAGAGGAAGATAACGATCCGCTCGATGTGACACGGTTATTTGATCCTACCTGAGTTTTAGATATTTGGATTTCACAGCAGTTATGAAAGTTATGGAGCAATAGAGTTGAGTGATAACAGCATTTTAAATGACTGCTGTCAGATATTCAGAGGAAGCGTTGTACTAACAACAATCTCAGTGGGCAAACAACCACAAATCTTAACTAAATCTTTCTGCTTTCATGAAGCTATTTTGCATTTTCCTGGAAAGACCAAAACCTTACTTACTGGGACTAACTAACTTTAGACTGCAATAAAATAAACATGTGCTGCCTAAGAATAGAATAAAAAACTATAATGAGATGCTCATAAAAAGTTCAGAAAGGAATGACTCATGAATCAATGTCTAAAATATTCATGAGGTATTGAGCAGTACAGTAGCTTCCAGTTAACTGTTTACATGTAAAAATACTGGGTGTTGATGGAGTTCACGTAATCTTGTTTATGCTCGACGATAAGAACACGAGGAGGACGAGCCAGATGTGTGCGTGACTCCGCTGATAAGTCTGGCACTTGAATTTCCCCCGGTTGGCACTTTTCAAACAATCAATGCCTCTAATGAGCTTGTTTACTTGCTTCAAATGTGTTTTATCCTGAGCTTGTATGTGTCTGTATGAGTGGTTGCATGTGTTGTTGTGTGTCCTCGATAACGTGTGTGTGTGTGTGATCTCTGTAGTGCATTAAGTGTTGTGACCTTTAGTGTTTTTAGAAAAACTCATTGTGGTACATTAGAGAGATTCTCTAGAACTGGGTCAAAACCTCTTTCACCCCGACAGGCCTGAATATTTCACCAGCCACCTCACAGCCATGTTCGCCTGAGGCAACATCTGCCACTTTATCCAACACCACCCACCAGATCTCCACCACTCTTCACCCGCTTTGTCCCATATTATTGTTGCTGAGGTGCAAAACCCAATTGCGCTAATGTACTTAACCACAAAGCAGCTTTTCATCTCGTTCTTCTCGACCGACTGACCTCTTGAAAACGATGTAAGCCACCAGGCCGACCACCACGGCGGCCAGGATGGAGCAGTAGATGGGGATGAGGTTCTCGTTGAGCCCGTGGCCGAGGAATCGAGGAGAGCCGGCGCTCGACGTGGTCGTCTCTCCTCCCGGCACCGGGCTGTCGGAGCCATCCGGGGGGAAGTAATTGGTGAAGGAGGGCGGAGACGGACCCATGTCGGAGGTGGTGGGGAAATATGTCGGGAGGAGAGGATCTGTGGGGGAGAGAAATCTGTGAGAAAAGAAGAACACCAACACTGGATAATTTAACATCGGAGTTTACAGTGATGGAAGAAGTACTCAGGGTTTTTACTCGAGTAAAAGTAGAAATAGTTTTACTCTGGATGTTAAAACTGTAAAAAGTAAGCAAAAAGTCGAACTAGTATTAAAAACAAATTGCTATTTGTTGATTATGTTGTGTATTAATAATCTGAATCTGCAAAGTAGCTAATAACTGCAGTTATCAAATAAATGTAGTGGAGTAAAAAGTACAATATTTGCATCTGAACCATAGTAGAAGAGATGAAAATACTCAAGTACAATTCTGAGCTACTTAAGTACAGTATTTGTATCATTTGTGCACTAAACACAACACAGGTGAGATTTATGGGCTTTTCATTGGTTTTGCAGACATTTAGTCAGGAAACAAAGTATTGGCCAAACTGAACTCTGGATCTGAGCAAAGGAGGAGAGGAAAGTTCAGGGATCACCAAAGTTATTTCAATTCATCCACAGGAACAGAAACATCTGCACCAAATTTTACAGCAATTCATCGAATGGTTGTTGAGACATTTCACTCACAACCACAAATGTCATCCTCATGTTCGCACTAGAGGAAAAGTCAAGGGACTGACAAAGGTCTTAGGATTCATCCTCTGGGTACCAGGAACGTCTGAACTAAATTTCATGGCAATCCATCTGATATACTGAATATATTTCTATTATTTTAGTGGATAAGTAAAAATTTGACCTGCTGGATGAAAAGTCAGAGGATCATTAGGATTCATTCTCTGGGCTGTGTTTTAATCCATCCAGTAGATGTTGAGATATTTCAACCTGGAGTGAAGTGGTGGACCAACATTTCCATCCACATCCATGCTGCTGGCGTGACTAAAAAGAAATCCTATCATGACGGGACACTTTCATATCTTATCTTCGAGAGCCCGCTTGCTGGGGTGTAGTCGCCGAGTCCCCAACCAGATGTCTGATAGACTGCACACATGCTGCAGCTGTTTCTGATAGACAGATGGGTTCTGGCTGCAGAAAGAGGAGGAATGTTCCTCGACGAGGAGGGCGAATATCTGTCACCCGCCAGCACCAGCCCACACCACCAGGTCTCTTTTCACCACTTCCTCATCTGTGTGATCTCTGCTCATTGCATGACATTAAGGCCATATGGATGTGTGTAGAACAAAGTCCAGGGCTTGAGGGAGGTCATCACTTTGTGTAGCCTTTGCTGAGGCCACAGAGGAAGGAAGGCTCTGTGCTACTGGACGGGTCTGGTTTCTATCACGGCGAAGCCTGGAGAGAAGAGTCATTTTCATAAATTGTCCTATTTCCTCTTTCTTTGTGAGCTCCATTAATGATTCAGTGTAATTCCCCAGCAGCGCCGTGCCCACTCTGACGGGCATGACTTGTCCTGACAGCACAGTTTATCCATCAAATCTCTCCCACTCTTTTCCTGTCATATTATGCTTCTGTGTGTAAAAGCACTGTAACTAACACTGAGCTTTTCTACCTCCTGACAGAACCGCTGCAGAGAGCCGTCACGCAGATTACTCCCTCCCTCGGGGCTCGGTACGGCGGGCCGAGGAGAGAGCCCGTCCGGCCAAAACTCCTGAGCTCGGCGGGCTGGCGGGGATGGAGACCGGGCGGCCTGGTTCAGATCTGAGCCTGCAATTCCCAGCAGAACCTCAGGCTGCTCCTCATTAGCTTCGTACTGGCGCTCACAGGATTAACCCTGTGGAGACCCCTGAGGCTTCCTTCAAGGCCAAAGACTGGGACGCTCTATCCCGAAGACTTCAGGGGTCGTCCTACTTTACAATGGCTCTGGTTTTTAATGGCTGAACCCAATGCAGTGATTACAGTGAGGGAATCAGATTGCAAACTGGTTTCCATTGTAACTTGATTCAGCTTTGGCTCCTTGTTGCTGATGCAATACATTTACTTATTCATCCTACATCTACTAACACAAGGTGACAGCTCAAAAGTAGGTATGAATTTATTGTATATACATTAGTAAGAAAGTTTCAAAACTTTAAAAAATGCAAACACTTTTTTAGGTTTCAGACATTCACCTCTTAAATGTCTGCCTCCACCCCCAATTCACTGGAGGTGAAAATTTCTTTTGCGCTGCTCACAGCATTGAAAAATTGCATTTTAATAATTCAGCAGCCGTGTGTCTTCCCAAAAACTATGTCGTGGTTACTCTGGATAATCCACAGTCTGTCACAGTTTCCATTGGAGCCGCTTCAAACCAAAGAAATCTTGTCTGCATGAATGCTGCCTTCTGTGGATTATACAGAGTAATGGGAGACATTATTTCTGCAAAAACATGTTGCTGTTGAAGCTTTCAAATGTAATTTGTATTGCTTTTAGAACCATAATTTCATTTACGTCCTCTGCTGGACAACAAAAATCCTCTTAAAACCTGGATAAATAAACCCTACAGGAATAACAAAAAAGTTGCTGTTAAAAGCCACCACCTCATTTTTGAAATTTTTGCGGAATTGCCCCAAAAATTAATTGAAGAATTTTAAGTGGAAAACTGATGAAGTGATTGGTTTGACCAGTGATGTGGTCAGATGACGGTCAGAAGAAAATAAGACATTCAGTTGACCATCACAGTCACAGCCTGTCGACACACATATCCTCTTTTCACTGACAGAGCAGATAGTCAAGTTTCTCCACATTGATCTGTTGCATAATTTACGCACGGTTACTCGCTCTAATAGTCCGATGGGACCTCGATGGCCGACTTATGTGGACATACAAGAAAAACTTCTGTTGGTCGTTAAGAGTCCACGTTGGTCGGCCGGTCTGATGACGGGGCATTCCTGCCTCCCGTGGGGCGGATTGGTTTACTGAAACGGTAGAAAATATCTTTCACGGACAGAAAAATACAGCACATGTGCGCGCCATACTTAGAAACACAGAAATAATGCAGAGGCCTATTTAAAGCCGCGTTATTGATTCGGCCCCGTCTAAAAGGAGGGGAGCATTCGGAGGAGTGGAGCACGGGTGTCTGTATCACAAGCATTTCTTGACCTTTGCAGGGATGTAGTCAGGTTTCCTCAGCTCCGCCATACATCATCCGGCTAATGCAGGCCTGGCTAATGGTATTAGTGATGCAACACGAGCTCGCAAATAGAATAAATTGTGAGCGGAAGGTGTGAAAGTGAGTGAAAGTGTGCAGGCCGTATATACAGTTTGTCAAAGAAGCTCATCCCATCAGCCATCCTGCACCACTGTGAGCTCCTTTCCTCGGTGCAATGAATGCTCTCTCATGCAGACGTATACGTGCACCTCAGGACTCGCTGTAAATTGTCTTCCTCGATCTGAGCCCGAGCGACAGCTCTCCCGGGAGTCCGCCTCACATAACACTGACTCAACACAGAGAGCGGCCACAGCTTAAGTACAGTAAACTACGTCTTTATTGTGACTCCCTCTCTTTCTCTTCTCTGGGCTGATGCAGAAAACACGTCTGGCTCTGGACCAAAGGATAAACCTGGAGCTCCAGAGGCTGCATACCTCAACTGGAGCAGAATGGGAGCTTAAAGGCGGCGGCGGTGGGGCTTTAACAATTTCATTTTGGCTTCAGTGGGTTTAAAACACTCATGAAACAAAATAACACTAGCCCAGGATTTTATGAGCGCTGAGTTGTGTGTGCAGGGAGATGTGTTTATTAGCGGGGTGTGGACGAGAGGGGGGGGTGAAAAAAAAAAAAAGGTTTAATTTTTATGAGCCATTGAGGTCTTTATGGTGAAGTTAACCCCAGGGTCTTGTGCGGAGGTTGATGTCTCGGCTTCTGCCAGCTCAGGGTGGAGATGAGCAACTGTCAGGCGCAGCACATGCACAATGACCTCTTTATCAGCCGCCGAACACTCTGCCTCTGTCTCGCCTCGGCCTCTATCTCAATCTTCCTCTGTGTTTGTCGCCTGGCGCACACATCCATCAAACGCACACACGTACTACAAATTATTCAAGTGAGCGCTCTGTCTTGTGTTCGGGAGGGTTAATAGGGAGAGCGGAGGGGAGGGCAGACAGAGAGGCAGAGTGTTAGGGGAGAGCGAGGAGGGGGTGCAGATGAACAGAGAAGCTGCTGTAAAGTGCTCTGATTAGCAGGAGTAATTATACTGCAGCGGTGAAGGCACTGAATGCGCACTGGCCATCTTCCACCGCTCCGCTAGCCCGGCCACTCAAGGGCCACTGTGGGGAGAGGTGGAGAGAGCAAATGAAGGGGGGAGAGAGAGGGGGGAGGAGGGACGAGCCGGGGTAATAAAAAGAAAAGAAGTCGGCCTTTATCTGTTTTTTTAATCTTTCCCTCTCTTGTTCTCGAGGACAAACAGCACTTCACGTTTAATGCAGATCTTCTCAGTGCGGACGTCACCTTTTTGGAAAACCTTCAATTGAAGACGCAGGAGGTGCATTTCAGATCAAAGAGGTTCACACATGTGAAAAATGTAGAAGTTAAAGCGTGCATGTGCGTTAGCCTGCTATCAGCCGAATCGATTCTGGATGCTCATAAAGAGTGTCTGTGTGTCTGAAGCTGGAGAAGCTTGTGTGTGTGTGTGTCCTGCAGTCGAGTGTGGGTGCTCATAGAGGTCATTCAGCGAAACCTGAGCACGAGCAGAAGAAATCCCAGGACTCATATCGACCCCTCGGCATAGAATACCAGCACAGCACATATGCTGCAGCTCTCTCTCTGTTTTCATCTCTCTCTCTCTCTCTCTCTCGTTCTGTCTCTGTCATTGTATCACGTAATTGACACTTGGTGACAGCTGGATATGAACCGGGGACTTTGGGGTTTGAAAATACCTCCAATCTTATCTTTTTTTAACCACGTGTGGAGAAGAGAGACAGGCAGCGGGAGAGGAGTTGAGAAATGTTTTCCTCACATAAATAATCCACAGACAGGATGAGAAATCCAGCGAGGCAGCTTCCTGTTTGCTGCAGGAAACTCATCTGTATGCAGAGCCGTCACAGACCACCATGGAGGGCCTGGAAACATCATCACCGCCACATGTGACTGCAGCCATTACCCACAGGCCCACTGGTGCTGTGTGACAGGGCTCTCCTTTCAAACGTCCCGCAAGGTCACGAGTCGTGCCATCCCAAAGTCGCTGCTGCTACATAGCTATGGCTCAGGACAAGGTGGGTCAAAGGTGAGAGCGGCTGCATGGGTGGGCGCAGCAAAAGGCCGACTGTACATCACATGTGTCCAGAATACAGTAGATATTCATGGGGGCACAGGCTGCAGTTTGTATTGACGGCTGTCAGTTCTGTCACGTCACATTCGCAGCCCTTTCTGTGTGGACAATCCTGAGGACTGAGGAACAGTATAAGACTCGACTATGAGACAGACTACATTCCTGTACAGTCTTGGTTTGATATAAGTGGAATCTGGAAAACATTTGCAGCATCTCATGCATGTGGAATTTGTTCTTCTTCCACAGAGATTCCAACTTCAGACTTGTTGCATGGTTAAGATTTTTTTTTTTATGCTGCCAGGAAGTTTTTTTTTCTGACGTCCTCGCTTCTATTCAGTAAACAAAAATCAACAAGTCTGATTCGATCTTCGCTCGAGCTGGCACAGATGTGGACGTCGCCAAGCGCAATAAACATTTGTTCACGCTCCAGAGTGAGAAGCAGGATGACAAATCTGTTTATTTTTTGCATCGTCTTTCCTCTCAATCACGTCAAATTGTAAACAAGACTAAGAGTCGACGGCTCTAATCTCCCTGTTGTAAATCAATCAGTCAGATCTGACAAAGCTTGACCAGAGATCACTGTATGAATGTGTTCATGTGTTTGTGTTCAAAATGACTGTGTTGATGATAAAAATAGACACGTATTCGATGGTGTTTGGTGGAAGGAAGGTGGAAAGTCAAGCCTATTAGCCCGTCTTCCACCTCATCTACCTTCCCAGCTCTCGTCTTTCTCCAGTCCATTTCTCCACTGCCTGTTCGTGCTATTTCAGTCTATTAAAAAAGGAATTTACACCCTCCATGCATTGCTACCACATCCGCTCCACTACAACAGGGTGTTGACAGATTTTTGAGGTTCGTTAACTTGGTAGATCCGAATACCTGCCAGTGTCCAAGTCAGCCTCCCAAAGAGAAATGCTGCGGCTTAGGGCTAAATCGAAAGCCATCATCGTACATTTAAAATTATAATGCACACAGGAAATTGATGAAAGGCCTGCATTTAATCACTCCAAAACCTAAGTGCCTCTTTGCTTTGCATAAATAAACCCACATGAAAGGAAAAGAGATTTTCCCAGGAAAAGACAATGATCGCGAACTTCTTCTCAAACCAGGGTCCGATGTTTTTACGAGTGCTGCAGATACGGAGACTTACTTTTCAGCCCTCACTTATCTGATAATGCTTTGAAGACAGATGGCAGATTTTTATCAGGCGAACTGAGAGCAATGCCACCTCAGACATTTTACCTCCCAGACTTGAGCCTTGTTGCCCCTGATGAGGTCGATTTCACGCCTCGTCCGGCCTGACAGAATTTACGGCTTCCTTGGTTACAAGCTGCTTCTTCTCTCGGACACGACGAGCTCGACTCTGCTGCTCGCGAGCTGCCTTCTGCTTTGTGGGAGAGCAGATTATTCATTGTCGCTTTGTTGACACTGCAGCAGTTTTTGACCTTTTAATGCTTAAAGCTTTCAACTTCCTGCCATTTGAAAACCTGACCAGCGGCGACCTCTGACTGTGATTGTGACATATATGACGGCTCCAAACACAGCTTTGAATTTCCTGGTAACCAGTGTTCAGTATGCGGTCTGTAATTAGTCTCTTTTTTTAAAGGTGCTTTCACAACTGACACATTTGGTGCAGTTCAAGCAATCTCTGGCGCATTTGTCTGTTTGCTTCAGGTTCAGGTTGTGAACGCTGTCACCATTCAATCCCACCAGATCAGCTTGAAAAGGAGTTCACTTCTGAGGGCACTTTTCAAACCTATACTTGGCTCTGGTTTGAATCAGCAGATCAGTTAGAAAACTCCTTTCCACAAAAATTAAAGCTGAACCAAAATGCATCACTAAATCCATGTGAGAACTTGTGTCTGAGGCAGGAGCAAGAAAGTAAACACAGGATGAAGGTCCAGTCTGCCAAAACATCAGGAAGGCGAAGCACTTTGTTGCTCTCCCAGGTCAGACCTCGATTCATCCTCGGACGAACTGCTAGAAGCTGTTGATTATATTCATCCACATCCTCGTAGCAAAGCACATCTGACTACTGCTGCCGTTTAGCTCAGACTTGCAGAGCACACCTTGTACTTTATGATAAGTGTGTTCAGATCTGCCTAAACGATAAAACCAGACCAAACAATGCAGGTTGTAAAGCATTTAACTAGGAACTATCCGTCCTCGTTATAATAGAGTACGAGAGGAATCTATCATTTGTAGTAAAGTGCAGCATGACCTGCTGCCAGCCACCAGAATTAACTTTATTTTAATTAGAGCAGCAACTAATGCTGTTTTATCTATAAAGTGTCAGAAAAGAGTGAAAAATCACAACTGAAAGGAAAAATTGAAAAATTCAAATTGTCCAACCAACAATTTAAAGCTAAAAGATTTTCAGTGTACTGTCATTTGAATTAAAGCAAAGCAGGAAATCTACTATTGAGAACGTTCGGCACTGAACATGAAATGGTCCAAAATCACAGCTCGTCCTTTTCTTTGGTCCGGACCGCGTTACCTGGACGACAGGTGTGGAAGCGACCTGAGCATGTGGCAGACTTACTATGACAGACAGAGTCGCTGATGGGCGTGCACACAGCCAGCTGTATCTCCGTCTCCTCGTCACAGATGGTGCAGGGCAGGCAGGGGTCGAGGGAGCTTTCCCGGTCGGAGAAGGTGTCGTCCAAACACTCCTCGCACACTGTGTCATGATTGTGCTCGCAGTGCGCAAACACCCCCTGGCCTTCCGGACACACCGTGCACGGCTCGCACTGGCCCAACATCGCGTTGAAGAAATAGTTGTAGTTGCAGACGCAGATGGCGTCGTTGGAGTCGGTGCAGGGCGTGCCCATCCGCATCAGGCCGGTGCACTCGGTGCAGGGCCTGCACTGCTCCAAGTGACTGTAGTTCTCCGAGAAGGTCTCACCTGCAGACGAGAGGACAGGTCGAAGGAGACGAGACGGAAAAGCGAGAGGGGGGAAATCAGAGAAGGGGCAAAGAGAAAAGGAGGTTAGGAGACGGAGAGAGCAGGAAATACGAGGAGATAAACAGGAGGATAAACAGTGAGTCTAATGACATTAATCATGTTTACTGCACATTCATTAGAAGGGAGGACACATTGATCCACTGGGCTCTTAGTGATTTGTGCTCCGGGACAAGAAAGGTGCTCTTGTTGGGGAGCGAGTCAAAAGCCTGCTGTGCTCATTATGATATCGATCCCAATGTGTTTGTGCTGCGCTGAGTAAACTGCTTTAATCTCAGTTATAGACACAGAGTGAAGTGCAGGTGCATCGACATGCTGGCACTGATGCACACATAATAGAAAAGCGTATTTAAAAGTGATCGAGCGCTCACTTGGGCATATTTAAAAGCATTAGGGAGTTTTAAAGAGTCGTTCTGCTAAAGAGGAGCGTTTCTCGGATGCTTGAATAAAATATGTGTAAACTTTTCATTCACGTTGCCTCATGATGCTCAAGATGAATTTGATGCTTAATAAAAAAAAAAATCCATATATTGTGTTCCTGAATCTTCTGTTGTTGCAGCCATTTGTACAAAAGATAAACATGTGTAAATATAATTTTTTGCATTTCTTAATTTGTTAATAACTAGGTCTGTAGTTCCTGTGTGGAATATTTAATCAGAAACCTCAAACAGTTCTGGCTATGATTGATTTGTACTTAAGGAGACACTGGTCTTTCACTTGGATTAACATCTCTGTTTATCGTGTGACCATGTTTCATTTTTGTAGTTTTGAAGAATAAACAATGAAAATGAAAAATTAGCACTAAAGACTTCATCATCTGGACACTATGAATTTACACAAGTTCAGCGGGTTTGCAAAGTTCAGAAAGACATTTCATCAGGACTGACTTGACATTACGATCCATAGAGCATCACAGTGCTAGTGTGGCTAAAAACTATGTGTTAGTTAGTTAGTTAGTTGTTTGTACGCTCAGCTGGATGAATGTTGTTCTGCTAATTGACTTTATAATCAATGCATTTTAAAGATCAACTCCATTGCATTATATTGATTTTTTTTAAGGGCTGTGAGCAGAAGAGACAGGAGGCCACAGTTGAGTTGTGAAGCGTTGAACAGAACGAGGTAAAAGCTGTGTCGGCTAATTGCCTGCTGCTTTTCAATTACTTCAAACATTTCAGATTTGCTCTCCAGGAACGTTTGTATCAGGAGGATTCGGGAGAGTTCATCACGGAGGAAATGATGACCTCAAATTAGCTGATTCTTACACTGAGAGTTCCTCAGGGCACAAAGTAATCTATTAATATTGCATGTTCATATAGAATTATTTTCAGATATAATTGGATGCCTACTGAATTATGCATACAGAGAGAGAGGGGGGGCCTGTGAGTGTGTGTTGAGAGTGTTTTGAATGAGATGGGAGTGGAGCACAGCGGCTCTTCTCCAAATCCCATTTTACTTTTTTTTTTTCTTTTCTTTGTGACGTGCACCTTGCAAGAGCTGCAGCTCAGACAGAGATGAAACGTGTGAAGTTTTCCTTCCATACAGAAAACATTATATTGCTGGCAGAGTTTTGCATCGATCCATCCAGCACAAACTCTTCACACAATGAGACTGTGAGACAAGAACGTATGTCGAAACACAAACTCTTAAATTAACACCAGAGACTCTTGCTGTCACAAAATGAAGCGTGCAGCAAGTTAAAATGCTTAAATGCTTTTCGTCTTTCAGTGAAACACATCACTGGGACTGGGTGCAGCTGCAACTGAAGCCACATGGATGTGTGGGACTTTTGCGCAACTCCGATCTGCATATGTCTGAGTGAGCTTTTCATGAGCAGCGCTTAGTGGGTGTTGTGTTGAGCAACAGCATATTGTCAGTGTGAAAAGCCCTTCAGCAATGTCCCAGCGCTCGCTCCACGCCGTAAGCCGCTCTGGCAAGTAAACACTGGCACATACCGAAGCTCTAAACACCTTGTAAACAGCAGCAGAGCTAAGATGAAGGCTGTCACATTATACGGGAGGACGGGGCCGAGCAGACGGAGGTAATGATTTAGAGACAGGTAGGGAGACGGATCAACAAGCAGCAGAGGCCGCTCGATGTGCTCGAGTGAACCTGGATGTTTGGAGCAGAGGGTGGTCTGGTGGGTTCAACCTGAGTCTGAAACACATGATTTAGAGATCAAAGTGTTGATGTACGACTGCAAGGGGAAGGGTCGGGGGAAATGGAGCAGTCGGGGATGTAAGTGATTACAGTTTCCTTCTTCCACGTCCTCAGATTCAGTGTTTTTCCTTTTCTCTGTCTGTCATCACCCTTTGCTCTTATTACTGTCTGGAGGCAGAAGCGATAGAAGAGAAAGTGACACCGTCTGAACGATCCTGGACAAATAACAGACCTCAGAGCTAAACGATTATTTGAATTTGTGAGCTTGAAGCCTTTGTTTTCTTTGCAGTCGGGCTCGACCGGGAAATCTCTCTCTCTCATTCATTTCAATTATCCCACAGCGCGCAGGCTTCCTCACTAATTTCAACTTGCATGCATGAGCCCCTTTGCAGTCCGGTGTGTGTAAACACTTCTAAACACGACCATATGCATGAGAGAGGAGTGTGTGTGTGTGTGTGGTTCGTGCGTGTCTGATTTATGTGTCAGCGCTTTCATGCGGGTGCTAAAAAAAGAAAGGAAAAGGCCATCAGGAATCAGGTGGAGGGTGTCGCCTTTAATAAAATATGATCCTTTCTCTAATTGTCCCCAATTGAGCCACGATCAGCAATCAGAGTTTTCATGTCCGGCAGTAAAAACGGACGTTGGTAAAGGGAGATGCAGCCGTGCACCGGGGGGGTGATGCACTTAAATGTGCCACTTCAGCCCGTGAAGACCCCCCCTCCAAACACTGATGTATTTCAGCCCATTAGTGTCATCAATAATGTAGCTCTGCACGGCCGCAACGAGCTCCACAATCAGCACTTTAGGTGTAAACTTCTAGCGAGGACGGCCATCTCTCCCACAGCACGTCAGGGGTTTCAGCCCAGGCACCATTTTCTTCCTGACCTTTTGCTGACTGAGGATAAATTACCAACATGTGAAAAGCAGTGTGACAGCTTTATTTCTCTTTTTGAACATTTTCCTGTGTAATTATCGCCGTGCTTCATTGGTCCACTTAGCTTCCCTCCTGATTTGAAACAGGTGTTATAGGATATTAAAGCTGTTATTAAGAGACCAAAAGTGGGAAGTTGTAATTTAACAGTCAACAGTTTCTCCTGTGTTCTGGGATTTTGTTTGTTGCCTTGTTGGGATGCCACGTATGGAAGACGCAGAGGAAAATCTCCATCTGCCATTTCTTCATCCTCATGATCCAACGTTGGAAGCGATTCTCGATGTTCTGTTTCTGCGATTCCACTTTCCTTCCCCCTTTAAATCCCCAGTGATCCCCGGTCCAGGCTCTTCTTAAACGCTGCACTGACTCGTGAGGATCTGCCTCCTTTCTCTCAGATCTTCAGTTTGCAGAGCAAGTTTTTCTGAATGGTTCGCTAAGCGAGGCGGGTCCGGTTGTCTTGTCTCCCATGACGGCAGAGAAAAGTGGAGGAGACTGATAAATATTTCAGGGCTGCTGACGCTGGCACTTGTCCCAGGTCGGGATCGGGCGGCCGTGAAGGCGGGGGGGGTTCACTGACAGAAAGTGGGGGATTAAGGGGGGTCACAGTAAATAAGATTCACCCGTATTTACCATGAAACAGGAAATGGACGTGTTGGCTTTTACTCTTCAATTATTCATGTCTGCACTTTAGAAAATGTATTTATAGGTTTAGTTTTTCAGGTAAGGTCAGTGTTTCAGCCTCGATCTTCCACATGAAACCCACTCAGCTTTATTTTAGTGTATGTGCTCCGGTGGGTCTCAGGTACATTAAGATTTTATCCGCGAAACAAAAACAATATTGAAACCAATGAAAATGGATTCGCACCGGAAATTAAGTGCAACCTCCCGGGTGTTTGAGCTTAATTGTCGAGTGTTTATCAGCGGTGAATACTGTTCCTGTGCTGCAGAGCTGGATAATTGTTCACTGTTAGAGGCACAATAGGCTTTTCAATATGGTTTAATTAGCTGGATCAAATGAGTAAAGATGCACTGATGTAACAGTATGCATGATGAATGAGCAGATCATGCCCTTTGGTGCCTGGCTCTCTAATACCATTTTATCCACTAATACAGACGATGACTCATAGCAGCAGGGAGGAGGAGGAGGAGGAGGAGGGAGCGAGTACAGGATGGAGGAAAGAGGAGACACGACATGAGTTGGTGGGATTCGCTGGCGTGGAGGGGAGGACGAGGAGGAGGAGGGAGTGAAAGAAAGAAGAAGTCCTGAGGGCCGGCCCACATTACAGGAAAATGGAGCTGCGGTTTCAGCGTCCGTGCATCGGCTGCCACTGTTTACAGCATTCATGTGACGCGCAGGACAAATTCTTCATGACGTCAAACCGAAGATAAAGTCCAGACGCTGGTGAAACGGCACCTCCGCTCCACTCAACCAATTTCCTGCACCGACCCAGCAGCGTTTGATGATGACTATTAATTACTGCTCATTCACTCTTCATCCAACGGTGTGACTGGATTTTTACTGACGCACAAGCATGAGCCGTCCACTTTATTTCTCTTTTATTCTCAAACTCCATTCTTTTCAATTTCACGCCGCTACCATTTCTAACATTGGCTTAGTTTGACAGAGTTGGTTTATGTGAAATTGACTCTTTGTGCCTTTGTGTTTTTTCACCCCGTGGCACTGTCGCGCTCGAGATGGAGAGAATTGGCTCCCTGCCCCTGAACCCATTGGGCTCCTCGAGGCGAAGAACGAAAACTTCAAAGGGGTGAAATCAGCCAGACTTGAGATTCTTAGCCATGTAACACAACACAGAGATTAGCATCTGTCGTGCAAAGGAGTTCACAAGTTCAAGGATAATTCTTTGGACAGAAAGCATTCCTGCCATTCTGCAAACATTCCCCCAGAATTTCATAATTCCCCTCAAAACGACATCCAGCTCTTGTTTACATGCACCATTTGTTAGTGTTTACATGTGTTGCCTGAGCGGATTAATGCAATCAATCAGTGTCCAACACGGAGTTCAGCAGTCCAGGATTTCTGCTCTGTGTCAGCGTCACAATTAGCACAAGCTTTGAAAAGGATGGAAAAGCGAACCCCGCAGACTGTGATGCCACTGTGATGTGTCCAATTCTTCAGCTCCTCCTCAACTATGCGACGATGCTCGTGACCTATACTTTGGCATACACCAACATCTTAAAGGGCAAAACGGGCTGCAGGAACATGATGCAGAAAAAAAAAAACCTCCTGAATGAAGAAGAGCACATTTGTTTGCTCGGCTCTTCATCTTCTCGTCCGTGATGTTGCGGTGTTGGCCTCTCTCCCAGCTCTGGTGTGTAAACCGAGTGTTAATGGTTCGCAGCCTGAGCTCCAGCATATTTGGACCCAGTTGCAAACATCAAACATATGAATTCCCGCCTCGTTTCTTGGGGACACTTGATGAAGGAAAAGCAGACACTTCATATAAATGAGCAAATTGGACACGAGGAGTTTTGAACGTCCTTTTTGTTTGGAGCTCAGGACCCGAGTTACCATTAAAAACTCAGAAAATGAAGTGAATGTATAAAAATAGATGATGTAAGAGCAGAAACTTTGCATTAATCGGGTTTAAATGTGAGTGATGTTGGCGATGATGTGCAGTTTTACAGCTGTGCATCACTCAGATGTGTTTATACTGTATTTGATCGTCTCCAGATTGAGTTTAATCCTCTTACGTTTGACAGGAAGTGAGAGTCAGGTTTTAGCATTTTGGTGTTAAAAGTTACTACTTCAGTCTATTAAAGGGTCAGTTCACCCAAATGAGTGAAATAAAAAACATACTTGGGAACAGATTGAAACCACATTGTACCAAAAATGAAAATTATTACCAGCAACATTTGTTATGTTTGTTCAGAGCTTTGAACACAGAGGCGGATTTCTCAAAACCTCGCAACATAAAACTGATACCTGATGGTACAAGAAAAGAAGTTTTTTTTCATGAGAGCTGTTATGCTAATGTTAGTATTTATCTTTAAAAAACACATTTTTCTTTGTGGAAGTGAGAAAAGGAGGTGAGATCATTTCACTTCTTTCCAAAGTAACTAAGCTTGTTTCTAAGAGTTTTACTGAAGTCAATGAAAGTAAAGGCTTTGGGGAAATTTACTGCAAAAGAAACTTCATTGTGAATATGTAAATTCAATAACATCCAAGTTGTAGCTAAAAGTTTTATTAATGATTTATTAGTAAGTTTTTTAATACCATTCAATTTTAAGCCATTCATAACTTTTGGGCTCCAGGAAAACTTCTTTCACCTGTCTGTTCTGTTTTTCTATTTGAATGAATCGCCTGAGTTTGATCAGTTCGTGAACAAGTGCAAACAATAAAAAATCTCGACTCACTGTCCAAACACTGGGCACAGACCGTCTGCGTGGCGCCGCATTTCTTCACCACTCCCTCCCCAGGTGGACACTCCTGGCAGCACTCTCCATCGGTGGTGTACTGGCCGGAGTCACAGGGGAGCAGCACCGCCCGCTCCGTCTTGGACGCCAACACCAGCGCCACCTGCAGGGACGGCACAGAGCGTCAGAGCAAACTTTCACACACACACACAAACGCTGTGACTTAAAACATATACAGCAAAACAAATTGATGAAAATTGCAGCCAGGTGTCCAACCTGTTCCTTAACTCCAACCGCTATCAGGACTCATCATAAATCATGTTGTCTCCACCCATATTAGACACACTTTGAACGTCTAAACTGCCCTAACAGCTCCCCTGAAGGCACATCAGCTCTAATAGTAAGCTCATGACACGCCGCGGCCGAGGCAGGTTCCATAAAATCATGCGTGCACGACATTATACACATGCCCGTCCTGATTACTGTCTGAAGGTGAGAGAGGAGCTGTGAGCGTCGGCCTCTGCTTCCCATCTGCACACACACACACACACACACACACACACTTGTTCCTCTATACTTGTTCACCAGTCCACTGACTTTAAACATCACATTTTCATGCTTAAATTCGTCCCTTATCCTAAATCTGACTATATTAAAAATGCTAAAAAACTTAATCAACTAAAAGCGCCATAAAGAAGCGAGGCCCGTCCTCACTTTCCATAACTGTCCTCAAGGTTTAAGACAGAGTCCTCACAAAGACAGAGGCCGACATTTTTCTCACTGGGACAACACTGCATTGACTAAATTTAACCAACCAGGTCTTGTTAGTAGAATTTAATGGTTCACTTTCTGGGGACTTTTTTAACGAGGCGAATCTTCACTGTCACTGCTTCAGTTTTCACATCACATAATACGACTCTCAGATTTTCTATAGCTCTGTTTTAATTTGCCACATCAAAGCTGCACATTTTAACTTCACCTTAAACACCTGCAGTCACTGTTTCTGCATGTTGCTCTTTCTTCCTGACACATAAATCTTTTCATACATGATTTGCTTTAGATTTCCTTCATTCATACTTTAATTCCTCCTCATCCTCTCTAATCTGTCTAATCTACTCCAGTTATCACCGTCTCTCTCTCCCTCCCTCTCTGATAGAAATGCCACGCAGCTCTTCTGACAGAAGAACTGGTCGACTGGCGACAATACAACAATGTTAAATAAAAGGAATTAATATCATGATGTTTCAGAACAAAGAAAACCACCACACTGAAACACTCTCATGTCCTGTGGCTCTTCTTATGTAACAAGCTCCTTTCCACTTAATTCACATTTGCTGAGACATCAATTCAATCTTTTCTTTTTCTCTCTCTCTCTCTCGTCCATCCCTCCCCTCTCCTCCTGCCGTCCCTGCTTTCATTCAGAAACAGATGTACTGAGCAGCTCTCTCTCTCCCTCTCTCTCTCTCCCTTCCTGTCGTTCCACTTTTAGCTCTCGAGGTGTGTTTCATTCCTCCTGCCTTTCCAACCTGTTATCGCCACATTTCTGCACAGTTTTGATTTGAGTGTATCATCACGTTTTCATCTGCAAAACTGAACTTTGGCTGCAGCCCAGAGCCTCAACAGGGCTCCCTCTTGTATCTGCAGGAGAAGGATTCATGTCCCTGACTGCTGCCAACTCCCTTTCCTGCAATATCTCCCTGGAAAACCACTCCGCTCAAACACAGATTAATGGCAAAATCAGTGGGAAATGTGTTCACCAGCAGCAGGAACATGCATCCACACACACACAGAGAACATACAGTGACCCAGCTGTGATATTCATGCTTTGTATTCTCCCTAATTTCATGGTCAATTTGAGAGTTTATTTCTAAATTTAATTCCAGCAAAGAGCAGCCGACCGTCGCCACCCTTCAAACCAGCTGTCACAACAGAGCGTCCCCTCACGTCCAGGGCTGTTCACATGATGACTGAGCTGCACAGCCCAATTAGACCAGCTGCTGTGGACAGAGCAGACAGCGCCTGCGAGGATGTGCCCTCAGCTCTGGGCTTCATCGCCACAACTTTTTTTCACATCATCCAAAGAGCCTCGTGTCACCATCAGCCAAAACAATTTGCAGCTCGTGCTGGATAAGAAATTAATGAACTTACTTTCCATAAGCTGCAGCATCTTTATCTCCTCAAATTTAAAGACCCAAATTAACTGAAAATGAGGAATAAATGACTACCTCATTAAAGTCTGGGTGAAGTCACCTGTCAGCTCCTGGATGCAGCACAATGAGAACAGAAATCTCAGCTCTCCAGAAACTAATCCTAACAGGGCTGTCGAACTTTTCCTCCCTGGATGAAAACCGAGGTGTGTGTGTGCATGTAGGGGCATGTGTGTGTAGCTCAGGGGGACATGAGACAACCTGAGCATGATATCACATGCAAATCAGCTCCATGCAGCACCTGCATGTTTAGCAGGGAAAAAATGGCACATTGGTCCTTTAATGTGGCTTTTTTAGAGGGGAACACCACAGCAGACATCAGTATCAGAGAAATATTACATGCATCACAGCAGAGATTACAAATGTCAGCAGAGCTCTGAAGTTAAGAAAAAAAAAGTCCCTGCAGGATTATTAATGAGAATAATATCACAGGTGTCTTAAAATGTTCAAACTCAGCTCCAATAAGAACAAAAACATCAGTGCATTTAAAAAATAATGTGACAAAGTGCAAAAGATCCCGAGAACTAAAGCAGGAGAATGAGATGATGAGACTCACCAGAGCTGCCAGAATCACCAGTGATGAGGTTGGATTCATCCTGCGTCGCCTGCTGGACTCGCATAAAACAGATGTTGTGCAGAGAAAGCAGCGCTATGAGGAAGAGGAGGAGGAGGAGGAGGAGGAGGAGAGCCGCTCAGCAGGAGGGCGCATTTTCAGTCCAGCAGCCCGGGTTTTTCCTCAATGAGTCCGGACCATGACGCGTCTGTCCGGGACCTCTGGAGTCTGATGGAGAGAGTCGGTGCTTCTGAACAGCAGCAGCAGCTCCACCACAGAGAGAGAGAGAGAGAGAGAGAGAGAGAGGGAGGAAGAGGAGGAGGAGGAGGAGAAGGAGGAGAGCGTCCTGTCCGGAGAGCTGCTCAGCTGCAAGTGCACTGCAGAGGAGAGAGAGAGAGAGAGAGAGAGAGAGAGAGAGAGAGGGGGCAGGTCCTCCCTCTGGTTTATTACCCCTGATAGTCCTGCAGAGAGACACTGTCCAACCTGCTCCTCTGTCTCTCTCTTTCTCTCTGTCTCTCTCTCCCTCTCTCTCTGTCTCTCTGTGTGTCTCTCTCCCTCTCTCTCAGTCTCTCTATGTCTCTCTCTCTCTCTCTCTTTCTCTCTAGTGACCTAAAGATGATTTACATTCATTGTTAAACATTCACGTCTGACACATTCAGCCTCCACTTCTCTCTATTTAATATAAACTATGCGGCCAAAAGTATGTAGACACCACTGTCCAAGTACTTTTGTGTACTTTTGATCTGCAGCTTGTCCTGCTTGTCCCATCAGTCACAATTTAAGAGATGATATTGATAATGATATTTTTCCAGATTCAACATGTGAGTTGTTTGCTAGTTTAGATCCAGCTCCTTTGGGATAAACTGAAACACTCTTGTGGCTGAATCTCTGCAGCCAGACTCCAAACTGTGGTGGGAAGCCTGCAACCAGGAGAGTGGAGGCCGTTATAGGAGCAGATTACGGTTATTAGCTTCCATGTTTAACAGTCACATATGAGTTGGCAATATGGAGCATGTCTCCGTCACCTAATGTGAATTAATTGCTGTTGACGCTGAGCCAGAATCTGTGCTGAGGCTGCACTTTGTGCTGGATTTCATTATCCTGTTTCTGATACTGTTGTCTTCTCCACATATGCAAATGAAGCAGGCAAAATATTAGAAACACCTTCCAATGAAATGCACTCCAAAGCGAGACCGCCGCGAAGTACAGCCTCAGAACTTGTCCTGAAAACTGGGTCAACACATGAAAAGCTGGAGAAACCTCAAGCACTGAAGGGATAACAGGTGTTTCTGTTTTTCTGCTGATCTGCTTTTTCTTTCCACATCTTAAAAGTCTTTCACTTTCTAAATGATCTTTGTGGCTTTTTGTCATGTGCAAAACAAATGCTTGTGTATCTCAGCTAATTAAGAAGCAACATCCAAGTCCAGATACATCCCATCAGTCAACTGACAAGGTGCATTAACATCCTCTACCACAAGAGGGCGACCCAGCTGAGAGCTCACACTCAGATCTTATGTGATGATCTTGAGTTGAACAATCAAGGATGAGGTTGTCGCATGAAACTTTTTTTTTATAACAAGACATTTTTTCTTTTCATTTTGTTGCTTGATTTAATATTCGTGTATTTTTTTCTGAGGTTTGAATCACATCCATTAATCCCTGCCTGGTGTGTCACTTATTTTTTTGTCAAGATGCTGCTAAATTTGGAGCAACCACTCCAAAACCACTAATGCACGTCTAAACATTGTAATTGTGTTTGATGCTCATTGAGGTACTTAGCCTTTACACTTAAGGAAAACCAGCGTTGATGGATATTGATCCAAGACGACAACGTGTAGTCACCCCAAAAAAAAAAAAAAAAAAAAATGAGCAGCTTCATCTGCATCAAACCTTTTCTCCAGGATCTCCCCACTGTTCGGTCCTGCCTCTTCCACCTTCTCCTCAGCAGCTCAGGGGACGCAGAGGCCGAAGACCCCGAAGAAGCAGCAGCAGCCACAAGGTGATTCAGTTACACGCTTGAGATCCGAATGCTCTCCAGTATTGATCGTGGGACACATCAATTTTCCCACTTCCTACATCCTCCTTTGAGATCAGCCCTGCAGCACCTCTGACTAACCCCCATGCTGATGACTCTGACAACCTCCTCTCCATCGATACAGTCGTCTCTGATATTGTAATCACATGTCAAGTCCTCAATCCAGCGTTTATCCACTGTATCATGGTGGATGAGCAGGTGATGAGCTGTAGCTTCAACTCATCCAATAAATACTAATAATTAACATTAATCTTCTGCAGCCGTGTTGTTGATGTTGTTTCAATCCAACATCAGTGTAACAGCGATGTACTACAACTCTGTAATGCATCCATCCAACAGCCCGAAATAGAAAAATGTCCTCTGAATGTGAGCTCTATCTGCTGGTACGGATATATGGATATGTGCTGACGGGGCCTTCGGTAGGATACATGTCTTATTCTCCGAGCGTATCACGTTTCAGCCGTATGACTGGTCAGCAGAGGAAATGTCATGTCAGGCTGCAAGGTCGCCATTAAAATACAATCTTGATGAAGACGACTTGCCGCCCAGAGGAAGTCGTTAGGGTGAAGGGCAGCAACACATGAAACAGCCTGAACACTGTTTTATTTATTGGGTGGAAATGTCTTTTTTTTAGCGGCTGTGACGTGGTGGTTGTACATTTAAAATACATTTCACTGCCAGAGTTGAAAGGTCAAATGTATGCAACAACATCACCAGTCATTGAGTCTCGTCTGAAAGTTTGCTTGCTCTTGTTGATTTAATTTTTTCTATCTAAATGTCACTTTTCTGTCATGTGTTTCCAGTTCAACATTGTGCTGCTCTAACAAACACCACAGCTTCCAGTTTAACCGACATCCAGCCAACATTTATCAGATCTGTGAACAAACAAATACTGACAAACATCTTTTATCGACTCCACAAATTCCTGGCGCATCATCCAAAGTTTTATTATAAAGTTTTTGGGATTGTTGATTTGTGACTTGTGTATTTTTTCTGTGACGCTAATCAAGCTACCAGCTACAATGTTTTTGTTCCAAAAATGTTCTGACAATGTTCCCAGAATGTTCTAGGATAACGTTCTCTAAAATGTTTGATCGTAACCTTCTAAAAATGTTTTTGATAACCTGATAACTTGTTTTTTTCATGACGTGTTCGGCAAGTAGCTCATTTGACAGCCAGTCTACACGTTTGTGAATCCAGTTTCTTTTCTTACTGTTATTTTTACAATCTTTGTCTTAAACCTTTATTCAGACTTTACTGCATAGTTGTGCACCTACAAGCTCAGTGAAGGAGGAAGAGTAAAGCTGCTGTGTTACTGTTTCTTATTTCTCTTCCTTCGTTTGTTGTGTGTCTTGTGTAATTTACTTCGTTTCCAGCTCTTTGTGATGGTCAATAAATTTTTCTGATTATTTACATTCTTAAAAACCTGATTACAATCAAACTCGTGCATTTTTTTTTATTCATTGTTCTGTTGGACGTTGAAATGCCTGCAGATACGTGTCAGTAAGTATTTGGACAGAGACACGATGTTTAGGCTGCGTCCTGCAGCGAATTGGATTTGAGGTTAAAGTAGTGACTTTCAGCTTTGAGGGTCTTTGAACGTGTCCACATCCATGTTGCCTGAGCAGCGGAGGAATTGTAGGCCTTCATATACATATTCCCTCTAATTTTTGAGAGATATTCGTTCTCTTTTCTTCTAATCTACGTGCCTCAAATTAAAGCTGAGAGTCATGTATTTATCCTGATTGGACGGACTTTCACTGGTCTGGTCAAGCTTGAACGTGGCAGAAGGATTTTTTGGCTGTGCATGAAAAGAGGAGAAATTATCCACATAATCAATCACTTCTTGATCATTTGCATCCTGATTGCAGGAAGAAGACAATCAGGTTAACGTCACTTTGTTAAAAACATGCTCAGGATTCAAAGTGGAGGAATGTGTTTCTTCTCTTTAATGCATATCGAGGTGGATATAAAATACAGATGTCCTACTTTTTAGACACGGAGAAGTCGAGTCGAGACAAGAGGCTTCTCCCTCTGCAGTTTAAAGACGGTGTGATCGTGGTATGATGTTACATCGGTGCAGTGATTTCTTATGTTAGTGCGGTCGGGGGGACAGATTGGGGCTGATAGAAGAGTCGGATGGCCACTGTATGAAGTTATAGCCCAGCATGCGTCGAGGGAGCTGCTGTCGGAGGCGTATCGAGTGGAGAGGGTGGACTCCATATGGTTTGAGCAGTCTGCCAAGTAGGGGATAGGACATCACCTGTGACTGGTTACACATCTAAAAACAAGAATTATAGTTTGCCGTTTAACGCAGAGGAGGAGACGCGCTCACCCTTCACAAATCGTTTCGCAAATACAAGCCACAAAAAGCACTCGCTGAAAGCTGGAGTGGAGCCAGAGCTGCAGGGGAACGTACACTTTTCTGCTGGCAGGCTGTCTTTACGCTGTCATTCTCATGGTTGGGGAATTTTTACTCCTTGGTTAACTTTATCTCTGAAAGATTGCCCACGTCCAGAATGTCGAGCTCAAATATCAGAGGTTCAAAGAGACGGGTAAAAATGGATTTTTGAGCTCATGATCCCATCAGAATGTTTTAACTGCCCTTGTTGTTGCAGCGTTATTACAGGAACCAGAAAAATGTCCTCATATATTCATGTAAAACAGATTCAGTAAATGCCAACAGAGCGTTGTGAACTTTCCTGAAACATCCTGGTTTATATATATTCAAGCTGTAATCAATGCTTTTGAATATGTTTCCGCTTACTGTGGCTTCACTACATTTCCTGCTGACATATTTAGCCTCCAGCGCTTGCACAGATTTCCAGGTTTTGCATGTTTGAAGACACATTACTGAGCTTTTTACCAATGCTAATGAATTAGTTAGGCAAAAATGAACTCCCCTGCTAATTACAGTAGGTGAGTGATTAAAGACTTTGCATCCTCTGAACAGGCCCAACCCTAATTTCTCCTGATGTTATTTTCATAAGGAGGATGTGTTTCTGTGTTTGTGAAAGAAACTGTCCCCCTGGGAAATGTGCTTCAATGACTCATGTTTACTCCGCGCTTTTACAAAGCCCCGTCTTTTTTCCTTCCGAGTTCAATTGATTGGAAACACTGCTTTGCACAGAATCAAAGCGGGGAGTCAAAACGCGAGACTTTTCATCACGCAGCTTCTCTCTCATCTGCTGTTCTTGGATGTTCAAAGCTTTGTTTGCAGCCATATACTGTACGTCCAGCGTGCATTCCACAGTGAAGCAGGGCTGACCTGCAGCCAGCCGCTCACGTGCGACGCCAAGTCTGAATTAAAGATTATATACAGGAGTAAAACATGTGAAGTTCTGTATATGATGACTATTTTTAGCCCAGTCAACCACATCCCCATAGGAGGAATACTGACCCTGAGTCTTCCTGTAGCGCCACCATGAGGGTAACATGTTGGATGAATTGCCATGAAATTGACAAAGACACTGTAATAACTTGGATGATTCCTTCATTTGTCATCCATCAGAATCATCATGATCATCATCAACATATAAATCTCTCCACTACAGACTAAATAAGCTAAAGATGGCGAACATGGTTTTCATGCTAAACATCAACATGCTGACGTTTGCATTTACTTCAGCACAGATGTGTCTCAGCACAGAGCTGCTATGACTGGATTCTTTGTCTCGATGCCTTGTGTCATTGTTTCTCAGTAACGAGCATCAAACCTCGGCTGGCCTGTTGCATATGTGTCCAGTTTTAAGACAATAGCTATATTTTTCCAGCTTGACACAGTAAAATTAAAATTAATGCTCTGGGGCTGGATACGCTCATTAAAAATCTGACTTTGATGACACACGATATATATCTCTATTTATGTGTTTTCTGCCGAATGTTATTTTTCCAATCAGAAGAGTAATTTCGACGAGGGTAAAGAGTTGATTTACTCCGACACAACTGCGCACCAGATCTCCAGAGGTTATTCTGCATGAGATGAAAGGCTGTTTTGGAGCAAAACCGCACATTATTCATCCAGCTTTCTCAGCGTGAAATTTGTTTTTTGCTCCAAAAAGTCTCTCATCTCCTGCAGGAATAAAGAACAACTTGCAGAGATCTGGTGCGAGGTGAGAGTACAACTTCTGAAACTATCATTTAGACTGTGCTGTTCTGCAGATAGCATCATTGAGTGAGAGCAAATGAGCGACACAATCTGGCCGCTGTCATCGCTGGCTATTAATTCATTAGCAGCTGATTTTCTCCTAACTTGTTCCTGGATAGTTACTCAGGCATTTGTGCAGCCATTTGTATTATATTTAAATTACAAGTCCTGCATAAGCATCTCCATCAGACTGAGCCTGGTCCACATGTGCAGGACGAGCACATCTTGTCAGAAAGCCTGGACTTCCTTGCAGAGTGGGTGGATTTTCTGCAGACTCAAGAGACTCGTGTTCTGCACAGGATGCCACAAAGGTGCAGTTAAGCCTCAGTCTTTTCATATCGCTGACCCAACACACACACAGACAGTAAACACCAATCCTTTCATACCTGACACAACCGGACACACACGCAGGACCGACTCGTCTTTGAGCAGGTGCACCGTCGCATTCCCGGACAGCCGTTAAAAAGCTCTTCCTGCTTCTGTCTCCCGGCCGGTGGTCGGAGCGTGCTCGCCTCCAGACCCCCTGCTGTCACGGCAGCAGGTTGTAAAACATGTGACCCCTCAGAACAGACGACCCCGGTGCAGGTCTGGGAACCAGAAGCTGAATCAGAACGACACAGACAGGTTGTATTTACACAGGTGATGCTCGAGAAACCTGTACACAGATCATTTTCCCGACACACTCACTGCAAAGAATGTCCATCGTAACAACTCATTTCATCTCATGTTTAGATTTTTGAATTGTTTTAGTGTTTGAAAATGTGTCTCAGGAGATTATTCAGATGTTTCCACTGGAGCGTCAGGAGCTGAGAAACAAGTGTCTTTGTTTTAGACAGAAAGAATCAGCAGATTATTCGAAACAGCATCAGGAAAATTAGCATTTAATTCAGGAGAATAATTAAAAACAAGTACAATTATCTCACTTTCAGGAAAATAAGACTCTAATTTCCAAAAACACATTTTCTCACTCCTGTATGTGTCAAATCATGCAGGCAGATAATTTGAGTCTTTCGACCTTTGTTCGTTTTGGATTATCCAGAGTTAACTGAGAAAAGAAGTCATTTTCCAGAAACAATGTACTCGCTCCTCAGAATAACCTCAGACCTCAACTGTGAGCACTTGAAACTACTTTTCTAACAATGACATAGTCCCACATAAATTGTTGACAGTGAGGTCTGTGGATGATCCACAGCAACCGACATATTTGTTCTTGAAAGACGAGCTCCTGTCGAGTTTTTCAAATTCCATTTTTTTTCCAGCACCAAAAAAACAAAACTTCATTGACTTTTTTTCTCACTGTATCGAGGCAGCAGCAGAAAGATACAGATCTCTCAAAACCTGTGGAGATAAAACAGAAACTCTCTGTGTGAGAAAGACTTTAGACGATCATATAAGTCAGGAGAATACATGGGAAAATATGTATATTTTTAAGGCGACCATTTAACCCTCAGTAGTTAAAGTACTTGTTCAGTCTTTTTCCAGTCTTGTGGATCGTATAGCATTCCTCTGCTGCTGGATGCCAGTTCCCATTTACAGTAAGCAGAAAGGATCGTATATACAGATCGTCTGTCCTCCACCAATAATTGAATTTAATGAGAAAATCAGTTAAAAGGCTTCGAGGGCAGCTTTGTGTGGGATTTCCCAGCGGCTGACAGAGATGACCTTTCACCTCACTTTAGATAAGATTCTTGAGTAGTTTGGTAAAAGTTGTCAGACTGTGACGGTGAATCACTGACATCGACTCTCTGATACTGTTCACGGCACCAGACGATGTTTTAATTGTCGCTCTGCCTTCTTTTTATTTTTTCTCCTCCTGCTGTATCTTATTATTCCTGATCATCGTGTCTTTTTATTATCTCACGGGGAACTTTAAATTTAATTGTCACATTTTATTGTCTAATTGCCTTTACTGCCTTGATCATTTTGTTACTCTTGAAAATGACAGTAAAGATAAGTTTTATTAAGTGGCTTTGAGAGCATCCTTTTGCCAGTGAGCAATAAAAACAGTTTCTTTCTTTATTTATCACCCACTCGTCTCCCTGGAGCGAAGCGCTGCCTCAGATAAGACCATTTACGATCCGCTGTAATCGAGAGAAGTAGTCTGCTTTCTTAGCTCCTTTCTCCGTCCTCTTCGTGGCGACGCTTCTTCTAACCACTATAATCAGCCAAATGGATGAGCCGCTTCACTCGAGGTGATGGTGATGGAATATTGATGCGTGATTTTTAAACCCTGACGTCGATCGAGACATTATCCCGCTGCTCTTTGAGTGCACCTCGGCGGATAAATGCGCCGTTTCCTCTGCATCAATCACAAAAGCTATTGTTGTGATGCGATTCAAATATATTCAGATTGGAGAATTGCAATTATATTCTCACTGTCTCCTCAAATAGAAGAAGTAGAACATCTACATAATACCCCTGCAGGCGGAGGCATTTACATCTCACACAAGCACAAAGTCCTGGGATCAAAGGAGCTTAATGTCTGTGCATAAGGCAGGACATTGTTGTTTTAGGCTTCCTTTGGTCTCTATGAGCATCCTGGGATCATAAAGGCCACCGCTGCTCCGATGGATTAAACACCTGGAGGAAGGCAGACGTCACGAAGGAGACAAGAGAGGGACGCGGGAGAGAGATCGAAACAAATGAAAAGAAGTGTTAAGAGCAAAGAGGAGGAGAAAAAGGGCAGCAAGACGTGAGCTGTTGACTGAGAGAGACCTGATGATGAGTATTGACAGCAGGGCACAGAAAGGGAAGTAATACGATTAGCCGGTTGGATGGTATTGAATAGCAATCATAGATAACCTGATCCTCTTCCTCTACCTTCCTCCAAGCATCCTTTACTTCCAGCATGTGATGAGCTCTGGACTTCCACAAACAGCTCAATGCTATTAAATAATATCGACTAATGAGGCTTTAATTCAGATGCTTAATCACTTTTCCTGCAAGTGAATCCATGTTGGCATTTCCTCGCCTTCATTGGATTTTATTACTGCGCATTAAGTTAATAGATGCATTTGCGTATCATGTTTGTTGGCTGTTGTCGTGTTGTGTTTCTCGTCTTGTTGGCAGCAACGAAAGGCCGCGACCTTGTGAGGATCGGTCGTGTTCACAGCCAACGGCTAATGTCCTTCAACACAGACACATAAAAACCGTCGTGTGTGTCTGCTTATATATGAGTCCATGTTCTGTATGTGTCCATTTGCGGCTCTAAACATAAAATCTGTATTCACCCGCCTGCTTTTCTTTCCTGTTCTTGTTTTTTCCATTATCTCGTTTCCCAGCCAGCAGCGTCATGTATCTCTCTTTACACAACATGCATCCCAATAACCTCTTTGCATCACTTTGTGTTGTTGTCATTCAAGCCGCAGACCTCAGCTCAACCATACATTTTCTTCAAAGTCCAACAGCTGCAGCATCATATAGCTGCGGGAGATTAAAGTCAGCCATCCGAAATATAATGTTAAAGATTTTATCAATGCCAGACTAAATTCACGGATGCTGCCACGGATTAAATAACCTCTAGTCGAATGTTAATGTGGCTCAGCAAATAAACACATGCTCGGCCTATGAATCAGCAAACTTTTTGGTTTGTGACCATTAAAAAGAAGCAATGTCGAACTATGAGATGTGCAGTTCTTGGTTGAGTTGTGTTTGAATGCAGTTCAAACATGAAGTGATTTTCCCACCTCAGATTGTTTTACTTAAATACATTCGTGAGCAAAGAAGAAGAAAAGAGCAAAGATTAGAGGAAAACTTCTCTGAATGAATCTCTCGACCAAGTCGTCCAGGTTTGGAAACACTCCTCAAAACACACTGAAGGTTAAACCTGGCCTCGGAGTCCGTCACACAGACACAGAGGTGGTTTGAGTTAAATGCTTCCTGCAAGGAAAAAAACAAACATTTATGAAAACATCCAAAATCCAAATACTCATCGTAAATCACAATTATGGCATGACTTTATAATAAAAGTCATTATCTTATAATAATCATATTATTATAAGAGAAATAAAAGGACCGTGCTGCTAAAATGTCTACAAACCTGATACAAATTAATGTTGTGACGCCTTTGGATGAATCTCATTAGAATCATAGACTCCAAACCCAGTTTCAGCCCGTTGACGCTTTGCTGTTTCTTTGCTGTTTGGCTGCACACAGACAGCAGTGATGTTGTAAGAGCACAGATGTTTAGATTCTCCATGATATACATCTTATTTACGTGCCACTGACATATTGCAGTGATAAAACACTGTGGAAGCATTCTGCCTCGCCTGCCGTCGTCGGGAGCTAAATGTCTGAAGGTGAAAGCGACTTCAGGGTCAAACCACAAACCCAGTAAGCCTCCATTGATTTACAGGGGGGCTCTCCTCTCATCCCTCTCTGTAATAGCTCTTGTAATAGCCACTTGCGAAGCAGATGGCGTCTAAATTTTTAACATGCAGCCATGTTGCTTTTCCTCTTTTGTGGTCTGCAGCCACGGGGGTTAATGATTTAACGAGTGGGACCTTCTGAGAAACAGACACATATTCAGAATGGATCTGGAATTCGGTCGACTGGTGCGCAGTTATTTTCCCTTAATTGTTTCCTGAACTTTGCCCTTGAGGTTTTCCCTGACCCGGCGTATCCTGACGGGGCTCAGTGACAGACGTGGATTTGGGAAGATGGAAGAGTGTGTGTGTGTGTGTGTGTGTGTGTGTCTGTATGTGTGTGTGTGTGTTGTTCTGGTCCATGCCAGGTGGCAGCAAAGCCAAATGTACCTCATTTACTCCTGACACTCACTCCTCCATCACCTCCACGCTCGAAGCCTGGACTTATTCAGACGATTCTCGAGCCATTCCAGCGAAATTGTTCCCAACAGGCTAAATGTGACGTCGTAATGGGGTCACAGAGAACTTCAGTCAGACTCGCGTCACGGAAACGAGGACTTGACGTGGACTTGGCAGCTGTGAGACTGACTCATGAAGACTTTACTTGATTTACATCCATCTCTCACTCGATCTATTCTCCATCACCTGGTGGCCAAGACGTCTTTCTCCCGAGCGCCATCCTCCACCTCTTTCAAAGTCTTTCAAGTCTCACACACTTCGACACACTTTGCGTTATTAGTGTGTTGACCCAGAATTTAACTGAATTAAATGAACAAAATAAAGCAAAGAGTTTAACAGTTCTTTTCCTTTGATGTTCAGCATGTTCCCAGTTGTTAGAAATTAAAGAGCAGATCTGTAGACTTTGAAGAGATTTTGCACTTGAGTCAAACTTAAATCACAAAACGACTTGGCTGTAAAGAGTCGAGTATGTTTCAAACCATGTACAAAGTGTCTCCAAAGATGAAAATGTTTATACCTGTTCTGAATGGTCACACTTGAAGACGGGTTCAAAAGTGAATTGTACAAAAGTGTATGACAGCGCATGCTTTCGCAGACTCTCTTCTTGAAAGCGTTGATGGTGTTGCACTGTGGTTGCACACACACGAGAAGTGACTGAAGAAATTTTGTGAAAAATGAAAAAAGAGAGAGAGAAGAGAAGTTCAAACGCCCAGACTATTTTTCCTCACCTTCACACACCACCGGTGAAGTGAAGTTAAAATAATTGTTGGACACAGTCGCGCGATTCTGGGTCGAAAAGGTGCAGCGGATGATCTGACAGGAACTTTGAAGTTTGAAGAAAACTTACTCCTCAGAAATTGACTTAGTTTCAGATTTTCAGACTTAAAATAAAGAACGACAGTAACATCTATTTATCTATTTATATTATGTATCTCTGTTTCATTTTGTTTAGGAAGATTTGTGAGTTTTGGACTGGCCCTCGAGGACTTGATTTAAGACTTGACCCTTAAAGACCTGGAAACCTGCTTGAGATTTGACTAGAAACTCGAATGAGACTTGACTTAAACTTGCTCCAACACACTTGCAGGTAAAGCTCTGGTTAGAAAATATAGTTGGTATAGATGTGAAATGGACGCAACTGGAGTCTAAAGAGGAAGAATAATCCCTCGAACACCCTCCATGCCAACATCCCTGCGGCATCACTAAAACCTCCCTCTGTTGTTTATCACAGCTTTGACCTAAATTTAGTTTCATCCTCAGAAACAAGGGCCAATAAATTGCGTCACACAACCATCACTGATCATCTGATGCAGCTGTTTCTGAGCCGTTCTCTCATGTTTTAGCCTAGAAACTCTTGTGAAATCGCTGTGAGGTCATGATACTGACTTTCTTTATGGGCTGGAAAGGCCGGAACGGTTCAGTCCTCCCGCTGAGGTGCACTGGTCCACACTGTCCCAGACATCACCCCCGGGGGGCGTCATCGTATCAGAGCATGGAGGGAAGTGGAGGATGGATGATTCCTTTACAGTAGGTCTAAATCATCCCTCTCTTCCATCCTCGTTCCCAGCCTCTGCCCAACTCTTTCTTTCTCCACCTGGAAAAATAGCAGGCAGTGAAACGTGATACAAGGTGGCGGGTGGGGGGTCGCGCCGGTCGCTGCGCTGTCCCACTAATGGAGATGGATGTGGGCTCAGAATTGTCTCCCAAACAGCCTCCACGATGGAGAGAGAGAGAGAGAGAGAGAGAGAGGAGATCCATTTCTCCTGTGCTTCCTCCTGCAGAACTCCTTTAATGAGACGAGGAGGGGGCCGAGCACTCACGACTTGATTTGAGACAAGGAGGAGAGGAGAGGAGAGAAAAGACATGGAGAGGAGAGAATGGGTGGAGAGAAAATGAGCAGGAGGAGAGTCGGGCGGAGAAATGACATGTTGACAACGGAGGAAGATAGATGATAAGACAACATGGAGAGTAATGATATTCAAAGAGGTGTAATGCAGAGAGAGAAAGCTCCGAGATGAAGACGGACACAGATAAATAGTCCATGATTGCCTACAAATCACTCTTTTGCTATTATGCTTTCTGGAAGTCCATCCTCAAAATGTCTCCGTCCCTCTCCCCACAGCTGAGATTCCTCTTCCTTTATCACACTTATCTCAACATGTCGCCAGCTTTTGGGGCTGAATGGTTATCTGTCAGCAACACTGTGGATGATAAGAGGCAAGAAAAGAAAACTTCACTCGTACAGCAAGAGGAGGAGGATATTTAGAGCTGAACTTCACGGTTTTTATCTCAAAACACAGCTGTGCCAACAGTCACACAGCGAGTAAGAGTCGAGGAAATACAAATACTAAGAGCTTGTCTTGAGTCAGGCGCGAGTTCCTTTTCTACAGAAGCGTGTTTTTTTAAGTGACATAATAACTAATAAACTTGACAAACATTCTGCTTCCTGTTCAAAGTCAAACATTTGAGATAGTAAGTAAAAAAACACTTTTTTGACATGTCAGTCTGTTGCTTCTGTCCAGACTGAATATCTTTATAACTAGCAGATGGATTGGCCTGAAATTTTGGTCCATCGACAATGAATCTGAATTGGTGCCACTATGAGGTCGTCATTTTGTGACATGTTTGTAAATGTTTGGATGGATTGCCACAAGCTCACATTGCTCACATGGATCCAGACTCTTGTGTGTCCAACATCAGCCCCTCGTTCCTTCATTCACTCATTCACTCATTCACTCGTTCACTCATTCACTGCTCCTGACATAGCAACACTCAGCAGTTTAATCTGTAGTGAGCAGTAAATGGAGATTTCTGACACTTGCTAATCCTGATCATCGCGTGTCGTCTCTGACAGTTGGGGAGAAGCTCAGTGGTCACTTTCACTTTTTTAAAATATGCAGCATTGAATTATGGGAATCTGTCTGTCTATCTGTCCTAACCTTTCAGGGGCAAACAGTACGAGGACGAGGGCATGACCCGCCCCACGCTGCCTCTGACACTCTTACTCTAACCAGTCTCCTAACTCATACCTAAACCTAACCAACCCAACCAACAAAGGCAACGAGTTTAAGACCGTCAGAGTCAAAATAACCATTCTGGCAGAAAGAAATTGGCTCATATGTCTCTGTGCTTACAGGGAGCAGTCAAACAAAACTCAAACTGCAGACTCTGAAACAGCAGTGAGCCAAACACATAGAGCATCACAGCGCAGGCAGATTGTGTGTGACATCAGCTTCCAGGATATCTGGTTATTGAGGTTTACATTTTTCGAGCGCTTATCTCTCGCTGCCGCGTGGAGCCACAGACGAGCAAAGTTGCCTAATGCTTCAATAAATCAGATGGAAAGACGGCGATGCTGCTTCAAACACATCAGACCTGAGCGGAGATGGGACTGAAAATAGAAAAATGATTCTTTCAGATTTCAGATATTCCACTGTTTTATATTCACACACACATCCAGATCGAGATACATCAAACAACTTTACCTGCATGACAAAGTGACCACCTGCTTCCTGGTGTTACCGTACATTTTTATTTGTTGGGATTTTAAAAAACGGCCTTGACAGCAGAGGACTCACCGTGTTTACTCTGTCGGTCTATTAGTCTCTGGATTCTGCAGTCGTATGCATCTGTTTGTGACTCACTTGAAAGTGAATGAAGCCTTTGAATAAAAGCTGCACAGAAAGAAACTGCTATTCCGGATCGACGTCCTGTTTTTAACTTAACCCATGTGCACAGATGAGCACAGTTAATTTCAGCATCTCGAGGCCTTAATGTTTGTGAAGAAGAGCGACTTATCAGAAACAGAAACAAAACCACATCCTTTCTTTCAGTCGTCCAGTTTATCCTCTCCTGGCTGCACTTTCCTGCTGCCAATGATGTAGAATATCAAAAATGTGATCATTCATTTCTGTTCAGATCCTGTATCTGTCCTCTTCTACCACGACACAGAGATTTCCTCCCTAATATGGCCAAAAGTATGTGGACACACCTTCCACCTTTCTTTGGGCAAGACACGAAATTCCAAACTGCTCCTGATGGCTGTGACATCGGTGTATGTTTGCGTGTGTGAATGCATGAATGCTGGCTTACATTGTGAAGCATTTCAATGGTTGGTCAGACTAGAAAATTAGCACTAGAAAATGTGACTAACCATAAAACCCACTTTGAGATTTCTATTTCAAGCGCATTGGTGGAGAGAAACTATGGTTCACTACATTTATTTGACAACTGTAATTATTTTGCGGATTGAGATTAATAATAAAAAATATAATCAAACAATAAGTTATGGTGTGTTACTATAGGTTAAGATAAGGTTTTATTGGTCCATGGGGGTAAATTCACAATCATCATCAATAAATATAATAATTAACATAATATATGTGTTAATAATTCTGAAATGGGCCATTCTGCAAAGTTAGTACTTTTGGTACTTTAAGTATAATTTGATGCTTTTGTGTTACTACTTTCACTTAAGTAAAAGAGTGAGATGTTTCAGTTTCAGTTCAATTACATGCAGAACCTACTCTTATACAAGAGCGCCCCCTTGTGGAGAAATAGAATAGCAAAATTGCAGCCCCATCAGTCATAGAATGTTTTGACGATTTGTTTTTAATTTATTTTCATGTTTTATTTTATGTGTTATTGTCATCTTGTCTACGTTTGTCTCTGAGGTCCTCTATGGCCTTCCAGCTGTGCTCCAGACTTGTCCTCAGCTCGTTCAGATCCCTCCTGATCTCCTCCAGCAGCTCCAGCTTTGAAAGTTTCCTGTCGATGGATGAGAGCACTGCCTCCTGTCCAGCCTCCTGGACGACAGCGTCCCGCTCCGTGGTGGGACTGTCAGGCTCAGACTGAAACGACCCCATGGTTTGTTCCCAGACCATCTCAAAGTAGGAGTCAATGAAGGCCTCCAGGTCCTCCAGGCTGCTGTGGCCCCACTGGTCGATCAAAGCCTGCAGATCTCCAGACTCACTGAGCCTCCTGAGAGTCCGCTCTCTCAGTGCAGGACGGCAGAGCGAATCCACACTGAGGACGGTTTCCTCTGCGAGCATCCTGCCTGGAGTTTGAGGTAAAGCCAGGAGCCTTTTTGGATTTCTGGATGAGAACTGACGCGCTTGGTTTTCACTGTCCAGTCTCAGGTGAAGATCATCAATACTGAACCAGACAGGCAGATTCACAGTCCACCTCAGTCTTTGTCTACCAGAGACCATAGAGGTGAAACAGGACATGAAGCTGTCTCTGTCCACGATGGTGAGTCCAGTCCATCCTCGTCCTGCCGGTGGAGCCGCAATCTGACCACCGTCATCTGAGAAGTGCAGTGATGTCTGAGCTGACTCAGTCACTGTGGAGGAAATAAAGTTTGATTTAATGTGAGTCATAAACTTTACAACGGTCTCCACCCATATGAAGTTATTTACTTATCTTATCTCTCTACAGATACAGCTGCCTCACTGTTTGCACTATAAATCAGTTTTTATTCAATCCCTCCCCATGTCTTGTTTTTTAACACTCACTGTTCTTAAATTCTTTTGTTGTGTTTTATCATAGTTATTAATTAATTGTTTTTATTTATTCATTATTAAGTCATATTGATTTCCTGTTACAGTTTTGATAACATATGTAATTTCTTGTAGTAGCCAATTTTGGTTTCACTCGAGGTCAAACATCCAGCCAGTCAACCAATAAGTGATTGTTCAAGTCATTCTTAGAGGCCTGAAGAAGAAAGATTGTCCAATAATTCACACAAATAAGCAAAGATCACTGAGGTGGCAGAACGTGTTGAGGAGAAAACATCAGTGCGTGAGGTTTACTTACAGCGGTCGGACAGCTGGTGTCTGCAGCTCTTAAGCACCTTTAAACGCAGCATCACTGCGTCCGTCTCTCCTGCTGAAGAAACACTTCTCCACATGCGATCGCCTCTGTGAAGAACGGCCAGCCTTTCTTCGAGCAGCATCTCCTCTATCAGCTCGATCAGCTCGTTAACCTGAGCTCCGTCCCCCCGGTGTTTATTGTCCAGGACGTGATATCTGTTCCCACACTTCTCCAGCAGCCTCTGCAGAGGTTCCCCTTCGCTCTCGACGCGCTGCTCGATGGCGGTGTCGCCCAGCCAGTCGCCGTGGCTGAACAGGACCGCGGCTCTGCTCCACATCTGGCCTCCTCCTGCCTCCAGCTGTTCCTCCACGGCCTCCCTGTGGCTGTGTTTGAATGAGGAGCTCGTGTTGACGACCAGGAGGAGAGCGCAGGATGGCACGAGGAGGTCAGAGGTCACAGGGAAGCAGCCCGGCGTGTCCAGCACTGCCACCGTCGTGCCTCTGATTTTGGCTCGTTTCTCAGAGCAGGTGGTGGTTTGTGTTTCTGTGTTGAAGCTCTCTCTGCTCAGGATGGTGTTTCCACAGGAGCTCTTGCCTGTTTTCCTGCCTCCAACAAGCACTATCCTCAGTTCTGGAAGAGCGTTGAGCTTCTCTGTTGGACGGAAGTTTTACAGATCTGTTATGAACAAACTCTTTCTGGCTGCTTTGTGTCCAAAAATCAGCTGAATCGGATACTGTTTATTAAATAAGAAAAACAAGATCACGCTGACATTGTTTATCACTTTTAAATGGATCTAACTCACCCAGCTGAGACTTCGCCATCTGCCTTTGTTTCTCCTTCTCCATCAGCCTCGTCTTGGCTCTCTCCTTCTCCCCTCTCATCTTCTCCTCCATCTGTTCCAGCACTTTCCTCTCTATTTCGTAATGCTGGCCTCCGTTGCAGCCAGACAACATTTCCTCCATCTTCCCAATCAGTTCTCTGACTTGAAATTCATCTCCGTTAGTTTTGTTGTTCAGGACATGATACCTGTTGTCACACCTGTCAACGAGCCACTGCAGAGGTTGGCCCTCGCTCTCGATGCACTGCTCGGCGGTGGTGTCTCCCAGCCAGTCCCCGAAGCTAAACAGCACGATGACCCGGCTCCAGATGTGCTCGCTGATCAGCTGGAGGTGCTCCTCAGCTGCTCGCCTGTAGGTTTCAGTGAAGGCTCTGTCCACACGGACGACCAGCAGGAAGACGTGAGGCCCTGGAGGGCAGAGAGACAAACTCAGCACTATCTCCCTCCGGTCGAAGACAGAGCTCTCGTCACAGAAGTAGTTCATCCACCAGCCCGGCGTGTCCACCACAGTCACACGTCTCCCAAACACCACACCTTCTCCAACCAGGCACTGAGCTGTCCTCACCTGATGGCTGCTCTCTCTGCTCAGGATTGTGTTCAGCGTGGAGGTTTTCCCAGAACCCTTTGCTCCCAACAACACAATCCGGATATCAGTAACAGGCCGCAGCCTCTCTGGAAGAAGGAAGGTGGAGATATGGAGCAGAGGGAGGAATTCTTTAGCAGCAAAAGTGTGTGTCAGACTTAACTCATAGCTGTCAAATAAATGTGATGAAGTAAAAAGTACAATCTTTTCCTGGAAGTGGAAAGTGGCAAGAAAAGAAAAAAACTCACACACAATACTTGAGTAAATGTACTTAGTTACATTCCACCACTGCTCTGTGAGGTGCAGTGTACAAACAGCAGATTGTTTCTCAAAGCAGGACTTTGCAGATTTAAATAAAAATAATAGAAAAACAGGCAAAATCATTTCAAAGTTTATGATGAACTCACCTCTCATGACAGATCTGTGTTTCTTCATTCTCATAAACCTCTGTCGAGCTCTCTCCTCCACTCTCCTCTTCTCCTCTTCAATCTCCTGTAAAACCTTTTCCTGCATCTCAAACACTCTGTCTCCATTTTCAGTGACAAGTTTCTGAATCTTGTCCAGCAGCTCTGCGGCTTCAGTATCATCGCTCAGGATAACGGTGTGACACCTCAGACTGCACTTCTCCCTGAGCCAGCAGAGGGCCTCTCCCTCTTCTCTGTGTTCAGACCTGTGGGCAGAGGTGAAGACCACCATGCAGTGACTCCACACCCTCTCACCCAGCAGGCCCACGTGCTCCTCCAGGGCCCTGCGACGCTTCTCTGAGAAGGCCGAGCTCGCCTTGACTGTGATCAGAAATACATGTGGGCCTGGGGAGCACAGAGAGACGCTGGTCACAATCTCCCTCTTCACCAGCTCAGATGTGTCCTGAGAGCTGAAGTCGCACCACCAGCCGGGGGTGTCGACCACAGTGAGCCACCGTCCGGCCACCACAGCCAGCCGCCGGGAGCACGACGTCCTCTCTCTGGTGACAAACTCCTCTTTGCCCAGGATTAAGTTCCCCACAGAGCTTTTCCCAGAGTTTCTGCCACCAAGAAGAATAATCTTTAACTGTGACGTGCACCCTGACAAAGAACAGAGGAGAGGAGGGAACAGAGGCTGAGAAGGGTTCACATTCAAGCTACTTTGACTGAAATTTCTTTCTTGTTCAAATGGATAAATTCTTATTTGAGGAGGAAAATACCGAATGCATTCATACCATGAGCAAACAACCAGCAACATGTATAAAGCTTAGAAGGTTTAAGCTTCTCAAATGTGAATATTAATAAATAAATCATTTCATCTTACATATGATTAAAGCAATAATGCAATTAAAGCAATTGACTAAACAGCCAATCAATGAAACTGCAGTGCACAAAAAAATACAAAGCTAACAGTATGGGATGGGAAAAACTCACAAATCAATCAACTCTAATACAGAAAAAAAATATTAAGAAGACATTTAAACTGACAAATTACAAAGTAGGAAGGAATCTTGGATGTAGGAATAATCCTGGATGTAATCAGTCATTATGAGACATCAAGATATCCAAACTTACATGCCGACAGCTCGCTGGTTGCCATCTCATGTCAACCTATAGACAGGTAGATTTGAAAACAAGCATCATGTATTCACATGTCACGTCCATGTTTTCCGTGTTCTTTGTGAAAAATGTGGACAGAGTGATGGGAGAAGTTTGTTCTTTATGTGTTTATGAGTCTGAAGGTTGTCTGTAATGAGTAATCAGACGCACATGTAGGAACCACACCTCTGAGCAGCAGGTCGACAGTCCACTCTGAAGGGAAACTAAGCATTTATCATTGACCAAACACAGACTGAAAGCACGCAGGGTTCCGTTTGTTTGTACCACTGAAGGACTTTGCAGTGTTTTCAAGTGACTTTAGTCCAAAAAAAGAAAAATAGTCCAAATACTGGAGCTAAAAAGCTGGTTTTAGTGATTAATGATCACTGAGCTTTTGTAGGATCCAGTAGAGGTAGAATGTAGCTTAAGTACAAATTCGCGATACTTGTTCATCCCTTGAGTATTATTTTTTCGTCTTCACTACAATTAAAATGGAACTACATTTATTTAACTAGTAAAGTTACTTTTGAGATTAAATTTCAACATATGATCATTTGACAAAATATGTTAAAATTAGCCAACAGTAAATAAAGTAGGTTGCTTTACTTCAACCTGCTACAACATTAAAATGCTGCTTGCATGTTATCATCAATAACAATAATTATATAGAACAACAACAACAGTATACTTCTATACAAATAATTAAGTAAGATTTTGAATGCAGGACTGTTACTTGTAAGAGTTTATCTTTGATTTGATTTTTTGCAGCTTTTCCTAATCTTAAATTACAGCAAAATTAAGAATTTCAAGGTTTAGACTTGGACAAAACATTTGAAAGGTGTCACACTGAGCTCTGGATAACAGGAAATAAAATATAATCGCCTAATTAAGTAGGAAGGAAACAGATTAGATAGAGAGAATATATTTTTCTGCCAATCTACTGTTTGACCGGTAGGTGGCGACAGTGCACCTGTAACCGCCAATCAAACCTAAAGAAGAAGAAGAGACTTAAATACCCGGAAGAAGAGGGCGAAGAATCAGAAGGTGTAGAAGCAGAAGAAGAAGAAGAAGTTAGCTCGAGCGTGCAGCAGCCGAACAACATGGGGGTGACAGTTAAAGTCGAGTACTGGTATTTACATTTTTTTATTACATTGTTTTTCATTTATAAGTGTTTTGTTCACTTGTGTCTGAATCTCTTTTATAGCTCCTGGTTTGAAGGCGCCTGTTGTGTAGTTAGCATCGTTAGCTCACAGCTAAGCTAATCTTAGTGACGGGTAGTAACAGAATACGTTCATTCCGCTGACGGCTCGTGTTTTCCTTCATGTAGCGGCAAATGAGGATACGAGCCCCGCTATCAGGAGCTCGCCCGGGTCGTGAAGGGCGAGTTTCCCGATGCGGATGTGGCAGGCTTCGTGGGAAGAAGCGGTGAGTCACAGTTCACATGAGAAAACATGTTGAATAAAAGGCTGACAGATCATTCATCTGATCTTTATCAGTAATGGTAGAGGCATAGTTCAAGGGAGGTATTTTATTGGCAGTAGAACTGTACAATTGATCAACAGTTGACTAATAACCATGATCTTTAAATAGTTCAATATCCACCATCATTTTTTTTATTTGTGTTGTTTAAAGTCCAAAAAATGAGAAATTTGCAAATATTTCCTCTTTTAGCAGGTATTTTAATTTCACATAAACATGATCACCACAAATACATGTAATGTTTTATGGATCTATGTGAAACAGGTTTTGCACATGACAATAAAAAATACATGTTGCACTACAAATATTTCACCATCCACAATCATGTTTTGTTTTGTCTTTTTTTTTTTTTATTATTTGAGGTGTATTGAGTTATTTCCAAAAAATCCAGAGCAGTTTGCAAATCTGTGTAACTTACTGACATATTTTAATGTCGCATAATCACATTAAAGCTTTTACGAATGTAAATAAGATGACACAGCAGGAGCGACTCTGGCAGGCTGCCACCCAGGGCGGCACCAGATATGTGAATAGTTTAGCATGAAGGTAATCTTTTCATATGTCGTTCTTATTTTGCAGGCAGCTTTGAGATTGAGATCAACGGGCAGCTGGTCTTCTCCAAGCTTGAGACTGGTGGCTTCCCATATGAGGATGATGTGAGTAACGTGCAGGCGTACAACTAACTGCTCATAAAATGTAAACGACAACAACCTCTGATTCATACTTCTGTGTCCTGCCACAGGTCTTGAATGCGGTCCAGGATGCCCACGATGGGAAACCTGTGCAGAAGTTCACCAAAAGCCGTGGACCGTGCGTCATCATGTAAACCTTCCTCTGTTCTGCTTTAACATCAGCAGCATTAGGAGAGAGCGCTGCACCTGTATACTGCCAACGACACCTTTTGGTCTACCTCAGCCCAGTTGAAGTGGGCTGGGATAAAACCTTGCTTTATACAAAACCAACAGAGATGCATTGTGGCCGCTAGCTGCTGTCTGTGATGCAGAAAACCATCATGTGCTCTTCTGTCTTGCTCCCCTCTCTGTTCTCATTGTGCTGCTCCAGGCTGTTAATGACTACTGTTGCCTAAAAAGTTAAAGGTTATGGTATGATGAATTCAATCCTGGAGTTCCCTCCTAATAGGAATTGAGACAGGGAGAAGATGTAGAAGCATTGGAAGGAGCTCTCATTTATTTTCCTCCAGCCTCATTGCCTGTCATTCTCTAACTGCCTAATTATCTTTTTGTTTGTTTGTTTTCAAAGCGTTGGTTATGGATATCATATGCAATTCACAATTTTCTTTGAATGCAAGGGGAATCGGTTTCTTCCTCTGCACAACTCTATGCTGACTAATCTCTGAAAAAGCATTTTTCTTAGAAATACTGACTCATTTATACACTAATTACTGTCAATAACAACAATATATATCAAATAGGAAGACGTACTAAACATTCAAGTGATTGGTTTTAATGATGCTGTTGTGTGCAGCAGCTCAGCTCTGCTAAATCTCCAATCTCAATCTGTTGTTCTGTTACTGAGATTTTGTTTTTGGTTTTTTTCCCACACAAATTAGAGGTCAGTTCCTTTTTCCACAGATCCCCTCGGTTTATTTATTCAGATGTCAAACTGGAGACTTTGAATAAAAATGACGGTTGTTTAAATACTCTTTTGTGTCTCTTTTTTATGATGTCAGTGTCCTTTCTTATTTTCCACATGCTGTATAGACCAGAGTAGAACCAGAGTTATTAAGAAAGAATGTTTTGCCTTCTTTTCCAGTTTTACATGTCTGAGCTGTGGCAGTAGTAAACACACGCCTGTTATCTAAGAATTCCTAAAGGGTTTTGGCAATGCTGTGTAGCCTTAGCATTGAGCTGCTCCTATGGGATGTATCCATGGGTGGTTTTCAGGATGAATCTCTTGGTAATGTTGGGGGGAAATACCAATTATTTTACTGCACAAGCAACAGCCTGCATGGAAACAATTACGTGATCCGAAGAACACTGATCACAAACAACGGTGCTGTTTTTATGCATAAGTTCCTTCCTGCACCTACACTGAAATGACAGGACAAATGAAAATTATAAAACTCAAACATTGTCCAGTTGTCTAATAATTTGCTAAATTGTATGTTTGAGTCATTTAACTATTTTCTTTTTAGTAAATTTTTAGTTCACTTCATCAGTATGATAAGACGAGAGGTGCAGGCTGCAGTTTGTGAAAATCATGAATTTCATAACGTGTCCTGCAGATCATGTGAAGCAGAGCAAAAGACAAATTATTTAGTCATGCAGTATTTCTGTCACATGGTTTCCACTAAGGGGCACCAAAGTCAACAAAGACTGCTGTCTTCAGGTTTTGATCTCTGGCATCCCCCAACTTTAAAATAAGATACTGTCATACTGAAGTCAAAAACAAAGAGAGAATTCAAAGAAGACACAAGTATGCACTGTTCTACAAAACCACTGTCTCCACAATTAGTTTTCTGCAAATTCATTTTTATACAGTGAACGATGAGAATTTTTTTGTTTACGGAATACTGGTGCAACTCAGAAGTCCTATTCAGGTTACAACAAACTTTATTGACCACTAAAGATAAAGTAATTTTGCTTTTTCAACCAAAAAAAAGGTCATTATAATCTCAACAGAGGATGTCCTAAGGATGTTTCTAGATGGAGAGTCAGTAACGGTTGAGCACAAAAAAATAGATTTGGGAATATGGAAAATGAGAATCAATTATTATGAAATTGATTCTAAATAAAAATAAGCTTTAATTAGTAAACTGCATTGAATAATTAACACAATTGAATGTACTATATAATTTTGCTGAAATGAAGTCACAATAAGCATCACTGTATTTACCACTTGTTAATGGATGGCAGCTTGTGCAGTTTAGTGTAACAAACTGTGACTAGGTGGGTCTTTGCTGCCGGCTCTGGCTCTCAGTGATAACTCACAGCAGCCTGCTTGTTCTAATGCTGATAGAGACCATCTGTGCTGCCTTAGTTAGTCCTCCAATTAGAGGTTTGAAAACATACAGTGCCTATAAAAAGTATTTGAGTATTTATACTACAATCAGTTGAAAGCTCTTTACTCCACACAGATGATTTCCAGTGATGATTTAGGTGTGTCCTGTTAAAGGCTGTGAATACTTCAGTATGTATTTTGTGTTTGTAATTCATTTAGATCACTTTGTAGAAATCTCTATTTATTTTGACATCAAAGGTTCTTTTTCTCTTCATCTGCCAGAAAATAAGCTAAATTAGATCTATTTTAATCCGGTGCTGTGAGACAATAAAACATGAAAACATGCCATGATTGAGTGAATCACTTGAGTCTCCCTCATTTTCCTGCTTTTATAGTTTCTAATTGAGTTGCTAAAAAGTCCAAATCACATATCATCCACATGGCTGGTGCCTTTGTTATAGGAGCTTTAAGTTATATCCTTTTAAACTAGATTGTTATAAGCTACTCTTTACATTATACGGTTTGTTATTTCTCATATTTTTCAAATCTTGCACTTCATAAAACAAGATTTCAGTCTTTTTTTTGCTGTCCTCTGCTTTACATTACTCAAAATTGTTCAGACTGAAGATTGTGAGCACGTCTGTCTGGATGAAATCGACTATATGAAGACTGGGAGTGTCTCTGCGCTGTAGGTTGAGACACATGGGCGCAGAAGATAGCTTCCACAACTGGTGATAACAGGCCAGTGGCCATGTGTCTTTAGCTGAGGTCCACTGTCCCTGCTGTGGACTGTATGTATGTATTTTCTCTGCATGGTTATGATGGCGGGGTTATGGTGAACTATTAAGAATTCCAGCTGCTACAATTAGCACAAATTTCACATTAATTGAATCACTGAAATTCATGGATTCTAACAGGTGAACTGACTTTCAATGTGACCGGTGGGGATGGAGCACTCCATTTAACAGTGTCAGCATTTTTCTTTTAATACTATGTAAATGCTTAATTAACCTAACAAGCAACATTGACACATCGCTTCCATCAGGCTTTCCTGACCTTAACTGACATCAAAATCGTGACTCAGGCCCCTTTTCTAGCCACAAACACTAAAACTCAAATCACATACAAAGGTTTGGTTGAATGGTTTGAACACAAAATGGGATATATCTAGAGTTAAATAAAGTTGGGGCCCACAATAAAACCCTGTGGTACCCCAAAGAAAGGTGATGTAAATGCAAAGAATTTCCCAATGCAGAAATGTCTTCTTGTGGAAGACAGATTTCACATGACTTGTACAAGATCTCCACACAGTCGACCAGTGAAGCAAATTCAAGTCATATGACCACATGCATTTTACAAACAGGCACTTTTACAAACAGGCACTACTTGCATATACAGATTATTTGGCCATGCAGCACAATTCATGACCTTTCACTGGGTCATATGACCTTGTTGAAAGTGGAGGCAGAAATCAGTTATCAGGGACATTATGTTTGATTTCACAGCCAGAACAGAAGCTTTCGTCTGTAGGAATCACAGCCTTTAGAGATCATCCCATACGTGCTGTTGTGCATCCAGATGATGGTTTGGAAACGATCCTCACATATTTCCACATATTCATCCAAATATTTCTTAAATGAGTTTTACCTAATTCAGTTGAGACTGAGACCAACCCAAAAGGATAATGGTACTGAGGTATTGAAGGATGAGCGCTAATTGAAAGATGAATTTTTAGCTTAGATTTAAAGGTCTCAACAGAGTTAGACTGTCTGATATCAACTGGGAGGAAAAGACCCTGAAGCCAGGTGACTTCCTTTAAACTCTGGGGACTGACAGGACCCCTGTATTCTGAGAGTGTAGAGCAGGAGATGGGATATAAATTAGAATGAGATCAGACAGATATGTAGAGGTGAGAACATTTCCGCTCTTCTAAGTCATCAGAAGCACCTTTAAGTCTGATCTGACATGAATAGGAATGGATGAAGGAATTTCTAATTTTGAAGATTTTTTTGTATTAGCACGTGGCAGACCAGACAGCAATACATTACAGTAATCAAGTCCAAAGGTCTCTGCATCAGCCATGGACAGGAAAACACCTAACTTCAACTATGTTGCGTAAGTAGAAAAAGATGATCTTGGTGATTTCATTAATGTGTCAATCAATGGAAAGGGTGACACCGAGATTTTTGACCGTTAAACTTTGAGGAACTGCACCATTGCCGTGTCACATGTATTGGAGACAATCCAAGTGAGCTTGAGAGCTGCACTGAAAAAGTTGAGTTTAATATGTTCACATCATCACTTTTCTTAAGATCATCAAGGGCAGAGGAACTCCCCCCCCCACCATCATAGGGGGAATCCCCAGTCTGTAAACAAGATGACGTATTAAGATCCCCCTGATAGTGTATGTTGCCCCCTTTCCTAATCTCTTTACCCTCAGTGTGGCCCCCAGACAGGATGAAGTTGGGCCTGCTGGTCTAAACATGTTCCTCTTACTGACCCCATCCAAGCTCAGACCTGCTTCATGCTGGGAGGGCGGAGTGGGCAAACTAGGGCTGGGATATCCCTGTCCAAGGTGTCCCTGGCTGATAGGGCTGCTTCTCTGTCACACAGGCCTTATCTCCAACCCCCCGCCCCCCTCGCCAGGTTGCTCCGCAACCAGAGGGGTTGTGGGGTACAGCGCTTCTTCAGGTCGACGTAGTTTCATATGGGTGTTCCCGCTCCTCTCGTTCTCTCTCTTTTTGTTTGTCCTGCCTCACTTTGTCATCGGGCTCGTCTAGAACAGAGATCGTCCTGTTTCCAGAGCTAGAGACCAGGTGGGAGTACCTGCATGCAGGTAAGGGTGTGGCCTTCTCTGGACAGGGCTCAGATACACTTTGTGGCACTAATGGACTAAAGGGTAGAGGTCAAACAGGGTGGATAACTGACTGCACCCTGATAGGAGACATATTCTAACCTTTTATGTCTCTGCCGTGTTTGTAAGATAAAGGCGGGAATTCAGTCAAAATTATTTTCTTGAGCTGAAACAGTTTTTCTTAGAAAATAATATTTACATTTTCAACCAAAGATGTGCTCATTTTTCTGTAAAGGCAATTTAAACTTGCAAGCACCAAGTGGGATAAATATCTTTGCATAGTAAATCATCTGTTACACATTTAGAAATATTTCACCTGCTTTCTTTACTGTTTTAAATATCTGTATATTCTCGGTGCTACAGTGTCAAGAATTGTTACCACTAAATGGAAATGTGTTGTGACTATGCAGCAAAATAACATGTTCAAACGTACTGGCCATATCTGTAGATTTGTCTCTTTCAAGCATTTACGATCAATTTTTCCTCATCAGTTTTGTGCATGTGTAAAGTAAAAGTGAAAAACACAAGATATAAGAAATATTTTCAATATTTGTTCAGTTCGGCTTGTTCAGTTGTTTTTGCGATGTTGAAATCCACTAAGAACAATACACAGTGTTGCATTATGAGAAATATATTGTTGAATGAATTTTTAGCTTAGATTTAAAGGTATATTGTGATTGTTTGTTACAAAGGTAACAAATATATTGTTGTGAATTTTGAGTATTTCTGTCTAAATATAAGTTTTGCATTATTTGATGTTACAGCAGCTGCATTTAAAGTTTTTCACCGTACTGTTACTGAAGAGAACAGAGGTGTCTGGTTGAAGAAGGGTGTAACCCAGAGATAAGACTCTGTACGTCTTCTGTTTAAACACTTCACTCTATCAACGTCTAATTGACTATCTGTCCTGAGCCGTGGCTCTGCAGGCGAAACCAGAGCATCTGACCAGAGCAGCACCTTCATCAAAGCTGCCTCAGATCAGGCCTCACTGGTTTCTGTAAAGGCTCAGAAACCTGTTCCTCAATACAAAAACACCCGGCCAAGTTTGACTACAGGATAATAATTCTGTGCTTTGGATGCTGTAGATGCACCTGTCTTCATTTAAAGGATGTTCAAAACCCACAACTCACAAATAACCAGTCAAAAGAATTAACCCTTAACTCTCTTTTTCTGTCTTAGGGAATGAATAAAAGTAGCTGAGAGTTCAACATCTGAAAAAGATCAATGGAAAACAATTTCAGTTTTGAGGAGGTTGGTCTTTTTTCCTTTCACATCTAAACAGTGTAACATCATCAACATTAAGCTTCAGTATGTTTAGCATTACAATTTCCACAAGATATATAGTATCATAAAATCAAAGGAACATTGGTCTGGATGGAGACTGTGGAGTTTGACGTGTTCAATAAATCTTGCAGTGATACATATGTTCCCTTCATTTTCATCCAACTTTCTTCTATTAATCCCTTTTCAACTTTCCTGTCGTCTAGGGCAGTGACATGTCGTATGAGGACTCAGCCTTCCCCTCTCCACTGAGACTGTGAGTCCTTGCTCTGTGAGCATTTTATCCTCTTTTTGCTCATTGTTTTGCTTTCATGCACCATAACTTTAATGTTTAGATCAGTTCCAGCTGCAGCAGGCACCAGTTTTGAGTGAAGACTCTCAGATAAGCCCACTGTATAATACAAGCCCAGCCCAGGGCCTGTTTGCTAACACATTCTTCATAACAACTGTTAAAGGTGATAATATCATGTCAACAGCTTGTTTGCACTGCCCCCAAGTGGCCAAAAAATGAACTGAATGCAGCTTTCAGGTTAGGCTCAACCTTCATTTTGTTGGTAGGCACTCCTCCAAGTGGTACTTTTATACAGCTTGTAGTAAACATGCCTGAGAGTCTAAACTCAGGGCACAAAATCCTCTAGCTCAAGAAGCCCATGATAAGAAATAGTTTGAGCAATCTTGCCCTCTTGTGGCCAAATAGAGAATAGCACTAATAAGAGAATTTGACAGTTTTGGACAATTTGATCAGCCTAAACTGAGACTCTTACTTTGATGGATTTTAAGACATTTGCTAGTTACAATTACAGACTCAATTATGAATTTTCCAAAAACTTTCAAATTTCCTCTCCCTTCTTTCAGGGCTGAATTGAGTCACTTTACCGGCAGTAAGAAAAGTTTGTATGCTCTTTGAAGGTGTTGTTGTGAAGCATTCATGCTCATCCCTAATGTTTCTATTTCTTCACACCGCCAGGACTCCACCAGGTGAGAGCGCCATCTATGACCTGGAGAGGAGGAGGCCGGAGAAGGAGGAGCCACCTATGGAGGCCATCATCATCCACAATAATTCAGAGGGTAGGTTCTCCTGGGAGGTCATCCAGCTGTTGGGGATTTGACTTTTATATTTGTGCACAAATCACTTTTTTGTCTCTACATTTCAGCCTATCTGAACGTGAACACCAATGCCACCACAAGAGGGGATGCTCAAGTTAGTTCTTCACACTTATGAGACCATTAATTTAAACCAACATTATCTGCTGGTGTTCTTATTAACAAACCACACTGCATTATCACAGGCCTATGTGGAGCTGAACGAGCTCCAGGGCAGCAGCTGGCAGGAGACCGGCCGTTGGGTGGGCTACGAGGAGAACTTTAACCCTGCCACAGGAAAATGGGGCCCTTCTCATGTCTCCTTTCTCACCTTCAAGAGTCTGATCCAGCTCCGCAAGACCATGAGCTCAGGTGACTTTTGAACCTCAAAAGAAGCAGAAATCAGTGTATGTTTGATGAACATGTCCAATTAAAGGCAACTCAAATGTCCTCAGGTGCCGTCATCTTCGACGTGAATGCCAGCAGTCTGCCTGCTGTGGCTGAGAAGGTGGTCGACGAGCTGCTGAACAAGAGTGAGATTCGCGCAAGTGATCGGGATGACCTGCTGAGAGCTCTCCTCTTCAGACGCAGGTAACGCGCTGGACTCACTACTTCTACCTTTCTTTCCGTAAGATGATAAAGCCATAAAAAATGTGTGCAGCATGCAGCTTATTCTCATTTTATTTGTGCTTTCAGTCAGTCTGAGGGGCCTGTGGTCACTCCCTCTGGAGACATTCAGATGCAGACCTTTTCTGTAACCGGCAAGGTAAACATTTTGGGGTTTATACAGTTTTATCCATTTTCATCCTTTAGGTCATCAATATCAGTCTTGTATTAATGTATTAGCTTACATTCATTGAACTGCTGTTGTTATTGCAGAGAGACAGCTCTGACAACGTGGAGGCCTCAGTTGTCCTCTCAGGTCTGTTCATGTAATTCAGATGCAGTTATGTGTCTCCAGGTTTTTGTATGTAATTCTGATATGACTAAAAGAGCTTGTTTTCTATAGGTGTCCTGGATTTCCTGCAGAAACCAGTGGTGGCTTTTGTGCGATTGGTTGACTCTGTGGTGATGGAGTCTGCCCTGGAGACCCCTGTCCCTGTTCGTTTCGTCTTCATGCTGGTGGGCCCCAGCCAGAGCGATATTAACTACAGCGAAAGTGGCCGAGCCATGGGTGCTCTGATGGCTGACTGGGTGAGAGAGAAGACAAATGCAAAGTAAAGAGATCATATGATCCAACCAACCTACTTTGTCTGGTGCAGGTGAATAAAAGCTTTCTATGTCTCTGCTCTGACAGGTGTTCTGTCTGGAGGCCTTCTTGGCCCAGACTGAAAAAGATCTGACCAACGCCATTGCTGACTTCATGGACTGCAGCATTGTGATCCCTCCCACTGAGATCCAAGACAAGGGAATGCTTGAGCCAATCATCAGTTTTCAGAATAAGATGCTGCGTGACAGAATCCGTCCCACCGACACCCGTCTTGCCTTTGGCGACCGGGTCAAAGGTCAGCATACGGTCCACAGCAGCCTAGACTAACAGCTTAAAACCAGAACAGACAAATCGAACACTGTCTCTAGAGAGGGCGTTTTGTATTTTTACACTGAAGTGAAGGCTACCGTAGGTTCTCCTACACGCTTGGAAAGGGAAGGGTTGCAATCTGCGACCTCACTGCTAGATCCCACCATATCCTCCACATTGGTCCTTTAAATCTATGTATACCTGGAAAATAATTAAAAACAGAACCAACAGTACACATTTATCCTGTGCTGGAGAAATTACTGAAGGGCTTATCAAACAACCTCATCTTAAAAGCAAGAGAAAAAGAGTCAGATTAAGTGTAATTAATATTAATGTCAGTTTTATTTGTATGCGCGTCCAGTTGATAAACTTCCAGAAGAGCCACGGGAGGACCCTCTGGCCCGTACGGGCTATCCTTTTGGTGGAATGGTGAGGGATCTGAAGCGCCGTTTTCGTCACTACGTCAGCGACTACACGGACGCTCTGAACCCTCAGGTCCTCGCTGCCGTCATCTTCATCTACTTCGCTGCCCTGTCCCCGGCCATCACTTTTGGAGGACTTCTGGGTAAAAGATAGTTGCAGACAGAGAGATTTGTCTGTCAATTCATTTGTAGGAGTTTAGTGATCATTGATCTTATTAATAACTCCCTCTGTTGTCTGACTGTAGCCGACAAAACGGATAAAATGATGGGTGTGTCAGAGCTTATGATCTCGACCAGCATCCAGGGTGTCATCTTCTGTCTCATCGCCGCCCAGCCTGTCCTTGTCATTGGTTTCTCTGGACCACTGCTGGTGTTTGAGGAAGCTTTTTACACTGTAAGTATGATTTGTCAGATGTTGAAACTCCTGAACTAAATCTTTATTAAGCTCTTTTTTTCTTCATTAACACCTATTTTCCTTCATTCATTCATACTAGTTCTGCAAGTCCCAGGGCATCGAGTACATCGTGGGACGAATCTGGGTGGGGATGTGGCTGGTAGTGATCGTGGTCGTCATCGTGGCCGTTGAAGGCAGCTTCCTGGTCAGATTCATCTCTCGCTTCACTCAGGAGATCTTCTCCATCCTCATCTCTCTCATCTTCATCTATGAGACCTTCAGCAAGCTCTTCAAGGTTTCATCATCTCATCTCTTCATCCATTTTACATCACAGATGTCATATCCCATCAACCACCACTGAAATTGCTTCATTTGTTGTCTCTTATTTTGCTTCCTCTGATTTCTCACCTCAGATCTTCAAAGCCCACCCTCTGATTCTGAACTACGAACATCTGAACAGCTCAATGGACAACCCCTTCCACCCGGTCATCAAGGAGCACATTGAGTTCCATCCAGATGGCAACATAACCATTCATGAGCTGGAGATTGAAAGGCCCTACCCCAATACTGCCCTGCTGTCCATGTGCCTGATGTTTGGTTGCTTCTTCATTGCATACTTCCTCCGTCATTTCAAGAATGGTCATTACCTCCCCGGCCCAGTAAGATCAGCTTTCTGTGTCTGGTTTTGAAAATGAAAACCCCATAGTAGGTTGTGTGAGTTTGACCATGGTGCATCCGTTCATCTCCATCTCACTAGATCCGTCGTTTGATTGGAGATTTCGGTGTCCCCATTGCTATTTTCTTCATGATTGCTGTGGATATCAGTATTGAGGATGCTTACACTCAGGTAAGTGTTGGGTTGTGTGAGTTAAGTCAGTTCAGATAAGTTCTAGAAATGCCTCACATCATGCGCATTAAGATAGACCTTAATATTTTGCAGCTGAAGTTTATACAGTGCAGGCAACTGAAAAAAAAATGACTCTAAAGATGACATTCTATGACATAACAAAGGCGTTTGAGCACATGTAATGTCAATTTTTTTATTCTGATGTATATTTTTATTTTAACAAAGACATACTCAGGTCTATGATGCACTCATACACTATAGATGGTTTTAGCATTTAGTTATATTTCTGCTGTACCTATATTCATTTAATAGTTATCATTATGCATACTGAGAATTCACAGGCATGTCTGTCTGAAAATGTAGGTAAACCTTTTATTCATTATTTCTGTGATTGTTTTTGGTTAAAAATGAGCTGATTGAATTAATCATGTCCCCTTGTAGAAACTGATCGTGCCAAAAGGCGTTGAGGTGACCAACCCCAAAGTCAGAGGCTGGTTCATCAACCCCATGGGAGAAAAGAAGCCTTTCCCCATCTGGATGATGGGAGCCTGTTGCGTACCAGCACTGCTCGTCTTCATCCTCATCTTCCTGGAGTCCCAGATTACTACGTGAGTGACACCATAATAGTGTATTAGTCTTCATTATTACTTCATGTGAACTTTCTTCTAATATGCTCTGTGGACTGCCAGGCTGATTGTGAGCAAACCTGAAAGGAAGATGGTGAAAGGATCCGGTTTTCATTGGGATCTGCTCATCCTGGTTACCATGGGGGGCATCTCCTCTATTTTTGGGGCTCCCTGGCTGAGCGCTGCCACTGTGCGATCCGTCACCCACGCCAACGCTCTCACCGTCATGTCCAAAGGCCCGAAACCAGAGATTGAGAAGGTGCTTGAGCAGAGGATCAGTGGCATCCTTGTGGCCATCATGGTTGGTAAGTGCTGCCATCTACAGTGTTGACGCAGACACAACAGGGTCACAGTAAATTACCACTTTACTTTAATAACCATAACTTTCTGTTACTTTCAGGTGTTTCTATTTACATGGAACCTATCCTGAAGATGATTCCTATGACAGCCTTGTTCGGCATCTTCCTCTACATGGGTATCACCTCTCTGAGTGGGATCCAGATGTGGGACAGGATGCTTCTGTTGATTACGCCAAAGAAATACCATCCCTCTGACGCCTACGCCACCAGGGTACGCAGCCTCCTCAAACACAGTTCAGAACTTCACTGTAATCACTATTATAATTTCATGTGGAATGACCTAATGAGTGGAGACAAGTCATTGTGAAAGTGCAGTGATAGTTCTACGCATCTGCAATTGTATACACCCTATATCAGTGTGTGGCTGTATAGACTATAACACAGTTATTTTGAGTCTTGTTGTCTTCATTTTGTGTCTCTGTTGTTGTCGCACATCTCTTTGTGGCGAATGTGTATCTGTTTTAGGTCATTTTATGTCTTTTGGTGTCATCTTTTGGCCATTTTGTGTCTTTTTGTGGTCATTTTGTGTCTCTTTGTAGCTGCTTTGTGTCTCTTTGTGGTCGTTTCCTTTAGCCTATGACGCTCTCCCTGGAAATTGATCCGAACATTAAATAACATTTTGTTGATTTTCATGTTGGCTCATGGCTCTGTGTTAACACTCTCCTCTGCCTTCGTCTGTGCAGGTGAGTACAATGCGGATGCATCTCTTCACTCTGATCCAGCTCGTGTGTCTGGCCATCCTGTGGGTAGTGAAGAGTAGTCCATTCTCTCTGGCGCTGCCTTTTGTTCTCATTCTCACCATCCCTCTGCGCATGGCCATGACCGGCAGGCTCTTCTCTGTTATGGAGATGAAATGTGTAAGTACCTCTCTGTGTGTGTTACGTTCACCCACAAGGTCAGACAGTTCATCGTGTGATTAAATATGTAGGTTTCTCTGGTGTAACTGGATGTGTTTGTGCTGCAGCTGGACGCAGACGATGCCAAAGTGACGTTTGAGGAGGAACCTGGGAAGGATGTGTACGATGAGTCACCACTGCCATGAACAACATCATATCATTAATGTTTCATTCACAAACTTCCAAATGAACTCAGTTGACTGCCAGTAATCAGGTGTCTTATAAATACATATTTGTACACATACACCGTTTCAAACTTTTTGTGTTCTGTTATTTATCTTTAAAGGAAGTTACCTCTCATTTTTAGAATTCGTACATCATTTCTGTGGTCTGTGACCCTGAACCACAACAGAGAATCACTAATATAATCCAGAATGTCATCAACATGTATAACAAGACCTGTTCTCATATTTCATCTTTTCATGTGACATTAGTTTGAGTTTTTAAAGAATGCTTCCCTTTTGTTTGTTACATCAGACTGTTTAGTTATTTTATGATGCAGAAGAATCATTTGATTTCTTTCAATGAGCGGTATTTTCACTTCAGACGTGAGGTAAATCCATTCATGTTTTTTCTTTTAGTGCATAAATACAGTATAGCTTTAAATTGACTACCAGCATTGTAGACCTGCCCATGTTATAATAATGATTCCACTTAACCTAATGTTCCCTATTTAAGTTAAGCTAATTTGATCTATTCAGCTTTTTACACATGTACAAATGAATGACTTTTTGAGGGATTATCACACCAGCATTTGCCCCAAATTTAAATTGTGTTAGTCAAGTTTGCATCATTTGACATGTGTATGGTTTTCCTGAACAAGTTGGTCTTTCCTGTTCAGTTGACCTGTTTCAAATGTGTATAGAAAGATGTGTAATGCACTTATATCTTATGTTAAGCTTGTAATTGTTTCATGATGATAAAATGGGATGAGCAGAAAAGATAGTGAATGATGAGATATTTGTTTGAGCTGATTGTGGCACTGATGATATAATCAGGCAAAAACTTATTTGTAAATGTATCTTATGCCTTTTTGTGTTGCCTGTCATGTGTTGGTGAACACTGTACATGCCTTGGATTTTCACTTGGTTGAAAATAAAAACAGCCTTTAAAAGTGTTTTTTGTTCACAAATGCATTATTTCACTCACAGCTCACTTTGATCATCTTGTCCTCTGAATAACAGATCAGGGTTGTTCAATTGGACCAAGATGCCTCCCACTCAGCTGCATGATGCCTTAAAGGTTATAAGGTAAAGTAGAAAATTGGACAGCAGCATGTTTTGTTGGGCTGCAGCTGGAAAAATCTGCTCAGACATGCACATTTTTAAAGAACTTTATTTAAATCAGATGTGATAAAGAAAAGATCAAACATTAAAAAACAGACTGACAAGGTTCAATCATACAATTTCTTTACACAGATATCAATCATACATCAAAATGCATCATATATATGAAGAGCCAGTGTTCAGAATCATCATCAAATCAATAACTACAGACAAATTATACAACATAATGAAATTGTGACATAATCCAACACTTTTAAAACTTAACACACCCTTATGAAAAGTTATTTATCATTATTATTTCATTAAGCTGCTTTCATTAAAAAGTCAAGATACACAAGAGCAGAGCTGAATATGTGACTGGTTGTTATGAACATAATTGAATAACTAAATAATTAAAAGTAAAACATTTTGGAAAAAAGGACATTTTGAAATTAAAAAATTGTGGAATTAAATAAAATGAACTGAGCTTCATTTTAAATATGCTTTAGATCATTTCCCATATCAGGACCACATTATATATTTGTTTGTGTAATCAATTTCATCATGTCTTGTTGTTTATGTTTACTTGAACTTTCTGGGTCTCACAAACTCAAGCTGTGTTTGTGCGCAGATGTCAACATTTCCGACAGTAATGGAAGGCAGCACGGTTGAACGAGGCCGAGTGTCTGAAAGCGGTTTTGTTTGCCTCGAATCCGGATTGGACGACCGGAGGTTCCGCCCACAAACACACAAGGTGGAGTTGGACGGGGAAAAAAAAACATGCAGGACCAAAATGAAGCTGTCAAACAGTCTCCGAGAATGAAGCTAAACCAGGAGCCATGTGGAAAAACAACTGCTCTAAAAGTCTGACATTAATGAGTGAAAATTAAAAACTTTATGCTAATTATAATAAGTTGTGTGTGAGAGAAGAAGCATTTTATATAAAGTGCATGAAACTTCCTGCTACCTCATATATTGCTGCTGCAAACTGGAGGTCCGGGGAGTGAAAACAATCCCCCCCAGGCTGGTTCGACAGGGACGGGAAAGTGTGGATGTCCCGGCGAAATGGTTGGATGGAGAGAGAGAGAGGAGCTGCTGAGCGCTGAGTGGAGGGAGACGGCGAGTGAGATGGAGGCGGGGGGGAAGGACCATCTCTGCGGGGACTGGAGCCCGGGACCGACGGCGCAGTGCTGGCTATCGTTCAACCCTCCCCTTCTTCCTCCACAAGGCGCACGCCGAGACGCAGGTAAGCCTCCGGAAAAGAGTCGCTCTCTTCCATAAAACGGCGATAAAGAAACGCGGATAAGCCGCTAAAACCACCTTTGTTAATGTGTGTTTGTTTTAACTCGGTTCTCTGGTGCTCGGTCTTTGTAGTAGCAGCGCCCCGCTCGGTCGCCATAGCCGGATTCTAGTCCTCTACAGCGGGGAGGAAAGTGGCTGTTTACCCGGAGCTAAATGCGATATTAGCTTTAAAAAAAATAACACCTTTTATAATGCGAACCCTTTTTAAAAATCAAATGCTCAAAATGGAGGGTTCATGTGGAGGATTTCCGCGCCGAGACCTCCATGCGGCTGCAGGCGGAACAGCCGGCCGCCTCTCTCCGTGAGCCATCAGGGATCTCGGTTTAATATCACAGAGACTCGCCCTCTCTCTCCCCCTCTCTCTCTCACCGCCAGAACCGCCGACGACCGAGCTCGGAGAACCCGCCTTCTCCCCGTCTCGCTTATGCGCTTTTTGGTCGGAGGGAAGGGGAGTCCGCACCGCCCTGGGTCTGGTTCTTTAAAGCTCCGCGGCCGGGGGTTTTTGCAGTGCGCCATTTGGACCTTGTCACGGTAGGTTTTTGCTCCTCGTGAAGCTGAAGCCGGAGCTGAAGCATGGCGGACCTGGAGCCCTGCGTCGCGCCAGAGAAGCAGCTCAGCCTCGGTTCTTCGCCTCGCTTCCTTTCCGCCATTTAGACACAGTTTGAACCGCAAAGAAAGGCGAATTCACGAGCTTGAAAATGAAGCATTTCGTTATATAAGATCGAGGTTTTCTTCTTTTTTTTCCCCTCCGCAAGTCCTTTAAACGCACCACCAGCTAATTTATCATTATTACAATTCAAAGAAAATATTTAATCGTTTTATTTTTGTTAAATTAATTTTAAGCAGAAAATGTGTTATCTTCCATGAAATTCGTATTGAATGCTTTAAAGCTTTATATTATTAACATTTTTTAAATGTATTAAAGAAAAATTTCCAAATTTTCTATCATCCATATGTTGTGTTATTGTATATATTATGAAGAAAAATCGACGTATATTTGATAAAGAGGCTCCATTTTGGTTCAAAAGCAGCTTTTTTGGCTCCGTATTTGTTAATAACGTCGGTTTGTAATGGAGCGAGGTGACACCGTGGAGCCACAGCGGCCACCAAGGACACGGTGAGCGACGAGCGGCCGCCATCATGGGAGCACGACTCGGCTACGCCTCGCTGAAGAATGCGCTCTGTTTGCCTCTTAAAGCGCAATATTAAACGCTAAAAACTCAAATAAACCGCCTTTTGCACACATTTATTAGTAGTAGAAGCAAATATATCGAGTTTGAGCCCCGGGGTGATGAACATTAGAAGGGGAGATTATAGGGTTTCATGGCGGAGCGAGATCCATCGGTGATGAGGCGCGCATTTGGCTGCAGTACTTCCAGGCCACCGTTCCCCCTCGTCGGAGACCGAAAGCAGATCCCCCGTCCGTGGTCAGCTGGTCGCCTACAGCTGCCTGTCCGTCCACTCGCTTCCTCCTTCCGCGTATCCTCCCCAACCTCGGAAAATCCTCCATTAGCGAGCGAGAGAGAAAATGGTCGCTCCCGCTCGGTCTGTCCTGGCGGAGGGTTTCACATCAGGCGCCGTGATTATTCGCCAGATTCCGGCTCGTCGGAGGCTCCTGATGTCGGAGCTGGTGGCGCTTTAGTCGAAGCCTCCGCAGTGTTATTTGAGATTTGAAGCCGTCACAAGCAAAAGCCTCCGTCTCACCATGGAGCGTAAACGTTTAAGGGGCGGTGTAATGAACATAAACCATTATGTCGAGGCAAATTTAAATCCGCTGGAAAAACACAGCCGGACTTTTATTTTTCAGGAATCACATGAATCATTTACACAATGACATCATTAAAAAAAGCTGAGGTTTAAAATCACTTCCTGGTTGGTGGAGTTTAAACACATTTATGGTTTTGCAATGTTTTTGTTTGTTCAAGTTCATGTTGATGTAAGAATAACGTTATTTTTGTTGCTTTTTGCAGATATAAAACAGAATATCCACAAATGAATGGAGAAATGGAGGCAACGACCCAAGTCCAAGGTGGGATTTGTTCACATGTATCCCACAATTTATTCATGGATTTATTATAATAATAATTTATTTATTCAGACAGTGACAATCCATTTGCTTTTATGAAGACTTTGTATATTCATCTTATAATGATCAATTTTATTACATTTTGTAGATCACCCAATCATTTAAATTGATAAGATCCCATGAGATTAAAAACAACCAGAATGTATGATTTAGCCACTTTAAAGTCACTATATTAATATTTTTTCTTCTAATTTGGCATTTAAGACACATGAAATGATGCTATATCTAATTTTGTAACTAGATATATAAATCATCATTTTTCCTTTCTCTTGTTTTTGTGTGGGCACAGTGTGGGCGCAGGATGACCTATTAAAGCTGCTGGAGGCCATGAAAGTGGCCCTGCCTCAGAAAGACCTGACTAAATACAAAACGTCAGAGTCCCACCTCGACTGGCAGAAGGTGGCGTTCAACTCCTACACGGCAGAGATGTGTAAGCAGAAGTGGCAGGAGGTCTCTAAAGAGGTGAGTCATTTTTAGCAATGCTCAACAGTTTATTGTCTAGTTTTGTGTTCTGTTGAATTTGCATGTTTGTTGTCTGCCTCATTCACAGATTCGCAAATTCAGGACACTCACAGAGCTCATAGTTGATGCCCAAGACTACATCAAAAACCCTTACAAGGGCAAGAAAATAAAGGTGAGTTAAAATGGATATTTCACACAACTAATTGAAAACTCGCCGTCTGACTGGAGCTCAGGTCTCAAGTCTCTTTTGTTCCACCTTTTTCTGTATGATATACAGAAACACCCAGATTTCCCCAAGAAGCCTTTGACTCCATACTTCCGCTTCTTCATGGAAAAGAGGGCCAAGTACGCAAAGTTGCACCCTGAGATGAGCAACTTAGACTTAACTAAAATCCTCTCCAAGAAGTACAGGGAGCTGCCTGACAAGAAGAAGGTCGGTCAGCAAGAGATGTCACAACTAATACATTTGACTTTTGTTGTGTTTGAATTTCTAATAATAAATGTCTTTTCATGTCTACAGAAAAAATATGTCGATGACTTCTTAAGAGACAAAGAATCATTTGTGCAAAGCATGATGAAGTTCAGGTGAGATTACCAGTATTCTTAAATACATGTTATAAAAATTGGGGATATTGGGCCTTCAGCATATTTAATGACGATAATTGTGCTTAAATGCTTGTTTATGATGTGTAAATCCAGGGAAGAGCACCCAGACCTTGTGGAGAGCATGACCAAGAAAGGTTCAAACGTACCAGAGAAGCCCAAGACGCCCCAACAGCTGTGGTACAACCATGAAAAGAAGGCCTTCCTCAAGACACACCCAGATGTAAGTTTCAGCGTCTGCAACACAACATAAAAAATTTATGTTGTCTTAAACCGTAAATGGATGATATAAAAATTATCTTTGTTTGACACCAGGCGACCACCAAAGACATTAAGGACAGCCTTGGCAAACAGTGGACGCAGCTGTCTGACAAGAAGAGACTCAAATGGATCACCAAGTCTCTGGAGCAGAGGAAGCAGTACGAGGTGAGATGAGGCTGTTGTGGTCGAATTATGAAGAACAGTGATGACATACCTTTCATATTTCTTCAGTATTAACTGTGTTTTTGTTTGCCATATTCCAGGAGACAATGCGGGAGTACATCCAGCAGCACCCAGAGTTAAACATGACCCAAGACGACATCGTAAAGTCCACCCTGACCAAGGCAGAGAGGCACCTGAAAGACAAATCTGACGGCAGACCCGACAAACCTCCTCCGTGAGTCACAGCTGCAAATACAAAACACTGCTGACTCATCTGCATGACGTCTGTAATATAATGTATCATGTGCATGTGCTTTCAGAAATGGTTACTCGATGTTCTGCGCCGAGCTGATGTCAAACATGAAGGACGTACCCAGCACAGAGCGTATGGTGATGTGTAGCCAGAGGTGGAAGCTGCTGAAACAGAACGAGAAGGACGGCTACCAGAAACGCTGTGAACAGGTGAGTTCAGGATCAGCAGGTCATTTAATTAAAAAAGAGACTAATTCGATTTGGTCTGAAAATGTCATATTTGTCTTTTCAGAGGAAGAAGGAGTATGAAATTGAGATGAACAGATTTCTCAGTGTAAGTCTGGTTTCTACTTCTGCATTTTTTGTGTGTGTCACTCCTCCATTGTTCTCCTTTGTGTGCTAAACTTTTGTTGCAAGACTTTCTTATGTATATTTTCCCCTGGATCTGCAGAGTTTGTCAGAGGAGGAGCAGCAGCGGGTCTTGTCCGAGGAGAAGATAGGTTTTAAGAGGGGCAGTGGAGCCAGCAGTCCTGCCTCCAAAAAGAAAAACTCTAAAGCAAAGGTGAGACCAAGTGTACAGCAAAACTTCCCATCTACTCAGATCAGAGGTGCAGAAGTGCCAGAGTGCACCTTTGACACACATGGTTGAGCTATGGCTTGTGGCTAACCACTGACCACACAAGCAAATGTTAGACTGGCTTTTAGAATAATTTCATCATGTTGAGAATATTACACAGCAGTCAGCCAAACATCTGGCTTGTTATAATTAGCGTGGCATTAAGCGATATAGGCGAATGAGCACAAGTGTGTTTTGAATGCACTACTAATATTGTATTTTCCAGTGCTGGATATAATTTTTACTTTTTTCTTTTACCACTTTGACCACGGCACTACATATCCAAAGAAATGAAACTATAGTGTGTTGAGTTTAAATCCTTATTTGTTTGATTCTTTATCACTTTAAACAGTAAAAGTTTAATTTTTTATGGGCATTGAGATGTAGTATCTTTTTCTGATATCCTCCTGCTTGGTAACTTGTAGGCCAATCCAGAGAAACCCAAAAGGCCAATTTCAGCCATGTTCATCTTCTCTGAGGAGAAGCGTCCTAAACTGCAGCAGGAGCGTCCAGACCTTTCTGACAGCGAGCTCACGAGACTCTTGGCCCGCATGTGGAATGAGCTGCCAGATAAGAAGAAGGTAACCTGTCAGTGCAGAGTCATATTACACAGTAGAAGACATGTGAGGCCAGTAGAGTGGATCACAGGAGCCAAATCATGCTGATATGTACGGTTTTGTAACTGACTTTTCTAATGATCTTGTTGTGTTTTAGGAGAAGTATAAACGCCTAGAAACAGTCCTGAAGGCAGAGTCAGAGAAGAAGGAGAAGGAGGATCGTAATCGTCTGCCAGACCCACCCAAGACTGCACAGGACATCTGGCAGCAGAGTGTCATAGGAGACTACCTGGCCAGATTTAAGGTATGAATGGCTCCTAGTCTCAAGGATATAAACTAGTAGTTTTGTTGTAGCCCCACAACACTATAAACACTGGTTTAATGGGTGATACTATCACTGATGCGCTTTTATCACCAAGTGTCGTTCCTCAGCCTCTGACATTAAATCATAGCAAATAACAGCATAAAAGCTGAGTAATAAGCAAGTTAGAACATCATGAGTTCATTATTTCCTTATCTGCATGAATACTGTATGGTTAATAATACTGAGAATAGTCTATTAGTAATGAGCTACAGCTGTATATGTGCTGGAAAATACTCACTACAAGTGCATTTAATATGAATGTGTACTTTGCAGAGTGACCGGCCAAAGGCGCAAAAAGCAATGGAAGCAACCTGGAGCACCATGGAGAAAAAAGAGAAAATAATGTGGATCAAAAAGGCAGCAGAGGACCAGAAAAGATATGAGGTTAGTGGCAATTCACTGACAGTGTCCAGTAGAATCCCACAGCCGGTGTTTACAGTACCAGAGAGGGTTAACAGTTGACTCAACTCTCCTCAACAGAGAGACTTGTGTGAGATGCGCTCACCTGCTGCTGCCATTGCCTCAGGGAAGAAGATGAAGTTTGAGGGTGAACCCAAGAAACCACCATCGTAAGTTTGTCGAGTCCAACTTGTCTGTGCTGCCTGCTGTGTGTGGATTCTACTGAAACTTTAACGTTGTGATTTTTGTGACTCTAGAAACGGGTATCAGAAGTTCTCTCAGGAGATGCTGTCCAACGGAGAGCTGAATCACCTCCCGATGAAAGAGCGGATGGCTGAGATCGGCAGCCGCTGGCAGAGGTTACCCCTGAAGGAGAAGGACCGCTACAAGAAGATCGCTGAGGAGAAGCAGAGACAGTACAAAGTCCAACTGGAGCAGTGGCTCGCTGTAAGAAGTGGTTGTTGGTTGTTTTGGGGGCTGTTAGTCGAAACATGTTGGGCACTTATCTAACATACACTTCCATCTTTCCACAGAGTTTGTCTTCACAGGAGCGAAACACTTACAAAGAATATAATTCGCAAGTAAGTCAGATATTTCACTGTTCTGGTTCACACTGTGCCGCCACAAACTTGCTCTGTACTGTTTTAATCTTTCTAATGTCTCACGTTGGCACATTTAAAACTGTTGAACTGCTTGACTTTTCAGAAAAGGAGAACCACGGCAAAAGTAGGAGGCCCCAAGGCAAAGTCCAAGAAATCTGTAAGGGCCAACTCTCTTCTTCTTTTTTTGTCTCACAAACCACCTGTAGTGATGTTGTCAGTCATACCTGAAAATCTCTCTCCCCACAGGACACAGAGGAGGAGGATGACGAGGAGGATGAAGATGATGATGAGCAGGAGAAGGCTTCCTCTGAGGCAGACTCATCCAGCGAGGACGAGGATGACGACGATGATGATGATGTGAGTTGAGTCTCTTTTTGCCAGAGATAACAACAGGAAGCAGAAGTTGATTGTGCTAAATTTTTATCTTAATTGTTGTTTGTAGAAGGAGGAGGATGATGATGAAGACGATGATGATGACGACGATGATGAGGATGATGAGGATGAGGCTGAAGACAAGGAGAACAAGTCGGAGGACAGCAGCAGCGAATCGAATTCACAGGGGTCGTCGGACTCAGATTCGGACTGAAACGGCCCAACGTCGTCTCGAGACGAACTGAGCAGCGCTGAGCTGAGCCAAGAGTCAAGGGAGCTCTGCCACTGTGCCAACCCTGCTCTCCTCTCACCACCAGGGGGAGCCCCTGCATTGCCTCATCCACTTCACACTCACCCTTTTTTCTGTTGCTGCGTTGGTGATCTTCTCATGGATATGTCCAGAATCAGTTTCATTCCCTCCCCAGTGTGATGGTCATCTGACAGCACAGGCCGCTGACATTATGCCAAAAACATCCAGCATCCCACTGGTTTGGTGATGTCATGAACATTTCAGCCGCTGGTTTCAATCTTGACTTACAGGTTCAATGGTTTAAAGTTAGAGTTTTAATGTCGAGGGTAATTAATAACTCTCCAGTGTTTATTCTATTATTCTGGTCATTAGTTGAAGACAGGTGGCTTCATAGAGCCAAAGAACATAGTTTGGTGGATCATTTTAGGGAGGGGGGTGGGGGGTTGTGCAGGGTCCCGAAAAATTGCACTCTTCAGAATGTTTCCATGATATTTTTTTTTTTTCCAGAACATTGTTGCGTTGTTCTCTCGTCTCAATTTGTGATGTAGATTTTATCATTTGGTTCTTAAAGAGGTGGTATTCTTTCAGGAAAAAAACAAGCCATTATGAATGTCTTTCTGTTTGCTGGAAAACAACTTGTTACTTACCCTTGTTCTCATTTAAAAGATCACAGTGTCTACATAAAGCTGTCACCCCTCTTGGACCATGTTTTATTGTTTTACAATGTTGAGCCAAAGTGGATGTAATAAGGCTTCAAAATTCATGTCTTTAATGCAATACTGCAACATTTAGTTGATTAAATTAGGTGAAACTTCCTTATTTTCTTTCACCCAACTGACATTTTAACACACAACTGAAACTGACATTAATCTTATGTAACTCTCAGTAAGACTGCCGTACTGTAATGTAATAAGAAAAAATTCTCTCCAAATGTATCTAAATTGTGTGAGTTTAAAAAAACCTAGAGCAATTGATTCCTTGAGTTTTCACCCTCTGATACAATTTGGTATAAACAACTTTTAGCAGCCTTTAGTCTGGGTGGATCACTTGTTATCAGCTTTGCCCACGTGGACACGAGGACTGAAAGTGAGCAGCAGTTTCCTGCCACAAATTCTCTAAAGGGTTGAAATCTGACCTAATAACTAACACACTTCTTGCACCAACACATGCTGCTCTGAGCAGATTTATGGCTGAGCCATATTCTTTACATTTTCTAAGAACTGACGTCACTGTAGTCTGCAGACTATTCTGTGCCTTGAAAATGTTCTCATACTCTTCCCCTCAATGGCAGTTTGTGGTTAACTTGTTTAGATGTAGTCAGAATTTTCCTTTATCTTCACAGGGTATTTTTTATAAGACAATTAACTGACAAGCTGTAGGAGCTTCCAGAAGCAGGTGTATTTACTGGTCACACAACTTCTGTGACTTATAGAAACACTTGCACCAGTCAATACTTCTGTAAGCAGTTATTTTTGTTTTATATTAGGACTTCATTTAGATCAGTTTGTGAAGATTTGTTTCCATGTTTACATCAGTCCTGAATCCTGATTACATCCACTATGCCTCGGAGTTGTGAAACAAAATAACTCCAAAGGAGGTGAAGACTTTTCTAGGTGCTGTAGGATCCGTTGCCATGTGTCTGTCATTAATCTCACTTAAATGACATGTCTTGTACGCAGAAATCCATCAGTCTGAAACAATTCTGTCTGACTCAGCAGTTTGTTCTGGCCTGACAGTAATAAACAGTGTTTATTGTGTGACCAGAGCAGTTTGTCATTGGAGGGATAACGCTTGTTTTCCATGTTTAGAGCTCAATCTGACTCTGTGCTTTTAAAGAATACGTCACACAGTCGGTGTATGTTTCTTCTTGTTTTACGTTTCTTTTGCGGTTTATTTGAATTGTTAATAGGTTTCTTTTAATTGTCTTCTGATCCATCTGGAGTCATTTGTGGATGTTGAACTGAATGGTTTTCATCAGATTTTCTCAAGTTCGTTTTTGAAATTTTAATGGTATTGACTGTAATCCATATGGATTTGAGTCCGATGCTTATCCCAAAAAAGTGTGCACTTAACGTAAATCTGTCCCTCGGTGTGAGTTTGTGTGCATGCGTGCACAGAACTGTGTATATATGAGGGTGTGAGTGTGTGTTTCTTTGCTTTAATGTGTGCTGTTTTTACTGTTTTTGTTGCATACCATGATGTGACTGCAGCATGCATGTCTGTGCCTGTGTGGGGACATCTTACCAACACCATGAATGTAGATATTGTTAAATCTTTTTTTTTTTTTCCCTCCAAAGGTCTTTAGTAATTTTTCTGCTCTGCGCTGTCGCATCATTGGTTACCTGAAAACAGACTAATGACAAGACTTCCATGACTGTCATTCTGGGTCCACAGACATATGAGTACGTGGCAACTATTAATAATCTGTTAGCAATGGACTGATTTCGATCATTATGAATCTCATCACTGTCTGAAACAAAACCAGCGTGGACTATTTAAATAATTTGGGGAGGGAAAAGGAAAGTGATTGCTGATATTGATCAATGGGAGTTTGTAAAAGGGATTCGGGGAACTGAGTTGCCAGATGAATTGGGGTTAAAAACTTGTAATTTTTCTGTAAATACTGTTTTTGTATTGAGTGCTTATTGTTTTGTTAGTGCTTTAAGTTTGCAAACCCTCATCTGTGACTTCTGAGGCCAGTGAGTTTTTCACTCACGGGGGAGAGTTTTTGATTTAATTCACCTGTTTTAGTTGTTTCTTCTCTCCCTTATGTTGGTTTATAGAGATATCTAAGACAGCAAAGCTTTACAAGTTTGTACTGCTGATCATTTGACAAAATTTGATGTTTTCTATAGCTGAGGGTGTTCTTATGTCCTTGTAGTTCAAGTCTTTGGGCAAATAAAAAAATGATCTTTAACAGTTAGATGTGTGTGTTGTGTTGTAACCTCATATAAAGAGATAGAACATGGATCAGTAGATTAGTTGACTGAAAGAAAATTAATTACCAACTATTTTGATAATCGATGAATCGTCATTTTCCAGCTTCTTCAATGTTAAGATTTCCTGCTTTTCCTTGTCGTCTATGATATTAAATGAAGGTTCTGAACTGTTGGTCGGACAAAAGAAGTAATTTGAAGACGTCACTTTGGGCGTTAGAAAATTGTGATCAGTATTTTTCACTATTTTTTGATATTTTATAGACTAAATGATTAATGGTGAAAATAATCGGCACGTTAATCAATAATGAAAATGATCTATCTGCTATGTGGCCAAAAGTATGTGGACATGAAAAAAACTGAATTTTCTACTTCCAGCATCTGAAATGTTAAGATTTGTGGCTTTTCTCTGTATTGTGTGATTAAAAACTGAATAGCCTTTGTTTTTGGACTGTTGGGACGAAACAATTGGAATTGGTCAACTTGCTTTTGTGGAAATTGTAATTGGGCATTTTTCACTGTTTTCCAAAATTTTATAGACCAAACATTACGTTAATTAATTAAGAAGATAATCAACCAATTGACTCATTATAAAAACAGTCTAGTGAGCTTTCAACTTGAAGTTAATTGTTTGCAGGACATTAACCTGCGACGAGGCCAGAAATTAGCTACTTGATGACCTTTGACCTCTCGTTCCTCGAACTCTCTGTGCTTCATGTACAGTTTGTCGTCAGTGGAATATAACCAGGCTCCAGATAATTTCATTAAACACATTAAGGCACCAGGTGGTTCTCAAACTTTTTAGGGTCGTGTCCCCTTAAAACAAAGCCATGTCCACATGTGACCTCTTGTTCTAGATGTAATATGTTTGTGAGTCATGACCGGTTTAAATAAAATGATTTTCTCTTCTCAGATTGTTTATTTTGGACTATTTTTAGAGACGTGAAAGGGTGAAACAGAAGCTGCTATAATATCAGATTCACCCTCATTGATTTGGAATGAGATGCTTTACAATCACATAGAGATGTTATGTTGAAGTGTCCACATACTTTTGGCCATATAGTGCGCATTATTGTACCGATGACCTCATTCAACTGCTCAGGCACAACTAATTGATCACAGACAGACGCGAACATCTCTGTTCGTTTATTGATGTCTTAAACGTCTCCGGCCTGCGTCAAGTCTGTCAGTAAAACCGGAAGCACACTGATTGTACCTTCAAAATAAAATTATCAGCAGCGTCTTTAGCCGCATTAATTTAAATACTTTGTACACTGTTTAGTAGTTTACTCTATTACAATCTTTTCTAAGCTGATCGTGCGTTTTGTATGTAAAAATCAATCTACAAAATAACTAGTATCACTGTCAAACAACCGTAGTTGAGTAAAAATGTTAATGTTTGCTACTATCTTAAAGTACATTTTGCTGATAATACTTTGCGCTTTTAAGTCCAATCTTGAATGTCTTTTACTTTTCACAAAACAGTTTTAATAATTAGCATTAGCTGCTCACTTTAACATTCAGCAGCTCATGCTGAGAAACCAGGCTTTTATTTTCTCCCTGAACCCGGAAGTCGATTTGATTTTGTCTGTCTGTTTTTACATCGTCGGCCTCTTCGGTGTCCAGCGGGTTTGTAACGTTGAATTTAATCGACACCTGCGACAACAAACAGTTTAAACGGAGGCTTTAGTTTCACCGGTGATAAACGGATGAACGCAGCCGAACATCGGGCTTCCTGTTAGCTTGTTTGTTGTGGACGGAGCCGGTGATGTTGGATCCATCACAGAAGCTTCTGGTTCAGCCTGAGTTTGCGGTTTTACCGGGTAAAAGCAAACTGGTTTTAGATTAAATTAAAAATATAAAGTCACTATAATGTATCCGAGTATTTCTTTTTAATGAGCCACAAACGCTCTTTTCTTTAGCTCAAGCTAGCTAGCAGGGTAGCAGCACTAGCTAGCAGATGCTAACAGTAAAACTAATGTTAAACAGTGAGTTTGCTAACAACTGTCATTTATATTGTAGCTCTTGTTTTCTTGCTAATGTTTGCTAGTTGTTGTTTAATTTGTTTTTTAAGTTTTAAAGGTCGATATTCGTGTTTGTTTACAGTGTTAATAAAGAATCACCGAATCTCTGTTCGCCTCATCTGACGCATTTAGCATTAATGTGAATCTACATTAAATGCAAAATAACATTGATGCTTATTTCTGCAACAGCATGTGATTATCTGGTATCTAATAAGATGTTGATCACGATATTAATGCAACTAATATGTCCAGGTTGTGTGATTGGTGTTTTCAAAGTGTGCTTTTTCTTATGAGAAATAATTAATTTTTAAAAACAACATGTGACACCTGTTCTTTGTTTTTCTTCTCTGGAACAGAATGAAGACATACCTGCAACAAGTCCTTATAACTGTTTTGAAAGTAAGTGACAGACTGGATTTGTCATTCTTTAATCTGTCACCTGTTAACTTTGCTGACCGTCTCATGATTGATCAAAATCCTGCAGGTCAGCATCTCATTACCTTGCTATCAAGATTTCCCACCCAGATTTTCAAATGAAAATGGAGGATATGCCCCTGTCAGGCCCAGACAACACCAAGCTGGAGGTGAATTTATATGTATAGTTTGGAATTCTTCCTTTTCACTGTCACCTACAGACAGATATGTTCTGTTTTTCTGTGGCATCCAGTTTGTATTTGGTTTTGATTTATCTTATTATCCTTTGTGTTGCAGGCCTTGGTCCATGACATCTACTCTGAGCTGGTGGAAGACGCCTGTTTGGGCCTGTGTTTTGAGGTGCATCGTGCTGTCAAACAGGGCTATTTCTTCTTGGATGAAACGGACCAAGAGAGCATGAAGGAGTTTGGTTGGTGCCACAACAGCTTCCAGTTTAAGTCTTGTCATTTGTTTTTGGTGTGTTTGCTTACAGTATTTTCTTTATTACTCCTCCAGAAATTGTGGATCAGCCGGGAGTGGACATATTTGGCCAAGTGTACAATCAGTGGAAAAACAAAGAGTGCGAGTGCCCCAACTGCAAAAGATTGATAGCAGCCTCTCGCTTCGCTCCGCACTTGGAGAAATGTCTCGGCATGGGACGCAACAGCAGTCGCATCGCCAACCGCAGGTCGGTCAGTAAAGGTCATTCAGGACTGACTGATGCACTGATCAAACATGAATGTGAGCATCTGATCAGATAGTTTGATTGTTTTTGTTTTTTTTAACAGGCTAGCCAGCAATAATAACATGAGCAAATCAGAGAGCGATCAGGAAGACAATGATGACCTCAATGATAACGACTGGTCGTATGGGGCAGAAAAGAAAGGTGAGCATTTAAAAAAAAATTAACTTTAATTTCCACTTTACCAAGAGAATAATT